>OX439485.1:8906324-10106324 GCA_949320155.1 Melangyna quadrimaculata | reverse complement strand
AATCTTACACAAAATGGACATGGACACAAAGCAGCAACTGGATTTACGATATATCATGGAGATGGTACAACCACGACAGCGTCAATCACAGCCACCGCACCGAATGGCAGTATATCAAGTCCAGCCCGGCGTAGAGAAGTCTCACCGATACAGAATCACGTAAGTATAATGTTATGTTATGTATATCTTACCGAAATACACGATACAACAAATATCAGTGCTTCCGGTATCCATCAGTATATCCCTTTGGGATTCATTCGCCTTTATCGTTATCCTTTTTGCTGCATTCTTGTGGTTATGTTATCGAGGAAACAGAAACAGCAAGCAGCAGCAAGGGATGAAACTAAAGATAGCTCTAATCCGAATCATGGTTATTTTATGGCAGCCACGAGTGTACCTATCTCGGGTTTCATACAGGAGACTATGTTGTGGTTCAAAGGGGTTTCAAAGGGGGGCTAACGAAGAAGACAATCTAGACCTCGCACAAAAGTATGTCTTTGAAATCCTAGCAGTTTTAAAGATACGAGTAGAATTTTCTTTGGATGTTCCACAAGCGCAAAGGGTCTTCCATCATAACAACTCCACTATCCTTATAGTATATGTATAGGATTGGGTGCGGAGAAACTTTTATGCAACCTTTAACCACTGAAGGAGAAATTATTCTTTGAAAGTTTGCTTTACATGGGAAAAAAAGGATGTCGGCAAAAATGTTTTTCGTTTTCATTCTTTTTTTTTCTGTATTTAATTCTCTCGCATCAGAAGGGAATTTCTTATTAAGAAAGTTTCCGTCCAGTGAAGATTTTCTTTGACGTCCATGTCTTAAGCCTTATTTATATTTTTTCTCTCTCAATTTAATTGCATGTCTTTGAAGAAGACTTAAGAAAACATTTTCACTCAGTTATATTTTTTAATATATTCTTTTTTTAGGGACAGTTTTTAATGATATCCTTTGAGTCTTGTTACTCTACTGTTACTTTACATGAATGATTTAAAAAATCAACTTAAAGATACATGGATTTTTAGTGTTTAAGTTTTTTTTTACATCGTGTTCTTGTCTTGACAGCTTTGATTGAAATATTTATATTCAAATATATGTACATTGTACAATGTACCAATATGTACTTGTACATAGCTTAAAAGGATGGTTTTGATGTAAATTCTTCTGTCACTGAATCGAAACAATTCTGATATTTTTGTTTTGTCATAATTCATAGCATTGCATTCAAATAGAAACATAACTTTCTGCATTTGATATGGAACAAAATTGCTGCTGGATTGCATATTTGCTTATGGCATTTATGTGAATGCGCACAAATGAACATGATGCAGAGGCGCTTAAACATTATGAACAGTTGATAAAACATTCATGGAAATGAGGTTTCTATGTTTTTTTTTTTATTTTAATCATCGTCTTTTTTTTCAATGAAACAAACCGAGATAAATTAAAAAATTAAATTCCTAAGAGAATTTGTGCTTTTATTAAAAAGATTGTTATGCATTTGTTTTTTTTTTAAACTATGCTTGGCTTGCAAATTAGTTGAAGAAAAAAAACTTATTGTAAGTATTTTAAATTAACTGTATAGAAAATATGCTAATTCAAAATAACGCTACTATACCGAGCTAAACTCTTCAATAGAGAACCAATTTTTTGTTTTGTAGTTTTGTATAACTATTGAAGGGAACTGTTAGGGGTAGAGATATCCGAGCGGTCTCATTTGGACTCATAAGTTGACTAGTGAGGGCCTTATCGATTGGTGTTAGTTGGATTGAACTTATCAAGAATTGCGCATTGATAAAGTTCCCACTAGTCAACTGATGAGGCCAAGTGAGAGCGCCCAGGCGAAAAACGTCAATTGTTAAATTAAAAGCTATTTCTTATTATTAATAGTAGAAACTTTGGCTTTTTAGAAGCATTTAAACTGGTTCATTGTGTACAAGGCACAAGTGCAAGTAGCCTTATACTACTATACTACCAACCACTAAAACGAGATTTAGGTAATGAGATTTGTTTGGTGTTTCTAATGCACAAAAAGATCAAAGAGAGGATTACGGCAATACATTCAAATGGTGTTTCATTTTTTTGATATGAAGTGGAAGTGAGATAGATAATTTTTGTTTACATTTACATCTGTCAATAAACGAAAACGGCGTTTAAATGGGTCGGTTCCACAATAATTATTCTCCGAAAAAAAGTTTGTTTGATTCGACAAACTAATCATTCCCAGTAGATTTGAATGAGTTTTATTTGAAATCTTCATTTGAGGAGATTAAAATTTGTATAGTAAATTTTCAAAATTTCAAGGAGATTGTTGATAATCTTGCTAAATATCGGTTAAGTGTCTGGTGTAAACGTAGTTTTACGCAGTTTATCACCGAGCAGTATAAAGTGGAAAAAAACTCAAAAAGCATTATACTAAATCAATTTTTTTCATAAACTCCAGCTCTAAACACGTCGAAAACAGAGGAAAAACTCACAACAAACCCATTTTGACATTTATAATTGTCAAATAGTCATTTGTCATAAAAAAGCCATTTTGTGATCATAGCTTTAATAGAAGCTTAAGAGACACTTTATTTAAAACTTTTTTAAAAGAAGTAAAATCACTTTTTTAACCTCATACTAAAAATGCTTGTATATATGTATTTTTCGCCTTCGTTATATCCTAGGAATTTGTTTTCTAGTAAGCTTGTCACCCACTAATTACCCTTCAAAAAGAGCTAAGCAAGAGCCATTCAATAAAGCAGCGCTGTATTGATGAACAAGAGCTGCTCATGAGCCTTATACGAGCAAAAGTGGAATGAGTAACACTGAAGAAAAAAAAAAACGTTCCACACACTTTCCGATAGGTAACAACAACAGTCAACGGGCTACCTGAATTGGAGGGAAGTAATATTTGTATCATTACTACACCACCATAATAAAAATGCCTGTATCTATTTCTCGTGCGTAGTTTGCGAATACTTAATCTCAGTGCCGGTTTTTGTCTGCAGTTCTAAGATTGTCTACGGTTCTAGAAATGAAATCTGCAGTTTTAAACCTACATATTTGCAGTTTTTATTTTTCACAAGTGATCACGTGTTTCAAAAATATATCTAACATGCTGCACTTAAAACACCTTAAACCAACACCTCTATTCTTTACTGAAACAAAAATGACAATGCTATAATAAAACTTTAAAAAAATTATTTTGAATCTAGAAGAAATAGAAATAAGGGGAGCATACAATATAAAAACTGTAATTTCAACAAAATTGTCCAGAAATAAAATTCATCCCGAAACAGAAACAGATTTGCTTAAATTCATAGGATAGGGAGAGTACGATAAATTTTGCACCAACAATTGATAACGTTTTTTTGTAGATGTGTCAAAAACAAGCATTTTTTACTATGGGAGCGGGGGTCTATCTCACCCCGTTTAGGAGGGCATTTTAGAAAAAACGGCGTAAAATGAAAAAAAAATATTAAAGAACAACGGCAACACCTACAATAAATTACTGTACCGGTTTTGAAAGCCAGAAATCTGTACTTTTTGTCCTAAAGTTAAGTTAAATTATTCATACCATCAGTTTTTGAAAAAAATTGCATGCACACTCAAAAGTTTGATAAGCAAAAATGAACAAAAAAGTTTAGATCAATTTTTTTTTTTCAAAATTCTGAAATAAAGTGCTAAATTGGCTTATAGTGGTCAATGCTAATATTAATTCTGAATCGAACACAAAAAACTGAATGGCTTTATGTCTTCGAATTTTTGAGAGAATTGAAAATTACTTAACGTACTTTTTTATGAGATTTCAATTCTTTTGCTTGCTTACATAAATAGTGTATTCTAGCACCCAGCATTCCGGCGCGGCACAGTGAGGTATGTCGCCCCAGTATTTTGAATATACTCTATTTTTATAAAATTTAGGGGTTCTTGCTCCAATTTTGGCGATTTTTCCAAACCAAATTTCAACGGGAATTATTGTCAATAGTTTTCTTTTACAATCAAATAAATGGCCCTTTATCAATTTTTGGCGCCAAAGTTATCGTACTCGTGCCCAAAGGATTAATTTTGAACCTGAAAAGATCTAATTGAGATAGTTTCCTTGTTGATACTTTTGAATTAAATTTAATGCAACATAGAAAAAGAGCAACAACTAATTGCGGTTTTAAAGGATTACCTATCGAAGTGATGATGATTTATGCAAGAATATTAGTGGCTACCACGCATTCAGCTAATTCTGAACGTGTTAGTTTTCTGCGAATACTTAACTGAAAACTGTATCATTTTGTTCAATATACCATGACCATTAAGAAGCTGTCCTTAAGACTAGCAGATATAAAGTCCTAGCGACATATATTCTCTTATTGAAGGAAAAGTCCACCAATTCTTATAAGATCAGAGCAGTTTTCGTTCTGAAGGTCACCTTGCTCTTGGTGTAGCTTGTCTTAAAGACAGCCTCTAAATGGTGATGGTGTATAGAACAAAATGATACAGTTTTCAGCTTTTCAAAAAGCAACTGACATCTTGCTCTTTTCAATATTGATGGTGTAAAATAATGGTTCGATAGTACTTTTATATCGATAATAATAAAATGATAAAACAAATTAAAACTGAAATTTTCAATTTTTTTTGAATAAATAAACAAAAATTTTATTAGTTCGTACAAAAAATTATTCGTACAAAATTTAAAAGCAATATTTTGTAATAACTTAGAAGTATCAAATTGAAATTCAGGAATCCGGGAAGTACCGAATCGAATTATAATATGAGCATATCCCAAATCAAGAAAGAAGACGACAATTTGTTCAAAAAAATCTACATTTTCTTGAAATGAAAACAAAATGAAATCTTAAAAGTTCCTAGCACGCTTGGTTAACGAAATTTACTTAACTACACCTACTATTTTATGAACTGAAAAATCGGGAATTGAAAATCAAAAAAGGGGCAACATAAAACCTGCAAATTACCGCGTTGGTTTCATTACTCTAGGATCTAGGTGAAAGTTGTCCTGCAATCTTCACAGACGTATTTCAAGGCCTACTTATATTAATTCATAAGTACTTATAGTCAAGGCAATTCAACATTTCTGTCTAAATCACGTATGCATTCAAAACTTATGTAAAACCTACAAGTTAAACCTCATTTGAAGAGGAAGTACCTAACAAATAAGTAGATCTCCTTTTTTAAAGGTTATGTTTTACCCGTTTGACGGTTTAGAAGAATTATAGGAAACCCTTACTATATATTCTAAATCTATAAACCACTTGATCCCAGTGAGAATGTACAAAACAACGTCCTCAAATGCCAAAAAAAAAAAAAAAATAGAAGTAAAGGGGTATTAATTATAAGAAATCTTTGCGGTGCGGTTTTCAACGCATAGCTCTTTACCTATGGACGCCATCTTGAACTAAAGGTCAATCGTTTATGATTTTTTCTTCTCCAAATATATCATTTGAAATCATTTAAAAAAAAATTACAAGATTTAAAAACAATATAAAAGAACAAAATAATGGCTTCAAAATATAGAATACTGCTACATTGTAGGTATTGCCATTGTTTTTAAGTAGCGCCACTCACGCCTAACGAGACATATAGACCCCCTTCAATTTTTCTAAATTTAAACATATATTTTCCCCATTATTTGAAAACAAATTTTGTTCAGTGAAAAATTATTCACATTCATTTTAAATGACAATGATCGTCTTTTTATAAATCTTCTTTTACAAAAATGGATGTTTTTTATGTTTGTAAATATTTTATAGACTCCGAAACCACCCAACCAGTTGAACCCGAATTTTCAGAATTTAGTGTAAGTCCGAGCGTGTTCCTATGAGGTTTGGTCGAAATTGGTGTGGCATATTGTCAACCAGAGGCATAAGTGCATTCCGGAAGGGGTAACTTGAACAAAATCCAATGATATCAAATAGAAAAATTTGTTTGAGAAGTTACATTCAGGTTCTTATATGACAGCCTGGGTTGGGAAAAATCGGTGGATTAAAAAAGTGTGGCCATTGTCGGGAGGAAAACCCTTCAGCAAAAGGAATCAATGAATAACAGAAGGGTAACATAAATGACCAAACAACGGAAAGATTGCTTAACATCAATTCGTGTAGGTACAGAAACAAGAGATACTTAAACGCCCGACCGACACGAATCACAAGTTCAAGAGTTCACCTGGAACAACAGCGGCGCAGAGTAATAATGCTTCAAAACCGACTGAAATGCTTAGCCAACGTGAATCATGCCTTAATCCGCTCAAAAAAAGTTTATGAAAGGGAAAGAATCAATTTTTATTTGGAATCAGTCAACTTCAACAAAGAAAAAGATAACAAAAGTCAGCACGATATTGCTATTGGACCAACGCACAACGTTTGCCTGCATTACCGTGCATTGAGGTTCGACAAAGAGCCACCCGGAATGTCATTTTCGAATAGGAAAAGTAAAATTTTCATGAATATGGAGCCGACACCACTGGAGCCAACACCAGAATAACTTTGTACGAGTATGTATGTTTCTGACATGACTTCAGACTCAAAACATTTTCTGCAAAGCATTCGCCAGTACAACACATGTTTCCAAATGACTTCGATTAGAGCAATAAAATTGACAGCCACAATGCATCTTTCATAGCGCCTGTGAAGTTGGCAGGCCAACTTTCACCTAGACCAACACAGTAATTTGCAGTTTTTTTGCATTTATTTTGCATTTCTATTCCCGATTTTGCAGTTCACCAAATAGTGGGTGTAATCGAGTGGCCTGCTAACTTCACAGTGAACCAAGCATTCTAGAGACTTGAAGTAAACCTCCAAATTTGCATTTCAAGAAACTCTATTTCCAAATTTTGAAGTCCTCAATTTGAAAAAAAAAAAAAAGTTCATACTGCCCTGCCAACTTCACAGTGAAGTTAGCAGGTCATAAAGTACATATTGAGGTTACCAGAAAAAAAGATACAAAATAAGTGCAAAAAAACTGCTAAATACTGCATTGGTCCCGTTAATCTAGGTGCGAGTTGCGCTGCCAACTTCACAGACGTGGTTTCATGCCACACCGTCAAAGGGCAAGAACAATTATTCTATACCATACCATCGATTCGCTCATTCCTCTATCCGATGAAAACACCAACTTTTTGCATTTTGAGTGAAGGCGATACAAAGTTCGCCGGGCACCGCTAGTTTATAATATTATTTAATACTCAATTAAGATCCTAATTTAAATTTACTTAGACAAGATACTTGTATTGTGTTTCAAGTGTGTGCTTTTCATTCATACATTTTTGAATGAAAAGTTCTTATCAACCAAATGAATTAAGATCTGATTCCTGACTGAAAACTCAATTAAATCACCAGATTGGTTCTTTTTTACCATTTTGCTTACGACGACCCGCCCCTTCCAAAAAAAAAAATAAAATGACAAAATAAAATTTCTGTCCACCTCGTTAGTCGAACGTTAATTGCAAAAAACAACAACTATCTCCAACGGACCATGTCGGCAAATTTTATGCACATCTGCCCTTCAGTAAGCTTTCGCCATTTTTAATTATTATTCTTTTCACAAATACGAAAGGTATATTATTATGCCTCTGTTCGCTGTTAAGTTTTATTTTTTTCTTGCTATATTTTGGTTGAGTGTTCTTAACCAAAATGAACTCAACCAAAAATGTATAGTTTCTTCCTCTAGTGTGTACTTGTAAAAAAAAATAAAATGAGACTATAAAACCTCCTCAAAATTGCAATTGAAAAGGTTGACGAGGTATAACATCGTCGGCGGTGAACCATTTCTTTTTTTCATTCTACAAAAAATAAAATAAATAAAATGTCGTCCCAAATAAAAAAAATAGCAAACATAAAAAAAAAATAAAGAAAATTCTTCATACCTACATGCAGCAAACCCAGTAATCCCTACTAATCTCCGGGGTTTAAATAAAAAAAAAAAAAAAACACAACAAAGACGGTACAAGCTTTCGCATTCATGCCCTGAATAAAGGAGCCAACAACAACAAGAACAACAACATATCCAAGCGCACCAACAACAAAACTTACAAAATAATGGCGATGGCACACAAAAAGAATTCCGGAAATGAAAACGACAATCCTAGTGAATTTATTTGTGTCTACGGTTGCACGTTTGTTTTGCTCCGACTGCTCTATGGTGTTTTCTTTTTTAAAACTTTATTGTAGAATAAACGTACCTACACCGCACCGTTACGAGGAGCTAAAGTAGAATATATCTATGCTCGATGAAAGTCTTAGTGAGTTAAAATTCAGTAATGAACGAAGAACATAGCTGTCCTTCGGTTGAATGAGAAAAGGGGTTACTATGCGGAAGGGATGTCAACAACAAAGTAATCCTATTCAAATCGTTGGGCGCCATTTTTTTTTTGTTTTGAAAAATAAAAAAATAAACACCAACCCACCTTCCTTTCTGCTGTTGTGGTATCGCATTGGATTTGCGTAAGACACAGCTTGATATCTGTGTTTGATAAAACTTTTAAGTAGGAAGGTTCATTTGACAACAACTATGTATACTCTTGAGTCAACCACCCTTAGAGGAGACTGAAAGGAATAAAGTCGAAGGAATGTGGCCTACTAAAGCTGATGATGAACATGAAACCAAATGCACTATGCGACATTTTCTCGAGAACATCCAGGTTGCAATTAAAATTAAAATAACTGAGCTAGTCGTTAAAGCTTTTTGAAAATTCCGTTTCGGTCGAAAACTTGATTTTTCAAAAAACGACTATTGATCTTTATAGTTGAGTTTTCTGTTCTCGAACTTATAAACCTATTTTCACAGTAAAGTAAGCTGTTGTGAAAAAACATCCGTGGTTATATCGGGTTGACTTTTAAGTCCGATATTATCCAAGTGATACCAGAAGTTAATACAATTTTAAGAATGCCTTCGATAGCATTGCATACTTTTAAGCGATTAATTGTAAATTCGATTTTGTATGACTTTTGAGCAACGTGAAGTTAATAATTATTTGTAACCAGGTTGAACTTTAAATTTACCAATTAAAAAATCGCATTCCCCCACCCAGTACTCCCCACCCCCTATTCTTATCTTATTATTGTTTTATATTGATTTATTTGCAATTTTCAACATTGGTTGTCTATGGTATATATTTTGTTCAATCAACTATTAGATATTTAAGAGTCTGTATTTGAAGCCCTAAAATATAATGTTGCAGTCTTACACCGTTTCTTCTTTAAATATGTCCATCGGTTTTCCAATACAAGTTAAAAGAAACAAAATAGAAATTATCAAACTCTATCTCATTCAGAAACTCATTTCCTTTTGTTTCATTATTTCCATTTACAGACCACAAGCCGCTTTGGATGGCACTCGCCTAGTGAGGAATCAGCAATGTCACCAAAATCTGATAATTTTCTCTATGTCCAGCACTCAAGTGTGAAGGCTCAAACACTATCAGCAGCACCAACCAAAGGATCACATCATCAGCATCAAAGAAATACTATTGGTGGCAGTAACGGTGGCGTTAGTGGCAGTTGCAACGCCATAACCGACCACACTGGCAAAGAATCTCATCAACAGTATCAGCAGCAGCAGCAGCAACAAGGAAAACGGACAAAAACTCTTTCACCCAGCAGTATGTTTCGACGAAAGTCCGCAGGGAATCCACCCGCCTCCTCCGCGACGAATGCCAAGCATCCTTCGTCACAAATCCATCCGGTGGCAGGAGTGGAGAAATCAAAGCAGAAATACCTCAAGGGCGGTTGCTCCAATAGTCACTATGAAGAAATCCAAAACAACAATAACCAGCAACAGCAGCAGCAGCAGAGCCTTCGAAAGGAGTATATTCTGGAGCAAAAGGATCTAACGAGCTACCACAATGGTGACAGGAAGAACGAGGCGACAACACCACGCTACGGCAAATTGCTCCCATCGAAGATGGCCGGAGATGGCTACAGCTCATCACAGCAGCAGTTTGGCTCGTACGACAGTTTGAATGCGAATGTAGCATACGCAGCAGTTGGTGGTGTGGGAGAGACGGACGAGAGGGTCCCTAGCAACAATAATAACGGCGGGATTGTCGCCGGTGGTCATGTCAACGGTGGCTATCCATCGGGGGCGGTTTCTAATGTGGTGCTACGAAATGGCTTTGAGCCAAATCGTCAGATGTTAAGGTCAAGTCGTTACAATGGAACAGGCGGGCCTGGAGTAGGAGCAGGAACTGGGACAGGGGGAGGACCATCACCGAATGGAATAATGTCAAATGGGCCAGTGAACCATCCAATGGGTCACATAATGAATAGTTTGTCGTCGCCAGAGAGTGCTTACTCGACCGGATATTCCACAGATGGCACTTCACCAGGTGAGTTTTTTTTTGAAAATAAAATTTGATTTCCTCTTATATTTGTGTTCCTAGTTCCTATCATGCCGTATGAATATAAAAGGGGAGTTAGGTATAATAACGTGTCCATAAGGTGACCTTTTAGTCCTCATAATAATGTTCTTTATACATACTCGTACATGAGTAGGGATTTAAGGGAAAAGGACAGTCATATACGAGTATGCAGGAAGAGTCCTTTTTTTGCGCTCGATTTGAAGAAAATGGAAATATTGTTCAGATAGGCATAGATGAAACAGATAAACATTAGACCTTTATTTGTAGATGTGGTCATTATTAGAGCTAGGGGTTGACATTTTTAGGATGGTACTTATAGATTCTATTAAATTATCATAATTTTATTATTAAATTAAGCATGACTAGCGGAAGCTCTTTTAAAAATGGGTCGAATTGTTGGATGAACATACAAAACAAAAAACATAATTATCAAATTCAAATAAAGGGTGTGCCATCTAGTGGTTTCTTTTTAAATGTTAATTTTGCCACTGACTGCTGTTTCCCGCTCGAAATCTTGACAGATAGTCAGTATCATACCTCCGCAGAACGAAATGAGTCGCTTTACGCTTGAAAAACGTTGGGAAGTATTGAAAATTTGTTCGAATTGAATTGGACAACAATTTTGGGCGAAATATCATCTTCTATGACGAGACGTATTTTTATCTAGACGGCTACGTTAACAAACAAAATTGGTGCTCGGGGGTGGGGGGGTCTCAGAAAACCCACACGTTACTGCCGAGAAGCACATGCATTTTTCTTCGAAAATGAGGCTGGGAACAACGTTTCGGTCAACGCGGGCCTGGGCGTGCTAACGGTGCCATGTTAACCGAATTATTTTTTTTACTAAAATTGAAGACATGGGTTTGGACGACCACTGATTCATGCAGGATGGCGCGCCATGCCACACAGTCCATGCCACAATCGATCTTTTGAGCAACAAATTCCCAAATCGAATTATCAGCCATCTTGGAGATGTCAATTGTCCGACTCGGAGCTGCGATTTGACCCCTTTGGACTGTTTTTTTTTTTTTTTTTGTTGAGAATCGTGAAGGATCGATCTTATGCCAACAATCTGGAAACCATTCAAGCACTTTAGGCCAATATCATTCAAGCAATTCGTGAGCAACAGCTCCTAACCATCAACAAGGTCTTAGAAAATTGGAGTGACAGAATGCTCTACTGCGAGGCCAGCCTAGGCAGCCACTGCTTTCGTTGTGTTCCATAGTTAATGGGAATGTTTGCTCTCACTTATAAGACCATAATACATGGAGCTTAATTTTGTTCTTTTTTTTTAAAAAAATTGTGTTTAAAAGTAAAAATTTCGTAATTCGGATTTCATTTATGGGTCACATTTTACACATGGATTAACTTGAAATGTTGAGCATGAAAAAATACAACCATATGTTAGATCTCGTCAAGATTAAACAAAATAATTAGGACGCATCAAAGCCGGCTGTAGTCATAGGGATTAACTTAATTTTGATATGAACGCATAAATGATATTCTACTTATTGAGTTAACTAATTTCAAAAGGAGGATGATCAAATACGAATGTGTGTGAAGTGAGTAATACAAGCGTCATTTTCAAGTTTTTTTTTTAAGAATTCGGCTAGTTTGGTTTTGAGGTTAGGACAGGTTGAATTGGCTGCCAGCAGAAACACACACCCTTGGACCACAATTTGTTCCAATGTGGTTTGTTTGTAGAGAGTAGCAAATTTTTGTACATGAAGTAAGGTTTTCTGAAAAAAATAGAGTTGTTTTGTTTAGTGCCCAAAACGGTTATGCTGCGACTTGACCCATTTTTAATTTTTGTTTCAATAAAAAAAAGGCTTTTATGTCTTCTCCTTTTTGAGAAATTTGAAAATTATAAATATTATAAATAAAATATCGTATTAGCTTAAATGTCATTATCTTTTTATCTTGTTCCTTTATTTCGTAAAAATATTTTTAAAAAAGTCTGTGACCGCACATTTTACAATTCAGAGATTTGATACATTTATCTTACAACTGAAACATTTTCTTTTATAACAAACACAAAATAAATAAGTGCATAATTTAAAGAAATTAATCGAAGGAAAATACGAAAAAAAACCTTCATTCAAGAGAAAAAAAAAAATAAATAATTTATTCAATTTAACACATTGTATAGATAAAACAAAAAAGACAATTAAATAAGCAATTTATAGTTTTGTAGATTTTATATAGTGATCAATAAATAATAAAAAAAAAAAAAAAAAAAAAAAAAAATGTATAAATTAACAAATAAATATCAAAATAAAACATCTTAACTAGATGATTTTTTAAATGAACAAAAGAGTAAATAAATAAATGCAGAACCAGGAAATTAACAAAAAACTAAATGGATAAAGATTAAATGAATAAATAAAATAACAAATGAGTTTATAAAAAATAAATAAATCAATGTACAAACAATAAATAAATAAATAATTTAATAAATTAATAAATAAGAAAATAATAAATAAATAAATAGGTAAATAAATAAATAGAAATAATAAATAAATAAATAAATTAATAATTAAATAAATGAATAAATAAATAAATAAATAAATAATTGTATAAATAAATAAATAAATAAAAAAATAAATAAAAAAAAAAATAATTAAACAAATAAATAAATAAAAATATACATTAAATAATACATGAATAAATAAATTAAATAATTAATAAATATATTCTATAAATATGTACATCTTTTAATTAGAAATATAACACCAATGCAAACGTAATAAATATTTATAGGAAATTAATAACACAGATTAAGTATTGAGCTGGTTTATTAGAGAGTTCTCAGAACTATCACAGCTATTATTAAAATTAGTTGAAAGTTTACGAATCCTTTCAAAAACCAACTCAACATCCGCTTTACTGTGTAGATCTAAGGTTGAAGTATGCCAAGGAAGATTTAGCATCATTTTCAAAATTTTGTTTTGTGATACTTGCAACTTCTTAAGATGGCCCATAGCTGCCTTACCCCATATTGGACATCCATATAAAAGTATTGCTTGAAAAATAACTTTGTGAATGATTGTCTTATTTTCATTCGTGAGCGAAGACTTTCGATTAATAAAAGGGTAAAGCATCTTAATTGCTATACTAACTTTCTGTAACGTTTTTTGAATATGTTGGTTAAAAGTAAGTTTTGTGTCAAGATGGACTCCAAGATACCAAAGCCATTTTTTGCTTTTGATGCTCAACAATCTCCCCTCCAATCTCAACCCCTCAAAAAAACACCCTTCCCTACAAGATATTTCTATAGACTCTTTTGATTCTTTATTCTTATGGCAAATGTAATGTTTTCACCAACTTTCATGAGGGTAGGAATTATTGTTTTCTGTTGAAGGAATTTGTGTACTATTTTAACTGTACTATACGAGCATATTTTGTAATTAATATTTCCCTTTTTCGTGACCTTTATTCAATATTAAATGAAAATCCTAAAGTGAGCTTTAGGTCAGATTTTGATGATTCTTATTTTATTTTAAATGTTGTGACGTTTCGGGTGTGTTTACACCCTTCTTCAGACCTATGTTTAAAAAATATTAAAGTTATAGATAATTATATACATAAATAAAAACAAACAATCAACAAAATGACAATACTTACAACTGAAAACAAAAATAAAAATAATTCATATTTTTGTATTTTTGTATGTGTGCTTTTTTGTTATTTATTTAAAAGACTTGAAAAATACGTTTTAAATAGATGGGCGTATCTTTTCTTTATTTATTTAATATTTGTTTGATATCCCAACTAACATTTCAGCTTCGGTTCGGCTTAATAGAATAGGCTTTAGAAGTTCCATAAGACATTTGTAAAGTTTACTTAAGCATAAAAAGGAGAATGTTATACAAGCTAATATAGCTTGTATACGTGATTTCGGAAAATCTTCTTATAAACTTATTCGCAGATCTTTTAAAAGTAGCAGATTGTATAAAAGCCTAAAGAAGCCGATTCGAAGTTTTAACGAGCGATATTGGAAATTTGAATGACACTTCAACTTGATAGATAGCTTCGGACATGGTTGTATAAAAGTGAAATACAAGTCTTATAGAAGGTGAACAAAAATAAATAAAAACAAAGAAAGATACATTTTTATTTTTATTTTTTAATGTGATCAAGTATCAAATTC
This sequence comes from Melangyna quadrimaculata, assembly GCA_949320155.1. Lineage (NCBI taxonomy): Eukaryota > Metazoa > Arthropoda > Insecta > Diptera > Syrphidae > Melangyna > Melangyna quadrimaculata. The sequence continues at coordinate 10,091,825 of OX439485.1, read as the reverse complement.
AATTATTTATTAATTATAGTATTGGAAACAATTATAAAACATAAACTATATTTTTACCTCACTAGGGATCGAACTCGGGAACTCCTACGTGACAGTCCATCACTCTAACCACTCAGCCATCTTAGATATAATTTGGAAGGTGCAAAAACTTATTCAGCCTTTTCCTTTTTTAAAACTTAAAATTTTCCTTAAATAAATCCGAGCTTATATAAAAATTTTCACACATGAACAAGATTTCTTTAACTCTCTTATACGTTTCGCGTGAGGAAACAAATGTACCTAAACGATTTGTTTAGCAGTCCCCTTGCTCCATTTTCATTAATCATCAATTTCTTTTCATTAATAAATTTCATTAATTTCATCAATTAATATAAATAGTTCTAAAATAAACTTAGTAATAATGCATAGTTTTGATAATTTGAATCCGAAAAAAACACGGCCACTTAAGCACGATTAACAGAAACAAGGTATGCTCATTAGGGGTGTGACGTTACAATCATATGTTCGGGGAAAAGAAAAATAATTAACTTTATTTGATTGTTATTATAATTTTTTTCTATTTTTAAACTGCTCATTAAGAATTTAAAAACAATTTATTTAAATACTTAAATTAATTATGGTCTTCACTTTAAATAGAACAAAAACATAAAAGCTGACGGTGACGTCACATAAACACCCAGATACATGAAAATGCCGAATGTTATGTTTATCTGGTGAGCATTAACCTCGTTCATGTTTATCGTGCATTGAAGCTTATGTCTTAAACCAACGAAAAGTAGCTTTCCGAATGTTCAAAAAGACAAATCAAGTGTTCAATTTATTCAATATACATATATAATTATAAATGTGAAAAGATTTCTTTTTAAAAAAGCTTCTTTAAAATGACTTATACAAATTCGAGCTTCTTTATTATAAATTGACATATTGGCCGCGTTCGGGTACGTCGCCAATGGTATCTAGATTTGTTCGTGTTGTTGTAATGCCTAAAGAAAAAACCAGCCGACGAAGCAAACAGCTGATATCAAAAAGAAATCTAAGGCTATCCCAAAAATGTTCGGATCTGTTTGGATTAAGGCTCTCCTAAACCAAACCGGAAAATTCGCTATGCAGGGCGACTCATTCACAATCATAAAAAATAAATGACAAATAAATAATGCTAAACAACAAAAACAAACTGCTGTCGGCGAATGTTCCACGCCGCTTTCACGTTGGTTTGAGAAAGATACTTCATACTAACAGCTGATATCTCACCTGTTTGTTTTCTTGGTTTTCGTTTGGTTTGGTTACATACACGGTTTTGGTCGTTCGAAAACGGATCAGATGCTAAAGTAGAGACCATATGTCTGCCTTCCACCCGAACGTGGCCATTCTTTTATGATTCTTTAGTAAGACTAAACAAGCCGTATCGAAGTATTCAATTAAGCTTATTGAAAATGGTTACAGAAAACTTTTAAAGGCAGCAACTTATATAAAAAATGTATGCAGCCTTTTTAAAGTGACATCTTCAATCATCTTATGTAATATCAATTTTAGAAGCTTATTCTAGTGACAGCTCGCAAACTCGGTAAGTCTTCTTTTTCTTATTTCTATTTGGCTTTAAAGAAGTAGTTATCCAGCTCGTTACATGTATAAGAAATTTAATTCGGCCGAAGGCCGTACCGAAGCTTTATATAAAGTGAAACCTGCGGCACATCAATATTTTTAAGCTAAAAGAAGCTGAATTGTTAGTTGGGATGGCTGTATTTGTTTGAAAATATTTTCCAAACAAAATTTAATTTTTAAAACAAAATTTAAAAACATTTTTAAAAACAAAATTTTAATTTATTAGACTCTCTGTAGATTTCCGCACAAATATACAGTCTCGTCTCGGTTGTTTAAAAGGCAGTCTCGTTCGGTCTCGACATGCGAGACCGAGACTTTTCCCTCAGCACATGCTCTTCGCACAAAGGCATCTTGTTCAGACTATGCGAAGAATGTATAGATATATATTATATATAGATATATGTATAGATATACATAGGTAAAATTTAAAGCTTTTTATTGCACGTGTACCTGTACATCTGATTTACCTACGAATATACAATTTAATTGATCGTGTATTAACACGTGTAGGGTCTTAGTTTTACATGTGTTTTTAGTACTACAGGGGTATTTAGTATTACATTATCATAGACATAGTATTATGTTATTTAAAACGATTGTTGACCTAAATTGCAGCTAGTACCTATTGCCCGAAAGCAGTAAAGAATTATTTAAACAAAACTAGCCTTATTTGCCACCAAGGGTCTAATATTCGTTTGGGAGGTTCAAATAGGAACAAAATACACACCGGTTTTTTAATTACACGTGTACTTTGCTTATACATGTATTCTGATTATTCATGTGTTATGTGATTAAACGTGTATTTTGATTACAGGTGTATTTAAGTGTTATATAATTTGCTATCACTCGTGACGCGAAAACAAGAGTAATTAAACACACGTTTGAACCGAGTGAACCAAGAACCAAGTCTACATTCATGATACGAACCTATGTATATAATGTACCTATGAGCGAAAAAGTTAATTAAAATAACTATACTTTATAAAAATTAACGATTTTTCATTAATTCTATTAAATAATGCACTAAAATTTTATACAAAACAATTGCGTCCGGAGACTAAAATTAATTCGTTCGGACACTGAATTTTGCTCTCCGGATACTAGCGAAAATAGAACTTTTTTTCTAAAAAAAATTAATAATTATGCAAATGATAAATCTATAAATTAATTAAATGTAATATTATCAACAAATATCTAAACTTTAAGAAAAACCAGAACATTTTAGTAAGATAAATAATTGAGAGCAAAGTGAGGAAATATGCTAAGTGTCCGGATACTAGTGCGTTTACGCTATAAGCGGGTTTTATTGTAGGTTGTTGGTTTTGGACTTTTAAAATATAACTTCAAAAAACCTTTCTATAATCTATGCCAGTGATATTTATTAGTTCAAGATTATTTTACAAACAAAATTAATTTTTTTTTTTTTTTGAAAATTTTGGTTTTTTGAGTTTCAAAAAAAAACCTGTGCAGAGCGTCGATTTTTGAATTGTAAACTTTTTTCTAATTTCAATTCCCTACATTTAAAAAAATTACAGATTTCACTCATGAAGTAAGAATGGGAGCATTGAAAATGACTTGCATTTGCTAGATAAAACAAAAACATAACTAATTGTTTGCACTTAAACAAAATTCCTTTAATGAAAATTAAGTTGAAGCAAGATATGTTATATAGAACTCCTTATTTAACATAAATACACAATAAAAAAAAAATAATTCCATATGCTTTTGAATTTTGAAATTCTTGAAAGGAGGTGATGTTGACAACCTATCGTGATGCAACAAGGTACATTATAATTATTTTAATTTAGTAAGTTTTTTATTTGTGGAAGCTACAAAAATAGTTGTAGGTAACTGATGGCCGAACACAAGACTGTAACTTCAATCAAAAGTGCTCAACTTTTTGTCATACCTTACATTTCTTGCAACAACTAAAACGTTATGTTATAGAGCTCTTCAATGTTTTCGTATCTTTTTATTTGACAGTGATATACATGCTTCATCCAGCTACCTACACCATTAGGCTTAACTTTTTCGCAATGTGCTTGGAAGGTTGAAGTTCCAAGCGAATTAGGCACCTCTTCCTATCATTCTAATTTTTTGGCAAATTTCATCTTGCCTGAATCTGTTATTCTACTTTTACTGACTAATGACTCTTTCTGCCTTAATTGACTGCCTAACCTACCTGTAGCAAAAAGTTGAAATTTTCTCAATTTTATACTGCACCGAATTTTGTTTGACAGTTAACATCTGCAAGTAACACTGGAACTTTTTCTTGTTTGTTATCGTCATTTAATCTTTTTTTCTGTGTGCCAAACTAACTTTGCAGTCGGATAAAAGCACATTTTTGTATTTCATCTTCCTATGGCTATGAACGGGCTTGACTGTATAATGTTTCTTTTTTTCGAATTCGTCAATTGTACTAACTATCTTCAACTACAAGTGAACCTACTGCTATTGATAGAATAGATAAAAATAGTTTTTGTTGTTTGTTTCAGAACGTTTGAAGCTTTCAATAAGTGCACAGCTATGTTCGATTAACATAATCGCTTAATTGCTGATAAGAGAAATAGAAGATTGAAATCCTTCAGAAAAATATAAAGTTAAGAACGATTTTAACATTTATCTGTCCGATTGAGTGTCAGAACAGCTTGTCTTTAATAACCATAATTCAAAAAGCATTAAACTTTTGTATTAGATTTCCAACTTTGTAATCTCTAGTTTATGTAAAGAATATGCCAACCAACGAATTTAAATTAATAATTTATGAATAATTAAATAAATTAGGTAGGTGAAAAAAACATTAACTAAAATTGTTTTAAATTTTTTCGAAGTTTTCAAGAATTTGTAGACATATTTTTTTTTTTTGTGTAAATCTTAAGGGCAGTATTTTAAAACCTTAATCTGGAGGATCCGTTTAGAATTTTGTAAGTTACGAATTTATTTTATATTATATTTTGATCTTTTTAAATTTATCAACAATTTTTTTTTTAACATTATCTTATACCTAATCGTTGGAGGTTAACGTCAATAAGTCAATATGTGCGTGGGTTTTGTTTTACAAACTTTTTGTTTTTCAACTTTTCAATTTTATGCACCGAAAATCGAAACGACTACTAACACTATCACATTTTTAGAATGAATTTGTACAACATTTTCCGATTGAGTTTGCATAAAATTGAAGTCATGTCTGCTTTAATTTTTCACCTCATTCATAAAGATCTGATATATTTTGTTTGGGACAAACCATCTTCAAAATTATGTACAAGACTTCTTGTGACTATAAGTGGCCTCTACTGTATATAACTTCTATTTTTCCTGTGGTACGAGCTAAAAAATAAATTATTAAATTGAAATCTTAGAAAAAATAAAGTTAGAAACGATTGTACCTGTCCGTTGCGGTGTCACAAAATGCTCATCTTTTTTAATCATAATTCAAAAAGTACTAAATTTTTAATTTTCTATTAGGGTCTACAACTATTTAATCCTCTACTATATGTAGATAATATGCTCATAAAAAAGTTAATTCCAGAAAATTGGCAAACCTTAACATTTTCGTTTAAGAGTAGATTTTACCATCATAGCAGTGTTACCCAGTCAGTGAGTCAGAAAAGAGCCTTAATAATATATGCATATTTTGCATGTATAATTTATAGTAAAAATATAAAACATATTTGAATAATTTCTCATCCTTTTTGTGCAAGTAACAAAAGATATTTATTTTTACAAGAAATTTTGTTTGAAAAAAGTTATTAATAATTTTTTTTGTACAAAAGTTATTTTTTTTTTTTTGTAGAAAAGCTATTTTTTTATGTAAAAAGTTATTTTTTTTTTGTAAAAAAGTTAATTCTTTTTTGAAAAACGTTATTTTTGTTTGTAAAAAAGTTAATTTGTTTCTGTAAAAAAGTTATTTTTTAGAAAAGTTACTTGGTTTTTATGAAAAAGTTATTTTAAATTTATTATTACATAATAAAAAGGTTCAAAACCGGTGTAAATTCTACTGTGGTAAATTTTGCATGTATCCCTTTATCGTCCGTTCCTTTTCTACCCCTAAATTCTGTAAACACGCACTGTGACTGTACACAACACAACATATCAACCGTGCTCTGCAGTCTGCATCTGCCCATAAAACACCTACAAACATGTAGCTCATTATTTATGTCATCGTTTATTTTCCATTCTTTCATTCTCTTCTTACTTCTTTGGTAGCACAAGCAATTTGCACAAGCACGATGCACGATACGCTGCGATGTTCATCGCTTACAAAGATAATGTTGATTTTAATTTTGTAGGTAGCTTCTGTGGTAACACCAACCAAATTTTTCGCAAAATGCCTCTACTACGCTTAAGTTCATTTTCATTTGTATTCATTTTTACTTTATTCATTTTGGTAACACCATAATTTGTGGTAACACCATAATTTGTGCAAAAAACATTTTCAATGTAAAAAAAAAATTATCAACATCGGAGCAGTTTCTCCGGGTTCTTGAATAATGGCCTTTTTTAGGCTATCTAGCCTCCACTATTACTTACTTATTTATTAGGCTCCCAATCCATTAAGGGTAAGACTTGTTTGCTTTGCATCCTCTACGATCCCGATCACGCCACTGCTTCCAGACATCCAGATCAAGCACTTTAGCATCCGCGACAGACTGGTCTTTAAACTAAAGGTGAGGTCTTCCTTGTCCTAGGGGCCTGGCATTCGAAGACTTTTGTAATCCATTCCATCGACATTTCAAAGTACCAGGTTTCCTAGAGTAATTGTTCGTTTAACCCCACTAAAATGTTATTCGCGTTTACTCCCAGGAAGATGAACTCCTTAACTTCTTCCAATCTGCTGCTTTATCAATAGATAGGGGCCACTTGGTTTGATCCTCATTTACTTTAAGACCAACATGTTTCGACTGTTCTTCAATCACCGTAAAGGCCTCTATAACGGCATATTAGGAGCGGCCGTGCATGCCTATATGCCAGTAGTTCGACAGATCAGTTAACGATAGTGCCTTCCGTGTTGAACACTACCTGCTCCAGAACTAGGTTGAATAAAGTAACATGGTAACAAATTTCCCTGCCGAAACCCTGTGCATTTTAATTGCACATATTGCACCGTGTGGTAATGTTACGCGGCACCCGACGGGGATGTTATCATATGCGATCTTAAATTCGATGAAAAGATAGTAGGTCTCAACTTGAAATTCATCGGTCTTTTCAAGAACTTGCTTCATTTGGTCTGTGCTCGATCTGCTGGTTAGATAACCACACTAATTCTTTTCGATTAAAATGTTGCAGAATGACTTAAGGCGCCCACACACATATGGGTCGTTAAGCAGGGATATGCCTCGAAAGTAGTTCTTTCAAGACATATGATATCATTTTTTGAAGATGGGGCATATAAAGCTGATAGTCCAATCATCGGACATGCTTGCTTACATCCAAAACTTATTAAGGATCTGATGCATAAGCCCTATCAGAAAGTAATTTTTAAATTTCCCAAAAAGTAGAAAACATTAAAAACAGCTGTTTTTTTTCATCTGAACAAATATTAATTCCTATTTAAATTATTTCGACAAATTTCTTCAGGGTTCAACAGATAGGAAGTTATACAATTGAATTTATTTTCATAAAATTTGTTTAAAAAAAAATATCTATGAATTTTTTTTAGCTTGAATTATTTAAGCTCAATTAAAAGTTCAAATGACGTAAACTCCAGAAATGCATATCGCCCAGACAAGACAGTGTGGCTCTTCAGTTTGATGCTGCATACCCTTCTAAGAGCCAAATTTTGATAGATGTTTACGTACTCTTATAAAAATCGGCAAACCTGTAAATTTTAAGCTCATTCCTTGCAGAACTTTTCGGCCACCCAGAAATAGTTTTTCATGGTTTTATCAAAACCAAAGCAACTTCGTTCAATTGAGCCTCTCTCATATGAATGAACCTTCGTATTTATGTTTATGCTTTCTTTTTTTACACTTTTTACCGAATGTTTGATTGGAAATCTCTAGTAATGTTAAACCATGCTATTTTAATCATACTTTGAATAGATTTTTTGCATTATTATGATGATACAAAATTCAATTTAAAATTTCAATTTAATTATTCAATACTCAATTCTTAAGATTCGTGAAATGATGAGAAGGTATCGATGGGTTCTGTTATTGAAAACATCTGCATTGTAGATATCTTTCTTGTGCAAGGATGTTACTATTTTTAATCAATTGATTTTTTAGTTTCTTTAGAAAAAAAAAAAATTCCATTAACAAAGGCAGATAAACTTAGCTTAAGTTAGTGGATGATAATGGATTTGTCTATTTTGCATATCTTACCCTACATTAAACACTAGAACTTTACGATTATATTATATGCAGCTTTAGTTACTATGGTGCAAAGTGAAAAATGTCAGAACAAAGTAAGTCCTTCTCTAGAAACACACATAAAACTTCACCCAGATCCTGATTCCGCATAAACAAGTATGTATAATCCATTTTCGTATAATAAACCATAAAATGCAGTCAACAAGGACACTTTGTTAAAGTCATTGATCTACCCCTACCGTTGCTGAAATCCTTCGCTTTCTCCCACAAATGCCATTAATTAGATACCCAACAGAGCCATTAGCATTTCCATGCCAAGAACATAATGTAATTCATTGAGGTTCAGTGCAACCATATTGTCATCCGCCCACGTAACGCCTCTTAGACGTAATAATTGCTATTTTTACTTGCATCCGCACATAATGGGGCGTTCAAAATTTGCAATTTTAATTTCCAGGCTCTTCTTTATCACCATGCGGGGAGGGGAGGTCCTTATGAGGATGATATTTTTGTGTGAATCAGTGTCGGTGCATAGATGAGAGGATATGTATGATTGTGTGTGGGTAAACATAATCCTTGGAGTGGCAACTTCTGAGCGCAATTAAATGGTATTTTGTTTTGTTTTGTATCCTTTTTTTTATATTTTAAGCAACTTTCACATAAGTGTTTGAAAAGTTGAAAGTTCCTTGGAACAAGAAATAGTTTCGCCTTCGGACTTAAGGGAGAAAATACGCGCCTAACCGCCACACCGGCATCGTAGATCGTAGTCGCCGCCGCCGCCGACACAGCTATAAGGGTTAATGTCTTATACATGCTAGTCTTAGAAGATTTATAAAAGTATAAAAGGGGGTATAGCACTCGAGAGAGTGAGAGAGAGCAATGAAGAGTTCCGAGGCCGAGGGCGCTTGTGTGTTTAATTATCCTGCAGTCGCCAGCAGGCACGTTTCAGCAGCAGAGTCTTCAACTATATTATACGTGTACAAATACACCCCATTTTTTTTTTAGTACAGATCCGTAAAAGTTTAATGAGTCTTCACTCTATAATAGGTGCTTAGACTGGAAAATCTGCAGGTTGTGGTGCGAAGCATTAAACATTTTGTTTCATTTTTTTTTTATTTTTTAATTTATTTTTCCTGATTGTATTGCACTCGAGAGCAACGAATAGTCTTTAAATTTTTATGATTTTCGAAGAAATTTCGTTACGGTCATTTGTAAAAAGGACCATTAACAACCTTTTCTTACTCACTTACTCTAGAGAAGGCAAGTACTTTTTGTTTTTTTTTTATTTCAATTAAACTTAACAATTTAAAACTTTTTGGACTTTGACGATGAAAAATTCTCCTAAAAATGTCTTTATTTCGAACTCGTTGATTATAAGATATAAAAATAAATGCAGGTTGGTGCATACTTTAAAATTCTCGTTTAAAAGCATTTAATACCTATGTTTTATACTGAAGTCGACGCAGCTTATTGGGACCGCCATGGGACCAGCCAAATATGGACGCAATAATTTGTTGTCTGAATTTCGGCGTTGGATACAACAAGTACCTCGATATAGACGACGAATTCACGACGAGTGACAATAACCGACGATAATCTAATACAAATGTTATAAAAACCAACCAAATGATGGAAAACTGGGTCGTTTAAGAATACTGGTTGTCATAAGCCACAACTTTATAGTTAACGCCGACTGTATTTACATTGAAATTGTCTTACAAAAAATGAACCCGTTCATAGTGCACGACGCAGTTTAAGCAGTCTGTTGATAGTTTACCATTATTGTATTCAGAGCTTCGAACTAAATGGATTAGTCGATTGATATAAAAATTAAAACTTTGCATTTTGGCTAATGCAATCTCCTAGATAAGTTTTGGAATTTTGTGGTTAAGGACCAAAAAACGGTACCAAAACAATGCGAGAGTTTTTTATATACTCTAACAATTGTATCAGTTCATGTTTTAACATTTGTAACAAAATATTCAATAAAATATTTCCTTGGATTTAAAAATAATTATTTTTTTCTGGGCCCTATCCAGAAAATAAAGGGCAGTAAATATTTTATTCCCCTGAACATTTCTTTGCTATCGTGATTCGTCCGGGAAAAAAATCCCTGAAATGAAAATCCTGAAAACCCGAATCTTACGCTAGAATGTATTCCTTATTCCACCAAGTGGACTTTTAACCTCCCTTTTTGTTAAAAATTATGTGATATTTAATTATTTATCAATTATTGTGGGATTTTGTTTTGAAATGCTCTATATAAAGGCTGTCCGGTAATTCGTTTGCCACACTTTGGGATGTGATTATTGGTTATATTTTAAGATTGTTTTAATTGTTTCACAGTAAAGTCTGATTTTCAACTTTGGCATAACTTTTTGATGATTTAAAAAAGGCTAACTTTGGTGTACCCTGACCCATGTTAAGGTCAATTTCTCTGTCACTTCTAATGGAAGGCACTTCGTTTTGAACATTTTTGTAGTAAAAATACTAGTCTTTAAAACTGTGCTTAAATTGAGCTGATATGTTTTTAGGGTTGCTTGATATTCAATTTTAAATTGTGTTCAATTTTTCTTGCCCGAGCAAAGTTTTGACTTTGAAGTCAATTTTTTCAAACAATGCGTAATAAACATAAAGATTTCTTATTTTTACCAGATGATCGAAATAATAATAAAAAAAAACTCGTTAATAAGTGCACCCGAAAAGCCATACATTTTATGATACTTGGGAAACCACCATCGAGCTAAAATTATAAATGGGTAGGATGATTTGCTTCAGATTTGGCATATGTAACTTGGTATGATGTTAAATGATTCCCTGGTAGGAAAAGTCCGATTTTTATTCCTACTTACCAAAAATAGGACAGGAATTTCATTTTTCTTAAATATTTTTCGAAAACGTCCTTAACAATTTTGATTAATGAAATTCAATAAGAAGCTTTAAAGCGATCTTTAGTCCAATGCGTTTCGCTCCTGATAACAACTACAGTGGACCTCTTCAATTAAATAGCTGTAACTTTATTGCCTTTTAAGATGCAACATTTTCCATGGCTAGCGACGTAAATAAAGCATTAATACACTACAATTTTTTAATAAATCTTCGTGCCAGTAATTTTATAAGTGATTGCAATAAAACTGCAATTTTGTTTTTTTCCAAACGACATGAAATAGGATTTAGAGTTTTTTTTTGAGGAAATTTTGTTATTCCCGCAAACTCCTTAAACTGATTCAGTTCTTAAAAACAACTGCATACAAAAATTTTATAAAAATTAAATCTCTTATCAACAGACAAATCCGAAAAAAAAATAATTTTTTTTTTTTACTTTTTCACTTTCCCATAATAATACAAATATATCTTCTTCTTCATTAAACCGGCAATTTTCATGATCTCGAGGGGGACCACAACTCTCCCACTCAACTGCTTCACCTAAGATTCCACTTGTGTGGTTCGCTGGGTTGACCTCAAGAACGTCGACAGGCCTCCCGGTTTTGGATTGTTCCATGTCAGAGGCCAACTAAATGCAGGTATCGTTGAATTTGTTTCATCTAGGAGTGTTTGCGCCTGCCTTTCTTTCGCGATAGTATTGGAACGTGTTGTGCTATTGCCTTTTGAACTGGGTTTTCATGGCATCTTCTCTATATATGACAGTACCAGCTTAGTTGGTCATGCTGTATTTTGTCCAAGATGGTATTTTTGACGTGTAGGCTTCCTCGGATTATCTTGCTTCTTATTCGATCACGTTTTGTCACTCCTGCTGTCATGTGAAGCATCTTCATTTCAGCTGCCGTCAATTTACTCCCATACTTCTTGTACATTGTCCAACACAGTGAACCGTATGTAAGCGCTGGACGAACAACTGCCGTGTAGAGCATTCCTTTCAGCTGAGGGGGTATTTTTCTATCACAGAAGATGGCAGAGTTTTCCCGCCACTTCATCCACTCTACGATTATGTGATGTTTGACGTCGTCATCACAAGATCCGTCGTTATTGATCATTGATCCAAGAAATTTTATCTTTTCGCACTTGGGGAGCACTGTTCCATTCAATAATAATTCAATAATACAAATATATCAATAAAGATATATTTACATATTTATATGAACAATGTTTAGCCATAGTAAAAATAATAATTTTTCTGTAAATTTTTCTGTTTCTCTTAAGCGAGTAAATTATGTTTTGGTAAAAGATACCATGGCGTATACGTAATATTTTCCCTTAGTTTTTTATGTTTTTTTTAGTTTTTGTTATTCCTGAAAAAAAAAAGATTTAAATCGTATGTTTAAGCAAAAACAATCATTTGTTATTCCTGAAAAAAAAAAAGATTTAAATCGTATGTTTAAGCAAAAACAATCATTTCGTTCTTCTGGTATGATATCTGATTGCTAAGCCGCCGATCAACAGTTTTAGATCAATAGCACTCCATTTAAACGCTGAACGAAAAAAGTCTCGCTAAATTGGCAAAATAACACACTATGCGATGGTGAGATTAGTTGTACTTCGTAAAATGTACACAATATGGATGAGTTCTGAAATGCATCAGATGCGCATTTAATGTAAAGTCATAAGTTCCGAAACCCAAAAGGGAAAATATTAACAAAGCAGCAATTTTTTAAACGCACCCGATACGTAGTCGATGCGCATTAACTGCGAGCAAACTGCGCATCAATTATTTTGTATAGGGTATGGCTGGCGAATCAAATCTTTTTGTTTTACATTATGGAACTGCCTATCTCTTCAATGAAGGTGCTTAATTTTTAAAAAGTGAAATATCCATTAGGTATTTTTTTTAAATTTATAAACTTTGAAGACTTTCAGACGGTTAAGGACATAGAATTATATAAAAGAAATGACCAAAATTATTTCCACATCATATTATGCCGGCAAAGTGCAATAAACTGTTCAGGGTGATTTTTGTATATAAATTTATATACCTGCTTCTCTACATTCAAACTCTTGTTTTATATTTATTTCACAGAAATACTAACAAAAAAAAAACAGTACAACGAGACCAAGACAAGCTTTATATTTATCGATTTTACCTAGGCCGAGCAAAAACTTACAAAGTTCTCATTATGTTTTGCCTTATGGATAGTCCTAATTATTATTATTTTATTTCAACATTTTTTTTTCGTGCCAAATTGAATTTGATATAAGTGAGAGAGCTCATATCACTTCCACATTATACAATATTTCTTCATCAATATGGAAGTTTTAAAAAACTGAAGTCCTCATACTTGAAAGAGGGCCTACCTGTAATAACTTTAAAAACTACAAATAAAACTTTGTAAAATTCAAATCTTATTTTCCATAAATTTTCTTGACAGCCAAACAACTGCAACGTCGTCGTAGGTAATAAATTTAAAAAAAATATCCATTTTCACAATCTCTCGCTCCTCACTGCTATACCACAAAAGACATTAACTCATCCGCAACTGTTGACAGTGCGATATAAAAGTGTCAACCTGTCTTTTAGAAACCATTCATCCATAACAGGCTAGCATATCCATTTTCATCCATCAAAACGAAACAAATAGCGCACCACATCACCATCATCGAAAACCACCATGATAGGTATACCTACCTACCTTAACTTGTGGCTTAAACATCAAAGCTTGTTTTAGGGATTTGAAGTTATACGAGTAGACAAAGTAGAGATATACGCGCGCCTTTTCGCTAAGCCACTGATGTCTTACACACCTGCTGACTTCTCAAGTTTAGTATCTACATACAATTTATTTAGCTCAACTCACCACGTTACTAATATGGTAATCAATATATCATCAAAAGGCATTCAGTTTTATCTCTCTAGTCGCCTCAACCCCAACCGCCCGAACCCCAACCCCAACCCCACACATTCTAACAACATGTCTATCTATTTCGGTTAGTAGGTTGGTTGTATGGCTGAGGGAATCCGGGTCATTTTACTATACGATGCGGTTTTGTTATGATGACACAAAATACCTACACCTACATTTCATATAGTGTAATGATGTTTATTTCTTTTTTTTCTTTTTTCCTTATATCTCTTGCAAACAGGTGCTACATATACTCCACCAGAGTACTATATCAATATGCGTACCGGAACTCATTATTTTCCAAAGAGTGTCAACACTCTGGCCATCGAAGCACAACGCTATAAATTTGGTCTCAATAAAATAGAAGAGATGTCGCCACAGGATCCTTTGGTAAGTGTTTGTTTATTTTTTTTAACAAATGTATGATTGTCAAGATAGACTTGTGCTTTTGAAAATAAATATTTACATTCATATTTCAATTACAAAATTTGTCATAATTATTCTTATCTGATGATATTAAATATAGCACATAAAAGATAGATGTTTTTGTGGTACGAAATATAAAATGTCTGAATTTTGTATTAGTACAGGAAAATTAGCAAAAAAAACGATCGTTTTATGGAACGAAATATAGGACGGCTGAATTTCATATACCTGAAAGAGGGCTTTTAGAAAAGATTATGTCCAGTTTATCGGGACGCCATCGCCTTCCCCCTGTGGAAATCCACCATTTTGGAAAACGCGAATTGATCTATATCTCCGAAACTATCAATGTGAAGTGAAAAGTTGTCATAATCAAATTTGTTGGAAATAAAATTGCCTTTTATTTGTCATCAAAACTTTTTTCTGCGTGAACAATATTTTTGAGGGTATGTCGTTTTATTTTTTTTTTTACTTATTTTACTTTTTCACATTTTTCTCATTTCGTAACAAACTTCTCTTTCTAATGAAAGAGAATGTGGACCACAAAGTTTAACAAAAGTTAAACAAATAAGATGTGGCATCCCAGTCCAAAGTTAGAGCTTCTGGAAAATTAGCTGCTAAATAAATTGAGCATATATGTAAAGTACAATAAAGATAGACTTTTTCTTGGAATGAAATATTTGTAAGCCGATTTCTTTATAAATTAAAGAGGTCTATTAGAAAAGCTTATGTCCGGGTATTCGGGACGCCGCGCCATGAACCTGGCGAATTCCACTCTTTTGGAAAATGCGAATGGACCTATATCTCCGAAACTATTGATCTTAGAAGAAAAACTGTAAGGCCAAGGTTGTAAGCAATTGAACCATCTTTCGTTTATACATTAATTTTTTTCGGAGCTGGTAATATTTGCAAGGTTATGTCGTTTTATTTTTAATTTTTTTGCAATTACACATTTTTGACGTTCCCGAGGAAACCTTCATGAATTACTTTCCAAACAAGAATTTTAGAACACTAAATTTCCAAAATTTTGATATATTTTTGAAGATGATGCAATACCGCAGTCAAAAGTAACAGCCATTTTGGTATTTGTATCAATTTTAATAACAATTTGGTATTTTATTTACTCCGGAGTTTTCATTTTAGCACAACCAAAATGGCTGTAACTTTTGACTCCGATATCGCATCATCTTGAAAAATATATCAAAATGTTGGAAATTTGGTGTTTTAACATTCTTATTTGGTCAGTAATTCACGTTAGTTTATTCAAGAGCGACAAAAGTGAGTAAATGTGAAAAAAAAAATCAAACAAAAAAACGGCAATCCCCTGAAAATATCGCCCGCACTGAAAAAAATGTATGGATGAACGAAAGATAGTATAGTTGCCTACAAGATTGGCCCTACAATTTTTCCTCTAAGATCAATAGTTTCGGAGGAAGAGGAATATTAGAAAAGATTAAGTTCTGTTTCTCGGCACGCCATACCCTCGGTGAAATCCACCATTTTGGAAAACGTGAATGGATCTATATCTCCCAAACTATCGATCTTAGAGAAAAAATTGTGACGCGAAACTTATAGTCAGTTAAACCATCTTTCGTTCATGCATACAATTTTTTCAGTGCGGGCAAAATTTTCAAGATTATGTCATTTTATTTTCTGTTTTTTTATATTT
Organism: Melangyna quadrimaculata; assembly: GCA_949320155.1. Lineage (NCBI taxonomy): Eukaryota > Metazoa > Arthropoda > Insecta > Diptera > Syrphidae > Melangyna > Melangyna quadrimaculata. The sequence goes on along the minus strand of OX439485.1, from coordinate 10,076,025 downwards.
ACACATTTTTGTCATATCCGAGGAAACTTACGTGAATTATTTTCCAAATATGAATTTACAACACTTTATTTCCAACATTTTGATACATTTTCGAAGACGATGCGATACCTCAGTAAAAAGTTATTTTTATTCAGAATGTAATTCACGTGAATTCCTCGGGAAGAACAAAAATGTATAAATACAAAAAACCAAAAAATAAAACGACATAACCTTGTTAAACTCGCGTTTTCCAAAATGGCGGATTTCCCTAGGAGTATGGCGTGGCGGCATCCCAAAAAACAGGACATAAGCTTTCCTATTAGCCCTCTTTACAAAATTCTGCTGTCCTATAGTTTTTTCCATAAAACTATTTTTTTCTGACTAATTTTCCTGTACTATAGTAGACTGAATTATTTTTTTATCTTTGCAGTAAGTTTTTTTCAAAATAGCTCTATAAAAATATTCAAAAATATTTATTAGTTAGAAGCGTGTATTAATGAAAATTGTATTTTTATTAAGACATGCCTATGTTTTTACTTTATATTCAATTTTCAGCGCAAATTGCTAAGTGGAGTTGCAAGCAGTGGACATAAAAGTCACTAAAAGTCTCAAAAATATATATGTATATTATGATTAATTCATCATCATCGCTGTATTAAGAAGAACTGATTTCATAAAATGTGGGTCTGCAAGACTTTAATAGAAATTCTAGCAAAAAAATTCAAAAATTCGGAAAAGAGACCACAGTTGTTAGTAGCGCTTTTTACATAGCCTTGTTAGCTTTGTGTGCGTTAATCTCTGGGACTTTTTGCCTTTTCCATTTTTTTTTGAAAAGTCAGATTTACGTTGAGAAAGTCATTACCGATTTTGGCCGATCTGCAATCGAATGTGAGTGGACGTGTGCGAGATAAGTGAACTGCCTTGCAAAATACCCCCAATAGTTTTCATTAATCAATTCCATATAATTATATCACTCAGTGTTTTCTCCATATTGCCCCTTAAAATTAAAAAAAATAAAAATAAAACAAACAAAGTACCCAATATTCCCAAATCTAAAATTAAAAAAATTATAAAATTCTGCGAGTTGCGCCGCGAAAAAAAAAAATCAATAGCCCATGTACATACCTACTTTAATAAACAACAACAAAAAAAGTGCAAGTGCCAGTGATATTGCGTAAAAACAACAACAAAAAGTGCACCCATGCATCAAAGCTGATGATGCTCAACCACAACTCTCCATAGCACAGCGGAAATTCCTTATCTCTCCTTCCCACACCACTCACAGTGCTTTGGTTTAGTCATTATGTGTAGTGAATGTATGTATCATCTCGTACAATGCTTGTAATGGATTAGGCCAAAGCATATCAGATAAATTTCTGTTATTGATTTTGGGTGTTCAGGAGCGGGCCTGCTGCTTAGGCATATCACTAGTAGTATTTGTACTGTGAAGTTATTTTGGGGCCCAAACTTGATATCAGCATAGATAATTGTCTGATTTGGTTTTTTTGTGTCTGTTTATCCGTAATGTTGGTGAATTTAGGGTTGACTACGACAACATTCGAGGGCTTAGGCAGAATTTTTGTGCTGCATATGTTCATACTGGGAAAAACAGGCCAGCTGTTTTGGCGCTAAGTGAAACCCAGGTAGGGGTAAATACCGATCACTCGGAATTCAGCCTATATGGTTATATCTTATAGCCTCTTCACACCAAACCGAAAACCCGGTTTTCGCGAAAATATCGGTTTTGGCTGAAAACCTAGATCAAAAACACAAGTTTTCCCATACATTTTTTGCTAAACCACAAGTTTTGATAAAACACAAGTTTTAAATAAAACCTGTCGAAAACATGATGGATTTGCAAGATATGAAACAATGACACCTTGTGAAAAATTCAGCGCTCATTTAAACGTCATATAAATAGCTGACGGGTTGCTGCCAGGAAAAAATATTTTTTTTGCTGGAACACAAGAGAGCGCGATGCAGTATAGAACATCCTAACTACTACGTGAAATTGATCGGTTAGGAAATAAATTAAATATAACGAATCAGGATTAATTGCATTTTCATTATAAAATTCCAATATTTATAATTTGTCTTTTAATTACCTATAAAACAATTGATTTTTTCACTTTACTGTGGCACTGAAAATTTTCAAAGCGGCGCGGCCCTTCCTTGCAAACATTGCGTTCAAGCAAAACAAATGAAATGTCAAATAAAAACTTGTAAATTTTCGGTGTGAACGCATTTCAAGTTTTCGTAAACCAATTGCCGAAAACCCGGTTTCGGGTATGGTGTAAAAAAGCCTATTAGTGCCTCTTTTTTTCTCCCATCATGGTCTCGCCTTGTATGTTCGTAATGATGTTGCTTATCAGCTTCAGCTACAATACGGTTCGTGTTTTAATACGAACTTTAATTTCATGTGGTTTAAATTCACCGTCCATAAGCGCATCATTCATACTTGTTTTATTTATCGTAGTCCTAGTTTGGATAGTAATTCGGCCTCCAGCGAATTCGACACTATCCAGAGAATTATTTCCCATTTTCCGCACAGTGAAATCGTTGTTACGGGCGATTTCAATGTACATAATTCTTCGTGGGTACGCTATTCGAGTCAGACAACACCCGAAGGAAGGGATGCCGAGATTCTGCTGAGCTAAACCACCTGACTCAGCTTGTTGACGAGCGTACTCGAATTCCTGACGTTGCAGGTCAGTCCGCCAACACTCTAGACTTGTTTCTTACCTCTGACCCTGATAAATACACCATTACTGTATTATCGCCTCTAGGCACATCAGACCATTGTGTGATATCTGCTAATTTCTCGTGCCAAAAAACTTCAGTTAAAGAGAAAACACCAAAGAGAACCGTTTGGCAATACGAGAAAGCCAACTGGGACGGTCTCAATTAATTTTTCAGGAACTTAAACTGGTCACTATGCTTCATCGATAGTGACATAGACTCCAGCGCAGATATGATCACAAATTTAATTTTATTCCAAATTGGGTGAAATCTATCAAACCCAAAGAAAACTCATGTTTTGATTCCAGCTGTAAAGAGGTTATTACTGAGGAAAACCGGAAAAGTTTCAGCAAGCTAGAAAGACCTGTATCAATCATATACGACGCACAAAATTTTTACATTATCAAAAATTACGGCAAAAAATACTACAATGTCCTAAAGGTAGTAAAATTTGTTGGTCATTTGTAAAAAACATACGAAATACCACCTCGTCCTCGGTTCCAACGCTCGTCCTAAATGATACTCCTTTTGTCAGCTCAATCGATAAAGCCAATTTGCTTGCAGCACAGTTTGCTGTTAATTCGACGCTGCCTGAAAGTGTTATGACTCCTCCTGTACTTGAGAGCGTAAATGATTTTATGGGACAAATCTTCTTTCGCACTCGTGTAGTTGTTAGAGTTCTAAAAGATCCCGACATTCAAAAATCCGCTGGCCCAGATAACAGCATTTGTCCAGCCTGTCCCTAAAAAAGGCGTATCTTCTTCACCCTCTTACTATCGCCCAATTGCACTTACGTCCCTTCTTTCTAAGGTCATGGAAACGCTGATCAATTTTCAGCTCAAGAAATATCTCGAAGAACGAAAACTTCTTAATGACCGGCGGTACGGCTTTCGTAGCAATAGGTCCACTGGTGATCTGATGGTATATCTCACCAAACAGTGGCACAAATCTTTACATCATTTTGAAGAAAGTAAGATTATTGCGCTTGATATTTCAAAAGTGTTTAATAGAGTTTGGCATCAAGATCTCTTATCGAAAATGCGCGCATTCGGTTTCGATGAATCTCTTCTTCGTTGGATTAGAAATTACATTTCGGATCGGTCAATACAAGTCGTATTGGACGGTTTCAAGTCTGAAATCCACAAAATAAATGCTGGTCTGCCCCAGGGCTCCGTTTTGTCTCCGACTCTCTTCCTTATTTTTATAAATGATCTTTTGTCTGAAACTTCTAATCCATTAAACTGTTTCGCTGACGACAGTACCATCAGCTTCTCATATTCGTTTACAGATTCTCATCCATGTCCTTCGGATGTGGAACGGCAGCGTATGATAAGCTCATTTAATTCTGATCTCGATAGCATTGTCCAATGGGGAATCGCAAAATTCGCCTAGAATTTAATGCTTCAAAAACTCAATGCTGTCTCTTGTCGTTAAATCGAAATCCACCCCTAATACCGCTATTCATGGGCGGCACTTGCATCGAGGAAACCGAACAGCTCTCAGTTCTCGGTGCTTAGATTATACCACAACGAATATACAGTGGTTTGATATACTTCCACCTTCCCCTCCCCCCATTTTGAAAGCGATTATACAAAAAACTAATACATGGATAAAAATGGACTTCGGATATGCTGTAGAGTATGAAATTCTACGTCGACGGTCGTCTTAAAATTTTATTAATATTCATTTAATAACCATTATTTTCTGCCAAATAAAAACCCTTATCCGCCGAGGGTATTATGTTCCCCCCGCGTACAAGGGTAGGGAAGGAGTCAAAAAATTAACATATTCCTATGGTTTAAAGTATTTTAAATCTAACGAGATATTCCGCGACATCAACCGATGTCTGGTTCCCGATTTATAGGCTAACTTATGTGAAATTTTGTGTTAAAAGATGGTCAGAAGGCAACCCTTATATCTCCGATGTGCAATTGTTGCCACCGTGGCAACACTTCTTAAAAGTAAACTTAGGATGTGGAATATTCGTGTCTTCATACCGTCAGAATGAAGTGCAGGGTTGGCTTCCTTAACGCCTTAACTATATAAATGTTTTGCTACTATACAAACAAAAATGTTCCTATTGAATCTGATAATTTTGGGAAAAAAAAGAAGATATTTTTTATGTCTACTCTGTCAGGAAATAAAAATCATGAAGTCATGAATTTCAGTCACATTTGATGTCTTAAGTTCAATCACTATGACGGGCAAAGCTTTTCAATTAAAAAATGAACATATTAAGACTCAGCACCACACAAAAGAAGTCTGATGATCGGGTTGGCACTCTTAAAATAGCAATAACTTAAGCAAAAAAATAACTTGGTGGTAGCACACTTAAGTTGTTGTTGTTTCATTTGAAAAGCTCAAAAATCATATTGATTAGTGAAAATAGATTTAATGTTTTGTCACAAACGTAAACAAGTTGGCATTTGAAAACAAAATATTTCTATTCTTTTCAAGTTTTGCTATTTTAACATATGAAATAAAAATTTGTATAGAAATTTAAGTTTAAAAGTCGACGTGTTGAGTTATTCTTTTATTTCTTGTTCGTATAGTAGCCCGTAGCTTAATAGTTAGAGCGTTGGAGTGTCACGCTGGAGGTCAGGGTTCGCTTCTCAGCCTCGTCCACCTAAAAGACTAAAAAAAAGTTTTTTCAGGGTTACTGCCACAAATTTACAAATCCTCAAAGAGTATCACTTGAATAAGTGCTTTTCGACTAGCTGTTCGGATTCGGCATACAATTGTAGGGCCCTTCTATTCCTGTCGACACGCGCACACAGGAATGATTGCGAGTTGTTAGCTTCTAGGCCCTGGTTCTTCACGAGCTGTTGCGCCACCCAATTTATTTTGCTTGTTTATACAATTTTTAATTTTAAAAATAAGAGACTATTTTTTTAAAAAGCTAAACTATCATAACGTATACAATACATCATTACGTATATAAACCAAAGTAATTACGAATAACAAAAACAGCACAAAAGAATATTTATATCAAAAATATCTAAAATACCTTCAAAAACATCAAGTCTCTCTTCACAGTTTCACACCCTCAAAACTTGCAATTATCTCTTTATATTTCCTAAGACTAAACTTCTATTGTTCTTTTTTTGTCTAGCCAAACAATAACAACAACAATAATCACCGCCGAACTGAATCATTTGACTCAGGACAAAGTAAAATTCCCGGCTTTGGTATACCAGATCCGGAATTCTTTCAAAACCAAGCAAAGCTATTTGAACAACAAAACAACCAACAGAATCATCACCAAATACAGCAACAACAACAACAGCAGCATCAACAGCAACATCAACAACATCAGAAAATAAATGTAGGAAGTCATAGTCCACTGCCTTTGCGGAACACCATGGTCATACCGACACTCAAGGGTTTTGAATGTAAGTTCATGTTGCTGCCTTATGTGTGTTAGTTATATAATTGCCTTTTATCATCCGCTTTCTTTATTTAATTTTTCCACAAAAATGTCCATTAAATATTAATTTATTTAAAACCAACCATAGAACCACCCTTTCCGGTTTGACTAACCTTAACAATTTTTTTTTTTTCAAATACAGGGTGTTTCATTGAAAGTTTATAATTTCTAGAAAACAATAATTATAAAACAAAATGATGCAATGTGACTCCTATTCTCTCTTTATAATGACATAAGCTTATACAAATATACAAAAAAAAACAGTGTCAGTTTAGTATTTTTTACAGTAAAATGGAAATTAAACGTCACTTCCACTTGTCATTTCAGAGTATGACAGTCTTTTCCTTTAGTGAATTTTGACTTTGCATGATTTTGCAATATTTCAAGGAAATTAAAAAAAATGGATTTATTATAATTTTTGTTTTTATGCTGAAATTCTGACTTTTTGTTAAAATTCCCATCCAAAAACAATTTCCTTAAAAAATTTCATTGTGAAAATTATAAACACCCTATGGCGTACCTATGAAAATATTTAAAATTAAATTGTCCTTTAAAAATGGCACTCCTGATGCTTATATTATATTCTTCCTGTTTCATTTTTAGCACCATCACCCCGACAGCGTTGCCGCATCCGAACAAATCCATGGTACTCGACAACAGACACATCCTCATCTGGCACAACCATAGCCACAACTCAGGCATTTCTTGTGGCAAAGAAAATGGAGCTAGATGCCAGCTCCTCATCGTCGGGCATAAAATCAAGTAGCGAAGCGGGCGCAAGTGATAAAAATGAGTAAGGATAATGAAACAAAATACATAATATAAAAAAAGGGCACGAGAAGGATAATGAGGATGCCTCATTACCCCTATCGAAGTGGATATCATCATAATATAATTTAATTTTTGTGTTGTGTCAAACGCCATTATAGGAAGAACGAGAAGACATCTGATGAGTCGACGTCGGAGACATCAAGTTCCTCAACCGAAGTAGAGAATCTCCAAAGGACTTATTCGCCAAATACTATTCGACGGAAGAAGCAGCTCGGGGAGTTGCTGTTGACATCATCGTGTCGTTCCGAGATGCACTCACTGCATCAGCAGGGCTCACATCATCATTTGGATAGTGACGAGGATGCAACGTTGAACGAAATGATGGGCAAGTTCGATGAGAGCTATGTATATGAGAAAGAGACTGATATTTTAAGGTTAGTTACCGCCAAATAAAAAGATACACAAAAAAAAAAAGAATGCACTTAATTTTGCTATTAACTTTTATATACTTCCTAGTAGTAGTGACTCTGATCCTACTGATTGTGCCTCAGACCTGGATACGGGACAAGATGCTGGCGATGAGTGTGACACTGATGACATGCTGGATATTGAGTTTATTGACACAACGTTGGTGGGACCAGAAGCAGCGTTGGTTAAGACCTATCAGCTGCCAAGACGAGCCTCACGTCAACGCCATATGAAGACATATCCAGGTGAGGATATTTCTAAGCGCAGGAAGAGACTCATGAAGACCCGGAAGAAAAGCACAGAGAGCAAGGGACGCGGATCACCGATGAAGAGTTCAAGGGAGTCACGAAGCTTGGGAGGAACACCGGTTTGTCTGAGACGTAATCAATCTGCTGATAATCAGAGGTTGGTATTTTGGGTTTATATTCATATTTTAGGCAATCAATTTATTTGTCTATGAATTTTTCAGGACATTAAAAGCCCGAACTTTGTCAACACGCTGTAGTTCATTGACTTTTACCGAAGTCCATGCTATCCGAAGCAAATTTATAGCAATTGGTGAAAGTGAGAAGGCATTGTTAAGGGCAGATCTAGAAGCTGATGTAAAATATCGCCAGTTGATTCATGAAGCTGAAACAATTTTGGTGTCGATGAAGACAAGTGCGCTCAGGTAAATATAAAAATAATGCTGCTTTTTACTTTGAATGTACTTCTTTTGTTAGGTTTAAGGCTTAATATCGTTACTTTTTTTTTAAACATTTTGAGTTCAGAAAATGCCTCAAGTGAATTTCAAACTGTTAAATTTTATTTTATTTTAAAAAATCATTCAAAAATCAACACTTTATATTAACGTTACGTGCACGGAGAAATATAATACAAGAATAATTTTTATCTATCCACATTTCTTGAAAAAAAAAAATAATTTACCAAGTAACCTGCGTAAACTTAATTCACTTGCGTTACAATTTAAATTACGGTTTAACTGATCTTGCGTATTGTGTGCTGCTTTTTACTCTGAATGTATTCCTTACGTTACGTGTAAGGATTCTTAATGTTTCTTATTCAATACATTAAAATCTATAAGTGTGCTTTAAAATGTCTACTATGAATTTAAAGTAATTTAGTTCCAAACTGTTTCTTAAAATTCTATATGTTATGTTTATGTTACGTATTTTAAAGATTATAAAATGTTCGTTCTTCACGTTTTTTGGTATTTTTTGTGTGTTTTGGAACTTAAAGTACTTACACACTTAAACTATATTCCGAGTTGAAAATTCTAAAAAATCAATGCACTACATTAACGTTACGTATACATACACGTAAAGCAAAATTCTCTGTTATTTAAGTGTCTTACCCAAGTAACACGTGTAACTATATTGATTTATGTTACGATTATTACAAGATCATAGTTTTTACTACGGTTTAGATTAATATACCGAATTTCTGCTGCTTTTCACTAAGATTTTATTCCTTAAGTTACGTTTTAGGCGTCTTAATTATATTTATTAAATAAATTGAAAGGAAATTTTTTGTTTTGCAAATCCGTCTCAATTTTTTCTAAATATTCTTTAAAAAAATTTAATACGTTTCATTAACATTACGCATCTTACATACAATACAATTATTATTTATTTACGTTTCGGTCAGAAAAAATATCATTCTTATTGCATTGAAAAAACATCAGACACGTTATCAGCATCACGTGTTGTTTTCCTTACGTTATGTTAATATTATTGCTTCGTTACTGTAAAGTTGAAGATTTTTTGGTATGAAGATTGTACGTTACGTATGTAAAAGCTTTGTAACAATCACTTATTTTTATGTCAACCAAGTGCACTTTCAAACGATAAGTAGATATGTTTTCATTATCTCACTGACTTATGTCCTTTCTTCTCACCATCAGTATTCCCCGGGAAACACCAGCTGCAAGTCCCCGACGAATTTGCAACCCCTTGGCAAACAAACGAGTTGAAATGCTTAAACAATGTGAAGCAGACATCAAGCGAGAACTCCTCAAACAACAACAGAAGTCCCTAGACGCTGAAAATAATATCTCCATTGATAATGGAGCTCTTAACAAACGTCTCGAATCACTAAAATACGAAACCAACTCAGCCCCAAATAGTCCCAAATCGAGTCGTTTCAGTCCACGCAAGACTCACATTACCAATTTCATAAATCAGAATGCTCCACCAGAAGTGCCACCACGAAGAAGTAGCATTCCCGAGCCACCACCACATTCGCCAAAGCTGCAGGTAAATGGCAGGGCGATAAAGGGCCGATCGGCATCACCGTTAAGCCATCGTCGGAGGTTCCGCAGTCAGTCGCCAAAGAAACAGCAAGCAATATGCTCCGATTCTGATTCAGATGATAATTCGAATTCATCGATGATGAAGCAGAATCTCAGTCGTAGGTCTCGAAGTCTCAGAAGCACACAAGACGAAGATGACAGGAATAATCGAAATTGTCTGCCGGAAATACAAAAGATCACAATTTACAATGAATCGGATTATACGAATAGGAATGTTAAGCCAACGTTGATGTCGTTTAAGTCATTTGGAGGAACTGCGACGGCTATAAGTATGAGCAGTTATTGTCCACAGAGCGAGCCATTGAAGAGAGTCTATCGGGGAAGTTCGTCGTTTGAAAGAATTAAAAAGAGTCTGGATTTGGATTCGGGTGAGTATAAATGAATTGAAAAATGAAGATGGAAGCTTTGACAAAAAGAAAATGAATTCGCATAAAATGTGACAAAAACCTAGATCCTAAAACCCCAAAATTCTAACAAAAAACCCTCTGCGTCGTCCACAATTTTGAAAAAGGCGTTTAAAAGCGTTTACTCGATTTTCTCAAACCCTATTTGTCGTAGAGTAGTTATTTTTATTTACTTTTGTAGGCTAAAATTGTCTCTACAAATGTTATTAAAAAAAAAATTTAATAGCTTCTTTATATAAAAAGTTATTGTCCAAAAAACAGCAAATTTTCGATCTAAAAATGGTTTTTCAAGTTTATCTCCAATGTCCATACGAACGAAAAATTACTTAAGATACTTTTTATAAAATTTGGCCACATTTGTTAGCTAAATTTTGAGATATTAAAGATATTTACAAGGAAGAAAAGCCGATTAGAAAAAAAATTTATTCTAAACGGCTTTTTTTCCTTTTAAACAATTTTAGCTTCATTTCTATTCGTCAGATTTTAAAGATTAATATTTCAAATGTGGCTAAATTTCTCAATACAAATTATTGGGGAGGGGCAAAAATGTTCGTACTAAAAGGGTGTGTAAATATCCCGTCAATTTTATATTTATTATTTAAATGCAAAATTTGATAAAAAATTTTCAATAAACAAACTATATCCAATTATAGGTATAAACTTTCTCTACAAATATATTGGTAATTTTATAAAGAAATTTTGAAAACAAAAAGAGTGGGTACTTAATTGGATACGTTAAATTACAAAAAAAAAAATAGTTGCAACCTTTTTTTTCTCAAAATTTTGAGTTTGTAAATTAATTTTTCAAAAAGTGTTTACTAAAACCACTTTAATTTATGCAAATCATTATAAAAATGTTTGCATTTAGTCCGAATCACTTTTCATGTCATCCTAGGTCATTTATCAAAACAAAATCGAAGCTAAACCCTAAACGATAGAAGTTTTAACGTTTTTCTGCTTATTTGTTTAATTTATGTATATCAACTTAAATTTTTAACCTTGTAAATACATTATACAATATATAAAAATAAAACTTAAAACGAAAATACCACATCCCTGATTTTCAAAGCTTTAACAAAATTCATTTTTTGTTCGTTAAAAAGCTCTTTTTCTAATCCAATCTTACAACCTCTAATTCACAGAAATACCAAAACAAGCTATTTTGGACAAAATAAATAACATGCGTCGTGAACGAAAAAGCTCCATATCCATTAAAAGCTCCAACCAAGACATGAACCAATGTATAACCGATGAACAGCCACCATTAGAAGACGATGAACCAACAAGTGTGTCATCGAATCTCAGCACTAAACAACAATTAATACTCAATACCATCGAAGATTTAAAACGTAGTCTCGAATACCAAAGTGTTGAGTTGAATGGTCTCAACGAAGACGAGTAATGTGCATTTTTTTTAAATTAAAAAAAAAAAATGAAAGAACAAAACAACTTCATCCAAAGAATTATAAATTAATAATACTATTTAAAAATAATGTGCAATACTAAGTGAAACTATTTTTTAAGTATATACTAAACGAGTATCTCCCACAAACTTGAAACTTATTAAATGAAACTGCCCCTTTTACACTTTTAACAAAACACTTAACACTTTTAATACTACTATACTATCTTTCATCATTCCATGGAGTAAAATTGCTAATTTTCTTCTTGATTCAGATACACTGATTTTAAACACTATAATAATTCATTGGAAACAAACAATAATACATATACATAAAAAACATACTCAAACATAACTTGTTATTTAAATAGTCAGATATGTACGTACCCACTTATAGAAAATTTTAAAAATTAGTTATCATGACTTTGTAGAGAACATAGTTTTTCTTTTTTTGTTTGTTACTTTTTCGTATCATATCTCCATCCTGAACCAAATCCTGTTTATTTAGAAAAAATTATAGATATATCATTTGTTTTAAACAAAAAAAAATTAAACATACTTACATTCATTTTATTTGTTTATACAAAAAAAAAAAAACATACATATTTATATAGTTCCATCCACTAGTCGTGTAGTAATTATTGTTAAATCATTTGTGTTTATTTATACAAAAAAAAATACCGCTACTACATAAATATTTTATAAACATTATTACAAAAATTAAATTAATGCCAAATTTTGTAACCAAGAAAAAAAAAATTACAATTTTTGTAAAACTTAGTTTTTGTTATTTTAAATGATAAGTTTAATTTTGTTAAATTTAAATAGAAATAATATTTTTATTTTCTATTTAATATTATTTTTGAAAAATTAGTCTTATTGTAGTTAATCTTGTTTTATAATTTTAGTTAAATATTTATTAATTGTAACAGTTATTATTATCAATGTAAGATGATGCATTTTTTAAGTGACTCACTTAAAAAATAAAGAAAAAAAAAAAAACATTAAAAGTATCACTATACTACTAAACAAAAAAAGCAAACTAACTATTCGTACTATATTATTCATGGTTCTTTAGAAAACACACATTGTGAAGTGATAATAAAAATTACAATTGAAAATAAAATTAAATTAAACAAAAAATAATAAAAAAACAAACAAAAAAATATGTAATAAGAAATTAAAATAGTTGATATACTAAGTTATGTTGTTGCTGTTTTATTGCTTTTGTAGCATTGTTCTTTTTACTAGAAATTATTTTATTTTTTTAGAGGTTTACCAAGAAGAAAGATTTTTTCTTTTTTTATTTTTGTAGATACCATTAAAGTAGAATTATACCTACATCCAAACAGAAAACAACACAAATACTTTTGACACATTATAGATACCTACTCTTTAACGAATTTATAGATCTAACCTACAAACAAACCTTGACCCACCAAAACAAAAGAATGACCAATTTTTCCCTCTCAAGTACATATTTTTGAAGAAATATTTAACACGATCCATTGAACTTTGTTGTTTAGGTTGGTGGTTAAAGTTAATTGTTGTTGCCGTACGTGACAATCGAATATGAGCTTTTTTTATTAAAATAAACAGTTTCGCGTGAGACAAAGCTATAATATTAAAAAAAAAACAAATACATTACTATTATTATAGATTCTTAAGTGTAAAATATAGTATTAAAAATAAAGAGATAGGTACTATTATAAATAAATAGTTTAAGTAAACTCATAATTAAATAAAATTTTTGCATTATATTAAATATAAATTTAAGGGATATTCATTTAGTCATTTGATATTTTTATATTCTCTTAAATATAAAAAAAGATTTAAACGAAAAATAATTTGGCTACAAAAACCCATCAGTACCTACTCCTGTATGTTATATACGTACCTCCCTGTCACTTGTTTGAGGTCACTATTTTCATAAAAGTTTTTTCTCGATAAATACCAGTATAAGCAATATTGTTTCTGGAAATTTTTGATACGTGTGAGTAGGTATATATATTTTGCAATAAAAAAGGATAAAGTTAAAGAGTTAACTTGGAAAATCCATAGAAATTTCCCAAATTATGTAATTGGACTGCAAAAAATGGATATAAAAAGTTGCGTCACGTGATTGAGGCCATTCCAAAAATTGCTTGGCAAAAGTTAACATCCCCGATTTTTTTTTTGAAACAAAAGTTTAAAATATTTAAGAAAGGATAGAAAACTATATTTTATATTAAATTTCAAGTTAAAATGGGCTCTAGAAACACGTCGACAGTAGCAGAAGGAAGATCAATAGATGCTTTAAAGAAACTGGGATTCTCAGGCCGAGAAATAGCAAGGAGACCGAACAGAAGTAAGCCAATTGTCAACAACCTATCTAGCAGACATTTAAAACTATGGAAAAAAACAAAAAGGACAACCATCTCAAGCAACAACAATACGAGGAAAGCGACTCATTCAGTGGCTAGCTTCAAATTCCACACTATCAGAGCCCTAAATAAGGTCAACAAGTGGGGTATCAGCCAGTATTTCGACGGTTTTAAGGATAATCAAAACCAGTGGCAACATCAAGTATGAAAATCAAAAATAAACCGGTTCTACGGCATCTACACAAGGAACTACGGATGAATTTCGCCAGGGAGCATGTGGCCTGTAGCAAAGCAACGCATGAAAAAAGGTTGTCTTTTCAGATGAAAAAAAAAGTTTTATGTTCACGATTGAAGAAAAGAAGAACTTATTTTGTCATTTTTCATTATTTGTCATTCCTCGAGAGATTTGCATATTGAATTGGTTGATTATGAAATAGCATTCGACAGACAACCACGAGATCTGATATGGTCTACACTTAGGCAACGAGGAGTTCCAGAAGTTTGCATGCGGATGGTCATGGACATGTACGAGGAAGTAAAAACAAAGATAAGATGCCCCGCAGGAATCTCCAAAGAGTTCCCAATTATAGTAGGTGTGCACCAGGAAGTGTCTTGAGTCCTTTGCTCTTTTTAACTATCCTTGACTTTCTGCTTGAGGATAAGGTGACGACCACAAAGTGAATCAGTTATTCTTTGCTGACGATGGAGCCATCATAAGTGAAGATCCTGTGTCCTTGCAACGAGCACTTGATGTATGGGTGCAATTTCTGGAGGGAAATGGATACCGCATTAGCGCGAAAAAGACCAAATACCTACGCGGTCCATTTTCTTATCCACACAGGCCTATACCGGACATCTATTTGAATGGAACAGTGCTTCACAAGTGCGAAAAGTTTAAATATCTTGGATCAATGATCAATAGCGAAGGATCTTGTTATGACGACATCAAACATCGCGTAAGCGCAGGGTGGATGAAGTGGCAGGAAAACTCTACCACTTCCGTGGTAGAAAAATGCCTCCTAAGGCCTAAGCTGAAAAGAAAGCTCTCCACGGCAGTTGTTCGTCCAGCGCTTACATACGGTTCACAGTGTTGGACAATGTACAAGAAGTATGAGAGTAAATTGACGGCAGCTGAAATGACGGTGCTTCGCATGACAGCAGTAGTGACAAGGCTTGATGGAATAAGAAGCAAGAGAATCCGAGGAACACTACACGTCAAAAATACCATCTTGGACAAAATACAGCATGACCAACTAAGCTGGTACTGTCATGAACAAAGAAGATGCCATGAGAACCCAGTTCAAATGGCAATAGTACAAGACTTTACAACACTATCGGGGAAGAAAGGCAGGCGCAAAAACTCCTGGATGAAACAAATGCAACGACACCTGCATTTACATAGTTGGCCTCAGACATGGAACAATCAAAAACCGGGAGGCCTGTCGACATTTTCTAATGTCAACCCAGCGAACCCCACAAGTGGAACTCTAGGTGAAGCAGTTGAGTGGGAGAGTTGTGGTCCCCTTCGCGATCATGACAATCGCCGGTTAAATGAAGTAGAAGAAGAAAACATACAAGCTGAGGAATAAATATAAAAACATTTGAAAGTTATCAACTTTTTTTAATTGTTTCTATCCAGCCATTCTATTCAAGAGCATTCAAGGAGAAGCTGGTTTGTGTTTTGTTATTTAAAGCGTATAACTTGACTTCTAAGGATTGGATCTTCAAGATTGAGATCCTAAATTCACGAGAAAAATAGACTATAGTCTTGTGTATTAAGAGAAAAAGGTACAATTAGTGATTTTGGGAACAAATTCAAATGAATTCGTCACTAAGCGATGTCCGTCGCTCTCTACGTCTGTACGTTGGCTGTACTTCGAGGTTAAGCTTGAACGGGTTGACCGGTTTGCTTTAAATTCGCTATATTTCATATAAAGCTAGATATATATGATTCTCAAAAGGAGAATTTTTAATTTCTGTTCTAGCTCATCTGGAAAAGGGATCTACATTTTCTAATGAGCTAGAACTAAAGTTCCATACAAAAATTTCGGTTTTATCAAATTTTCTGAGACATATTTTGCATTCCCAAATTTAAAAAAGAAAATAAAAAACAAATGTTCATAAATAGGAAAGTTCAGAGACAAATATTTTTTTAAGAATCTGGCATCTTCTTATACTTTTGCTTGAGGCTATATGCAATTATTGTGTTTATAAACTAAATACGTCCTTGTATCTACAATGCTCGTAATTTTTGGGATAAGAGAAAGAGACACAATATCCATTTAACTAGAGTTAAGGAGGCAGAATTAACAAATTGAAATATTTTTCTATTTTTTTTTTTTTGTAACAATTCATTTTCTTAAAAACGGGTCAATAATTAATTAATATAATATAAACTAATAAAATTTTGCATACCAAATTAACTTTTTTAAAATGTTCAATAATTTTTCTAAATAACAAATTAGTTTTTTGAGAAAAACCCGCTCTAAGGATTTATTTATTTTTTTTTCCATAAATACATTTTTATCAAAAAAATCAGATGTCACACCTTTTGTTGAGCTCTTTATGTTTAAATTGGTATTTCTTGCTTTCTAAATATTTATAAAATAATACTTAATAATTTCTACTGAAACTTTTTTTAACACTTTATTTTTTACGACATCAGTATACCTAATATTGATATAACATTGTACGCTACGTTAAAGTTGTAAGCTACGAGAGGAGGATTGTGCGATCCAGTCGTCTAGTTTATTTCTTTTAAGAGCCAGTTATAGCTATCATTAAAAATTTGAATTATTGGTAAAGTAAAGCTTATGACTAATTTAATATTTCTTGGCAACAAAATTTTCTATTTGGTTCAACTTTCCTCGTAAAATAAATTTTAGTTTTTCAAGGCTGAACTTTCTTAACAATGATCATTAAAATACCTCAAAGTCGAAACAGCGACGAACCCAATCAAAATGATATAAGTACGAAATAATTAAGTGATATTTAGCTATATCCTTGCCCCAACATTTTTAATGATTTTACTTTCCAAATGTCTTTATAAATAAACAATTATAATTTTCAATGATAGTTATAATTGGTGTCTTAGCCGGGGTTTTAAGTAAAGTGGATTCAGCCAGACAACTACCTTCTTTCGAATTGTGAAATAATTCTAATAATTAATAAATTATTCGTTTTAATAAACCGATTTTTTTTGTTCAGTTAAGCGTAGTTCAGATAAGTGGAGTTGACTGTATACGAGTTCAATTAAAAGTGCGAAAGAACACGTGCGTTCAGATTTTTTTTTTCAAATAAATTGATGACCGATGTTGAAAAAGAAAGAATGCCCATCAATCATTTTTTGCCTGCAATATTGCATCACAAAAATCATAATCTTATCGTTTACCCTAAGGTGCTTCCTTGATTCGATTTGATCTTACAGCAAAAATATTGATAAAATATGTTATTAACATTATTAATCTATATCTACTTGTACCTTTAAAATTCTTAAAGGTTAACGTTCGAAAGCAAGCCAAAGTTTCAACAAATCCATTTTTATTACACAATAATCCCACTTTACATTGATATAAACATTTATGCATACATTTAATTACATACATTACAATACAATATTCCACTTAAGCGATAAAAAAATTAAAAAAAAAAAAACAGAAGAAGACCCGTTATCAATCAAATGACTAAAGGATACCAACCTGCAGTTGATTCAAATAAGCCCTGGCCACGAGACGAGAAAAGTCTCGGTCTCGCATGACGAGACCGAAACGAGACGAGATTGTCTTTTAAGCATCCGAAACGAGACCGACACCAGACTGCCTTTTAAGCATGCGAGACGAGACCGAGACGTGACTGTATATTTGGACCGTAATTTACAGAGAGTCTAATCAATTCAAAAATATAATTTCAGTTAAACATTTATTTTCTTCTATATGGGGGATAATTAATCGTATTTTTCGGAGACGCGACTTGGTCGAGACTGCAAATTTAAGTTTTCTCGCGAAAAAAACCGTGACGAGAATTCATTATACGAGACCGACACGCGACCGAGACGAGACTAAAAATTTTCTATTTTAACGAGACCGAGACTTACAAAAGTCTCGCTGAGCCCTAATTGAAGTGCTGTTTCTTTTATTTAAAAACCTTATGATGCACACACACTCAATCAATGGTGTCCAATAGTCGATACACAGGGTGTTTCCAAGTGAAATGACAATCATTTGAGAAGAAACGTCGCTAAAGCAGAGTATTAGAGCTTAACTTATGATTGAAAAATCGGTTATTACAGTTCAATTATGAATAATGTTTCCGAAAAATTTATGAACCTACTCCTAACATTATGTCTATTGATCTTAATTTTTCATTAAATTTTATGTAATAAACCACTAAGTTATGTATTTCTTAATTAACAACCCACTAAAACAACATAGTTTTCGATTAGATTTCCTTGTTTTTGAAAAAATTGAGGATAATAAAAAGAATGCTCAAAAATACTGAGTTTTTTAAACAGATTTATTTGAAAATTGTACTTATCCTCGGGCTAGGAAGATCATGCATTTAAAAATCGGAAATATGCTCTAAAATGAAAAAAAAAGGCCAATCAAAATGAAAACTATATGCAATAAAAACCTTTATTTAACCTTAGTTTTTCAAAAAAAAAAAAAAAAAAACAGTAAAAGAAAAAATTTTTTAATTTAATTTTTGCATTATCTATGAAACCCACCCCTCGACCCAAGTTTTTTCTTCAAAAATTTCCACTAGAAGAGGACAGATGTATGCCAAAACTTCGAGCGTGTGATAGAGAACCATCAAGAAGATAAACATGTTCATCCTCATATCTGCATTATGGCACTTCCTATAATCTGTACATGTACGAAGATCTTCTGCATTTTGGTGTTCTCTCTCTTACTCTTCCCAACTTCTTTTTTGCAGAAGTCAGACGAAGATACATGTAAATCCACCATCATGCTCATTTCAACTCGATGTTCCCTTTACAAATGACCGAAGCCTGCTTCACTTCCTCATGTAAACCTAGTATTTTCGCTAGCTAGAAGATAAACACAGTTTATTGAAAAATATGCACGACAAATATGAAATTATACACCTTAAATACGCATTTATAGTGTAAATATGCATTCATAATGAAAATATGCATTTTCCATAAAATATGCAAAATGTGCACTAACGACTAAAATTTGTGTTAAAAAACTTGCGTTTGCATTTAACTACGAACTTGGGTTCATTTATTTCAGCTACAAACTGTAACTATAATTAGTGTTTGTTTCAAAGAGAATTGAAAAAATCAGGATTGAGTTAATTATTAATTTTTAAGAAAGCTCTCTATCAATTTTATATGCAAATATAGAGATATCAATCGTCAAAACGACAATCAAAAATTTTATAATCAGTTTTTCGGCCTTCAAATATTGTTTGAAATCCCCAATTTTATAAAAAACTAGAAGACCTAAATAGCAACAGGTAAAATAGTATACAAAATCCCTAAAAAATAAAAGAATTCCTACCCTCATACCGAAAAAATTCCATTTGCCATGAAAATGAAAATGCTTTTTTTCAAAATTTTGAGTTTGAAAATTTATTTTCCAAAAACTATTATGTAAAACAACTTGATTTAAAAATTCAACAAAAGAATGGATTTTTAGCTTTAAAACAGCAATAGCATAATTTCCAAAAATGATGTTCCACTATGCTCATGTCACACTTAGATACATATAATTTTCTTTGGCTCTCTTAGCTTGACTGCTATATTTCCTCTTATAAGTGCAAAATACCTTACATAGCAGTTATTTTTCAAGCTTAACTGAACTTTGAACTTCCGGTACAGTCATAGTCATATATTTTGATTCCTGGACATAACAAATAGTTTACATATTACCAATGTTAGAATACAAACAAAAAAATATCATAAGAATACTAATAAGACAATAATCCGGTTATCAGCTAAAAAAACACATGCGGAAGTTTACCCATGTATAATAAGATGCTGGGGTGATCATTCATTCTTCTTATGAATGAAAATTATTATTGGTTAAATTATTGGTCATCGAGGCAAAAAAACAAAACTTTAAACTTTGCCGAATGTTGTCAGAATGGTAAATAATATTGAGTTGGTTTTAAGAAGGTATAGGTGTAGCTAAGCTAGCATAACCTTTTTGAAATCATAAACAAAACAGTCAGGTTTAACCGAGTTCAACATACGAGTAGTTTATGTTGAGTGGCCACATTTGTTTACCTTGAATTTGTAAACAACAACAAAAAAAAATCTATCTTTGTTATAGTTCTGAAATTTCGATTGAATATACCGTTTATTTACTCAAAGACTTCACAAAAACCTTTGCGCTAACGCAATTATCTCTAATTGACTACAATGGTCTGTACCTAGTTGTATGTTGACTCAAAGTAGTTCCGGCCTTTTTTTTTGTCTCTCAAATAAATCGCTAAGTTTTGTGATGCTAATTGTCCATCAAATACAAAAGTGACGTTTAGAAGGGATAAATATTATATTGTATACGAGTTGACTTATTAAGAATTAAGCATGAAGTTGACGTAAGCAAAGATCACACGGCGGCAATCGTAGACCGACGCACACGACGACGCTTACGGTTATAAGTATCTACACTGAATTGCGATTTTGTTATACAAGAATGTCAGGTGGTAGAGCTATTAGGTTAGGTAGGAACTTGTGCAAATATACATACTTTCCATTATTCATTTAATAATGAAAGCAATTATACTAATTTTTTTTCAGACTGATAAGAAACTAATTTAATATACTCAATCAAATTTCACGCCCATGTGAAGTGGGCAGAACATTAACCAACTACAATAAATGCTTATAGGAGCAAAGGTTATTTTTATAAGAGTGAGAAGTTGATGGTTGTACCTAGAGACTAACAAAATTAAAGTTAAATATCAGGGCTAGAAATACTATCCACAAGATAAAGGGTCAGTTTTTACACAGATAATCATCACAATCAATGATTATTTGCCTAAGCTGATAAATTATTGAATGATTTGTGTTTTATTTTAACTAATTAATCTTTTATTTATGTTTTTAGTTATTGAAAAAGCTAAACAGCCTTTTAATTATTACCTAAATACATGCATACCTATAGCATTCGATAGTCAAAGATTAAATTTAATGTGATCAAACTGGCCCTTATAGTCTAGGGCAACCGGGAACAAATGAATTCATTAAATTTTATAACATGTATCGACGCCGAATTTTATCCTCAACAACATTATCCAAAGTCCTCCAAAATTCCCCCGGTTGGCTTTTTTTATAGACGAATTTTAAGAGGTGGAGTGGGGAGTTAAGGTGCTCTTCAACGGTGATTCTAAACAGACCAAAACTGTAAAGATACTTGTATCCTGTAGAAAGTTAAAGCCCTTTTAATGTAATGGTGACTTTTTTTTAAGTACAACAAGTAAAATATTACCCAAAACCATTTTAAAATAATGGGATATTAATGAAATTTGGTATAAATGTTCCATTTGGCATGTATACCAAGAATCAAAAGAGTCCCCAAAAATATCTGTGGTGAAAGAGTTTTTTTTTTTTAGGGCGAGATGTAAGTGCGTCATTATGACCATAACATCTATGAATAACATCTAATAAGAAGAGTCCATTAAAATAAGTTGATCCAAAGAGTTTTTTTAGAGAGTTTATGTTTGACCTGCCCTATACGGAGCAAAATGTTAGGTCTTACGAAAAATTGTATTTTCGTATAATCGAGATAGTTAATATGACATATGATATATAATTTATAGGTATTTTTTAATGCCGAATATATTAAGAGAAAACCCAATATGAAATAAGCACCCTTAAAAAGTTAGATTAATTTTGAAGCAAAAATGATTGTTTTTTCCGTTAAACAGGTCAATCATTACACCCCCAAAAAACACCCTTAGACTTTAGATATTTGTATAGATTCTTTTGATCCTTGGGTGCCAATATAAATTTAATATTTTTGGCAAATTTCATAAGTGTCATAATTTGTTCATGGATGTTATGGTAATAATCACTCACTTGCATCTCTCCGTTAAAAAACACCCTTTAAGCACAGATATGTTTGGGGACTCTTTTAACATGCCAAACGAAGAATATGTGTCATATGATTAGATTGTATTATAACAAATTTTTCAGTTTGATAAACTCCCGCCTCCCTCGCCCCTCTCCACCTCTTAAAATTCGTCTATACAAAAAGCCATTGCGAGATTTTTAATTTTTACAAAATATTTCTTAAATTTTTAAAAAATATTTTTTTTAATTTTTGATCAATGCCATAAATTTGACAGTTCCTACGTTTTATAACCATGACAAGTTGATTGCTTCGTGTTCTAGACACCATCTTAATTTTCTTGTACAACTTGTATGAGGAAAAACTTCAGATATCAGATCATATCTACATATTTATGTGGAACAGGGAATAATTGCAAAATTTCAATAAATGCTGCTCCCAAAAAATGATTTTTTCAAACTTGAATAACGCTTTTGATTGGTCTCGTTTTGAACATTATTAGCTAAACTTTAACTTTAAGCATAAGAATTTTTTTTTAATTTTGAAAGAGTAGTCATCGAACATTTTTGTATTTTTGTATGTTTTCTTGTTTGTATTTTCAAATTTAAAAAGATGTCACCAGTGGGCAATACAATTGTCCAAAATGACCACACTTCAGAATTATTCTAATTCATCCATTTTTTTTTTTTTTATTTTAAAGATGAACTCTGAAAAAAGCACAATTACCTAAAGTTACGATCCTTGAGAATAAGGGTATACGACCTTCAATACATTATTAAATAAAGTACAACATGGATATAAGAAACACTGATAATCCAAGAAATTTCTTTCTTATATCCGAGTTTTTCGTATATAAGATTCACAAAAGAGACACAAAACCTAGCAAGAACACATATTAACTGATTCATTCACATTCACTTTAAAGCTGTTTCTGCAATTCTATATGAAAAGTAAAAGCTGTAATTAACCAAGGAAACATATTAATGGGCAAACTCACATGACGAGACCGATGCGAGACGAGACGAGAATGCCTTTTAAGCATCCGAGACGAGACTGTATATTTGGACCGAAATTTACAGACAGTCTAATAAATTATAAATTGTTTCTTCTGCACATATTCAAACCTGATCCCATCAGTTGACTAGTGACTGAAAAGATCAAGTGATGAGACCACTTGGAAAAAATGCCAATTTGCATGGTCATTGTAATAATAAAACGACAAACTGGAACTATCTGGTACATACACCTTGTGAGGTCGCTATAAAATCGGAGGAGCATAAATAATATTGTATTGGAGAGGCTTAGTCCCACAGATGTGTAGACAAATAAAAATCATGTAGTCGTTAAGGTAGGTAAGGGCAGTGTGAATGTTATGACTTACGAGGACTTTGATTTGTATCCTTTTGTGTGGGCTTGAGTTTGAAATTTAAGAAAATGAAGCATTTTACTGTTTTAAATTTTCAGTACAAAATTAAAATTTAACATTTATCAGTAAGCGGAGAAAATAGCAGTTTATTTTTACAGTGCTTTAATTATTAACTAATTACTCTTGAAAGCTTTCGTGCCTGTATTCATTCTTTCTTTAGTCGCACTATAAGAAGGAGGAATGCTTTACCCGCCACTATTTTTTGGCCTGCCATTTCGATATTCAGAGGTTCAAAACCAATGTGCATCAGTATCTCCTCTCAAATCCATCCCTATTTTCCTAACGCTCGAACTGTGTTTAAACATTTTAAGGGGCAGCCAAAATCCCTTCAGTGCGCGCTTAACTAAAAAAAAAATTGGGTTTTCTTTTGCTTCTCTATATTATATAGAAACTTTTGTGGTCGATCTCCTGGTGAAAAAAATACCCAAAGATATAACCTTCCAATCAAAAAATGGAATCAATGTTAAGAAATTTTATAAAGGGTGGTTTACATAACATCATGAATCAAAACCCTAAGCTTGAGATAAAAACAAAATCACTAAGGCTGTGAGTTTATTTTTAATTAAAAAAAAATACTTAAAATAGAAAAAAAAAAGTTGAAAACAAGGCAAACACTTTACAATAGCATGCTTAGGGTCAATATAGTGCTATATCTTTTTTTAATATTTTTAAACTCACATTTTTGACAAAAAAAAATGTAAGAAAATATTGAATTAAATTATAATTATTATTAGCCGAGTTTGTTCATACTCATTAATTATTCACATTTTTAATTTAACTATCAAAACAAAAACAAACACTGAATAGTCTGATTTGTTTTTGCTTTGCGTTTAAAATAAAAAAGTGAGTAATTAATAGCTGTGTTTTATTTTCCCCCAGAACCGATTCAGTTTGGATTTACATTCAAAAATACGTGTGTTACAAAAACAACTCAAGGTCCAGCTTTGTTTTTGGATTTGGATTTTCAAATCCATTCCTATCTACACCCTTAGCTTTTCCTGTTAAAATTTAGATTTTACTCTGGCCAATAGATGGTTATATGAAGTAGAGCTTAAAATCAGTTCCGGATCCTCAAACTATCCGGATATCGGATCCTGGATCCGATTTATCGTATTCATATTGAATTGATAATGAAAAATGTGTTGTCATACTTTCGCATCAATCAGAATTCACCACGATGACTGAATAACAAGCTAACAATGCATTAATTTATTTTTCTTAAAAAAAGATCATTTTGACTGTTGAGCTTTCGTTTCACTTTTAAGGAAGTTTCGTTCTTCAAACATATTTTTTTATTATTTGAAATTAATGACTTCGAGATTTATTTTCAATTTAAATAAAATTAAAAAAAAAAACAGTTGCTTACGAATTTAAAAATACTGAAGTACAAATTATATTATCAGTTAAGATATCGATATGTATCACATTATATCATTGATCCTCTTTCTTTACCCACCAAATTCAAAATGCTGTGCGTTAGAAATGTTTGTTTGCAACAAAGAAGGTTCAATTTAAAAAGATAACGTTGGATTTGATTATATTTCACAATATTATTTTTTGAAAGCTGGAAAAATAGATAGTCCTGCGGAATAAAGGCTATATAATCCGATGATAGTTAAACATAAAGAAGATAATTTTGGCGCAACCAATTATGGTATTTCTGTTTAAAATAAAAAATTGAATAATTCCATACAAAAATATAGGCTCAGTTAAAACACAAAATGATAAGTATGTACATAACACTTTGAGCCTTACCAATAATCAAATTTAGTGACGACTTAAATATTTCTGTAAAATGAACCATAATGGTATGGACTCTAACTAATTAACTATACAAATACATGGTACGACCTTAATATTAAAGTTAACTCTAAATATTGAATCAAATATGGAATTGACTGTAAAAACTTAAACATTCCATGAATAGAACATTTTTTGGGATCGATACAATTACGGTTAATTTTACTGGAATATTTAAGTCCTTGCTAAATTTTACTATTGGTACGGCCATTTGTTTTCTTTAAATAAAATTTGCTATACCTATTACCTGAATTAAAATGGTTTTTAAAAGGGATTATTTCCGGATCAGAAATACTATTTCGTTTTCTAATAGATTTATCATCATAGCGAATTTTTTTGAAGGAAAAGATATCCGGTCAATAGCTTTGTTTCAATATAAGAAAAATATTAACATTTCTTTAAAATAATTTGCACGAAAACAAAATGGCGGTACCAAGATATTTTTTATATAATTTTGGTTGTTTTTAAATATCAAACCACCACATTTATTGCACCATTTTGTTTTTGGAATTAAAAATTTTTGTTTTTCAATAAAAACAAAGTTTTCTTTTTTCATGAAAAATGTTAGGTATCAATTTTTAAAAAGTCAACTAATCCCTTAAGTAATTTAGTTGCAAACCTTCAAAGCTCAGGGGGCACATGTAAAAATTAAAACAGGGCTGAAACATTCAGCAGGATTTTTTGAAACCATTTGGAGTTTATTTGGGGTTATTTCAAAAATGATCCTTCTAAGAACCACTCTAAACATGATAGATATTTATCTTTAAAACAAGGACAAAATTAGTCAAACTTAAAATCACAACTATGGGGTTTTTTGTTCTAAATTGATATCGCTTTTAGATTACAAATCTTAAGTAACACTTTCTTGGTTTATAAGCACCTTAAACACTTAGACCGGACATGATACCTAAGACCTAACATTTTTTTTTTGTTTTTTTTTTTTTATATTTAGCACGCGCTAAAGGGGTTATGAATACCCTTAAAGTGATAAACACAGCACGAGCGATTAGGTAGGTTGGAGGGGATTTGAAAGGAGAAACCGATGTACATTGGTTTTGAATGTCTGTAGATCAAAATGGGAGGGGAAGATAGAGCTGGGTAGAGCATTCCACATTTGCGTAGTGCGACTAAAGAAAGAATCTCTGTACTTAACAGTACGTCCGAAGTTGGGCTCAAGGGTAAACTGGTGGGCATTCCTAGAAGCGCGAGTATTACGGTTGAATTGATAAAGGGAAGGAATGCAACTGGCTATTTCGCTAGAGCAATGTTTGTTAAAATAACGGTAAAATAACGAAAGGCATTAAACATTACGACGGCGACGGTGCTCCAGAGATGTAAACGTTTCCGTTATAGTTCTTTCACCTATCATTTTAAGAGCTCTCTTTTGAATTCTATCCAATAGACTCAAGTGGGTTATTGGAGCACCTGCCCAAATATACATATAAAGCAAAATCAATTCAAGCCAATTCGACTATATTAAGTGCTATGTTTGATTCTAATCTCATAATAATAGAGTTTATAATTTTGTCGTATCTTTCAAATGAAATCATAAATTCGTTTATTAAGTGTGCGTACATAAATAACTTTGGTATCACTAACGGAAAGTTTTATTCTAATAAACCGAGAGCTGGCAACAGATTTATCTCTCATTGGCAAAAATCTAGAAACGCCAAAAAAAAAATGCGTTTTCAGGGACGTCTGTCTGGGTTTTGGTGCCACCTAGACGTCTGTCGAAACATATATGTAATCAGAGAGTTGAGGGCGTCAAGTTGTATTACATTTGAAATGGTTTCCTACCCGATTTCAATTTTCAGAAAAGTTGTACTATTGATGCACTTTTACGTGGTAACGGGGACACTACATGCTGGCAGACCAACGTATTCGTTATCACCTTCACCAGGACTACTAAACTTTTACTATTAATATCTTTTGGTTTCATTTCGCGCCCAAAATCTGCTGTCAGTTCTTAGACTATAACGAAATATTCTCCTAGCCATTCTTTTGGTGTTTTTTTTTTTTTTTTTTTTTTGTTTGTGTTCTATTAAAATTATTTATATACCTAAGATAAAATAAAACTTGATTGATAACGATATTTCTTTTTAGCTGGAAAAACCAAAGGTTAGTGTTTCGATTATTGGACATTGGATCGGTTGACCACTTAGCTTATTGCCAGACACGATTAATCTTTGTTGTGCGCCCTGGATTGGCACTTTATGATCTTTTGACATGAGACGGGGCCGTGAGTTCAATGCGGGCATCAATGATCAACAAACAAAATGATAACAATTCAATTTTATTGAAACGAACCAATAAAAGACTAGACACAAATTATTGATTTTTTGTTTAGCTAGACTGGATGAAAATATTCCATCCATGGAGTGCGTCTTATAAATTAAATTCGAATGATTATTATGTTGATGATACTTTAAAGTATTAATTTACCAAATTGATTTTAAATATGACTTGCTTCTAGATTAACAGGATTTATATGGTAAGGTTTTGGAATGGGGTTAAGGTGGTTGGACACTGTAGGTTATGATTTTGGTAGAGTGCAAAAAGGCGTAACTTTTTGAGGACTACCGAATTTGTGAAAAACGAGGCGATGAAGATAGGATTGAACTGGCGACATTCAGTACCACAAACTGACGCTCTACCAACTGAGCTACGCCAGCCAAGATATAGGGTAATGGATTCTGAGGAGTTCTTCAGATTTTGAACGTAACAGGATTATTTTATAAATGAAAAAGTAGTAGAAGAAAAATTTGGAGAATATTTAACATTTGGTCTCCGAATGCTTTTTTAAGCTAGCATACTATCAGTTCCAGGACCCTTGCCCTCATATAAATAAACGGAGCTAGCGGTAAGTTATATTTAACTCGTGGGTCAGGAGTTAGATTTCTTTCACTTACGAGCAAGCTAAACCAACAAGGAAGGTGGTTTAGCGAAGGGTTAAATAAGGAAAGTAAATATACGTTTTAATTCACGAGTTATCTCCTAATCCACGCCTACATGAGAGCTCGAAAGTAACAGGTGAGTTAATCACAGTTCTTATTAATATGGCTGATGACAATTTCAAGATTTTTGAAACTGCCCATTTTTCTTAATGTCGTAGGAAGTAGGTGATAGCAGTTGAATTGCGCAAATTATCATTTTGTTTTTTTTTTTCCAAGAAACGTGGGAATTGGGAAAGATACGCCGACTATTACGACCCAAACGCAAAATAGTTGGCCTACTCATCAATTAACACATTAATCCTCTTTATATACCTTCATTTTCTGTCCCAAGTAGTTGCTAATTAAATTTTATTTTGTCAATGTAATAAATTACATTTAATTAGTAAATAAGACCAAACAGAACTTAATTTGAGAAAACACACATGGCTTCAGGCTGCATTCTCTTAAACAAAGATAAGAGCATATTAGTTGGACTACTCTCTATGGGGTGCAAATAAGTTGGCATACGACGATTTAAATAGATGTTCCGTTAACCGTTATTAAAAAAATGACATGCACTTGTTTTGTTGTGTATTGATCTCTTGATTTAAGTAAGGTGCCAGTTATAGCTATCATTTAAAGCCATTATTGAAAAAGTTAATTTATTGTTGATTTTGAGACCCTTTGGAAGTTTAATCATTGAATATTTTAATGCAGAAAGGTAGTCGTAAGCTACCTTTCTGCATTAAATTATTATATATAATTATTTCTTCTCCAAAAAAAATTTGAGCCATATCATAACGTAACTTATAATTATTTCAATGATCATTAGTAAGGTAGTTCATCATTGAAAAATTAAAAGTCATTTTAAGAGAAAAGTTGTGTCAAATTGTATTTCGTTTTACCCAGAAATAATTATTAAGTTTATTTTGGCATCACAATAATCATTTGTTTTAACTTCTAAATCTCTCAAAATTGGCAATTAATATTTTCAATGATCGTTTCCAATGATAGCTATAACTGGGCCCTAAGCCAACAACAGTTTAGTGTCAATCATGGTGCGTGGTGTTGCATTATAACGAGATCTTAGGGAATCCATAGTTAAAGCCTTCGAAACGGGATTGTCGAGCTACAAAATAGCAAACCAATTTAATTCACCTCGCTCATCTATTCGAAACATTATCACAAAGTACAAAAATAGTGGAAATGTGTAGGTTGGTAAAAAAACTAATTGCTAAACCTCGAGATTGCCGAGTCTTAAAAAAATAATCAAGGAAAATCGACGTCAAACTGCCGGTGCAATAACTGTTCAATGGAGAGAAAGAATCCAAAAAAGTGTTTCAGTCGACACTTGTAAGCGGACAATGAAAAAAATTGGATATAAATTTTATAAGGTTTGTTTTAGATTTATTTAAATTAGAGCTATTTTAATTCGTTAAAACATAGGCCAAAGAAAAACAACTTTTAACACCTAAACAAAAGAAAAGTCGCCTAGAGTGGGCCAAGCAATGTAAGAACTGGACTTTATGTCAATGGCGGGCGGTCTGTTATTTGGAGTGATGAGTCGAGGTTTGAAGTTTGCGTGGGCGACGAACAAAAACGTGTCATAAGAAACTCCAAAGTGGCCTTCCACAAAGATTGCCTTAAAAAAACAGTCAAGTTTCCAGCATCTCTAATGATATGGGGATGCATGTCTGGGCGAGGTTTGGGCAATTTACATTTTGTAAATGGAACTCGACTTCAAACTAGTCATGGAGATTTAATTTTCCAACAGGATGGTGCTTCCTGCCATAGAGCAAGGTCTACAAAGGCGTGGTTATCTGCTGAAGCAATTCCTTTACTGGAATGGCCTTTCAGCAGCCCTGACCTTTCGCCAATTGAAACTGTCTGGCATAAAATGAAGCGAAACGTCCGAAAAGAACTATGTCGGACTCTTCAAGGCCTAAAAGCTAAAATCATAAATATTTGGGAATATTTTGGTACCGAAGAATGTCAAAAATTAGTTGACACAATGCCACGACGCATAGAAGCAGTTATCAAGGCCAGAGGCGACGTAACGCTATGGTAAAATAAAAATTAAGACGCGTAGGCCAACTATTTTGCGTTTAAAAAAATGTATCAGTCGTTATTTTATTTTTTAAGACTGCTCTATATGGTTATTTAATTGAAGTCATTTTGTTACTTATTTCTATCTAAAATAAATATATCTAAAGAAAAATACCAAAATATTGAGTTTATTGCCGATGGAATTTAAGAACCAGCACATTTTTGTTTTTTATCATAGGTAGTCCAACTATTTTGCATTTGGGCTCGTAAAGTTTCGACTCTTATAAGATTGACTCATAATCTCGATAAAAAAAAAATATCGACCAGTTAAAGCAATACTCGTGTTTTATTGGAAAATCTATCCATAGTAGTATTCCATAGTAGCTATCCATAGTAGGATTTTACATGAATAAAAGTTAAAATAGAATCATACTGCGGATGGGTTTTCCGAGTCTGGAATGGATTTTTGGTGATTTCATTCTCAAATGTTGGTTACTATTTGTTTTTTCGTGAAGTTAATTTTGACTGCTTCTGATTCTCACAAATATATACAGTATTTTACGGATATAAGAAACACTCATATAAGAAAAACTCGCTTATAAGAAACGCAAACCAAAAACACCATGTCTTTTTCCTAAATTTCTCTCTGAAATTGAACGTATATAAGAAACTCGCATATAAGAAAAACACGTTTATAAGAAATACCTTTTAATGCACAATAAAAATTTTCAAGAACAAAAAAGTACGCATATAAGAAACTAACTTCAGCTTTCCTTTGATTGAAAAATAAAAAAATTTTTACACATACGCACCAATATGTTTCCACCTTTAATAACAACTTCCAGTTTTCCAATAAAAATGACAACGTCAGATTGACAAGAGCGTAAATACTCCGTGGTCTATAAATTGTGACATTTTGATTTTATATTTGATTGTCTGTTTTTGTTTTCGTTTTCGATTAACTTTCCCGTTTTGTTGTTATGTTGTGTGTTTAAAATGCTTAGAAAAAGAAACACGGTATCCGTAAAAATAAAACTAAAAATTTTAGAAGAAATAAAATCGGGGAAAACAAGAAAAGAAGTGGCAAACAAATTTCAGATTTCTGAAAACACATTGTGTAAAATTATAAAGAACACAAATGAAATTGAAGACAAAAAGTTTACTTGTAAAAATTTGGACAAAAAAAGGGATAGGAAACCGAAACATGAACTTTTAAACAAAACTATGACCAAATGGTTTGAACAAATGTCGGAAAAAAATGCTAAGCTCACGGGACCCATATTGCTTGAAAAGGCTCAACAATTTGCGAACGAATTGGATATCCCTGATTTTGAAGCAAATTTAGGTTGGCTTCATCGTTGGAAAAAAAAACGAGAACGTTCGTTTTAAGAGGCTGCACGGTGAATCTGTTTCTGCCAATGAAGAAGCAGCAAATAATTTCAAGGAACTTGTTATTCCCAAGCTCTTAGAAAAATATGCACTTGAAGATGTGTTCAATGCTGACGAGACTGGTTTGCTATATAAAGCATTGCCCGATGGAACATATGTTTCAGGAAACCAAACAGTTAGCGGACAAAAAATTCCAAAGGACAGGATAACATTACTTCTGCTTTGTAATGCAACTGGGTCCGAAAAATTTATGTTTTCTATTGGTAAATTTAAGCAACCCCGTTGTTTCCGAGGAAAAACGATTCCAGTTCCCTACAAATGGAATAAACAGGCTTGGATGACGAGCACACTTTGGACCGAAATAATTAAAGAGATGGATGATAAAATGTCCAAGAAAAAAAAGAAAATGTTGTTGCTGGTGGATAATGCGTCTTGTCATAAGCTTAGCTATACACCCATCAATATTGAAATTGTTTTCCTTCCTGCCAACACTACAAGTCTCATACAGCCTCTTGACCAGGGTAAAATTAAATTTAATAAAATTTTTGTAAATTTAATTCAAGATACTTGCTTTTTTTTCTGTATAGGGATCTTTCAATCATTTAAGGCGCATTATAGGAAGAATTTAGTCAGAAAACAGGTTCTTGCAATTGAAGGCAACTGCATCAAAACATTTTTAAAAGATATGACGATTCTCAAAGCTTTACACATTGTAAAAAGATCTTGGTGGCTGGTTACACCTCAAACAATTCAAAACTGTTTCAAGAAAGCCGGATTTTCTCAAATTGAATCAGATGCTGAAGTAATCTGTTTTGATGAAGAGAATTTAAATGAATTTCATGATGAATTCCGTTACCTTGAAAGCTTTGAAAATGAAGAATGTTTCGGAGAAATAAACGAACACATGGGTACGAGGAACCAGATTTATTTGAAGGAGACGACGACGGTTTACAGTTACTACAACGACCAACTAGGACCGAAGCAATTGAAGCGTTCTTTCTCCTAAAGTGGTTTTTTGATAGTGACGAACAACAGAGTTTGGATTCCATTGAAGAACTTCTTTTCAAAGATATTTCTAAGGATTTTATTCAGAAAAAGATCGAAGACTATTTTTTAAATATTACTGACATATAAATAGTTCTTATAAATATGAAGCTTGTATAATATGTATACTCTCTGAATTTAATTGTGCAGGTATGCAATATTTTGCTTATTGAAGAAAAGACTTATTTTTATTTATTTTATTCTTGTTATATTAAGTATTCTCACGTTTGAAAATAAAAACTTTAAGTTGTTTTTTTTTTTGAGGTCATCATTTTCAAAAACTTTTTGCATTGTTTTTTTTTTCCTTAAATCCATTGTTCTTTATAAGAAATTCTTTTTCTTATATCCGTGTTTCTTATATAAGAAATTTTCTTTCTTATATCCGTTGTTTGCATATAAGAAAAACTCGGATATAAGAAAGAAATGTCCGGGATTTTCAGACTTTCTTATAAGAGTGTTGTACTGTATTTTTTTTTAATATTCTGACAGGTGTTCTTTCAGTTAAACCAATTTTGAAATACAAAAACCAAGCTTCTGCGGATGCGTTTTTTTGGTAATTTTCTACTGTACTCTTTATAGAATTTAAAAAAAAAACACGGGTAATCGTTCTTATAACACGCGGTTAAAAGGTGACTAAGGACGATGTGAAACCAGCCAATGAGAGATTATAACCGACGCATTGATAGTCGGCATTTAAATCAGATTGTGGTTTGGGATCTGTTATTGAACAACAAAAACAATTTGAATTTCAAATTTTCGTTAAAATAGTGGACATTTTGCATATTACAATTTTACACTTTAGTTTTATTTTAATCAAAAAATTTTACTTTGCATTCTCAGCTGAAGAATATTTCTGGACATGAAGATTCGATTTTGCAACTCACTGTACTTTAAGTACCGGAAAGTTTTGAGAGTTAAATATAAATTTCCAAAAATACAAAACAATTTTGAAGCGTCGACTTAAGGTATTAGTCGGTCGGAAACATGCAGGACCACACAAAATCATAAATGATCTTGAAAGCGAACTTATCACTGCTAAGGCTGAAGTCGAAGAGCCAAAAATTTAGAAATAATTTAAAAATAAGAACGCACCCTTAGAATGAATGTGACCTAACTAAAAATTCCTTTGACTTCTTTTAGCTATACCTAAACTGAATTTTTTTTTTTACTTTTTAAGACTTTGTTGGTCATATTTCACAAATTGCATTTTTTTTTCGTTATGTCACTTTCATTCTTAGGATGCAGCTATTATTCCTGTTAAAAAAAAAAACAAATCCAAAGAATTTTAAAAACAAGAGTAGCCCTAAGCCGATCAAGCTGGTTCACACACCATGAAGATCGTTGAGCGTATATTGGATGGCCGCTATGCTATCTGACGACCAGTACGGGTTTGTTTTGGGTAAATCAACCACAGATGCTATTCAGAGTATATGAATCAGAATGGAAAAATATCGGGATTCCTTGAGAGATTTGCATATTGTATTCGTTGATTTTGAAAAGCAATCGACAAACAACCACGAGATCTGATATGGGTTGCACTTAGGCAACGAGGAGTTCCGGAAGTCTACGTTCGAATGGTCATGGACATGTACGAGCAAGTTAAAACAAATGTAAGATGCCCCGCAGGAATCACCGAAGAGTTCCCAATTAGAGTAGGTGTGCACCAGGGAAGCTTCTTGAGTCCTTTGCTCTTTAGAAAGTCGGCCTCAGACATGGAACAATCCAAAACCGGGAGGCCTGTCGACGTTTTCTGAGGTCAACCCGGCGAACCCAACAAGTGGAACCTTAGGTGAAGCATTTGAGTGTGAGAGTTGTGGTGACCGTCGAGATCATGACAATCGCCGGTTAAATGAAGAAGAAGAAAAACCCCTTAGCCATCTCGGATTTCTTAAGCGAGTAGCAAGGAATATAGGTCTCTGTTGGATGTTTTTATTTCAATTAAAACTATGTTTAACTATATAATGTTATTTTTTTTGTTGCATCGTTCATAAATCTTTGGTTAAAAAAAAAAAACAGATAAGCTGGATTTAATTTTTCCATACCTATAACTTATCAGTACCTTGTAAAGCAAAATTTTGGAAAGCAGAATTTTGTAAAACAGAACAGAGCATAACTTTTATAGGTATAGGAAATGTTGAAGAGCAGAATTTCAAATCCATTCATTCCATTATTCATTTCAATTCACTAGCATCGCCCATTGGCCGAAATTCAACCATTTACCTTCGTTTGCTTTAGTTATAGCAATCTTTTTTCTATAATTGAAAATATAAGTACATTGCCCAAACAAAAACCAACATTGAATTTAGGATTGAAAGGAATAACGTCAGATGAGAACAGGAAGAGAAGCGAACATATATAATTGTATTGATTGTGGTCCACAATGGGACCGAAAAATATCAGCTCTTCATTTAAAACAATTTCCATCACTGAAAAATAGTCAAGGCAAATAAAGATATTCAGATTCACTTCCATAAAATTCAAACAAAGCTGTATTTTGGTAGAGAGCTACATTTTTACGTACTAAAAATTTACTAAAAAAAATATAAAATAAATTGGGTGGCACAACGGCTCATGAAGAACCACGGCCTAGTGACTAACAACTCGCAACCATTCCTGTGTGCGCCTGTCGACAGGAATGGAAGGGACCTACAATTTTATGCCGAATCCGAACGGCTAGACGAGAAGCACTTATTCGTGACAAGTGATACTCTTGGAGGATTTGTCAAAAAAAAAAAAATTTAGTTTTTAGGTGGACGAGGCTGGGAAACGAACCCAGACCTTCAGCGTGACAGTCGAACGGACTAACCATTACGCTACGGGCTATTACAAAAATTTATTAAAAAGTACCCTAAATTTAGAGTGGATCAAAATGTTTTAGAGGGGGGAGGTTAAAGAGGCTAAGATTCTACTACTTGATTTATTTGAAGAAAAACCGTCGAAAATATTTGGGTGCAGTACATTTAGTCAAAAAATGTTATATGGGAGGATATTTATTTCATTTTTGGGTGGAGACATTTTATACCACGGAATACCGGAAGGGAAATGCCGCCATCTTGCTAAATTTGATTTTTCTTATTTTGTTAAGAAACTCCCGAGAATTTAATTTTTTCACAAAATGACATAATGACATATAAACGACCTTTATACGTCAATTCGTTTTTAAGTTGTAACGGTCCAAGAATTTAACCCTCATTTGCCTCCACCCTAGAAGTTTTTACTCTTTTAAGGAAATGTTTATGACTTAAAAATAAAGCTCTCCACCAAAATTCAGCTTTGTCGGAATTTTTTGGAAGCAGGTAAGGACATTTTGTTATCTAATTTTCCTAGACTATATCGCGAAAGAAAAGACTGCACCGTGAATCACTGCGGATCGAGTTTTGCGGATTCTGAAATCGACATGAATATTTTTTTAACAAAAATAAATGATGCCTATGATTAAATAGCCTTCATTTAAGTGCCAAAACGTAATTCGTTGTTTTTTTTGTTCGAGTGCGTGTCAAAATTCAAAGACCAAGTTGCTTAATTTTCAAACTTCAGGGTTTATTGTCTTATCTATAACCAATCATATCTTAATATAATCATTTTTTTTTTTAATTTTTTGGGAACACATCTGTATACATTTACAATCTATAATATCATCAATTACCCTTCCTATGTATGTAAAGCAACTGAATAAAATCCATACCCTTCCCCAATAATTATCTACCATTTCGCATCTACGTTATATTGATTTAATAGTTTTGTTCCATACACAATTATAACATTCATTTATATGATCACAATTTGATATGAGCTTATCTTTAACTCAAATTTCATCAAACATAAACATACTTAAATCTAGACACATGCTAGACGGTATTTTTTTTTCAATCCAGATCTAACTGAATTTTCAATAAATCATTATTATTGCCCACGCAATAATCTTTACTTCACGCATTTAACACAAGAGACGCTCTTATCGAGTTGTGCTGCTGACCTTTCATACATAAGACATAAAAAAGTACATTTAAAAAAACACATATTTTTTATTACAAACACATTTGATGTTGGACGTGTTTATTTTGTAGCTTTATATACACTTCTATCCCCACATAGGAGTAATCTTCATAGATAAAAGTCTTTTAAATCGAAAATGTATTTGAGTGGGGATAGAAGCGGATATAAAGTCACAAAAAAACACGGCTTTTATGAACTATGGAATTCCATTAAACTACAATAATTATGCTTTAATGTTTGAGAGTTGAGAAAAAAATGTTTTGTTAAATAAATAGTGGCAATTAAGAAACTCCCAATATTGAAGCATTGCAGTGACTCGCAGTGCTTTCTTTCCTCTCTAATGATCATTGGTTCTCAAAAAAATAATTAAAATATTAACATGATCTTGTATTGAATAATATCAAAGAAATAGATTGTTGCTTTTTACGAGAATATTTTCATTTTTTTTTTCTTTCAGTGTAGGTGCTTCATTGGACTCGTTGTATTGAACTATATTAATTTGTGCTAGTTTACAACATTATACACCAGCCCCGCCGACCGCTACCATTTAAAATATACATATGTACGTCATGGAATTATGAGTCTTCCGATACATTTGGACTCTTGGAATATTCATCAGCCTTTAGTTAAGGCGAACCACGCAACACTCATGGATCACATGAAGCACGATCACTCTTCCAACGAGTGTCGATTAAAATCCAACCTTTTGCAGCATGTTTCGATATCAGTTTTGAAACTTTTGATTCCGTTCTATGAAAAAAAAAAAACCTAGGACGTTATCAGTGAAAGGAAAGTTTTCAAAGGGAAGTAAATTAAACAAAATTTGAACGAAATAAATTGATTTAAGAGTTTGGTTTTATCATTGCTCAATTGAAATGCATTGTTAAATGATGACAACGGATTACGTAATGAAACTTAATGTTAATTAGATATTAGAAAATGTCAGACTTTTGGAACGTCCCGACGCGACGCGCGGTCTGAAAGTCAATCTGATGATAAGAAGATGAAGAAATAAAATATTAAAATTACTTCTGTTTTAAGTGGAAGTGAAAGAATATAATTCATTTGAAATGTACAAGTGACCTCAACTCCAGAAATTAATGTGTTCCGCCCAGATATGACAGTGGGCTCTTCAGACAGTCTGTCATACCCTACTAAGACACAAATGTTGGTCGATGTTTACCGACTCATATAAAAATCGCAGAAAGAAGATACGGTGAATTTTATTATTCTAGGGGAATTTGTTTACATTCGTGCTGATATATAGTTAAACATATTGAAAAAAAAAATTGCAAACGAATTAGTTAATATTTTTTATTAATAATTTTTTATTATTTTGTAGAAAATTTGAAAAAAATCATGTTTCTAAATTCAAAAATAAAGGAACCTTCCATACCACTGCTGAAAAACCGTTAAGAAAAAACTTATTTTTCACAAAAAACGCTCAAAGAATTTTCATAAGAAGATGTGGGTATTATTAAATTAGTAGGTACGTTCTATTTTTTATTTATTGTTATTTGTTTTGGTTCTTATTAACATCAGTACCTACTTCCCATAGAACAACTTTTAATATGTTTCACTTTCTCATTATTTAATTAACCGATTAAAATTGTATTTTTGATACAGATGCTCCCTAAAAGTATAAATAATGTTGTATATCGAATTTTTTATAAAACTGATTTTTTGAAAAATCGATTTTTCTGAAACGGGTATCTGAATTTTTTATTTTTATTTAATTAAATGAAATATAAATGTGGTATATAAATAATTGCTTTAAATTCACGTTCCAATTTTTTTAATAATATCATAATATTATGTATCCAATAAATATGTACATCATCAATTTATAGCTTTGTTAAACTTGTAAGCTACCAGAGCAAGTTTGTGCGATCCAGTCGTGGCCTTTATTTTTTTTTTTGTTACATTATGTTAATAAATCTTTCTTAAAAAAATCAGTTAAGCTGAATTTTCTTTCTCTACATATTACTTATAAGCAGGACAAGTTTTTTTATCGCTTAAAACACACAAAATATGCGCATAAAATATGCACGTAAAAAAAGAAAATGCGCTTGAAAAGTTAAAATATGCTCACAAAAAATCATTAAAAATTAAAAAATAAATCTTCAAAAAGAAATCTTTTTTCTATTTGGTCGCAAAAAACTTTTTTACATTGAAAAAGATATTTCAACGTTAAAAGATGTAACAGGAGCATTCTTGAATGAAAAAATTTCACCAGGTTCTCTTCTTCGTTGCTATTCAGCGTTAATATGTTTGAGATTTTTCTATTTTTGAGTACCGCTCGTTTTTATATAAAACATTTTCAATTTTCTTCTAAGTAACTCTGCCCATTGAACCTTCGACTGAATTAATTTTTACAAATGTATCTTCCATTCCAACATATCAATTTGCGTTTTGAGTGTGTTCCATGCCTGCAGTTCAGTTATATTTTCATTAAGAAATCCATCGAATAATAATAAATTCCTATACAAATAATTTTTTTGTATTAAATGCTTTAATTGTGTTTAGTGCTGCCAAGTTGACATTTCTGTAGAAGTTGGAATCAAAAATTTTGCAAAAGTAAATATTTACATTTTTAAATCTTTCGAATATTTCGAAAATATTCGTTAAAAATATGCATTTGTTTTTTAAAAAAATGTACAATAAACCAAAAGATGCAATGGATTTAAGCTGGTGATGCGAAACGAAATTTTCCTGTGGTCTCCAAAAAGACAACGAAATGCTTACGAAAACACTGCGGAAAAATATTCATGAAGAGTTTCACAAATTGCAAATAAATAAATCAAAACTTAACGAAAAAATTAAACAACATGGAAAGTAGAAACAAATAGAAACACGAACACACCCAAATGTCATTTTTCCGCACACAATTAACAATTAATTCTGTGCGAAAATAGAGTGGAGACTTGTCAAAGTGATCGTGTATAATCAATCATCAATTTCGTTGGTCGAACAGCGTACCACACAACGAAAAGCAAAACGAAATTTTTCGTTTATGATTTCGTCATGTCATTTTTGTATGGGATTTTTCGTTTCACATCAGCAGCGTACTAGGCTTTATAGTTAAATATACAAAAATATGCTCTAACGATTGAATGCCATTTGTAAGGAAATTTACTGATTCGAAAAACTATTTTAATTGTTTTCTTCTTTGTTTATAAAAAAAAATGTGTTTTAACATAGAAATACTTGCCTTGCTTATAAGTATTTTGAAAGGAGAATTTCGTAAGAATATAACCAAAATGAACAGAATTTCCACCCAACCTTCCATCTTTCATTTGCAGAAAAAATATTAGAACACTTTTTATTCGTATAATTGATAGATTTGAAGAAAAATGGTCGAAAACATTTGGGTGCAGTGCATTTAGTCAAAATAATGTAATATGAGAGGATATTTATTTAATTTTTTGGTGAGAAAATTTTGTTTGGGGAAAGGTTTGGAAAAATATTTTCTATTAAAGAACCAAGTTTAAAGAAAAACTTGATTTTTCTTATTTTGTTTTATAACTCTCCAGAAGTTTCACAAAATGATTTAAGAACTTGTATAGACAGTACAATTATCTACAATATAATATGTTAACGTAAATTCGCTTCAAAGTTCCTATCATAGCGGTCCAAAGTTCCTACAGGAATACCTGTTATACCTATTTGAAATTTTTAAGTACCACAACGCCATTTGTTTATAATTTCCTTAAGTGTATAAAAACTTGAAAAACAATATGTCAAACAATGCTTTTCAATTTCAAACCAAGTTGCTTGTGTATGTAGTTTTTTAAAAAAAATAGTTTTCAAACTTCAAGGTCTATTGTCCTATATTTTCAATACTTTCTTAACTGAATCAGTTCTCCATTTTTTTGGAACACATCTGTATTAAATATTTACAATCTGAATCTAGAATATCTATCAACCTTCCTATGCAATTGAAAAAACACATAACCTACCCCAATAATTATCTACCATTTCGCATCTACATAATTGATTTCATAGTCTTGTTCCATACACAATTATTATAACATACATTTATATGATCACAATTTGCTATGAGCTTATCTTTAACTCAAATTTCATCAAACATAAACAAAACATACTTTAATCTAGACACAATGCTAGACGGTGATTTTTTTTTTCTCAATCCAGATCGAACTGAATTTTCAATAAATCATTATTATTGCCCACGCAATTATCTTTATTTCACGCATTCATCACAAGCCACGCTCTTATCGAGTTGTGCTGGTGACCTTTGATACATAAAACATTAAACAAGTACACTTAAAAAAAGGCAAGTTGACAAAAAGCCAACATATTATATTATTATAGGCACATTTGATATTAGCAGTGTACCTTTATATCCACTACTATCCCCACATAGTAGAAATTTCCAAATCTAACAACAGTCTTTTACATCGAAAATATATTTAATCGGATTTATAAGCGGATATACACTCTCTGTCACTTGTTTGAGGCCACTATTTTCATAAAAGTTTTTTCTCGGTAAATACCTGTAAGCAATATTTTTCCTGGAATTTTTTGATATATGTGAGTGGGTCTATATATTTTGAAATAAAAAAGGATAAAGTTAAAGAGTTATCTCAGAAAATTCATAGAAATTTCCCAAATTATGTGAATGGACTGCAAAAAATGGATATTAAAAGTTGCGTCACTTGATCGAGGCCATTCCAATAATTGCTTGGCAAAAGTTTACAACCCCGATTTTTTTCAAACAAAAGTTTAAAATATTTAAGAAAGGATAGAAAACTATATTTTATATTAAATTTCAAGTTAAAATGGGCTCTGGAAACACGTCGACAATAGCAGAAAGAGGATCAATAGATGGTTTAAAGGAACTGGGATTCTCAGGCCGAGAAAAAGCTATGAGACCAAACTTAAGTAAGACCATTGTCAACAACCATCTAGCAGACACTGAAAACTATGGAAAACAAAAAGGACGCACATTCAGCGGCTAGCTTCAAATTCCACACTATCAGAGCCTAAAATAAGGTCAAAAAGTGGGGTATCAGCCAGTATTTTGACGGTTTTAATGATAATTAAAACCAGTGGTACACCAAGAGTATGAAAATCAAAAAGAAACCGGTTCTACGGCAGCTATATAAGGAACTACAGATGAATTTCACCAGGGAGCATGTTGCCTGTAGAAACGCATGGAAAAGGTTGTCTTTTCAGGTGGAAAAAAGTTTAATCTTGACGAACCCGATGGTTACAACTTTTATTTTCACGATTAAAGAAAAGAAGAACTAATTTTGTCAAGACATCGCAGTCATATATCAGGTGTTATAGTGTGGGGAGCTATCACCTATTATGGACCATTTGAATTGGAATTCATAACTACAAGAATGAACGGAAAAAGTAACAAATGCCTGATGTAACGGGTATTTCCAAAGCTAAAGAATATTCTGAAACCTCTTCCTCGGATATTCCAACAAGGCAACGCCCATATCCATACTTCTTGGGTAGCTAGTAGCTGGATTTAGCTGGAAAACGTTGGATTTTTATCATGGCCACCCTATTCACCGGACGCAAACATCATCGAAAATGTTTGGGCCTGGCTATCTGGAAAAGTTTGATGCTGGTAGACAGTTTGGAGATAAGGACGTCTTGGTTGAAGCTAACTGCGATGCCTGGAGCCAGATTTCACTGGATTATTCCAAAAGACTGTATGATTTAATTCCAAACCGTATAAGAGCTAATTTCAAAAAATGGAGGTCATACTCATTAGTAATTGAAAAAAAAAACATAATACATTAATGTTTAAAAACAAAAAAAAGTAAACATTTTTATAGTTTTGTTAATTTTTTATTAGGTTTTTCAAGTGGCCTCAATCAAGTGACGCATTTTTGTATACCCATTTTGGCAGTCCATTCTTATAATTTGCGAAATTCCTATGGAATTTTCAAGTTCCCTCTTTAAATTTACACTTTTTTATTGCAAAATATATTTAACTACTCACAGGTATCAAAAATTTCCAGGAAAAATATTTCCTACAGGTATTTATTGAGAAAAAACTGTT
This sequence comes from Melangyna quadrimaculata, assembly GCA_949320155.1. Classification (NCBI taxonomy): domain Eukaryota; kingdom Metazoa; phylum Arthropoda; class Insecta; order Diptera; family Syrphidae; genus Melangyna; species Melangyna quadrimaculata. The sequence continues at coordinate 10,033,445 of OX439485.1, read as the reverse complement.
GTGAAATAGTGGCCTCAAACAAGTGACAGGGAGTGTAATGGAATTCCTCTAAACTTCAATATCTATGGTTTAAGTTTTGTTTGTGTAAGGTTTAAAGAGCTGAAAAAAAAAAAAACGAGACGAGAAAATTCTCGATCTCGGTCGCCCATGACGAGACTGAGACGAGACGAGATTGCCTTTTAAGCAACCGAGACGGGACTGTATATTTGGACCGAAATTTACAGAGAGTCTGATAAATTAAAAAATCCAATTTCAGTTAAAAATTTATTTTCTTCTGCACATATTCAAACTATAATTTAATATATTTCGTTCCAATAAGCAACAGGTTGTCCGGAAATGGTTTTTTTCGGAGACGAGACCGAGACGAAACTTAATTATATGAGACCGACACGAAACTTAATTATATGAGACCGACACGAGACCGAGACGAGACTTACAAAAGTCTCGCAGAGTCTCGTCTCGTGGCCAGCCCTAGTTTTGTTAAATAAATTATGCCGTTTATGGAAATCCAATAATGACGTGGTCTCTGATTTATTTATTTTATTTGCGCAAGCTGTAATGATTCTGTTCAAATATGTTGGAATCGTACGATATCGTTTCGACAATACCTGTCTCTATCACATATGTGGAAATGAGAAAGACAGAAATAATAAAAAGGATATCGCTTAATCGTTTTCATTTTACTGAATTACCCCCTGGTTTTCATTTATCCTGCAAAAATGAACGCTAGCTACTGCATGTGTCGGAAACGCAGAGATTTTGTTTGGACTAGGTTAGTCTACGAACAAACTCCTTCTCTGGTGTTTACTTATCATTTATGCCCTACCTTTGTGTCCTTCGTTTGTGTGAAAATTCGGCAGCCAAAATGTGATCTCTAAAACTAGGCTACGGTCGATGCGTTTTTTGGGGAGTTTCTTACTGTACTCTGTAACAACGTCTATCTGGGTTTTGGGGCCACCTACACGTCTGTCGAAACCAGTTTTGTAATCAGGGAGTTCGTGGCGTCAAGTTGTATTACATTTGAAATGGTTTCCCACCCGATTTCAATTTTCAGAAAAGTTGTACTTTTGATGCACTTTTACGTGGTAACGAGGCCACTACATGCTGGCAGACGAACGTATTCGTTATCACCTTCACCAGGACTACGTATACTATTCATATCTTTTGGTTTCCTTTCACGACCAAAATCTGCTGCTGGCTCTTAGACTATAACATTTCAATTCTCGAAAAATTAATTAAAATATTAACATGATCTATTGTAGTGAACAATATTAATGAAATAAATTCTTGGTTTTTACGAGAATATTTTCAATTCTTTTTCTGTCAGTGTAGGTAGGTACTTAATTGGACTCGTTGTATGGAACTTTCAATTTGTGCTAGTGTACAACACAACTTTTCTACAATTACAATTACAATTATACGCCGGCTCTCACAGATCGCTTTTCTGTATTTACATTCCATACGTATATGTACGTTATGGAATTATGAGTCTTTCGATACATTTGGACTATTGGAATATACATCAGCCTTAAGTTAAGTAGAACCATGCAACACTCATTAATCACATGAAACACGATCACTCTTCCAACGAGTGTCGGTTAAAATTCAACCTTTTGCGGCATGTTCCGATATCAGTTTTGGAAATTTTGGAATCCGTTCTACGACAAAAAGAACTTAGCACGTTATCAGTGAAAGGAAAGTTTTCAAATGAAAGTAATTTAAAAAAAGAAAAACAAGATTTGAATGAAATAAATCGCTATAAGAGTTGCAGTTTATCATTGCTCATTTGAAATGCATTGTCAAATCATGTTAACGGATTCGGTAATGTAACTTAATGTTAATTGGATGTCGCAAAATGCCGACGATGCACGGTTAAATGTTTAAAATGATGATGTCAGTCTATCGATTGAACGTAATGTTGATGCATCAAGAAAGTTAATATTTACTTTGAAGATTTTTGTATAAATTAATAGTGAAACGTAACAAAAACTTAATGGTGTTTGCTAATTAGGTGCTGATTTACAATTACAACACATCGTTGTCTGAAGGTATATCTGATGGTTCCACCTGATTTGCGATTTATATTTATCACCTCTAAATAACTTAATAGCTTTCAAGTAGTTAAAGCTGTTGTTATCTCAATTATGTTCAAAGTTTTCAGCAAACAGGGTGTTGTAGGACTTGGGGTATATTGTAGGGGAGGAAGTTCTTCATATTTAAGGACCAGAAGTGTTTTTTTTGACACCCGAATGCCGAATCTATGCTTACGGGTCTTACGGGAGAAATAACGAAGCTGAAGATCGCTCCAAAGATTTAAAAGAATTTTTTTTGTGAGGGAATCTGCAGGTATTTTGAAAATATTTTTCAAAACTTTAAAATTAAGATTTTGTTGTGCTGGAAATTTTCTAGACGTGATATTTTTTAGTTTCGTTATATTGTTTTGTCTAATATTATTTTTTAACCAAAATTCATAATTTTCTTTTTTTTTTTTTGCTTTTCAACAATATAATAATAATCAACCCCAAGTTCTTAAACATCAAATGTGCGTAGAAATAAGTCGGCGGCGTCGGACAGTTTGTGCAGCAAAAAAAAAAACATTCTGCTGAAAAAAAGTAAATTCTGCTGAAAAAAAAAAAATTAAAATTAAATAAGGTACATATGTACATATGTATAGGTACATATGTAGATATGTGTATGTAATAAATAAATAAATTGGGTAGCGCAATGTTTCGGGAAGAACCAGGGCCTATTGACTAACAACTCGCAACCATTCCTGTGTGCGCATGTCTACAGGAATGGAAGGGACTTAAAATTTTATGCCGAAACCGACCGTCTAGATTTATTCATGACAAGAAGATTCTCTTGCGCGGATTTGTCATTTCTCGCAAGAGGCAGTAGCCCTGAAAAAAAACTATAAAGGTAGACGAGGCTGGAAAGTGAACCCAGACCCCCAGCATGACAGTCAGGGGCTACTACTAGGTAGATATGTATGTATAAGTAAATGAAACTTCGAAATACATATTTTATCAGGATATTTGCCCGTCATAGAATTTTTTGTTCCATGTATTACCTAAAAGCCTTAAGATCAGCTTTTCCCGAGTCAAAATTTAATATAAAATGTCGGTTTTTTAATAATAATTCTGAAATAAAAATGGCTTTTCTGCGCTGCCATGTTTATGAATACAAATTTATTAACTGCTTGCATTCTGCGGGCAGAAGAAAAATAAAATCGATATGCAGAAGCTAAGCAGGTAAGGGCAGATCTGCGGCAGATTTCTAAGATTACGATTTACGAACTCGCCCTAAGTTCTTAATAATTGGAATCTAGCAGTCTTTGAATACAAACCAGTCGATACTTATAGAAATTTGCTCATAAAAGGACCGCAATACATACAAATGTGAACAAAATAATTTATTTCTCAAAAAATGTCCTCTAATCCTAATTCTCGGCAGAAAACAATTTAAATGAAAGCGGGAATATTCTATAACAGTACCTACCTCAAAAAGAATGTTTTTTTTTTGACTTTCTTAATAATAAACTGATTGAGATTTTTACGCAAATGATAAATAAGTTTTTTGTCGATAAAAAAAAATCTTGAACTGTCTCAGGCTAACAAGTAATGATTTAATTCAGAGAAAATATTTTTTTTTTAGAACAACTTTTGTAATTTTAAAAATAGTTGTTTGCATTTTAATCGGAGTTGAAACATTATTGTCCTTCAAGGAAAGATAGCAAATTAACGTGATAAAATATAAAATTTATGATATGAACATATTAAACATTTAAACCGCACCCCCCCCCCCGATTTTTTGTCCTGCTTTCGCACCTGCCAATTTACTTTACAAAATAAGAGAATTATAACAAAAATGTATTGCACACAAAATAAGTTGGTAGTTGTATGATGGTTTTATTCAACTCAACACCGAATGTGTGATACGTGTCGTTGAAAAGATTATTATGTGTTCCGAATTTTGTTTTGGGGTTCAAAAGATACGACCAAACGCAAAATAGTTGGCCTACTCATCAATTAACACATTAATCTTCTTTATATGCCTTAATTTTTTGTCCCAAGCAGTTGTTGATTAAATTTTTTTTTGTCAATGTAATAAAATACATTTAATGAGTAAATAAGACCAAACAGAACTTAATTTGAGAAAACACACATGGCTTCAGGTTGCATTCTCTTAAACAAAGATAAGAGCATAATAGTTGGACTACTCTCTATGGGATGCAAATAAGATGGCCTATGACGATTCAAATAGATGTTCCGTTAACCGTTATTAAAAAAATGACATGCACTTGTTTTGTTGTTTATTGATCCCTTGTTTTAAGTAAGCCAGCAACAGTTTAGTGTCAATCATGGTGCGTGTTGTTGCATTATAACGAGACCTTAGGGAATCCATAGTTAAGGCCTTCGAAACGGGATTGTTGAGCTACAAAATAGCAAACCCATTTAATTTACCTCGCTCATCACTTCGAAACATTATCACAAAGTTCAAAAATAGTGGAAGTAGAGATTGGTAAAAAAACGGGACGCCCACCAATTGCGAAACCTCGAGATTGCCGAGTCTTAAAAAAAAATAATAAAGGAAAATCGACGTCAAACTGCCGCTGCAATAACTGTTGTGGAGAGAAAGAATCCAAAAAAGTGTTTCAGTCGACACTTGTAAGCGGACAATGAAAAAAATTGGATATACATTTTATAAGGCTTGTTTTAGATTTATTTAAGTTAGAGCTATTTTAATTCGTTAAAACATAGGCCACAGAAAAACCACTTTTAACACCTAAATAAAAGAAAAGGCGCCTAGAGTGGGCCAAGCAACGTAAGAACTGGACTTTAAGTCAATGGCGGTCCGTTATTTGGAGTGATGAGTCGAGGTTTGCAGTTTGCGTGGGCGACGAAGGAAAACGTGTCATAAGAAACTCCAAAGAGATCTTTCACAAATATTGCCTCAAAAAAACAGTCAACTTTCCAGCATCTCTAATGATATGGGGATGCATGTCTGGGCGAGGTTTGGGCAAATTACATTTACACCAAGTACCGGGTATTCTGGAAAATGAGCTACTCCAATCAATACCACGACTTCAAATTAGTGATGGAGATTTGATTTTCCAACAGGATGGTGCTTCCTCCCATACAGCAAGGTCTACAATGGCGTGGTTGTCTGCTGAAGCAATTCCTTTACTGGAATGGCCTTTCAGCAGCCCTGACCTTTCACCAATTGAAACTGTTTGGCATAAAATGAAGCGAAACGTCCGAAAAGAACTATGTCGGACTCTTCAAGGCCTAAAAGCTAAAATCATAAATATTTGGGAATATTTTGGTACCAAAGAATGTCAAAAATTAGTTGACACAATGCCACGACGCATAGAAGCAGTTATCATGGCCAGAGGCGACGTAACACTATGGTAAAATAAAAATTAAGACGCGTAGGCCAACTATTTTGCGTTTAAAAAATGTATCAGTCGTTATTTTATTTTTTACGACTGCTCTATATGGTTATTTAATTGAAGTCATTTTGTTTTTGTTACTTTTTTCTATCTCAAATAAATATATCTAAAGAAAAATACCAAAATATTGAGTTTATTGCCGTTGGAATTTAAGAACCAGCATATTTTTGTTTTTTATCATAGGTAGTCCAACTATTTTGCGTTTGGGCTCGTATATGCAAAACACGCAGAATAGAGCATTAATGCCTTTTTACTAAATTTATTTGACGGTTTCTCGCGATGAAAAATGTATATGCCGACATTGTTAATTGGCCTTACCGATTTGAATCTAATTTTTAAAGTTTCTTTATAAATGCAAAAGTCATAGAAGAAACCGTTATTTTTGTATTATCTTGGTACATTACCAATTAATTTTGTTTACTTAAAAAGAAGTAGGAAAATCGTTCAAATTCTTTTAAAAAACCATTAAGTCCAATTTTTCAGTAGTAAGTTAAACTAGATTTAATTAAATTAAGAATTTTAGTCTAAAAATAAAGTCAAGAAGCATTTTTTTTGCAGTGGTCGATCAATCCAGAAAGATTTGGAAAGATGAAATACCAAAAGCATCTATTGATTTAATTCAGCGAGTTAATTCATCAAATTTAACTCTGATTGTTTTAGTCAGTTAATCGAATCCCGCCTGATAAACTAAACATTCCTAGATTAAAAAAAAAAAAGTTACAAACATATTTTAAATTGTGAATCACCATATTACAGGTTTTCATATTTCTAGATTTAACAAACTCGTGTCAGATTATGTGAAAAAATTAAAACGAAACCATCGACCTGATCTTAAAAGTCATAAAACAGTTTTTTTTATCCTTGAACATATACAAAAAAAAACTAATCTTCTTTAAGCAAAGATTTAATAAAAAGAATGTATGCAAATTAATTTACCTAATCAATTTATAAAATCGATGATAAATTCAGTCCAAAAATTTAACTTTCGTTAAGTTCTATTGGCGCGTGCGGGAGATATACTCCGATACCTGGAGCTTGCATAACCCAAATAGATTCTTGATTTAAAATATATATTTTTGTTTTGTTCATAGAGATAACTTTTTTTATAATTTTTTGAGGACCCACGTGTCAATTTTTTTATTAAACAGGTGTGGTAGGTAAGCGCGAACGTAGAAAGCTAAGATATTACATTTATACTTTGGGGTGTCGTGGGACATCCGTGTTAGCTCAGTCACATAGATAACTGATTTTATTTCTTCAAATAAATTGGCATTAAATATATGAGAACAGGTTTGAAAAGTTTAATTGTATTTGGTGTTTTTTTTTATAATTCTTTGAGGAATACTAATTATAACATTTATAATCGACTATATCAGTTTTAATCTGGTATTCTATATTTTTTTTTGCATATTTTTTTATATTTAGATGATTTTTTTATTGATTAAACTGGAATTTTGCATAGTTACATTTTTTTTAAAGAAATAAAATAAGGTTTTTGACTTTTTGAAAATATGCAAACATTTTTTTTTTTTTTGAAAGAGAATGAATATTTATAGTCTTAATTTGAGCCAGTATTTTTAATCTCTTTGGATGTGTGTTTTTTTTATTGCAAATTGTAAAGAATTTTCTTGAAATATTTTCTTGAAAATATTTTCTTGAAAAATTACAAAATTACAACACTTTTAGCCTCTGAGATATCTTAGACTAGAAATAAAAAAAAACTCCACACGGTTTCTATTGAATATGATTAGGATCATTTTGCTAAACTCACATAACAAAAGCAGAGTTTTTGTTGCTTGTAACGTCTTTAGAACAAAGTTACTACGCACTATTGCTCTTAATGTAACTAACGACCAGAATGTATATCGCTTACGAAAAAATAATAAAAAAAGTTAAAATAGTAAAATTTTTCTATTTAATACAACAAGAAATGTTAAAAAAGTTAAAAATATAAGAAAAAATATTTGTGTATTAATTTTATTTGTTCGTAAGAAATTATTATTATTATTAAAAAACTGGTATGCAGAATTATTAAAACTGTTCTAGAGATTAAATTTTGGAGAAACAATTATGTTTTATTTTTCACCCAATCTTTAGTCTGCAATATTTTTGAGGTTTTGTCATTTTTATTTTTCCCATTTTTCTTGTTTCAAAAAATTTATAGCACTAATATATACAAATTTTGATATATTTTTGAAGATGAAGCGATATCCTAGTCCAAGAGTAGAGCTTTGGAAAATTGTCAGCTTAAATGAATTGGACCGGTATGGTTGTTTTTATAGAAAGCTGATGGTGCCTAGGTTTAAGTTTTGACTTTAAAAATTTATGAAACTCTCAATTTAGTCAAAAGTTACCAGAACTTTTACAAGCTAATTTACAGCAATATTTAGAACATTTCGTGTTTTCCAAAATAGCGTATTTTCCCAGGTTTATGGCGTTCCGAAAAATAGGTCTTATGCTTTTCTAATAGCCCTCGTTCAGGTTTCCAATATTTTAAATTTACCTGAATAATATGAATATGCTCGATGCTCAATTGACTATCAACAAATTAGTTCATAAAATGTTTGCGTTTTATTTCCAGTTCGGTGAAAATATTACTCAGTAAAAAACTATGAAAAATATCATGCGTTATCCTTATTTAACTGAAATTGTTAATAATTTATTTTACTGCTATTAGCCCAGTCAACGAAGACTCAAAATTATAAAATAAATGCAAAAAGCAGTTCTCTCTGGATTATTTTTTATATGGTAAGGGTTAACATACTCAAAGTCCCCAACCCAGGGCTGCAAGCTTTAGACAATATTCAATAATTCAATATTTGGAAAACTAAGCGTAATAGAGGCAAAAGCAATTCGACAAAGTGAAAGAAAATTAAATTCCCTTACAGCAAAAGTTATGCTCATAGTTTTGCTGGAAGCAATAGAGATATGTGTGTAAATAAGTTTACTTTTAAAATACTATGAACATAACTTTTATTGGAAGGGAATTTAATTTTCTTTCACTTTGTCGCATCGACTTTGCCTCTATTACGCTTAGTTTCCCAAATATTGAAGAAAAACTACAAAAAGGGACATTTACCCCCTTCTCCTGCCTAAAGCTTGCGGCCCTGGGCTGGGGACTTTCAGTATGTTATACCTTAAGTTGCTTGCTTCGCAGGTTCAAAGAAATTATTCATTCATTAACCCCAAGTTCAAATAAACACTACTATCACATACTACAAACTACACAGTATAATAATAACAAAAATTATATAAAAAAAAAATCAAAAAATTGTCGTCGTTACTTTCAATTTTCTCAAAACCTAGGAGACATAGAACTATTTAGTTTTCAGTTTTGAACTAAGAATTAATAGGGGTAGTATTTCACAATTTAGATACAAAAATCAAAAACTTAATTTTGAGAGTTTTTTTTTAATTTTGAGTTTAAAAGTAATTTTTACAAAAACTATGGACATCGTTAACTTAATTTAAAATTAAAATAAGAGAACAGAATTCTGGCTTTGCAAGAAAGGATTTTTTTTGGTTGTAAGTGTTGCCGTTGTTTTTAATATTTTTTTTTTTAAACAAATGCCCCTCCTACCTAAAGGGGGGAGATAGAACCCCCTTCTGTGGTAAACATGTTTTGTATTGTTCTCCTTTAAAAAAAATGTTATCATTTCTTGGCGCCGTACGAAACAAACTCTTACTAATTAAATTTAGCTAAATTTAGTGTACATCAACTTTTGCATATAGTTTCCGATGTATAGAAAAAAAAGGAAATTTTAACTTCACTCTCAGAACATAGTTTTTTATAGACAATTTAATTTTCTCTAATTTTGTAGTATATACTTTTCCACTAGCATGCTAGGTTGTGGAAATATTCCCGAAAATCTAAAAAAGGGGTACATTTAGCCCCCCTTCCTGAGCTTAGCTCACGGCCCTGGACTGGGGACTTTGGGTATGTTGTACCAGGGGTAACCCCTACCATAGATATAAAAAATATCCAAAGAGTACTATTTTTTGCAAGCAAAATTCCTTCGTTGACTGTACTATATATCTATTTCGTTATTATTTTTTAATGTTTCATGAGAATTTCCGAATTCTATGTAGGAGCAGGGTTGTCAGATTGTGCGATTTATCGCCAAATGTGCGATTTGAAATTTTATTTGGCGACACGATAATCGGTTTGGCGATGTACCCCAAAAAAGGCGATATATTTAGTTTTCGGCGAAAACTACAATTTCGAAAGCGAAAGCTATAATTTCTTGCCATGTTGCAAAGGCTATAAAAAGGATCCCATTGAAAAAATACTATGGATACAAACATATGTATGTACATCAAATATATTGAAGAGGACTAAGTACAAAAGAGTATTTTTTTAATTTTAAGTTTTTATGTAGAATTTTTTTTGGTTTGGTTTTCTTTCTTTATTTATTTTTTTTTAAATATGATTTGTTTTGATATTTAAACTTCAAATTGCGGATTTTTTTTTCATTTTTAAAGGAGAGTTAAGTTAAGTTAAGTTAAGACAAGTTAAGACAAGGCTTGGAAAACTATTTTTCGAAAAATCTGATTTTCATAAGGCAATGCTCAAAAATACAAGGTTTCGAAAAAATCTTGTTACAAGCGTGGCGAATGCTATATTTTTTTTTGGAATTTGAGGTAGCAACCAGTAAGGAAGGTATAGGAGGAAATAAATGTGCCTCTTGAATGTTGCATTCTTTTAATGCGAATATGTGTTAACTGTTATAAATTGGTACATTACTAGTCTCGTCAATATATTTAAAGTACTCTTATCCAAGAAATCAATTAACGAATTCCGGAATAAATTATTTAAACAAAAAGTTTCGGAATTTTACCACTGCCGTTGAAAAATTCTTAGTTTTAAAGTTACATAGTAAGGAAAAGGCAGGTCTTAATTATTCACTACTATAACAGTATGCGAATGATTTATAAGTTTTTGTTAATTCTTACACACATACCATTTCCTAAAACTGTTGTCCGGCATGCTTAGGTAGGTAATTTAACGGTAACGGTAACGGCCATTTTATGAGTGAAGACAGAATCGTCTTGTGGCTGCTGATTTAAGTAACATGCGGTGAACCTATTTAATAACATGAATCAACCACAATATGAAGATGTGCCACTTTTTACATTTTTTTACATGAAGAAACAATGTGTTTTTAAAAATTTTAAATTGTCACATCCAGTCCCGGGAATAACTTTTTAAGAAAATGATTCCATATTTGTTATCAACAATTAATGTCCTTTCAAACCATGTATGACTTTTCTTAATCGACTCTGGGTTTTTCGCCCAAACATTTTTGGGCATTCTCCTTTGGTGATTTTTTGGGTTGAAAATTTTGAAATTTGGCGATTTTTTGGCGATTTAAATTTTACTTTTGGCGATTTCGCTTTTTAAAACCTGACAACCCTGTGTAGGAGTAGGTAAGGTATATCATATGATTCATCTGATTATTAACGTGTGACTTATCACACTGAATTACAAAATTAAGACTCACGTCACGGAGGTTCTATCATTATAGCTTAATGTATAACTATAGCTATGTATATGTAAGGTTTGTATGTCTACAAATCTATACCTCTATCCCACATTATTATAACTTTTTTTCAATATACCGCTATCCTTCTATCAGTCGTCAGTAAAATCATTTCATCTTACCTCCCAGAAAAGAAAACCTGAATATAAAATTCTTGTCACGTGCCTGAAACTGTCTTTAACTTTAAAATGCCGTCGGCAATTACAAAAAAACTATAGGTATGCTTTTAAAATTTTAAAACTATTTATCATTTCTAGTAAAAGCCAAAAAAGTCCTTCTTTCCACGTCAACATGGTTTTCAGTTTTTGGAAGAAAATGTACCTAATTCAAAAAATGATTATCAAAAACAAAATTGATTCTGCAAAGTAAAAAAACCTTCGTATATTAATAGATGTCTGCAATGGATAAGTTGGAAAATTTAAATGATATCCACTAAAATTAAAATTACATATTTCATCTTTGACATTGATAAATAAACATATCAAGGACTTAATAGACTATATGTATATATCAACAAATTAAACGGACAAAAATTTAAATCAAAAACGTTAGAGTGGTTTTCGAGAAAAAAAAACAAGCAAAACTGAATCCGTGTAGTAGCCCGTAGCGTAATGGTTAGTGCGTTCGACTGTCACGCTGGAGGTCTGTGTCCAGCCTCATCCACCTAAAAACTAAAATGTTTTTTTTCAGGGCTACTGCCTCTTGCGAGGAATTGACAAATCCTCCAAGAGTATCACTTGTCACGAATAAGAGCATCTCGTATAGCCGTTCGGATTCGGCATCAAATTGTAGGTCCCTTTCATTCCTGTCGACAGGCGCACACAGGAATTGTTGCGAGTTGTTAGTCACTAGGCTCTGGTTCTACACGAGCCGTTGTGCCACCCAATTTATTTATTTTTTAAACTGAATTCTTTGTACGGCAGCTACCCGTTCTTGACAAGCTTAATCAAAAGCTGAAATTTCAAATTCCAGGCTAAACGGAATCACATACAACAATAATACAAAACCAAATGTCCTGTATACTAAACGAGAAACAGTACGTAGGGGAGACTGGGTACGGTTGAAACACAGGACGGTTGAAACAACGCAAATATCTGGCAAAACCGTGGGTGGTGGGTGGATGGGTCTCAGAGACGCACGAAGCGGCAATAGGTTTAAAGACGAACTTCAATCTTGCTCAGGTCGTAGCACGCTTAAGTTGTCTACGGGAGGCCCTTTTTTGACATTAAAAAGTAAGTTTTTTTGTTCGGATGTTTTTCCTGTTTTTTATTCCTTGGAGAGTATTGAGTATGTTTTGTTGATCGAAGTGAAGAGTGTAGAACACAACATGGTGACTATTTTCAGTGTGTCAGTATTATTACCGAAACTATTTTCATTTGTTTACCTACAAGTACAGGAGAGGTTGGCGACGGTTGAAACAATGTAACATTGAAACACTGAAGACTATTGAATCTTGTCAAACAGTTTCATAATTTATGTTATAATTAAAAAAAAAATTGTATACACATGTAACTATGTAATGTCATGCACTATTTGCATTTGTTTCAACTTACCCCAATCACTGTTTCAACCGCCCTTGGCATGGGTACGTTTGAAACAAATTGGATTTTTTTTTATTTGACGTAGTACACTTAAAATGATGCACATGGTACTTAAATAACAGGCTGAGTTCCAAAAAGTTTTGATGTGGCTGCAATACTCTATTGATGCGCATCTGCTTCGGAAAAAAGCTGCTTTTGCTTTGTAAACATTTTCACGTTTGAGTTTTGGAACTTATGACTTTGCATCAAATGTGCATCTGATGAATTTCGAAACTCAGCCACACTGTCCATATGTGGATAGAAACATGATCTTTCATTTAACATACCATCAACATCGCTTTGTGTTCAAATGGATATAATATAGACGATATAAACGAAATTGTTTCAACCGTACCCAGTCTCCTCTACTTATGTATAAGAAGCAGTTTTCAATGACAAGATATTCTAATAAGAAGAATTTGAAAATTATAGTCGAGCAACTTTCAGTGGGTGGGCGCTGCAAAGCGTGGAAGGGCTCGTCTTTTACCTATATCATCATATACAATTTTCAGCGCGGCACATAACAGTTTCATTTAGTACTAACTAAATAGCTGTTCTGTCCTACTGTAGTGTGCACTTCTACTTATAATTATAAAAATGCATTTTGTAAAATGCCATTCAATTGCATCATCTCCTTTCTTTTTCATGTGCAGGAAATAAATTTACTTTTTACTTAAATATCGTCCATACAATTAGATATCGTAGTAGTTCATATAATTATTGGAGAAATGCTTAAAAATTCATCGTATGTGACGTGTCCGCATTACGCGTTCCAAATGAATAAATTATGTCTGCTCATCAAACAAAGCGCATTTAAAGTGCAAATGCACCAAAGACATGCATATCATTTTTAACGGCCAGCATAGTACAGTCTATAAACTTAAATTAAGGCTTTATCAACCCTGAAGGTCAATTCGAATAATTCCATAGTCAAATTCCAAAACCTTCCAATACTTTTTTAACTTTGGCTGTCAGTCATCATCAGTGTCCATAAACTTTTATATGAATTTTTTGTTGTTGTTCCAACTACCCTCTATGTAACTTGTGGTGGGTGTGTCAAATATAGTTGATATTATGGTGGGGAATACGTAGGCATATTTTCCCTCGTAAATTGAACCTTTTAACAATTCTATTTATGGCATCAGCTATTACCCCGCTCGTAACTAGCTCAAAGGCACAATCAAAGGACAGACTCAATGCCGCCGCCATGCCACCGACCGGTCGCCTGATAATCAATATTGGCTAACGCTCAACGCGATGCGGTTCCCTTCAAGTATAATCATCAGCGTTTGGTCATTGGCCTTCTCTTCCATCAATGTGGGTGAATTTGCGCAAGAATACTGTTAAGCTTTAAAACAAAAACAACAAAATAATAACAATTATTGTGGTGCCAGCTTATTGGCATGCAAATCGCATAAGGAAGTCCAACATCGAGGCTTGCATCTTTAAGTGACAAACACATTGAATGCCGCCTTCAAGTACCTTGACTGTGGTTTTGGACTAAAGTTGCAGTTTGAAGTTAAGTTGATTGAATGGAAGATGCATGGATAGATTTTTTTCATTAACATAGTTGAAGGTTGCTTCTTCTTTATCAGAGGTGAATTTCTCAGAAAATGCTCACATATATGATTTTCTTTGTGAAACATTCGATGATGACTAACTGAATAACTATTTCTCTATGTTTTGCTTTGAATGAATCAAATGATGGTCTTGATTTTAAGCACAAACTTTTAGCGTACAACTTTAACTAAGTAGGTAGGTAGGTATACCAAAACAAAACCTACCTCGGTTCGATATTTTTTTGTACGATGTATTGACTGGTGTGACACGGTGTCACTTTGCGATGGCATTGACTGACTTTCTTGTGTATAGAATAAAAAAAACATAAAAACGTTTTTATTTGAAAGCAAAGCCAAAATGTAAAGGTATGAAGGTATGTATGTTAGCTATACAAAACAAAAACAAAAACATTTATACAAAGTCCAAATAGGAGTGATTTTCAATTCGCGCTTTATAAAATCTATGTTGCAGACGGTGGCAGTTTTGTTATTTAAAAAAAAAATAAATTAAAATTCCACACAACGCACGGAATGCAGGTTTTATTAAATTCTTTGTGTTATTATTTTTTCGGTTTAACTATCTTGTTTGACGACGCATTTTCTTGGCTTTGAGATTGATGTCAATTTTTATTATTTTTATATTATTTTGTATTTTTTTTTGAACGAGTACTTAAGTTTGCTGTTGTTTTTGGATATAAAGAACATAAAGCACGCCGGCCGATGGTACAAGTATGTCGTGCGTTGTTATTAATTTGGTTTGTGGTCAAGATCAGAAGTCGGATAGAGGTTGTACTTAATTACAGAGAATTTAATTACAGATACAGCGAATAGTGTTTTAATGGCTATAGTTACCAGAAACTTCTTCATCATGACTGGACATAGTACATAACAAAAATGTATCATTTCTTTATCTTTGAGTTTTATTTACATGTATAGGTTGAAAAAACTGGCACTTTAGGGAGCATAAAGCGTATCAAATTTGTATGACCAAAATATGTGTTCAGTAAGTTGTCATTTTGTGTAATTTCATTAGTACAGGGTCTATCAAAATAATATGCAACCAATTCAATTTTTAAATAGCTCATTTCATAAAGTTTGATGTACGATTTAGTGCTGAATTTTTTGTTTAAGAATCATGGGCTTTCACGACAAAGCAATGAATATTGTAGTGTTTCCAAAAACAGAGGCGTAGCGTGGGGTGGCAGGAAGGCACAGGCCCCGAGCGGCACCCATCCAGGGCAAGGGCGGGAAAATCGATGACAAGAAATTTAAAAAATCTTTTTTTCTTCAAATTAATTAATTTTGTTGAGCCCAAATAATCCAATTAAAAACTTCGCCAGTGGTAAAAATGCTTCATATTTAATTTATTTTATTTAAAAACATATTTAGGGGCTTATTGCGAGAGTCTATTCAGAATAGACTTACACCATAATAATATTATACAAATGTATGTCTGCATATTTTCATCCAATGTCTAAATTCCAAAGGACCGGAGTTCATTTTTGCAATAAGTCGCGGTATGAAATATTATTTTTTTGAAGAAAAACTATTTATTTCATCAAAAAAACGTGAAACTATATTTATTTTCTAAAACTCTTGGGGAGATTTGACATTTCAGTCTAAAGCTCTAGTCGAGAGCTTTTAATGTTCTATTTTCGAAAATCGATTCTATTCAAAAAGTCTACTGAGCAAGGCGATACTAATTTCAAATTTGATAGAACCGAAAAAAGTCGAATAGACTTAAGTCGAATAACTCTCGCAGAAACACAGTAATGAAATTAACTATGTATTAATTTATAGGTATACAATTTAATGGAAACTGTCATATTATGCTGGCAACGTCTAGCCAAAAAGTAGTCTTTGTCAATCTTTAAATCAAATAGTCATTAAAAATCAATGTCCAACAACTTGTGTGACCTCACACTCGGGATTTCGGAAACAATTATTAAAAAGAAAATGAATTAGAAAAATTGTTGATCCTGTTTCTTTTTAGAATTTCAATTTAAATATTATTTAATTTATTATGAAGTAACGTTGGTTCGCTGATTTTTAAAAGTGATTGGAAATTCGCTAGATTTGTCGAATAAGAGTGGGTCGTTTATCGGGATGGAGATTAAACAATAGGAAATTAATCAATAAATGTATGTGCCAAATAAATTACATGTTCTCAAAAATGCAGGGTAAACATTTCTCGCTATCGAAAATTTAGTTTTTAAATTTTCCTGCCGCAATAGTGATATCCCATGGCGGCAAATTTTTCAAAGGTTTTGTACCAGGTTAAAAGCTGTTATATAATTTTAAAAAGCTAATTCCTATAATTTCTTTTAGAATTTTTTTATTGGCTGCTCTTCCATGCAAATGGCTCAAGGTAATTCTTTATTATGTACCTGTTCATGTAGCATCCTTGCATCCGCGGTAATGGAATCGCTTTATTACGATTTTTTTTTCATATTTTATCATTAATTTATTATTTTATTCAATCACGTTATTATGATACTAACGTATTAGGTATTAATAAAGTATAAGTATAATTAGGCCCAAGTATAGATATTAATGTGGTACTTGGGTCAGGGGGGCGGCAAAAATTTGGTGTGCCCGGGCGGCAAAAATTCACGCTACGCCACTGTCCAAAAGTTTTACTATCTTACTTCCTCGAAATGGTTTCGGGTACGAAAAATTATGGAGTCCATACATTTTAGGTAATTTCATATCATACCAAACTACCGCACTATGACTTTTCACGAGTTTTTGGTACAGTCCCACACTTTTCCCTCCTTCTCAAAAAAAAAAAAAAAACACCCTTATACTATAGATATATTTGTGGACTTTTCTGATTCTTGATGCTCATAAGAAATGAAACATTTATACCAAGTTTCAACAGCGGAACATTATGTCTAAAGGGTGAATCGGCAATATTAACCTATCTTCCTAAAAATTTGGTTATTCTTAATCTTAAAAAAAAAAAAGAATATACCTTGGCATCATGTGCCCCACTAAAAGATTATACCAAAGTAATTTTTTCTGATTTTGATACCCCCCCTTCTCAACCAAACATCTTTTCCTACGATTTTTATCATAAATTCTTTTGGTTTTTAATTCTCACGGTAGGAATTTTCTAAGGGTAGGAGTTTTTTCCAAGAGGTTTAAACTTTATTTAATTCATTTGTAATTGCGAAAAATAATTTAAATTATTTATATCATTTGCATAAATATATGGGCCTTATTGCGAGAGTCTACTCCGAAAAAATATAACAGACTTATGTCGATCAGAAATTCTTGATCGAATTTACCGGGGGTTTAGACAAGCGAGTAGAACTAGTAGCGTATATGTGTGTATCTGAACACGAGAAAGCCGACTAGCATGGCAAATAGTATAATATTTTTGCCTGCGAGTAGCCTGACAGTTATCCTGCTAGTGTAGTGTATTGTTTTCATTTATTTGTTTTGTTTCCATAGTTTCCATAAATTGTATATTTTTCTTTATGAAATATTTAAAAAAAAATCATACAAGTTGACAAAACGCGAAGAGAGCTACTAGTCATACATACATCCATAAAACTAACACTATGATACAAATGCTACTAGTTCTACTCGCTTGTCTAAACCCCGGGGTTAGTTTTCTTTCAAATAGAAAAACAAATCATAAGGGGGGTTCACACTCGTCGACAAGTCAATCGACCTTAGTCGTGTTGCTAGCGTTCACATTCAACTACCGCCTCTTCAACTTCATTTGTAAATAAATTTTCAAAAAGCAAACACGGGGTAGATTCAACTTCTTGCACCAGTTTCGGCGAAGGAAATCAATATTTTCTCCCTTCGTTTTGTGGGTTTACTTCTATTTCAACCCATTCTCTATGAATCTCACATACAAAATTAAAAAGAAACACTAAAATCCAAATTTTCAGACATATCAGTTGTTCAACTAGTGTTCACATTAGCTACAGCGCAGCGGTCGTTCGAACGAGCAAAATATTAAAAAAATTCACATTACAAATTATGTGAAGTTTCGACACGAGTTGATGAACTTGTTGATGAGTGTGAACCCCCCTATAGGGGCTTATTGCGAGAGTCTATTCAAAAGTCGAATAGACTTACGTCGTTTTCGATTGGATTTCGGAACAGTTCTACTCCTTTTTGATTCCAATCAAATTATTTTCTGTCGTTCCGAGACGAATTTGCAAAATATTTATGTGTATGTGAGTAAATTGTCTGATATTTATTTATATTTTGCACGTTCAGTCAAGTAGAATTATTTTGACAAATAATTCGATGAAAAGGTTTATATTAATATGTACATATGTGTGTTACGGGTTTACTCCTTTATAAAATTCGGAACAGAAAAAAACTCAGAAAACATTACTCCAATCGAATTATTTTGGAGTAAGCGGTGTCAAAAAGGAGTAACTCCGAACCTCCAACCGAAAACGACATGAGTCTACTAGATTTTTTTCGGAATAAACCCCGAGTTTAAAAATGCAGGAATTCAGCAACACTGCAAAATTGAATTTTCATCTCTGCAGACAAAAACTATCCGTTAGAAAATATTTTTACTGTCTTGGAAGAATTAATGTTTCTTTTCAACAATGACATCAAATTTTACTAAAAACTTACATAAATGTTACCATTTTTTTACATTTGTATTTTGCAGTGCTGCAGCATTCCTGCATTTTTTAACTCAGAGATTCTCTCGCAATAAGGAAGGCACAACGTTTTTCATTAGATTATCAAACAAATCAGTATTCAGAACATAAAAATGTATTTTTTCCCTCTAAAATCCAGAAAATTTCCAGAATTTTTCAAAACCTATTATAGTTGTTGTGTTATTTGTTGGACCTTTAACCTATTTATACCCACCATAAATGTTGTTTATGTAAACAATTGTCACAAATAATAACATTTAATTGAGTCTTAGTTCAAAGTACGCCTAATTAGATGGCTAAGTGAGTATTATAAATTGCTTCCATGAAATAATTTAAATCAATGGATTGACTACTTGACACCTTTTCTTTCCTGTACTTTTTCTTAATTGAATATTCACGCTGTTTCTTTATTTTTTTTAGCAATCAATTAAATTTTAAAAGATTTTAATGAATTTACTTAATCGATTACATTATATGTTCGCACTTTTATTGTTTACCTAAATATACAAGTATTTCAATATAAAGAGAACAGAAAACGAACTTAGTTTGCCTTAGTTCAAGGATCAAGGATCTTTCTTATACAAATTAAATAAGTTTTCATGTATTATTAAGCATACAAACAACTTATTCTTTTAAAAATCATGACAGAACTAGAAAATATATTTCGCAGCAAAATTCTTTATGCTAAATAAGAAGAAAAGAATATTGTTTATTTGTTTCCATTTAAGGTAATATTACGGAAGATCAAGGTTGTCTATGAATTAAAATATTCTTAAATTGAAGAACAACTTATGGTTAGCTATAATTAATAAGCGGATAAAAATGACGAACTTTGTCAAATTTACTGTACAACCTACGCATGCACTATTGACTATTGTAAAAGTTGGGTTTTTCTTTTTTGATATATAAGTTATTACCAAAACTGCGCAAAAATATTAACAAACAAAAATTACATTAGGGCATAAGGGGACAACATATTGTCTTGGTAGATGTGTTTCGTTTATTTTTATCGTATTTCACAATATTGTTTGTTTGTTCATAATATCTAAATGTATGTAGGGCCTACACATACCTTATGCCAAAAATATATCTTCATTAGCTAAATGTTGAGTTAGTTTATCAAATCACACCAAAAACATAAATGTTAGAAAAGAACCCAAGTTCATCTATATACAAAAACCTTTGTGCAACAAGTCAGCCGTAAAAAGTAGTGAGTTCTAAGCGAACGCCAATTTATAAGTTTTTTAATGTTAAATATAAAATATTTTAAGTAGAGTTATATCGAAGAACCTCAAAGTCTTAGGATTACTGTATCGCCCTTATTTTGATGTCATTAGTTTCAGAATTGAAAAATATCCTCAAATCATGTATCATATGATATAATATATATAATATGATTTTTTTAATTTCGATAATTTTATACCTCCCCCTTTCTCCCTCCAAAAAACACTTGTGGAACACACATATTTTTATGGACTTCTTTGCTTTTGTATTCTTATGGTTAATCCGATATTTCCACCAAGTTTTAAAAACGTAGGAATTTTTTCCGCACGTTTGTCCTATTTTACCTGTACTATGAACTGGTTGCTGAAATGATAATTTAGACGGATTTGTCTTAGTTTTATGACAAAGCTGGTTCATTTACTTTTTAATATCTTGAAAAGTAAAAGTGCATTAAATTTTGGAAACAAAAATAGTGCTTAATTACGTGCAATTCTGCGAAAATTTTTTTTTTACCATTTTTTTAATTTTTTTTTTTTTCAAAATTTTGAGTTCAAACATTAATATTATAAAAACCTTATTTAAAAAGGAAATATAAAAAAAGGAAAAGGATGGCCTTTCATAGAAATATAACAGGGCATTGTACATGTTACCGTTGTTTTTGAATAATTTGTGTTCTGTTTTAAGTCAATTTTTAACAGCCGCCACCAGGGACTGCAAGACTTGCAGTTCTTTTATTAGCCTTAATACACTTTTCGACTCATCATTTTTTTTTTTGTATACTTTCGCACCCCAAAATCTGCTGTGGGCTATTGGTCTATAAATGTTGAAACTTGGTAAGTTGCCTGAACCTGGTGAGTCTAGGGAATGCTGCAAATTTTAAGTTTCTGACTTTATTGGAACTAACGTTAGAGGGGGTCGAAAATCGCCTAAATTCGCTCCTGTATAAAAAGAATGTAGACGTAGAGCAGAACTTGGCGGGGCACTACTGTGCCCTTTGATTCATTAAGTTGATTGAAAAACATGTTTCAGGAGTAAGGTCTAGGAAGATCTCACTCTGGTAAACTAGGCCTTTATAAAATGATTACACATTGCTGTGTTTTATGTTATTGGCTTAAATTTATATAATAGATGTTGACTTTTTTGGCAAAGCAAATTTTAGGCATATCATTTATATGTGACTCGTGCTAACAACCTCAAAGTAAAGAAAACTACAAAAATTGCTTAACATTTCTTGATTTTATAGACTAAGAGCCCACAGCAATGTTTGGTTGTGAACGATAGCAAGGTAGGTAGATAGAGATGGCGGTCACAATCATCCTCGCTCGATGACCCAATTAACGCTGTAATGCGCCGTTATGATACCATAACTCGTTTGACCTGTGGATTAAAAGAACATTTTTTAAGAAAATTAGGGTATTTGGTGATAGATCTCCCAACGGATCATCGCCTACGCCCGAGTTCGGCTGCAGTATGCTACGCTAAGCAATTCGCTGATTTGCCCAGGACGCATACGATCTGATCCCTTAGGGTGATCATCTAGTCGCACACTCGGATATGTTAATCTCTGTACACCTCCGTCTGTTTGCACAACATGACTTGTGGTTACCAGAGAAAGTACGACCCGCCTGTATGACCAGACGCTTTTATTAGATTTAGGCATGGGATGAAACTTATTAAGGATTTGGACATAGGAAAAACACCCGATATGACCAAAGTTCGCAACTAAAAACCATCTACACTGTGCCAACTAGACAACTTGTTGACTGGTATTGAAGCGAAGGTTGGCACGCACAACCGTGTGATCGTCCGGTCCTCGTGCACCATGAGCGACCCTCAAACACCAGTAGTCTGCTAGCTCACAGTCATAGGAGTTTAAGGAAGAAAATGATGCAAAAGGAAGCCGGAGTTAATTCTAGGTCCATTGAAACTTTCTTGGACTTGAACATAGGAAAACACTCAAAAGGGTCGAAGTTCGCAAGTAAGAGCCATCTACACTGTGCCATCTAGGCACTTTTTGACCGGTATTGAAGTGGAGATCAGCCTAATTGTGCGATCGTCCGGTCCTTGTGCACCATGAGCCACCTTCAAAAACCATAAGTCTGCTAGCTCGCAGTGATAGGAGTTTTTGGGATAAGATGGTGCAAGAGGAAACCGAAGTAAATCCTAGATCCATTTCGTCGCGTTGGGGAAAGAAGTCAAATCTTTGATCTTCCTTCCAGAGAGTTCGTTAAGGACATCAAAAAAGCGCTTCCCAAAAGATTGTTGCCTCATTCTGGCCAAATCGGGACATTAACAGAGGAAATGAAAGACTGTTTCCTTTTCCTGCTGGTCCCCACAACGATAGCAAAAATTCAATATAATTGTTATATTTAAATAATGATGCAGTAGTATCACCTCATCGCAAAAATATTGGTCCAAGTCTTTTTCCATGGGGCAAAATGGCTGCAAGACTCAGTCAAAGAAGGCAAAAAATCGTCCTTCTGTGAAAGCAAAATAAGTCTTGTTCCTAATGATCTTGTAGTCCTTCCTCACCAAAAAGTGGGTGTGATTACACACCAAATTTTTGTAGCAAGTCAAAGTGAAGCCATTCTCTATTCTACAAAAAAAAAACTTAAATTTGGTGAAAGTTGTTTGATCCCAGAGAATGATATTGATGAAATCGAAAAATTCATTTAATCAATTTATCAAGCAAAGGCTACAAATGTAAATGCAGCAAGGTATGAAGTTTTTTATAAGACATGCAAACCATCAACAAAGAAAATTAAAAAAATAATCAAAAGTACGTTGAAAATTCAATGTTTTGGTACATTTTTTAAGCTAAATATACCTATTACAGGTTTTGAATGAAGTCTGTTGCTCCCAAACAAGTCTTTTTTCTTCAAAAAATTATGAGAAGCAACTTACATATGCAACTTATGGAAAAAAATATGTAAAAAACAATTAAATAAATTTACAGCCGGAATAAAGTGGTTGGAGATTTTCGAACGGAAAATATAATATTCTGTGCTTTGAAAGCCCCACTGGCCACTTCACCAGAAAAACTTTTCTGATGAATAAGACAACGACAACGATAAAATAAATACAAGTTCATCAGAGGAAAGCGAAAACGAGTAGATGTTGCGTTTTTTTCTTGTTTATAATTAAAAATAGTTATTGAAAAATTAATATTAATTTATTTGGAAGGAATGTCTTGTCGATATTTGTTCGATATAAAAAGTTAAGATGTATTATAAAATAGTATAGTGAATTTTTGCCATCGTTCACACCCAACATCTGCTGTGGGCTCTCGTTCTAATAGAACTTCTATATTAAGAAATTACCTACTATATTTTTATAAATCGGATTTTAACAATAATTAAAGAACATCAAATTAATAAAACAAATAAATTTATTGATTTTACTCCATAGCATGGTCTTACACCACACTCCCCTACAACAAGAAAAAAGAGTTTAAGAATCAGCATATTTGTCATGAAAAACCCACAGTCTAATTAAATCATAAAAACACAAAAAAAAAACTAATTTATAATGAAGCCCCACCTCCAACGATATACCAAATTAAATGACCAAGCAAATACATTTAGTAAAATTGATATTAATTAATACTTCTAGAAAAAGAAGTTGTTTTATTTTTTTTTTTTTTTCAAAATAAACAAATAATGGAAAATTACTATATTTGTTGTTTCTTGAAAAGGTATAATATAACCTATTCTAGTCAACAATTTAGAAATTTCTGGAAAACTAAGTATTGGCAATGATTTGAAGTTTGCACGACAACTTTTGTTTTATTTGGCAAACGATTAAATTTAGTTGTTATTGTTCCGGTTCTTTAAACTGATTACAAAATATGTGTGTAATTTTCCGCAACACATAATTTGCTTAAACGAATATTGACAATAAAGAGGTATGAGGAGATTTGTTATTAAGTAGGTGGGCCCGAAAAAAAAGAGATCTTTTTGGAAGTCCAACTAGCCTGCACAGGTTGTGTTTGTTAATGTAAGGGGCTTTTATTATTTTATATGGACGTGATATGATACTCATGGAAAATTGATTAGTTTCAAATGCTTATATATTTATAAGAAAGATATGTATGTATATGTATTTATTTTCTAAAGCCAATTTTACTTATTCCAAAAAAGACTGCATAATCGCATTGAGTTTATACACATAGAGGAGCCACCTCAGTGTTAAGTTATCACCAATCTAGGTGGTGCCCTTTTTTGTATCTAGAAAAAGAACCAGCGATAATCAATACAATAACCATTTGCTTCTAAAGATAGACTATTTCCACCTTAATGTAGACTATTTGTGGAAATATTGGTGAAATAGTCTACCTTAGGGAGCAAATGGTTCAAGCATTGATTATCACTGGTTCTTGTTCTAGGTGCAATTAAGGGCGCCACCCAGATTGATGATAACTTAACAATGAGGTGGTTCCTCTATGTATACAAACTCAATGATAATAGTGAATTAATGAGCCTATGTGGGACATGCCTCCCACTGTTCGCTTTCTTCCGATATCTGCGACTTCTGACTTCTGAGGCTTCTGTCAGTTTTTATTTTAAGTTATTGTAAATTGTAGTCACATTTTTATTTCTTCACCAGGTATTTTTTGCGCTAGGATTAACTCTTCTCCCAACAAAGCAAACACATGAGACCTCTGAGAGTGCAAAAGTGGTGTAACCCATTTTTTCAAAATAAGGTTACACCACTTTTGCACTCACAGGTCACAGTCACAGCCTCAAATGGTGTTGCTGGGATTTCCGTTGGTTTAAACTAGATCGATGTCAGTTGAAATAGGCAAGTCTTGATTTCCACACTAAGACAATTTTCATGTAAGGACATTATATGCTAAGAAAAAGTCAAATGGCAGCCCGGTAATCGGAAGGCACTTTTGAAACAATCGGGTTTGAGATGTGTGGCGATAGCTTGTCGTTACGTTTTCGTACAGAATAGCAATAGGTGATCTTTTATCGAATACGATTTGTTGGTTTATTTTCGGGGGGGGCGGTTAATTCGATGATGACAATACAGACGTACGAATTGTCTTGAAAATTGTTATTTCATTCTATGACTTAGCCCAAAGCAAACTACCAACAAAAACTTAAATCGCTATTTATCTCTTTCCATCCCTGGAGCAGGTATAAACAAAACGCCTTTTATATGGGTATCTTTATAAAAGAACCTGAAGCTCGTAACTCGCTAGCGGCCAAGTCTTGCAATATTCCCAATTTTATGGCTGATAGTTAATTGTCATAAATGTTCTTAGGGCTGGCCACGAGGCAAGACTCATCGAGACTTTTGTAAGTCTCGTCTCGGTCTTGTTTAAATCGAAGATTTTCAGTCTCGTCTCTGACTCGTGTCGGTCTCGTATAATTGAGTCTCGTCTTAATCTCAGTATCGCCTGTTTCGCGAGAAAATTTGAATTTGCAGTCCTGTCCCGATCTCGTCTGCGGAAAATAATGTCGATTATTGGAACGAAATATTTTCTACACGTCAAAATACAATTTGTTCCCCGTATAGTTTGAATATGTGCACAAGAAAATATATATTCACTAACTGAAATTAAATTTTTCAATTTACTAGACTCTCTGTAAATTTCGGTCCAATCGTCTCGTCTCGGTTGCTTAAAAGGCAGTCTCGTCTTGTTCTCGTCTCGGATGCCTAAAAGGCAGTCTCGTATCGTCTTGGTCTCGTCATGCAAGACCAAGACCGAGACTTTTCTCTTCTCTCGGCCAGTCCTTAATGTTCTTTTGTTAGCTCCCTCCTCCCTGTGTAGTATCTGAATACCAGATCAGGTCTATTTACACACTCAAATATTCAAAGACAAATCATCAAGTCACAAGTCACTTAACAAGAATACAAAACATATACATATTTTAAATTGGTTCTAACATAGATACATTTTTTAGACCATTCACACGCATATTGAAAGCAATTTCGTTTCTATCTCAATAAATGGTTGTAGCCTGTTTTTTGTCTGTTATAGTTGTTGCTAAAATAATTCAAATCAAAAACTAGTCTCATTTAAAATGTTTCTAGTTGAACTATCTCTCGGTTTTGTGACGTAAGGAAAGTTGTCTCTCACCAGTCGTATAAGTTATGGGAATGAGGAACTTCCTCATTGCCAAATTAAAATTAAAAAAATGCTAAATAAGTTCGCTGCCATTTTTGGTCCGGGATGAAATTAAAACTGCGTAGAAATGTTTTTGTTTTTATACCTATGTATATAAAATTTTATTCAAATTTGCATTTGTATTCTTTAAGTAATTATACCTAGTATCTATGTTACTGTAAGGCTACGAAATGAGGAAATTCTAGATTTGACTGGTAAAACTTATAGACTTTTTCCGGAACATTGGCAAAATTCAGATAAATTTTGTTTTAAAAATTCATTCCGGACTTTTTGTTTAACTATTTTGTTGGTCAAGCAGTACCTTGAGGGGCTCTCACCGCACTGTGACGCTCACAAAACTTCGTCGCTCAGTTTATAGTAGGAATATTCATCATTCAGTCGACAAGCAGGTGCGCCAATGTCAGTATGGTGCTATACGGAATGAAATGTGAAACAAAAATATTTCTAGAAATGTCACAATTTCATTGTTTTATAGTGAAATCTAAATTTAACATAAATGAAAATAGTCAAGGAATAGTCTTGTCTACCTTTCAGAAACGTGCCCAAACTTACTTCTATTCTATAACTTTAGTTCTGCAAATTTAAATTGGGTTGGAATTTTATTGTGTACTCCATAATGTTGGCTATTGGCACAAAGATAAATTATGTTTTTTCTTACCAAATCTTTTATTTTGTGAAGGTGCGAGTTTTGACATAAATTAAGACAAAGAAATACTAAGTTTTATTTCTATTTTCTTGCCGTAAAAAAAAAAATTAAAAATAAATTTGAAACAATTGCCTTGTTGATCAACAGATATTGCGACGATGTAATATTTGCAAATTCATATTCTATTTTCACCAGCTTGTTAGTTTGTTGCCATTGTTTTTTTTTTTGAATTAACTAATTCAATGACCTTCACGCCTCAGACTAACGAATGCTGTTTGTTTAAGACGTGCTTTTTGGTTTAAATAAGTCACCACACACAAGTTACTTGTAAACAAACCGTAATATACGTGGTCTCACTTGCGGTCATTATTTTCAAGACATGAGATGAATGACCGCTCAATTACCTCTCCGTCCGAAAGTGGTAAGACTGTAAGCCATATAATTCATAAATTAAGAAGGGATTTCAGGTCTTCCATATAAGCTTAGACCTCTATACATTGTTTATCTATGAATTGAGTCAATGGAACTTTTAAAGTCACCTATTGCGTGTGATAAGTCAACATAGTCAGAGAAACAACATAAATAGTGACGCAATAGGTATAAACGAATGTGTGAACCTTCGCGCTTTCGTAGATAAAAGATTATCGATTTTGAAACATATAAATGACCTTGAGGTTTATTTTACACCAAATTACTTAGAGCTAGTTAAACTAGTAAATTTAAAATGAAATAAATAGTACAAGAGCCGACATTAAAATTTGGGAGTGATGGATTAGTATAATCAAAATCTGAGTATGAGGGTTTAAATGCACATATTTTGTGATATCGAAATCAATAATCTGGCAGGTTTTTGTCTCAGCCTTTGGCGGGGGCGGGGTATTGACAATAGCTATTAGTAATTCAATAATAATTTTTTAAAATAAATCATGATGCTTTGTGAATTTCCCTGAGCCCAAGCACCATAATCTTCAAGTGCATTTATAATCTGACCCAGCAGTTTGTACCTCGCTTGTGCTTCTCGTCTAGCCGTTTGGATTCGGCATAAAATTGTAGGTCCCTTCCATTCCTGTCGATAGACGCACACAGGAATGGTTGCGAGTTGTTAGTCACTAGGCCCTGGTTCTTCATGAGCCGTTGTGCCACCCGATTTATTTTTTTTTTTTATTTTATAGCAGTTTGTACCACCCCTAATTTTTGTTTTTATTCCATGGAGAGTTGATGATAAATATCAGTTTTCGCATTCGCAACATTTACCATTTTGCCGCCATCTTGGATTTTACTGTATTTTAGTTTTTACTAAATATCTCGGTTCATATTAGTCCCACAAAAAAAATGTGTAAGACATAAAATGCGTAGAATTAAATTTCCTTTTGTTATACCGTTATTGTTGACATTTAAAAAGTTACAGGCCAATAAAACAACAAATTAAGTATTTAAGCATAGTTGCAAATTTTTCAAATGTATTTTTCTAGGGTTTTGCGATTTTGTAAAAAAAAAAACTTGTGCTGCGTTATGCTCAGTTAGTACTGCCACTATCCATCCAAAGACATAATGAAACAATTTTGTTTTAATTAGAAAATAGAACAGGAAAGATAGATTTTTTTGTTGAACGAAATATAGGATGGCTGAATTTTTCATAGCTGAAAGATGACTATTAGAAAAGCTTATGTCCAGTTTTTCGGTACGCCATCCCCCTAGGCAAATCCGCCATTTTGGCAAACGCGAATTGATCTATATCTCCGAAACTATTGGTCTTAGAGGCCAAGCTTGTAGGCAATAAAATTATCTTTCGTTGATACATTTGTTTTCGGTGCGAGCGATATTTTCAAGGTTATGTCGTTTTATTGTTTACTTTTTCACATTTACACATTTTTGTCGTTCTCAAATAAGCTAACGGAATGACTTTCCAAATGACTTTAGAACACTAACAGTCCAACATTTTAATATATTTTTGAAGATGATGCGATACCACAGTCAAAAGTTACAGCCATTTTGGTTGCGCTAAAATGAAAACTCCGGATTAAGTAAAATACTAAATTGTTATTAAAAACTAATATAAATACCAAAATGGCTGTAACTTTTGACTGCGGCATCCCATCATTGGTCATCAATTTAGTGTTCTAATAATCTTATTAGGGAAGTAATTCACGTAAGTTTCCTCAGGAACGTTAAAAAGGTGTAATTGCAAAAAAATTAAAAATAAAACGACATAACTTCAAAAATATTGTCCACTCTGAAAAAGGTTTTGATGAAGACTAAAAGATAATTTTATTTCCAACAAATTTGATTATAACAACTTTTTAATTGAAATCGATAGTTTCGGAGATATAGATCAATTCACGTTTTCCTAAATGGCGGATTTCCCCAGGGGGATGGCGTCCCGAAAAACTGGGCATAAGGTTTTCTAATAGCCCTCTTTTAGGTATAAAAAATTCAGCCGTCCTATATTTCGTTCCATAAAATGATTGTTTTTTTTTTGCTTATTTTCCTGTACTAAAATGGCGATACTACTTTCCACGCTAAGCGCCATTCGCAAAGTTTAGTTCTGTGCGTAAAAGTTGCTAACATTTAAATTTTATTATTATTTCTTCGGCGATAAGTATCATTTTATGAGCTTAATACATTACAACTTTGCTTTTTAACATATCCCAAAAATTCGAAAAAATTGCATCCGTATAAAATTTGCAAATTTGCTAATTTTTTCTTTATATTTACGGCTATGCTGGCCACAAGACGAGACTCGATTATTCTAAATATAATCTGTCCCCCATATGATTTTGCAAAAGAAAACGTCAAAAAAAATTCACGAACAATTAAATTTTTTTTAACTTGTGGATTTTTGTTGACGTTTTCTTTTATAAAGTCGAAAAAAGTCGGATGAGTCAGTCAAATGTGAACCTCGTTTATAG
This sequence comes from Melangyna quadrimaculata, assembly GCA_949320155.1. Taxonomy (NCBI): domain Eukaryota; kingdom Metazoa; phylum Arthropoda; class Insecta; order Diptera; family Syrphidae; genus Melangyna; species Melangyna quadrimaculata. Next base: position 10,003,759 of record OX439485.1, on the reverse strand, counting down.
TTTCAATATGTGCAGGAGAAAATAAATATTTAAATGAAATTGAACTTTAAATTTATAAGCATTTTTCAACCGAGACCGACGACACTCTCGTCAAATATCGGTCCAAATATACAGTCTCGTCTCGGTTTCGTCTCGGATGCTTTAGACGGATGCTAGAGACCAAGACCGAGACTTTTCTCGTCTCGTGTCATGACCTTGGCAGCACAATACAGCACAACTTTTTTTCTTTTTTTGAAAATCCAAAATGGCGCACAATGGTCCGTTTGTTGAATTCTGTGGACAAATATCTTTTCCCACGACAATTCTTGGGGGAAATCAATAAAATTTGGTACACTTAATGATTTAGGGACGCAGAATTCAGTGGCACTTCTATATTTTTGTACTCAAAATGAGGGCTTCACAATTTAGGTCAGAACATGGTTCGAAATGTGAAAATTCCAAATAAAGCCTTTTCAAAGCAAGCCTATTTTGAGATAAAATGTTTATAATAATTTATATCTCCATTCCTAGAATTTCCTTATCTATTCACCGAAAAAAAATTCAAAACTCCAGCTTTCTAATTAAAGAAATTAGCAAAAAAAACATAGAAGGACATTTTCCTTTTACCTACCACAACATTATATATTATCAAAAAATCCAAACTTATTGCACTATTAAATATATTGGCCTATCAATACAAATTTTTACTTTAAGCCAACCTCCCACCACTTACCTAATCAACGATCTCAGCGTTGCACATGTGGCGTTACACTTTTTCGTTCCACAAAAATTCAACCTTCAAATTTCACTCTCAAAGCGCCCAAAGAAGTTTCACTTCAAAAAATAGTGTAAAATAATACCTGTAAAAAAATTGTTATTTTTGTATTGCATCATTTGAATCTGACTTAAAATTAGGAACTCTGATAGCTTTCAATTGTAAAATACACTCCGCTCCACTTGAATAGAAACAAACTTATTGTTTAATGTCTGAGCCTGTAGCGCTTTGGTAAATTTATAAATTCACCTTTTTCGTTTTAGTTCCTATAAGAGGAATATGTATGAATAAAACTGCACAGACAGAATAATTCAGGAAAATACCATTAATTTATTTTTTTACACTTTTCTAATTACTTCATTTAAAACACTGTTTTTTTTTTGCGCCACTTGAATAGAAACATTCTCTTAAATGAGGAAGCACATTGAAAAAGTGCAGTAAAATTGGGTAGTTTTCTATTCGTAATAATATTTCAATATGTTTGCTACCATCTTTATTTGAAATAACTTGAAAACCCCATTTGGATACTGAATCATGCAGTTATTTTATATAATTTAAAGAAACTGCACTTCATGCTGCTCTGATTGCAGCAATGAGTATTTCTTTGTCCTCATATTGTCAGTCAGAATCGTAAGCTTTACGAGCCATCCATCTTCATACGTTTTCAATAATATTTAGGTCCGGAGAATACGGTGGCCATTGAAGTAAAGTTACATTTTCTCGGAAACCAATTGTTAATGATCCTTGCGTTGAGGATTGGTGAAATGTCCATGGTATTGGTCCAAAGACATCGGTAAACTTAGGGAAAGCTTATTGCAGTATTTCTTTGTAGGAGTTTGCCGTCTTTTTCAATGTGGGAAAGTCCAGAACAATTGCTCAAAACCAGAAAATCGCACCCCACGCCATTACACTGCCTTCTCGGCTATGGTGGCGCTCCAGAAACCTGAGTTCCTCCCTTATAACATGAAAATAGTAATTATATCCGCCCGGGACATCATAATTGAATTTTTTTCATCAGAAAATACCACTTTTGTCCACTCTTCCTTCCACGCCATATTCTTCCTGCAAAAATCTATTATATTCTGTCTTCGTATTGGATTTAAAGGTGGTTTTCTCTCTAGTTTTAGTTGCTTTAAATGTTGTGACCCACAAATAGCATGTCAAATAGTGTTAAGACTCGCTTTTACACCACTCTTCGCCTTGATTTTAGCAGTAGAGCCGCTCGAATTTGAAGCCAGTCTAATTATCTTTCTTCGGTCTGCTTCTGTTGTGGCTCTAGATTACCTAATTTATATATTTTTCCATAGTTTTCTTTATTTCTATGGTTCGACCAAACAATTTTCACACTTCTATTTATTTTCTTGGAAATTGTGCGTAGGTGAATCTTGTTTTCCGCGTGTACTTCGATTTTGGCTTTTTTCTGCAGGGTTTAATGGTTTTCCGCGACCCATATTTTCTTTGATCAAACAATTATTCTTTTTAATCTACACTAATATTATTATAACAATATTTTTCCTTCTTACCGTAATTTAAAGAGTCAAAACGCACACTGTTTCTTTTCAAGTGGCGCAAAAAAAACAGAGTATTTTATGAAGCAGTTAGAAAAGTGGTACAAAAATAACATTATGGTATTTTCCTGAATTATTCTGTCCCTGCAGTTTTATTCGCAATAGATTTCTCTTTTAGGAACTGAAACCAAAAGGTGAATGTAGGAATTTACCAAAGCGCCACACGCTTCGATAGTAAAAAAAAGTTTGTTTCTATTCAAGTGGAGCGGAGTGTATTCGTCAAATAACAGTTATTTATAAAGGCTATTTGAAGATTATTGTACAACTGTAAGCTATTAGATTTCTTACTTTGATATCAGATTCAATTTTTGTACAGATTTTTTTTACACTATTTCGAACTATTCAGAAGAAGAAGTAATTGATCGAAAATTTGGTTTATTCACTTTAAATCAAGGGAATTGTTTTAAAATTTTTATGAGGTCCGATCAGATTTGGTCGCAAAAAAAGATTTCAATAAAAAAAGTTAAAGGAATATCACACAAAACAATTCTTATCCCAAATGAACTTTGCGAAACATTTTGGATTGAATTTTCTAAATTTGGTACATATCTATATTGGAACCATTTTTATATTTTAGTACACATTCGGGCACATATCTTAAGACATTTTAAACATAAATTTCATAAGATTCCTAGCTTTGAAAAGGCTTTCTTTGGATCTTTTACATTTCGAACCATGTTCTGGCCTAAATTTCAAGTACAAAAATATAGGCAATACCACTAAGTTCTGCGTCTCCAAATCATTAAGTGTACCAAATTGCATTAATTTCAAGAATTGTCATGGGAAAAGGTTTTTGTGCACAGAATTCAACAAACGGACCACTGTGTGGCGGTGCTAAATTCACGCTAAACAAATGAAACCCCTTTATAAAAAAGAAAACGTTAGTTAGATTTTGTTCAAAAGTACGAAACATGGCAGCAGAAGTTGGGCGTATTGCAGCACAACAGTTTTTTTTTGTACTGAAAGAGAAAAATTTTTGAATCGTTAAGAGGACATTAATTTCACCAAAATAATTGATGCCACTATCCGCGCTTACATTGAGTTATATCATGGAATGGCTTAAATTTTTCAACACCTGATCCATAATCGAAACCATACAAGGCGGGTTTTGTACTGTCAACTGATTAAGCGGTGCATTGTTATAAAATCCCTTCCTTTACCTTATTGGCCCTTGAAAGTTCTTTCCTTTCAATGAGATTTCTTTGTAATTCCATAATGCCATATTTGGCATTTTGACACTCGGTCTCTTGTCATAGCATCACAAATGATTTATTTCATACTAAATCATTTCCTACATGACTGCTCATGCTTTCAGCATATTAGTATGTATGTATGTATTAGGGTAGGGCGGGGATAGTTGTACCACTTTTTTCTGGAAGTGTTATAACAAACCCACACAAAGTACAACTATGAAACTCGGATCAATTGAAAGAATGGACTTTTGGCTTCTAAATGCAATTTTAAAAAATTGAAAATGTGTAACAGCGGAAGAATAATATATCCTCAAGAGCACCAAGTCCAAATGGTCCAACTTGCCCCACTAGCGGGTCAAGTTGGACCGGTATGAGGGGTAAGTTGGACCACGGCCTAAAAAGTAGAAAAATTATATCTAAAAATAACAACAAAGCCATCATTTAATAAAATCTGAATTTTATACAACTTTATTTGAAAAAAAAAAAAATGTTATTTTTTAGTAGACAAAAATAAATATTTAAAAAAATGAAGAGAATTTAAATTAAAAAAAATTAATTAACGAATTAAAACAAAAACCTATTCTTGGACAAAATATGATGATATGATAGTTAATACGTAAAACATTAAAGTACTTTTATAGTACCGTAATCACTTTTGCGATTAATGCAAAAAAATATGGCTATATATCCAGATTTTGAACCTTTTGTATGGACAAGCATAGCACTCAACCCAATATAAAGCATGGATTTTTAAGGCAGCGGGGCTAGTTTGACCATCACTGGTCAAACTTACCCCACACCTAGGTTGATGCACATATTGTGCCACTAAATAAAAACCACTGAAGACATTCAAATTTTAGTCACGGAATACTAAAATATAATATCGGGGCTCAAAAAAGAACTATAACTCGTTGTAAGACTCGCAAGTTTTCTATTAAATAACACAAAAAGAAACATAATTATTTGTTTTACTTTGGCACTTCAAAAACACAAATTGGTGTGTGGCTACCGTTCTACTGACAAAATGCAACTGAAACTAGTTTAGTTCGTGCTTATTATTGAACACGCTTCATTCGTGATTAATCATGTTCATGTAGGACTTTTATTATTCGAATAATTCGCGTGTTCCAACTTGCCCCATGGTCCAATAAGCCCCGCCCTACCCTATGTAACAACTATAAATACCCCTTTGACTTTAATGAGAAGACCCCTCTACGAAAATGTTATGATACTCCTATATTAATTTGTTCGTATAATTTTAGAATAAAGTATTACTAGAATTTCGCTTTATTACTTTTTATTTTGTATGATCTAAAATTTATATAAGCAACTACCATATGAGTAATTGTCAACTCACGCGATCTATTATATTGAAAAACGAATTACTTATTAATTATAATTTTATTATCAATTTATTGGGTCGAGACATTCTTTTGGAAAGACGCATTTATAGAAATCCATGATTACAACTCATTGCCAGAATTAAATTTAAATCCCAGCTAAAGCAATGTCGTCGTAGGATAGGTCGATTGATAATACTATTACATTGCTCATGCTCATGGCTAAGTCATAAATATAACACACCTATCACATATAGACATCACGAGCGCAACTGTAAAATAAAATTAAAACAATAATCTTAATAATAATTAAAATTACCCATATTAAAAAAAAAGCAAATATTGAAAAATATAAGTGTGACTCCACAAGATTGAAGCTTGTATGTAGAATAATTTATTAAAAAAGATACGATTATCAAAAGTTGAGGGTTCCCATAATAATTACATTGATTAGATTTTGATGGAACTACGATCATTCTGTTTTTGGATGAACTTGAACACTTGTTGCGCGTGGCAAATAAAATCCCCTATCATTGTCGAATGCGCCAATTATATGACCAACTTATTATAAACAGGGGTTCCGCCTTGCGTCCGCCATAAAGTTTTACATACATTTGTATGTAGCTACAGATAGACATATTGGCGACAGAATGCATCTCATTTCCTGGTTCTCAAAATTCAATCAGTCATCCATTTTATAGAAGCAAATCTTAGGAAGTCAATTAGGCACGATGCACATTTAAATAAAGTGACTGACTTGGCTGATTTAAAAAAGATCTACATTTTATGGAGCTTCGAGAAAAATTTCATCATCGCGGGCAGCAGAACTTATATTAAAAATGAGATTCAAGTGCATTACAATGGTGCCTTAGCGAGAACGTTGTTTGCATAAATATGAACAAATAAATGATCTCTATTTTTGTCTCGATTTTACGTTTTGAATTTGGTCTGAAGTCCGAGAGGAAATCAGACTATTGAATCATGAATATGGGACGCGTTATATGACAGCGATTACGGCTTAAATAAATATAAACCGGTAATCTCAATTCGTAAAAGTAGATTTGATTATAAAAAGTATACCTTCGTGTTGGACATACTTGCTCGCGAGTTTTGAACTAAAACTAACAAATGAATCTTTAACATTCAATTACTTCACAGAGAACTCCGTGAAGTAATTGACTGTTAAGGAAGTTCTAGTTCTAGTCTTTAAAGTAAGTACTCTGTTAGTAGTGTCAGTTTGTAACTGTCATTTCTTAACACTTTTGTGATTGAAGAAATAAGTGATGCTGATTTTAGTTAGATCTTGAGAACTAGAAATCTGTTGAAAAAAGCTTCCATTTTTCTTAACTTTGATAAGGTCATTTTTATTCGGAATGACGTTGCTTTTCAAACTCTTCCTCAATTCAGCCATTGTTCCCGCATGGATTTTAACGTTTTGTGGCTAAAGGTAAATGTCAATAGGCAAGTCATCCATTACTGTTTCTTGTATCGAAGTCCAAATTTAGACAGTAACTCAACTATGAATCAATTTGATGCGCTGTCGGATTCCATACAAGTCATTATTTCCCACAATTCAAGCACCGAAATCGTTATTACGGGTGATTTTAACGTGCATAATCCCAATTGGCTTCGATATTCAGGCCAGTCAACACCAGAAGGTGTTTATGCAGAAATCTTTTCTGAGTTTAACCATCTCACTCAACTTGTAAATGAGCCAACGCGAATTCCAGATGTTGTTGTTGACTTATTCCTCACTTCCCACCCTGAAAAATATACAGAAAGTGTATTGACACCCTTAGGTACGTCAGACTATTCTGTTGTGTCAGCTGTTTTTCAATGTTCCAAAGCCCCAGTTGAAGAAAAAATTCCCAAAAGAGTCGTAGGCAATATGAAAAAGCCGATTGGGACGGTCTCAATAACTTTTTCCTAAACTTTAACTGGTCGATAAGCTTTCTTGATAGGGACGTGGATGCATGTGCTGACATGATAACAAACATAATCATGAACGGTATGAAAATGTTTGTTCCTCACAGATCAAAGAGTTTGAAGCCAAAAGAAAACTCTTGGGTTGATGGTAGCTGTAGATCCAAAGAACCAAATTCTTTCACGAACAAAAAAATAAGACAAAAAATAATCCAGTGCCCTAAAGGCAGTAAAAACTTTTGGTCATTCGTTAAGAAAATTAAGAATTCCACCTCTTCGTCGGTTCCCACGCTCATCTACAACGATAACCCTGTTGTTAGTTCCATAGATAAGGCTAATTTGTTTGTAGAACTATTTGCAGCAAATTTTTCTCTGCCCGATAGCGACATGAATCCACCGGTTCTTGAAAATGTAAACTTTTTAATGGGAACAATTTATTTTCGCACCCGAGCAGTTGCAAGAATATTAAAAGATCTCGTTATTCACAAATCTGCTGGCCCGGATGGTATATCACCCATTGTTCTGAAGAGATGTTCGTCCACATAGCCAAAACCACTGCGCAAACTTTTCTATCTTTCCTATTCAACAGGATACTTCCCGAAAAGTTGGAAAACAGCGTTCGTCCAACCAGTCCCCAAAAAAGGCGCATACTCTTCACCCTCTAATTATCGGCCAATCGCACTGACGTCCCTTTTGTCCAAGGTCATGGAAACACTGATCAATCAACAGCTTAAGATATATCTTGAAGAACATAATCGTTTAATGACCGTGAATATGGGTTTCGCAGTAATAGTTCCACTAGTGCTCTGATGGCATATCTCATTGAAAAGTGGAACCAATCCTTACATCGTTTTGGAGAAAGTAAGATTATTGCGCTTGATGTTTCTAAGGCATTCGATAGAGTCTGGTATCCTGCTCTTCTATCAAAAATGAGTGCGTTTGGTATTGATGTATCTCTTATTCGTTGGATTAGTAATTACCTCTCTGATCGTTCAATTCAAGTTGTTTTGGATGGCTTTAAGTCTGAAGTTCGTAAAATAAATGCTGGTGTCCCTCAAGGCTCTGTTTTGTCTCCGACTCTTTTTCTCATTTTTATTAATGATCTTTTGTCCGAAACTACTAATCCACTTAACTGTTTTGCTGATGACAGCACCCTCAGCTTTTCATATTCATTTCCTGATTCAATTCCTTGTTCTTCGAATGTGGAACTGCAACGGCAATATATGTTGAGCTCATTAAAATCCGATCTAAATGGCATCGTTAGATGGGGTATTAAAAATCGTGTTGAATTTAATGCTTCCAAGACGCAGAGCTGTTGTTTATCCTTAAAGCGGAATATCCCCCCAATGCCATTGTTCATGGATGGCACTTGCATCTTCGAAAAAGAAAAGCTGTCAATTCTTGGTACGTGTATTACTAACCATCTTTTGTGGAATGACCACATACTGGATATAACTAAAAATGCGGCCAAATGCTTAGGTTTCCTAAGACGATGTAAAAACTTTTTTCCCCCTCTGATCTGGCCACAATTTATAAGGCCTACATACGTCCGAAACTGGAATATAATTCTCATATCTGGCCTGGTGCATCAAAAACATCTTTGCACCTACTGGACAGAATTCAGAGAAGAGCTTTAAAACTGATAGGTGACAGAGCAATTTCCGAAACAATTGTTTCGTTGGAACATCTTCGAAACGTCTCTTGCCTATCTCCGTTTTATCGCTACTTCATTAAACAATGATCTAGTGAAATAGTGAGTTGCATTCCCCCACTAAAAAAATTTCACCGTAATACTCGCGCCGCTGGGAATGCGCATCGGTACACCCTCGAGCCAAATTTCGGACGTACAGTAAAGTACAGAGATTCTTTCTTTTGCCGAACGACACGAATGTGGAATTCCTTAACCAACTCTGTTTTTCCTCCCCATTTCAATACCCAGACATTTAAGACGAATGTACATCGGTTTCTCCTACTAAATCCTCCTACTGTTTCCTAAATGCTCGCACTGTGTTAAACCAACATTTAAAGGGTAGTCATAATCCCTTGAGTGCGTGTTAATTATAAAAAAAAAAGGTAGTTGTTTAAAAACTTATTATCAAGTTCTACAAAATGGACTTGTAGATACCAATAATGGCCACTACTTAATCCTAAAAAAATATGGATAGCGTTCGCAAGGACAACAAAAACTCGGCCATTGGAGGTGATATTCTGTCCGGTGATATTCTGTCCGCTGAACTCTTAAAAGATTCCGAAAATGATGGAACTGATTTTGGAGAGTACCATGTCCAAGACCAGGGAATTATTCAAGATTTTTAAATTATAAAAGCAAATCATTTCGGACTTTAACCAATGTTCTCAGTTTTATTCTAGAATTTCACAATTTCGGAGCTGAAAATATGTACATTAGCTGAGATAGCTGGTTGACGTAAATCGTACGAATCAGTTCAACAAGTCTTCGATTATTGAACTACGTAGCAAAAGAAGTTTAAGTGAAATTGTAGGTATAAATCATAAATGCAGTTGATTGAGTAAAATCTTGACAAAGTTAAGAGTTTTGTTGGCTGAGGTTAAGCTTATTATCTTAAAAACAGAGGTTTCGGTCGTTTTCGTTTTCCCCTCTAACCATCCATAACTCGGTGCTGTGAGTTAGAATTGGGAGTATAATGGCTTTGTGGAGACTACACTTCGTCTCACGTCAAAGGAATTTTCCATACAAGAAGTAACAGCCAGCGATTTCCTAAGGAAATAATTCTTCGATAGATTTTCTTTTCCAACAAAGTGTCATTCATAGAGGATAATGTTGAAGTAGCGATGAACTACCTTGAAAAGTTGCTGCTCTCAACAGTGATGTTTCTATGCTAGGCGGTGTGAACATGTGATTTTTTTTCTGTTAACTTAGTCTTCGTATCGCGGTTGATTCAAGACCGAAAAACACCTAATAACTTGGATAATACCACTCATTACAGGGTCCAGAAGTGCGACACGTGCTTATTTATAACATTTCTGATTATACAAGTACTGGCTTATACGGTTTGGCAGGGCCAACACCCTCCCTTGATGGTTATAATTCGAGCAAACATAAAGCTGTTGTTTTCCAAGACTTGTTGGAATACGCATAATTTTAGAGACGTTTTAATACCAAAAATAATATGTTGTACCAAAATTCCCTACATCCCAGTGCAGTTGTCAAATATGCGGTTGCGATTGGAAAGATAAACCAAATATGGCAATCAATTTGTTGATGCTTGTCAATTTTTTTTTTCTCAAATGCCTAATTTTCCCTTAAAGTATAACCACTTCTGTAGATATACTTAACTTACAAACAAAAATTAAATTAACCAAAAATGCGAAGAAAACGAACGATGTTTGATCAAACAGAAAGACCGACCAATAACGAGAATATAATGTTGAACGCTACTGTTTTTTTGTGATTCACGCTTACAACAAAAGAATGCTAGGGTTACCGAATAGACATTTCTTTTTAATCAAACAAATATTTTAAATTTCATATTCGCCATCTAATATTCTCTCTGATAAATTATCATGTCGATTAAAGAATCGATAAAACTCGTTCCGCAGCGTTCTCTTTTTTTACGATAAATGAAGCTAGATAGGAAAGAAAAGTCTTTGATGATAGCGGATCACATGTATGTAATAACACATTATTATGTTTCCATATATAGCATTCACACATTTAATTGAACTAATTACAACTAGGTTTAAGCTAAACGCAAATAGGATTAACCCAAGCGAAAATCAATTTAGCCTTAGAGCAAATATATTTTAACTTTTAGCAAAAAGTTAAAAAGACATTTATGTGAATGCATTCGGGAAGCGTACGAATGGTCGACAAAAAAAATGTCGACTGGGCAAGTGAAAATATCCTCGACTGTTAAAATGTCGACTGAAGTTTGACCGACAATAAAAAAGTTGACATACGTAAATGTCGATTGTAAGTTTGTCGGTAAAAATGTCGACTGCTATCCAAAGTACAGTAAAATAAAAGAAGAATGATCTCTTTTATGTGGAAACTAAATTTTATAATTAATTCAATCATATAAATAGAAAACAAAAATTCGTACAAAAACATACATATTGTGTAGATACACATACACAAAACTTTTCATTGCAACGTTAAATGGACTGCAATACTATATAAGAAATTGATTTTATTATAATTATTTTAATCATTTAAGATATTTGAAAGTTGTTTCTCCTGTTTTAAAAACTACTTTTTGTGCTCTCTTCTCTCTCCTTTCTTAACTTGGTCAACAGTCTGTTTGACAACAAGGTACTCGTTTGCCAACTTTGCAATCAATTTGTATATACCAACGTGTGATGGTCCCACAAGAACTTTCAACCGCCTATGCAAAGCTTCTAAGGTGTTTTGAGTTCTTGGCAATTTGAATCGCATTTATCCGAGAGTGGTTTGTTTATCGACAGACAGGCGCGCGCCGCATGCATGTGAACATCATTCACTTTGCCACTGTCGATCTTTTAACAGTCGATATTTCAAAATCGACTTTATAAGAGCCGACATTTTGATCAGTCGGTATTTTTACCGATCGACATTATGACAGTCGATTTTTTTAAATCGACATTTTAAAAATCGGCAAATCGTACCCAACCCAATGCATTCTTGACGCAGAAAGGGTTTTCAAAAACGACCTAATACGTTTTCATAACTTAAAAAATACTCATAACAGTCTAATTCAATTTAATAAATGGACAAAACTCTCTTGGTTAATAGTTTAAATAATTTGCTCAACATTTAAATATGTATGCTCTTAGGTTAAATTGATTTGCGATAGGTCAAACCGTTTTGCGTTTAGGTTAAACCTTTTTGTGGTTATTTTAAACCTTTTTGCTAATGGTATAATTAAATGTGCGAAAGCTATACTATACCTACAGTATTACTTCATAAGAGGGGTCTTAACGAAACTTCTTGACAAATTATGCTTATATTAACCTTTCCCCCACAAATTTTATCGAATCTGTAGTTTGCACATCATTTCTGAGGAAATAATTGTAATAATTTTGCAAACAGGTCTGAAACAAACTCTTGTCTAAAGACAAGTTTTTGGGAGCCTTACCGAAACATTAAGGAAGTTATTAAGACTTTCAAATAACTTTCAACTCTTCCTTTAATGTTTTTTTCGAAACTCCTTACGAAAACATAATTTCGGAAACTGGCATAACTTAGACATGCAAGCTGAAAACAAGCCCCAAACAAGTTTCAACTACCAAAGTTGAGAAAATGCTTTCGAGATAAAAGATATTGCAAAACCATTATTTTCTCTGACTATGTATATTATAAGGGTTTCGTTTCGAGGGGCCATATTTTTAGAGCGTGACACTTTGGACCATCATTATGTTGATATTTAATATCTCGAAGGCAAAGTGGAAACCTCCTGTTCGGAATCGAGTTTTTTTTTTTTCGAGATGGTCCTTTAACTTTATTGATTAATAAATAATATGATATTATTTTGGAAATTCCAGCATACACTTTTTGCCTCTCCTCGATATATGAAATTTCATTTCGATGGGAGATTGACGGTCATATCAGTTGTTTTTGTTTTATCGGTTCGGAAAATCAACTCGCTTTAGTTGCCAGTTCCCATCAAGCTTTCTCTATAAAATATTGCAGCTCTCTTGATATTTTTGGCATTGCTCGTAACAACTCAACGGGGATCAGATACTGTTATGTCCTTCAGGCTTCATGCTCCAAATAAAAATAGTGAATAAATGCAAGTTTACTCCCATTCGTCCTAAAAACTCCGCACGGTAACCCTAATTCAGATCTTTTCCGCTGGTAACTTACTTGCTTTTGGACGAATTCTCTGGCGTGATTTTTTTTTGTTGGTGTCTTACACATTTGTGGGATGAGTAAATGAAGTAATAATAAAAAAATTAAACACACTCATTTTGTTTTCTCCATTCATTCTCTGAAAATACCATTTCAGGAAACACGCTGCGGCCCAAGTCTCAAACGATAAGATCTTTCATTTACGTAGTTACACACACAAACCTGTAGAAAAAGAAACTGGAAGTAACTGGCATTCCAACGAAATCACGCCATTTCTCTTTCAAGTACAAATAATTGAAGTACTGAATTTTAATGGATCGTTCATTATAAGACTAATTCGGATATGCTATCTAATTGGTGCGGGCTGGAGTGCTGACAGACGTACGTACGAAGGGAACTTGGCATTCTAAATGAGATTAAATAGTATCTTCTGTCAGTTGCCCAGGTTCAATTGGGAGCAGACGACAATAGTGTTGCAAAGTATGCATATAGTAAAGGGGATGATCACATGTGCGATCAAGTTGCAAATTGAATAAGTGATGAGATGTAGGAACCGCGGTTTGAAGGTAGACGTTTAATTTTTACAGTAGATACAGATAATGGTGGGAGAGGAGGCCTGACCGACATGGATTAAGTGACAGACATGGCAAATAATTTATTTCCACCGAAGTTTCTAGAGAGTCACGTTTTTTTGTTGTTTGGTGCGCTGGGAATATAGTTTTGCTTTGAATTTTATTAATAGAAGTTGACGAACTAGGTACCTACATCATGTATGAGTACAAATGTAATATGAATCAGCTATTTAGTGTTTGTTTTTATAATTAGCAAATAGCTGTGGAAAATTAGCTATTGCTGATTTACATAGATGAAATTGCAGAAATGGTTAGATGATAACATAATGAATTCACCTTAACCTTATAATTGGACATGATGAAACAAGGGGACTCATGAGTTATGAAAACATAAACAAAATTCCCAACTGACTAAACAAACGCTGTAAAGAACTTGGCAGGAAACATATTTGTTCTGCCACCTGAAATGATGTTTAGCTCGGTAAGTACTATTGGATAGACATTATAAATATTTCCAGAAACCTAGGTACATACGCGTACAATTTTAAAATTATGAATATTAAAAAAAAAAAATACAAAGTGTTAGTTGTTTATCATGGAAATTACTGTAAGCCGATTTAAGTTGATAAACCAAGCTTTTATAGAGCCTGTTAACGTAACTATTATCACAAATTTAACCCACTATTGACAAACTGGCCTTAAAAAGCGGAAAGCTACATAGAGATTACGTCTGGATGACGCTTCTGCGTCGGATTAAATATTATGAAAGATCAAAATTCAATTACAATAAATCATACATGGTCCCTTGGCGAAAAGTCGGAAAACGTTTCTTTGGGAAGTACCTTCTATGCGACTTTTTAGACAAATTATGTTGATATATGACATCTTGGTTTTGGTATTGCAGTATTTTCTTTGGAGACTAATTTCACAAAAAATGGTTATTTCCATACTAAATTTTTGTGGTTTTTATTTTTATCGTGTTAAGTGATGGGATTTATTCTTCTTCTTCCTTTTACCGGCGATTGTCATGATCTAGAGGGGGATCACACCTCTCTCACTTAACTGCTTCACCTAAGGTTCCCCGGTTTTGGATTGTTCCATCTCTGAGGCCAACTAAATGCAGATATCGTTGCATTTGTTTCATCCAAGAGGTTTTGCGCCTGCCTTTCTTCTGCGATAGTGTTGAAACGTCTTGTGCTATTGCCTTTTGAACTGGGTTCTCATGGCATCTTCTTCGTACATGACAGTACCAGCTAAGTTGGTCATGCTTCCTCGGATTCTCTTGCTTCTTATTCGATCAAGCTTTGTCACTCCTGCTGACATGGGAAGCATCTTCATTTCAGCTGCCGTCAATTTAATCTCATATTTCTTGTACATTGTCCAACACTGTGAACCATATGTAAGCGCTGGACGAACAACTGCCGTGTAGAGCTTTCCTTTCAGCTAGGGGGGCATTTTTCTATTACAGAAGATGCCAGAGTTTTCCCGCCACTTCATCCACCCTATGCTTATGCCATGTTTAATGTCGTCATCACAAGATCCTTCGCTTTTGATCACAGATCCAAGATACTTAAACTTTTCGTTGTTAGCACTGTTCCATTCAAATAGATGTTCAGAATAAACCTGTGTGGATCAGAAAATAGACAGCATAGGTATTCGGTCTTTTTAGCGCTAATGCGGTGTCCATTTCCGTCCAGAATCCAGAAATCCACCCATACTTCAAGTGCTCATTACAAGGACACAGTTATTTCTGTTTCGGTACCTATCTTATTTTGTATGTGACCCATCCCCACCTTAAAGGATGTGTAATTGAACTTAATTTCAATTTTATAGTTAAATAGTTAAGTAAAGTCACGTAAATAAAGAAACAACTTAACTTCGGCGTTAACACTTTTCGTGTACGCCTCGCTTTCTTTTAAAGATAAAATTAAATTAAGGAGATTTAAGCCCAGCTTTACAGTTTAATATGTGCGAATAAGGCTCAGTTCCACAAACGGTTTTAGAATCACCTGAAAAAGTGCAATTTAGGCTTAAAGTGCAGTGCTGTTACAGGCACAAACCCTTAAAAAATGGCATTGACCAAAAATCCTAACCAAAACCCGAAATTCGGTGGTACAGATTCTATACATTCATACGATATGCCACATCGGGCCTTGGTCCTTTTATTAAAGCCAATAGCCATTTTCAGGGTAACATATTTACTAATGACATAGAAAAATTGGCGTTAGGCAATAACGCCCAAGGCAAAAGCGCCCAAATCGATTTATAATTATCGCCCAAAAATAAATTAAAAAATGGAAATATTGGCCAAATACATTTTTTGACCCCAATTATAAAATGGAAATATCGCCCGAAAATTGAAGATATAAATTGTTTTTGTAAAGTTTGGGGGTTCTTTCCTCAATTTTGGGCGATTTTTCCAAAAAAAATTTCAACGGATTTTATAGTCAATAGTTTTATATTGTCACACACTAACTGACAACTTAGGCGCCTGCCTGGCGACTGAGCATACTCTAAGCGGAGCGACGGAGTCGCGTGAGCGGGACAGAGGACCCGAAAAGTGAATTAAATCTTTGAACCCGCGAAGCGCGCCACCCAAGGTACAGTTTTTTACATATAAACTGAAAGCACACCAACTGACAACATAGGCGCCTGCCTGGCGACTGACCATATCCTCAGAGGTATTCAGAGTTCTTTTGGGCGATATTTCCTTGTATTTGGGAGTAACTTCATTATTTTGTAATTGTTTTTAGCAATGTTTTCATTTTTTGGGCCTTATTTCCAGTTTGTCTATTTGAACATAAAATGTTGGACGTTGTTCAATCTAGATAAAAATAGCAAAAAAACGGAAAAAAAACGCCTAAAACTGAAAACAAAAAAACAACAATAACAGTTTCTTCAGAATTTGTTTGGGCGATAGTTCCAAATCGATTTGGGCGCTTTTGCCTTGGGCGTTATTGCCTAAAGCCAGAAAAATTAAACAAAAGGGTAGAGTCGGGTGATATGGCACCACGGGGTATATGGCACCCTTTCAATATTTCCCACTTAATGACTTTTTTTTAACACAAGGACAAGGATAACGGGTGCAGTTGAAATCGAATAAGCTTGTTAATTGTTCAAACTACAACCGAAAATACAAAAAAAATGATTTTTTTGTAAAATTATTTTTTTGTATTTTTGTATAAATTAAGTGTATAATCGAAAGTATTCGGTGTCAGGCCTTCGTTTTAACGGAAACACAAAGAGTGAATCGTTTCTGTTTGTTTCTTTTTACCGATATAACTGCACATATGTAAATGTTCTTTTAATTTCGAAAAATAGTGGCAATGTCCAAAGGGTGATATGGCACCCCCCGAATTCAGAACATTTATACTGGTGCAATATCACCCCTTCCTGATTCTAATAAATTTTTGGTTTTAATTTTAGATCAGTTTTTTTTTAAACTTTCGAGTGCATGAAGTGCACAATTTGTCAAATCCCATTGCATTTTACGTATATAAAAAACAACTGTGGCAAAAAAACCATATCACCCGCAATTTTTTTCACTTGTCATTTTTGTTATGTATTTTGTTATTGAAAAAAAAATATGTTTTGCATTGTGAAATCCCCAAGTAATACTTTTTTTTTGTTAAAAAATTCTATACAGATTATATAAATCTACGTTTGAAATGATTATCTTTTTATTTTTAAAGTTATAAGAAAAACAAAAAAAAGGTGCCATATCTCCCGCCTTTACCATAAGTGTTAAAAACTAAATAAAATAAAAAAGTACTCATACGCCCCAATGCACAACATTTTTTTTTCGGTACCGAACCTCTTGTCATGAAATTCGGCTAGTAAGCTTATAGTAAAGTTATAGACTGTTTTAAGATCGCACTTGTCAGGATGATCCAATTATCTGTGACACAAATACAAATTAAAACTAGTCCGGGAATACAAGCTTTAAGTCGTGAAAAAGTCTGGAATTCTGCATCAAAAGTTCATGGCCAATTTTGTATGATTAGAGCTGGCCACGAGACTTGGAGGGAATTTTGTAAGTCTCGTCTCGGTCTCGTTAAAATCAAAAATTATCATTAAGTCACGCCCCAGTCTCGTCTCCGAAAAATACGATTTCCGGAGAACCTGTTGATTATTGGAACGAAATATTTTCGATTATAGTTTGAGTATGTGCAGAAGAAAATAAATATTTAATTGCAATAGGATTTTTTTAATTTATTAGACTCTCTCGTCATGCGAGACCGGGACGTTTCTCGTCTCGTGGCCAGCCCAAGCCGAGATGATAAGTTTTGCTGTACAGGTGTGATTTCATGATGCTGAAAAGTTTATGTAAATTTTGAAAAATTTATCAGATCGTAGCTTAATAGAGCTAACAAAATAAAACAAGGCTAATGGAGACCCTATCAGTAAATAATTTACTTAATTTTAATTATTTACTTTATTATTTATTTTTATGTATTTTTTGATATATAGACATTTTTTTTACAAAATCTACCAGCATCATAATTACTGTTATATGATTTTTAAGCAAAAAAAAAAAACAAACAATTTCAATGATGCCATAATCTATCATTTTTATTTACATTTGTAAAACTAATTTCCT
Organism: Melangyna quadrimaculata; assembly: GCA_949320155.1. NCBI lineage: Eukaryota > Metazoa > Arthropoda > Insecta > Diptera > Syrphidae > Melangyna > Melangyna quadrimaculata. Next base: position 9,986,003 of record OX439485.1, on the reverse strand, counting down.
TTACTTGGAGTGTTGTTTTTAGTTTCGATATTTTTAGTCTTCTCATAATTTAAATTGTGAAATTAATTTTTACAACCAAATGTACCTTCATAACTTGTTGTGTACCGTAACCAGTTAAGTTGCATGCAATAAATGAACTTCAACTAAAACTAACTTTCAATTCATCTACAACCTACCTCAATTTTTAATTTCGAACAAAACCAAACACAACATCTGTTTGTTCTTCCTGATTCCACTTTAATGTTGAATGTTGATTGCTTACCAAATAGTTGCTATGTATCAATAACAACCATCAAATTCACTAAATACCCATTGAGGTAGGCTTACCTGCTTGATGCAAGACGCAACCTACAATACAAACTACATAATAAAACATTTATCATACTTAACTCACCTGTGCTGATGGTGTTGTTCACTGAACCAAACAAAAGCAACAAATACAACGAGCATCACCTTTGGACCCCAGCAGCAGTCATATATGTATATAGGTATCAGCCTCATAGGCACACATAAAATATGTAGCTTTGTATATGAAGAAAATGCAATAACAGCGTCCTTCTGCACCCCACCCTACCATCACCATCCAAGTATACAGTGGGGCCGCCAAAAGTAGGTCACCACCAGACCCAACAGAAAACAAACGTAGTCAGCAGTTTCCTTATTATTTCACGAATTGGCCGCAAGCCCCCTCTTTTGCTTTTTTTCCACGATTAAGCCAATGGAAAATAGAGTGACGCACAAACTTAAAGACTCTATGACCAAACCTCTCTTTTGATGACTTCTCTCATAAAGTATTTGATCAGGTTTTTCATGTCATCATATAATAATTTCTTTTACTTTCGTTAGACGTGTATAACGTTATTAAAGCAAAAGATTTGGCGGAGGTTTCATATCACATATAGTTTAAGTCGCAGTCACACTGCGACTGCATTCTCTCTCTCTCTTGGTGCACCTGTTCCATAAGAAACTGCGTGACGTCGCTGTCGTTTGTAAGCTAAGAGGTAGCTACCATATAAAAATAATAGATAAATACTATAATTTGTATGGATGTTTGTCTTCATTAAGAAAATTTGTATGCAAGTCATGTCCCAATGACGTTTCAGTTTTCAGAGTCTGTCAGCAAAAAAAATTACAGAATAAAAAAGAAGAAAAAAGAAGCACTACACTGAACTGCTGGCTGAATGACACATTTTGAAAACAAAATTATGGTTAGTTTTATGTTAGCAGATTTGAATCAGTTCTGTCGGAATGGCTACTAGTAGCATTTGGGTCCTTTACGAAAGGACGACTATGCTACCCATGCACCAAAAAAGGCTCCCCAAGTCTTCGCATGAATAATTTAATGAATATTTTGCAGTTTGGAAATACTTTTAAATCCTGATTTCATGCTCCTATTAAAAATTTCACATCTCTGTTAAACTTCAAAATGTCAATAAATGTCCGGGCGGCAATACTAAATGGGGTCCCTTGTATGATCAGATATTTTTGTAGTCTTAATAACGTCATCTTTTACGACCTAGTAATTATAATACACTCTTTATTCTAATCCTTATTCGCTATTTATATTGCATACAATAGATATCTGCTAAACAAATTCAGCCGTATTTATTAGATTTCACTAATACTCGGTCCAACCTCGGTATAGTTAAACCGAGTCGAAGCACTTACTCCGGGTGTACGCCACGTCAAACTAATCCATATTTATAAAATATTTTCTCATCCGTTTTAGTTACGCCTGCCTTATGTCAAATATTCTATCAAAAAAATCACCAATCTAAAACTCTGGTTATAATAAACGTAAACAAACCTCAGCTGATTTCCATTATTATTCGTTTAAGTTGTTTTGTTATCGGTAGAGTTATTGTTGTAGGAATATTTTGGTAAAAAAAATTAACTAATAGATGATAAATATAAAACAAAACGTTCTGAAAAAAATGGGATAGTTCAAAAAAGGTATATTTAAATTTGTAAATATATGTAGGTATGTATATAATTTCCACATTACAACATACAAAAATAATTATTTTTATTTATGTTCATAGATATTTCTCCGACAACTAATCATCCCTCAGTGTCATGGGATCTAAACGAGTTTTGTACTACTTTGGCCTTCTCCTTCTTCCAGTAATGTTAAACCGTTTAAAGAATTTAAATGATGTATTAATATAAAATAAATATCCACTCTTTCGTAGTAACCAAAATGAAAAAAATTGTTTGCACTCCTCTTTGTAAATTTCAGACGATGGCATGTCAAAATGACATTTAGATACTAAAACGGCTTTACTCCGGCTTTAAACCTCCTATGAACCAGTTTTAGCTTACTCCGCCTCTATTTCTGGTATATTTTTTTTTTAAATAAGCTTTCCAGGTTAAGAGGCGTTGTAAAGTCGGAGTAACTTTACGCTGATGCTAAACCGAGTTAATAAATAAGGCTGATTGTGTTTCAAAATTAATTTACTAGTAGTGGGTACATACATGTTTCACAAAAATAAAGATGCAAAACTAAAGTTTATCTTGGAATATTTAAAGAAATATCACGCATTTTGTTAATGAACTAAAAAAAAAGGTATAAAAAGTTGTGTCACTTGATTGAGGCCACGGTAAATTTCGCGTTAGAAAATTTAACGGAATGGATTTTTTCTAAACAAAAATTTCAAATATTTAAGAAAGGGCAATAAATTATATTTTGTGTTCTTTAAATAAAAATGAAGCTTAGAAAAACGTTCACGGAAGCAGAAAAAGTAAAAATACATAAATGCGTTCAAAAAACTTTAACTCTTATGCCGAAAAAAATCAACCAAACTGGGAAACAGTTTTTTAACGCTCTCAGAGCTTTTGCTTTTTTATAATCTTTTCAATAATTCTCTCAGCGCTTTTACAATGATATACCACACACAGTGACACAGCCTGCGATTTTGTCCTTATTACACCTACCTATCTCCTTATAAACATTGTATGTGTTGTTTGACAAGATTGTATAAGTATGAGCTTTTCTCTCAAATATTTTTGTTTCGTTGTTTTATTCTTTTTTATAAAAGCATGATTTGGCGATCTCGAATCGAAATTTAGACCTACTACAGTGATAGAAAATATTTAATTAATATTTGCTGGAACGTGTTTTTCCAAAACTTATTAATATTTTTAGACTTGTACAAGGCTGCGCTCCTTTCCACACTTCCAAGTCAGCTAAAATCTAGTTTAAGAATACAAAAATGGAACTTTTACCGGGTCCGCCCTTTAAACTTGGCTTAAACTTCGTTGGAAATGTTTGGACCTGGCTACTTCAAAAAAGTTTTTGAACGCTTTTAGTGACGACTGGGTCGAGATTCGTCTCGATTATTTAAAAAAAAAATCTGAATCATTCATTTAAGCCCTCTAATGAAGAGATTTTGTCACAAAATGGTGGCCATACTCAAATATTCAACAAATATTGAAATATTTTTTTATATAGGTATACAAAATTAAATATTTGTTTGTAAATTTTGTCTTTTTTTTTTTAATTTCTGAAAAATTAAGTTTGAAGAAAAAAAAAAATTTGAGTTCTTCATGTGTGATATAGAAACATTAAGAAAAAAAATATAATTAGTAGGTAGCGTAACGACTAAAATTATTGGCACCCCAAATTTTTGACCCAACTATTGACACCCCATCAGTCAGCAGTCATTTTCTCAGTAACCCTTTGTCCGATTAAGTCCATTTATTTTTTATTTTGAATTCTAACATTCGTCTCATATATCTGCGTTTTTAGTTTTAAAACATTCTTTTTAAACTCTGTTTTACAAGTGAAATTAAAATCACGTTAAAAAAAATTAAAAAATCTCAAATTTCCATTGTTTTGGTTAAGCACTTATAATTTTTTAAGTGTGTTTTAACTGCTTCCTTTTAAATTTTTTTAATAATTGTTAATAATACATTAAATGAGCCGTTTTTAAATACATTTTGTTAAAAAGGTTATTGTTTTATTAATAAAAAAAAGGGTGCCAATAATTAGATCCCAAAAAAAACTAGTGTTCAATTATTGGCAGGGGGTGCCAATAGTTACATTTTATGCAGCTACAATGATTGGCACTGTCAATAATTGTTCTTTTATGAGTTCCGATAGTTGTATAGTTCTTCTTCCAATTTCTTCTTGTAAGGTTTGTTCGAAAAAAAGGGAGCAACATCTTAAATGCTAATAATTAAAACCCGCGGGTGGTTTTTGCTTTTTGGAATTGGCATGCATTAAGACCCACACTTCATTCATATATGATTCTTAAATTGTTTTACCCAAATCACTGTTTATAAGGAACACTTTGACAGCACTTTGAAAAAGGCAGTTTAAATCCTTGAACTTGCGAAGCGGGCCACGCAAAGTACTATTTAGTAAATACAAAAACTTTGAAAGCAGACTGATACCATAGGTGCCTTCCAGTTGGGGTTTATTTCAATTTTAAATTGGAATTAAAACCTACCAGAAAAAGGAATTAAACCCCGCGGTTGTTCGTTCCTAATTTTAGAAGGAATTAACACCCGCGGGGATTAATTCCTTTTTTATTGGAACACTGCACCATATTTTGCTTGATTTGATTTACAAAATTTACAATGAAATGAAAAATAATATTTGTTTGTTTCCTTTGAAACCAAGTAGGAACTATATGAAAATAATTCAATTATTTCAACTAATTGAATGTTCATGGAGTTCAAAACTAATTTTGGTCCCTTCCTTTAAAAAATATGATTTATTTAGCAGTATTTGTCCACCTTATACAACTTTTTCTTTATGCCGATAGCGGTCTTCCCGCTATTTATATTGACTTTGATTATATTTTTTTTTTATAAAAACATGTTATTAAGTACCCTTTTCTTATGAAAGCCTTATTTATTCTTTTAACAATAGCTTATATTATTTTGTTGACAGAAAATAAGTTCAAAATTATAAACAAAATAAAACAAAAAAAGTTTGAATATTTGCTTAAACGGAATTTAATAAAAAAAAAGATACTTAATAACGTGTTTTTGTAAAAAAAAAAGGCATACAAATACAGACAAAATGGGTTAAAATAAATTGCGTTGCACGGTGAGTAAAAACTATTAATTTTTCTTGTTTAAATAAAAACAAAAATTCAAAAATTGGCTGAAGTTGGGCAAAGTTAAATCCAGTTAAAAGATACGAAATCAAAAATAATAAAAATTATTAAAAGTCGAAAAGGTAGCGAAAACGAAAAAATTACCTCTTAATTTATAAGCCAATGTACAAAAACAACAAAATGCAGAAAAAAAGACTTAAACTGCAAAGTTTCAAAAAAAAAAACCCGCGCAGAAAAACAATCTAGTTTTCGACATGGCACTAGAAAACTAGGGTTAGTAAAGGCTAGAACGAGGGCCTTGGCGATTATGAAAACTTTTCCTCGTCAGGCAAACACAAAATAGTTGCCTTGTGTGGGACTTGATCCTGCGATCTTCTGCTTGTCAGTCCAATGCGCTACTGACTGGGCTAACTCGCTACACAAGAATTCATACCATATTACATAACAAAAACATATAATATACAGATGCTTCACACCCATATAAAGAGTGTGATATATACAAACAAAGACAAGGAAAGGGAGACAAAAGTGTCGTATGATACTGAAATTGCATGGTGCTTATAAAATGTTTGTTTTTTTTTTTGCACAAAGATATGGGAGTACCGAAACATGTCCAACAAGTTTTAACTAGGCAGGGCCTAACAAGTGTTTGAAAAGTTTCCCTCGTCTAAATTTTTAGTACTGAAATTCGGCAAGGGCTTGCCAAGTAACTGACTAGTTTTCCTCGTCTAGATTTTCCCTACTGAAAACTTACTAGGGCCTTGTCCAAACTAGAAAGGAACTTGGCATTTTTCCAGCCGGGTAGTTATATGTATACCTAACTGCAAACCTACAACTTAAAATTGCAAACCTACAACTTTAAAGATACAAATACAAAAATTATTATTAAACATCTAACTTTACCCAACTGGATACCAGAACTTAAACTACAAACCAACTAAAAAATTCACATACATACAATAAAAACAAAAACTTCAACTAAACTTTAAAAAGCAAGGCTACAAGCTTAAATATATATTTAATTTTGTAAAGCTTCAAATACAAGCATTACATAATATAAAACAACAACTACAAACTTAGAACTACAAATTCTATCTTCAAAACAACAAACTACAACAAAACACAAAACTACAACTACAATTCTACAAATATAAAACAACTTCTTAAAACAGTCGTTTAAAAAGCTACTACAAACCGACAAATCTAATTTTATCTCTTCAATCCACAACTTCAAAAATTCAACTTCAAAGCTCAAACTACAAATCTACAATCTTAAAGCTACAACTACAAGACCACTTTAAACCTTAATGTAAAAATATTAAAAATCAGTTTCAACTACATACTTAAATTTTGAAGAAAGGAAGATACAACAATTACAATTCAACAAAAACAATCCTACAACTACAAACCTTAAACTGAAAATATAGAACTACAAGCACTCGTAGAAGACTTTAACTGAAACAAAAAATCTAATTTGTATGCACAGTACATAATACAGTATGTAGTTCAACATTTCATTTCAATATGTTAGCTACAAAGAGAGCCTAAAAAGTAGCCCTAATTATACAGTTTGTCGTCAATAGAAGGAGAATCTCCAAATGTGGATTGCCCGTGGTATTATTAAAGTATACTATTTAAGATGGAAGTTTCTTTGTCTTAACTAGTATATTTGCTTCAATATATTCATGGGAAATCCCAATCACGTCAAATTAAATTAAAAACAAAAAAAAAACTTATAGCCAAATACTATATATATAGCTGTCAAATTAAGCCTCATTCGCGCCTTTTCCAAAACCAGTTGCGTGTCGTGCTTTTATTTAATATTCTAATCAAGCTACAGCGACTTTCCAAACCAACAAAAAAAAAGGGTAAATAATACTTTTTGGGAGTATTTCTGTTATTTATTAAAATGACTGGCAAGATTCATAGTAAAGTAAAGTAAAAAAAAAAAAACAAACAAGAGAAACTCTACATCTAAAAGCCTCCAACTTTCAATAAGTCATTTATCACTTATTTGCCAAAACTCAAAAAAGTGGGCTGGTCACTGGCTTACCTAACTTTATTACTAATGGTGTTGAGTTAAGTATTTTTTTTTTTTGTCTACGTTCTTAAAATTAATAAGATTTCTTGCTGACTTGTTTGTATTTGTACCTATAATGACAAAAGTTTCTTCTTTAATTCTTTATGTCTTGGCCATCTCTTTTTTAACTGATTATCACTTTGTGGAATTCAATGCACGATCAGCTTGAAGCCAAATAGCAAATGAATTCAAATGTCAACCTTGAAATTAAATTATGATTTGGCAATATGGTTGTTCATTTTTTTTTTTTTTTTTAAGTTTTATTGAAGTGAAATTAATTTGGTTAAATTGCATGTTATTTAATTTAAGGCACTTTGTTGTGATAAATTCTTGATTTCTGTTGCTTGACAAAATGAACTTAAGTAAAGCACGTGTGTGTTTGAACTTATAATGCCAACATTTATATTTAAATTTTAAATTTTAATATAATTAGCTGCTAATCTGACCGGTGCAACCAGTGTTTTTGGTTGCAAATGATGACAATAATTGAAATACCATTGAACTCTTAAGCAAAAGTTATCTTTTAATGCATCTTCATGAATTAAAATTTAAAATCATCAAGAGCATGTTTGTATCAGTTATATGTACAATCAGGTTTATAAAATGAATTATGTAGAAGTTCTTGAATTTATCTTGAAACTCATACATTGTGTTGTTGTTAAATACAGGCTGATACCTACTGATACCTTCCTACCAAATTTGATTGAGGAAATAAAATTATATTTAACTAATGAAGTCTATCTGTGGTTTTGTATGTTTGTTCTGTTGTTGATTCTATTAATATTAAGACTGAATGGCATTGAAACTGACTTGTTCTTTTACTTAAATAATATAATGCATCAGCTGATTTGCAGGTGGTGATGGCAGTGGTGATGAACACCAACTTTTGTTTTTTGAAATTTCAAAGTTCAAATATGGTGGAATTTAGAAGTTGTCCAAAATTAATATCAAGCCATTTAAGTTCATAAAGTTTATTATTTTATATTGTTATTTAAGAAACTTGTGTTATTGCATTTAAATAAAAAAATCTGCGCTCACACGTTTATAGTGGGTGTGTGATTCAAAAGAGCGCCACATTTGTGATGCAAATCAATTTATATTGATTTGAATTTTTTAATAGCTGTCTGCTGAAAACAATTAGAACTCGTATGTGCATATGAGTGTAAAATATATTTAAGCAAATCTTTATCGACATTTCTCCCACGCCTTTCTTAAAAAGCATTGCTTTTTTTTAAATAATAAAATAAACACAAACAAATATTAGGAGGCAAACTTATTGTTTTTGTATAGAGTTGTAAAACAACTACACATACAAAATTCTCAATTACGGACAAACTATATTTCTAAAATCTTTCTTACGATATAAAAATCATCACCATTAAATATCTATTGATTCTTAAACTTTAATTATTTTCTCACTTCTAAACGCCCAAATTTTGATAAAGCGATTGCTTTAGCTTTTATTCTGCTAGTTTGGTACTTCTTTGAATGACATAATATTAACTTTTCATTATGTGTTCTTAAAACCTGCTAGAAGGGGCCAGTTGCAGAAGTTTGACCAGCAAAAATTAACACTTCCGAACTCTATAGTCTGGCGAAGCAACTCACCTGGAAAATTAATCTATAGTTTTCGGCGAGGCACTTGGGAGTCTTTCATAGATTCTATCAAGGGCCAAGCAAGGGTTAGTTCTGGCCAGAGCAAAGCCCATAAACAAAAATAATGTTCAAAATATTCAACAAAACTAATTTTTTGTTTTTAAATTTCTACATATGTAACTTAAAATATTAGACTTTATTTTGAAAATATTCCAATTATTCATTTCAACCCCACCCAAAAAAGCACGCTAAGAGGCTTGGAGTTTTCGCAAACGACTTTTGCAGAAGCTGTATGGACGAAGAGGATGAAGAATCTGTTCCTTATCTTCTTTGCACATGCCCTGTCCTATCCCAAAGACGTAGGCTCCATCTAGGTGACTTCTTCTTCAATGATCGTAGTGATCTGACAAACATAGACATAAGTATAGTCTCGCACGCTTCTTTAGAAGCTCCAACTGGTTTTAACGAGTGGGGAGAAAATATCTCTAGATTCACGTGGTATGACAACGGACCAACTTATGGTCTAAGTGTGTCAGTTCCTTGCTGGCAGCCACTTCAACCTAACCTAACCTAACCACCCAAATATAATGCTCGAAAAATTTTCTATAATATTGTTATCGCAAATCGTTTTTCGGGGGAATTCGTTTGACACATCAAAAAATTTGTTGGAGAAAAATTTATTCCATGAGAGATTCACAACTCTCCTCGAGTTAGATGAACCATATAGTTTTTAACGCAGCCCCAGCCTAGGGAAGTCCAACTCCACACCACTCCTATCAATGTCAAGCAGTTATACAAGTCTTGAGAGAAAAACAAACATATAATGCCTTAATTGCACCAATTTCATTAAGAAGTTTTTCATTAAAGGTTTTTGTAAAAGAACTTGACATCTTTGTTAACATTTATGTTTTTGTATGAGTCGTTTTTAATACAAATTCTATATACTATACTGAAATAAATCAGCCAAGTAGACAGTAACATTTAACTGGCTTTTAAATATTTTTAATTGACGAATTTTGTATGGATTAAATGTCATTTTGAGTCTTAAAAGCCTGTTAAATTTTTAAAAGGGCTTTATGAAATCGAGGATTAGCATTATTTAATTGGACTTGTTGAATTATTGATTCAAAATAGCTTTTAACGGCATTTAGTTCTTAAAAATTGACGTTTCGTCCCGGTTTTCGCACTTTTGTTATCATTCATGTTTTTGTTGTGATGTCACTTATTTTTGCAAAGTTTTTTTTATCAGGTGAAAGTTGGTTGGAAAAAAACGCGCATTAAACCCACAAGGAAAATTAACTTTTTAATTTGTCTATGCACTACAAATCTGCATTTGAAAAATAAATAATTGCTAAGAAGTTGCATGAAAAATCACATAATTTTTCTTTTTTTCTTTGTATAGACCTCAACGTCATATTGACGGCCAGTGTTGGTACAGCAGAGAGACCGTTTGAAAAGCTTAGTCATTTAGACTATGCAGATGATATATGTCCCATGGCAAACAACATCTGTGGGCTGAACGGGATGTGTCAAACACTGCAGGTGAAAGGACAGTCTATTGGTCTAAGAATAAATAGCAAAAATAATGCTCACAGGCCGATCCACACATCAACGTATAACTCTGCAGGGGACGCCAGTTGAAGAGGTCAAACAGTTTAATTACCTTGGAAGTACTGTATCAGCAAACGGTGGTACAGATGTGGATGTTCAAGGTAGAATTAGTAAAGCTCGTGCTGCCTTCGGTGCCCTGTCTCAAATTTGGAAGTCTAGTCAAATGTCCTTACTAAGTTCAGGTTCTTCGAATCCAACGTCAAATCCGTGCAGGCTTTACAGGCTTTTGTAAATCGCTGTCTACGTCACATCCCAAAGATTCGCTGGCCACAAATTATTTCGAACAGGGCAAGCCAAGATCGGCTGGACGTCGACATAAGAAAACGGAAATGGCAATGGATTGGTCACACACTAAGGAAACCAAACGACGATATTAGGAAGCAGTCCTTTGAACGGAATCCTCAAGGTGCACGGCGGGTTGGAAGACCAAGAACAACATGGAAATTAGCAGTCTTAGCAGAAGCAAATACCCAGAGAAAGACGTGGCCCCAGTTAAAATATCTAGCTGCAGACCGTGAAGGATGGCGACGATTTGTTGGCGCCCTATGCTCCAATCGGGGTTACAGGAATTGATGCTGATGATGATAGACCTCAAAATCAACCACTCCACCAAATTTCAATATTTTCCTCGGAAGTGCTCTTTATAAAGAGGTGTTATTTTGAAAGTGCATGAAAATAATCCGGAATTTCATCGACAAATCATCTTGACTGATGAGGCCCATTTACACCTCGGTCCTCGGTGGCTACGTCAACAAGCAAAATTGTCGCATTTGGGGCTCGGAAAACCCAAGATTTATTGTTGAAAAGCCTCTCCATCATCAAGGAGTAACTGTTTAGTGCGGTTTATTCGTTGCGGTTTATATCGTTCGGCGGGGTCATTGGACCTTACTTTTTCGAAAATGAGGCTGGAGCAACAGCTACGGTGGTGAAAGGATTGCGCTATTGAGAGATGATTAATATTTTTTTATGGGTGGAATTGGATCTGGACAACGTTTACTTTCAACAAAAGGGCGCTACGTGACACACAAGCAACGAAACCATCGATCTTTTACTGCAAAAGTTTTCGGACCGTGTTATCTCTCGAATAGTTGATCACAGTTGGCCACTTAGTTTTGTGGTTTAAAAGACCTCAAAGGTGGAATTCGTGAAGCTATTGAGGACATACAGCAGCCACTTTGCGATTTGGTGATGGAAAACTTCATGAAAAGGATATTGTTGCCGTGGCGGCCATTTGGCTGATATTGATATTATTAATGGCATACTTTCTTCTTTACATTAAAATAAGGAGCCGATCTCAAAAAATGCCATTTTTCTTTGAATATAAAAACAACACCTCTTATTTAATGTAAATTTTGCGGAAATGGATGGATGCCACGGCCCACTAAATATTAAATCTAAGATTTTAAATTATTTCCTTTGCTGGCATGTCAAGACCTATTGCTGTACCAAATTTCATCATTTCATTAACAAATAAAAGTGCTCCCTATCCTATATGTAGGTAGATCCTCCTCCCCCTCCCATTCACTTGAGTACGCTTCTGATGGTAAAAAAAAACTAAGAACTGATATTGCCTTAATAACACTGTCGTCTTTTTTTTATACCTAGGCACAGACAATGGCAATAAAAGTTCAAAATTTAACCTAAATGTGATTATTGTCTCGACCTTTTCGATGAAATTTGTTTTGCGAAGTTGTATTCTAAATAAATATTTTGAGTTTAAATTTTATTTATTAGTCGTTTTACTCTCATTTACTTAATCTTTTAAGTCTGCGTTTACTGCTTCCCTTTTTTTTTGTCCCAGATTTTCTTGACCTTCTGTTACTTTTTCTTAAATTTTTAGAGCATTGCTCTTTTATCTTATCTTGAATGCTGAAGCCTTGTAAATTGTTTTAACTTCAATGTGGCTTTATCATTTTGGTTCAACCAAAAATTGCTACCTTTTTTTAAAGTTATGACGATGTGAAAAGGGACGCTAGAGGAAAGATTTAACAAAGCAGTCATTATAGGCCGACTCCACAGGCCATACAGATGTCCAACATCACAACCACAATCAAATTAATCATATCGTTCATTAGCATTTAAGAAAAAAAAAAAAAACAGAAAACAAAAATCACACGCACGTGAAACGTCATCTCATGGCCAAGCTTTGAACAGCCCTCCCCCCTCCATATCTTGTTCAAAGCGTTTTTTTGTGCGACATGTTGCTGCACGGACATGGATTTTTTGGACTCCATGGGATTTTTTTAGACATCTTCATAGTCGGGCCATCGTTCATGGCCTGTGGAGGCGGCCCGTTAAGCAGCCATATTGTAGTTCCCATTTTATAGTTCCAACGAGTTACGAGTGTTCCAAAGAAAAAAAACACATTTCATATTTTGAATTAATTTTTCTTATATATTGTATCGTTTTTTGTTTATAAACTAGGTATGTATTTTATTACAATTTTGATCTAATAATTTGTGTGTTCTAGTGTTAATTTGTTCATTCTAGAATTCTTATTTATAATTACATAGTTTAACTGTTTTGGTTTTGTTTTTTGTTTTGTTTATTTTTTTTTTACTAAATTATGTAGAAGCTTTAAAAATTATATTTTTGTTTTCTTTACATTTTTATATTGTTTGGTGTACAAAATATATTTTTATATACTTATTTGTTTTAACATTAATAACATAAAATTTACAATTTTTTTCTTTAAGAGAGACTTGGACTTTTTTTGTTCAATTTGTCTTTCTCTCCCACCCGGCTTGTTCCCAAAACAAAAATAATGTAGGTACATTTTATATTTTATCTGAATTTAAATGATGCAAGATGAATTTATACAAATTTTAATTTGAAATGTGAATTTAACTTTTAACTATTTTTACTAAAACAATTTATGCATTAAAACAAATTAAAACAAAAAATAAATTAGAAAATATTTTTATATGTTGCCATCTTTTTATTTTTGGTTAGGAGAAAAAGAAATTTGATTTCGATCTCATCCAGCTACATATTTATACAAAATTCTAAACCAAATAAACAGTAAATTTTTAATATTCGTAAAAAAAAAAATCACCATCACACGCCTTTTTCCAAAAACTAAATAATAATTATATTATTAAACATTTTTTTGAACTAAATATATAAAACTAAAACTATCCATTAAACATTAAAAAAATGTTAAAGTGTGTGTGTAATTTTTTGTTTATAATTTTAATTTATATTATTAAATTAACAGAGCAATCACAATATTTGTTTTTACATTATTTTTTTTTACTTCGCCATACAATAAACCATCTGTCAACCCTTTAAGGAATTTCTTCCACTTTTTGGTAAGAATCTTGCCGTTTATTTTTTTGTATTATAAAATCTTACACAGATACAATCTGTGAGATAGGAATGCTAAGTTAAATCCCAGAGCCACCCTTTACCCCAAATAAAATATAAATCAGTAAAATTATCTGTGCAAAAAGTTATTGGGAGACAATTTTATTTAAGACAACAAAAAAAAAACTGCCATTTTCATATTAAAATTAAAGTTTTTATTCTCTTTATTCTAAGCATTAAAATTAAAAACAAACGCATTCAGTCTTTTCTTCACTCACGATTGAAAGAGAAACTTCACCCCAAAAATAGTAATTTCCACTTAAGAAAAAATCCCAACCATCATAAGTCTAAAATAAGATTCTTTTATTCTTCTTCTTTTTAATTGTTTAATTTTTGTTTGTGCAAAGAATCTACCCAATTATTTCTTTTAGAGATTTACCTTTATCTGTCATAGCTGTCAGAGGTTTGTGTAAGGGAGTGGCTCGAGGGTTTTTTTGTTTTTAGAAAATGAGTTTTTTAAAACATTTGATCGGCTAAAAAAAAAAAAGAGTTGAAAATCCCAAAAGAGCGAGAGAGGAGATAGCGAATAAGAGAAACAGAAGAATGTTATTTGGCAGAAGAGAGAACCTATTATGGCCTCTCGCTCTTAATTCGTACTTGGTATTTTATGAAATATTTCAAAACACACCGTTTCTAACATTTGTGTGTGTTTGTATAATTTTCCATTTTTCTTAATTTTGTTTTTAATAATAAGACAGAAATATTTATGCTAGTTGACTCCATTTTAAATTGTGTTTTTGGTTATTTAAACGGGACCTATATCATTTTGGTATCTAGCCGTCAGGTAGTTTGAAGCTTCTGTCATCTGTTCCAGACAATGGTAGAGACCGGCAAGATGCCGTCTGCACTGTCGTGCCAAATCTGTAGCTTTGTCAGTAGTGGCAGGTTTTGAATCACCCTTCTGACTATTGCTGTAGTAAGCTTCCGATTCGACACCTGAATCATTTTCATTCGAAATTTCACTTTCTGAATCACTCAAATTACTCACAGATGTTGTTGAGGTCATTGAGGTGGTTGAAGGCCGACGAACGTGTCCCTTAACTGTGCTACCCGTGATGGTGGACGATGATGACGATGAGACTGAGGGTGTTGTAGGTGGTGATGATAGTGAGTTTGTTGAGCCAGAATTGCTGCTAGAACTTAATTGAGAAGTGGAATTTTCATCAGCGTTATTGGAATTTCGGTTGCTTCGAGCAATACCCTCGTCTTCTTCTTCGGCATCACCGGAATTGCTACGATTCCACAGTAGATCATTCTTAAGTGAATTCAAGGTGGTGTACAAGTTGTATAATTCAGCTGAATTGAGAAACTCGTGAACATTTTTGGAACGTTTTTTGTGCGCTTTGCCATTGCAATCAAATGATGTATTCAATGTGAGTTGATTTGAGGTGGAATTTTTAGTTGGTGCTTGGACAATATCTGTTGAGTCTCCAACCTAAAACGAGAATTAAAGAAAAAGAAAATATAAGACACAAAATAAAATACAATTTTAAGATTTATGTTTATGTTTAAGTTTAAAAATGTCAGATAAATTTTAAATTTAAATTGAAAACATATTTAAGATAATTTTAACTGGAAAAAAACAGTTTTTGTTCTAGAATATTAGTTTTTGATCTATAATATGACGAAGAAGTGGACAAATTCGACATTTTAAATGAAATTAAATTGAAAAACATCCAAATTGAGCTCTACCCTTAAATTCAGCTTAATCGTTGTTCTGCAAATTAAATTTTTACAAGGAATCAGAAGTAAGAAATATAATAAGAAAATGTTTGATTGGAAAAATCAAAATGTTGAATTATATTTTTTGACATTTTAAGTCGACACCGAATTAATAAAAACTCGAATTCAAATTTTCAAAAACTTAATAAAAACTTATTACCGAATTGCTATTACCAAAAATCAAGCTAAATCAATAAAAAATAAATTTTATGAATGCAGTAAACAATCATCACAAGGCGATTTGGATCGAATATATACATAATTTAACTCAGTAAACGGTAAAACATCATAAATATAGCCTATTTAGTTTTTAAATAATTAAGTTCAATGCAATATATAAATCTAAATTGCATTGCAACTTTACCTATAAAAGCACCTCGAGGCTATCAAACTTTTTTTTGTTTTTAAGAATTTATAACAACAGATTATCTTGTTTAAGTGGAAATACAATTTTTTTTTGTTTATTTACCAACATTTATTTTTTAAATTTAATTTCTTAGTTAGGTCATTATCGCAATCTTGTTAAGTGGTTTCTAAGGCCACAGAGTTAATTTAAGAAATTCTAACATCCCACGTCAACTGAGTGAAAAAGAGAACAAAAATAAATACTCGTAGTAGCAGCAGATACGATTGTAGGAAAAATTGCTGATGGATCGTTATTTTGTGACAAAAAATATTTAAAAAAAAAATCTTTTAAAAACCAATTGGTGTTTAATTTTTTCTTTTGAAATGGAAATGTGATAGGTAGTAATTTATATTTTCTAAAGGGGTTTTCAACAAGGACGCTATAAAAGTTACCGAAATTCGGAGTCAGTGGCCTCAACGTTAAGAGCGCTACGTCCAATTTATGGTCGTCATAATCGTCCTAGCAGATCAACAATTGAGCGGCTAGTGGAAAAATTTGAATCCACAGGCACAATGCATACATAATGGCATAGAACTTACTTTCACAGGAATAAAAAACTTCATTGATATCCAAAACCGTTTTTGTTTTATTTAAAAAAAACTTATGTAGCGCTCTTATTGAAAAACCCGATATAACAATTAAGATCGGTTTTAAACTAATGCATTTAGCTCGATACACGGTTAGGGTTAGATTCGATTTGTAGAATTACAATGGTCTCTTGCAATTTCAATGAGATTTTTAAAAGGTAAAAATGTTGATCTTTCTCACAGCTTATTAGATATATTTTATCAAAATTATAATTGGAATTGTGAATCATCAAAAGTGTGTACATTATATTATAATACTCATATTTTACCAACTTTGAACAATCTTTTAAAGAAAAATAAGAAGTTCGAATGGAGAAGGAAATGTGAGAAAAGCTTTAGAAAAGCTAAGGAATGTCTAGTTGCAGCACCCATCCTGACGAATCGGGATTTTTCGTTCAGACAGATGCTTCTGATTTAGGGATTGGGGCTGTCTTGTCTTGAAGAGGATGAGAAGGTGGTTTGCTTTTTGAGCAGATCACTTAATAGGTGTGAGAGGAACTATTCCACCACAAAAAAAGAGTGCTTAGCTGTTCTGTGGGCAATAGAGAAGTTGCGGCCATATCTGGAGGGAGTGTGATTTCAGGATTTTACCGATCACTACTCTTTGATATGGTTGAGCAAGTTGTAGGAACCAGCGGGTAAGGCTGGTTCGATGGGTTGTACGTATGCAGCAGTTCGAGTTAAACATTGTTTACCGCAAATGTAAGGATCATGTAGTGCCATGTATGCTTTCGAGAAGCCTACCGCTGTTAGCGAAGCCATTATCTTTTCCAGCTTGGAGAGTAGAACAGGGCAAATTGTTTTAGTTTGTGAAAGCAAACCATATAGTCAGCGATGCCAACTAAAGCTTTTTAATGCCTTTTATAGGCCTTTTTTCATTACCTGAGGCTTTGAGGCTTATTTCTTTCCAAAAAGATTTTTTCTTCTTTTCTTCTAGGTATACTAGATTTTATCTTAATTAAACTAATTTATTTTTAATTTTCTAAAACATTCTAAAAAAGAATTATTAAAAAAGTATTAAAACTGTGTTTTAAATACTGGTTCTAAAACATTTTATTTTCTTCAGAAACTAGTTTACTTTAGGTATTCTTTGGCTGCTGCATTCTTCGGATACAGCTGTAAGAATTTTTTCGCGCATTAATTAATAAAAAAAAACATCCAGTGAGGCTTTATTTCGTCGAAAAAGGCATTATTTTTTTTTCACATGAGGCATGATTTTTCGTAAACGGGTTGGCAATGCTGCATATAGTAGTGCATAACACTAACTGTGAGTGGAAAGTAGTAGTAGGGCTTATGTTTTGGTCGAGGTATGTTGACTTTTGGGAGGTGAATCCTTTACGACCATTCGATAATACGGACGATACTAGGGATCAGTTTAGGGAACTTTGAGAAGAGATAGGGAAAAAGTTAGAGTCGGCAACCAAGAGGGCAGCGAAATAATATAACGTTCGTCGGAGAGACGTTCAGTATATGTACCGAACGAATTGGTTTTGGCGACTGAACTTCACCCTATCTGAAGCAGCGAACTATTACACAGTTAATTAACGCCTAAGTTTGTAGGCCCGGTTCTATAAAGAAGCGAGTTTCGCCGTGGACTTATACTCTCGTAGACGCGAAAGGTACAAATCGAGATACTTGGAATGTTAAGGGTATCAATTAATGTAAAGTGGTCAGTATAAAAGTATTAAGGTATATTCGAATACCCGCGGAGAAAAACAATATAGGTTTCGACAAGGCACTAGAGAGTTTTACATAGAATCTAGCAATGGACTAGCAAAGTCTAAAACAAGGGCCTTGCCGATTAGGAACGAAAAAAAAGAAGAAAAGTTGGCTTATTTGGGACTTGATCCCACGATGATTTACTTGTCAGTCCAATGCGCTACCCAGTGGGCTAATTCACTGTCGACATTGAATATGTTTCATACTCTAATGTTTCATACCATATTGTATCACAAATACACCATATTATACAGATGTCTTACTTTCATAGAAAAAAAAGAGTGATACAAAAAAGTAGACAAAGGAAAGGGGGAACAAAGTGTCGTACGAAACCAAAATTGAATGGTGCCTATAATTATTTCGTTTTTGGTATACAAGAGACATTTTTGATGGGGAACCGAAACATGTTCAGCAAGTTTTCACTAGGGTGTTTGAAAAGTTTACTTCGTCTAAATGTTGGTACTTTTATCCATAAAAGGTATGCCAAGTATCGGACAAGTTTCTAAATTTTCCCTACTGAAAATTTACTTGGGCCTTGCCCAAACTATACAGAAACTTGGCATTTTTCCAGCCAGGTACACATTTTCTTTTTTCAAATAAAATCAAAACTATCTCTTCGAAACCCTTTTTCCTCATTGTATGAATTTTCAAATCAATATTCTATTTGATTCAACAAAAAAAAAAACTTTGAAAGTTCAATTAAAAGCTCAAGTGACTTCAACGACTGATTAACCCACTGTTGTCGTATATAGGCGAAACGCATCTGAGAGTTGGGCCCACTTGAGCTTTTAAGTGAATGTG
This sequence comes from Melangyna quadrimaculata, assembly GCA_949320155.1. Taxonomy (NCBI): domain Eukaryota; kingdom Metazoa; phylum Arthropoda; class Insecta; order Diptera; family Syrphidae; genus Melangyna; species Melangyna quadrimaculata. The sequence goes on along the minus strand of OX439485.1, from coordinate 9,967,049 downwards.
ATACGAATTAATCACTTCAGTTAAGATTTTATTTTCCAAATTTCTTCATCTTCGTCTTATAAAACAAAACCTTAAGGGCCTTTGGTCAACAAAAATTAGCGTCTCATCTGTATGATCTCACTTTTTATATATAAAGGGTACGCCATCTAACGTTTTTTTTTTTCAACTAGTGCTTATTTCGTGAATGGTAACACTTAGCTCATGTCTGATTTGACAGATAATTAGTTTTATCCTTCCGCTGAACGAATATGGTTGTGTATGGACTCAATGAACCGATAACACGGTGTATTATACAAGCTAGCTTAATTTGTAATTATATTGATTTCTACGATAATCTATGTCGAGATACATTCAAAAAACATGTTATCTATATATTAACTTTACTTCACCTTGGTGGTTAGTTAATAAGTATTAGTAAATTGTACAGTATTGCATGCTGCTAGTATAGTTCTGTAGTCTATAAGAGTATATATTACTAATTTGTATTATATAGTCTGCTTGATGATAATAAATAAATAAATAATTATACGTTTGAACAACGCTGGAAAATATTGCGACATTACTTTGCCGATTTTGCCAAAAAAAATCATCTTTTGAGATGAAGCTCATTTTGATCTTGGCGGGTCGCATTTGGGGCACAGAAAATCCGCACGCATACATTGAAAAGCCGATACACCCAAAACGTGTCACTGTTTGGTGCGGATTTAGGGCCAGAGGCATAATTGGGCCATTTTTCTTCAACTGAGCAAGGAGTGGCCGTTTCAGTCAATGGCGATCGTTATCAGGCAATGTTGAACGAATTTTTGTTCACAAAAATTGAAGAGGAGGATATTTCCAACATTTGGTTTCAACAGGACGGCGCTACATGCCACACAGCCGAAGCTACACTCGATGTTGATGATGCATTTTCAAAAAAAAAAAGTTATTTGGCGGACCCTTTATATGGTAGGTACATTATTCAATCGAAAAACTAGAATATGTCGATCTAGTTATATAATTTCTTTTAATTTTGAAATCTTTTTCTAATATTTATCTAAAAAAATTCTTAGAACATTGTTTTAGAAAACTATGAATGAACAATGAACCAGCCAGTCGTAAATTATTTTATCTCTTTTTCAATTCAAAAAAACCTGTTTTCGATTTTTATTTTTTTTTTTACAAAAATAAAATTTTAAAAATTATTTTTAGGCAAACAAAAAAAACATGTTTCTTTACCTGTCTATCCATGAGCCTGCATGGCACCAGAATTGTCTCATCCATTTGATTCACCGTTTTAACAAACTTCTCCATCACATTAACAATACTGTCTTTTGAGAATTGTTGCTCATCATGGCGGGCAATACGACGAAGGCAGCTTCTAAAATTAAAAAAAAAAAAACACAAATTAATAATAAATAAATTAAAAATACAAAATTGATTATTTAATGAGAGATTTTAAATAGATACCTATAATAATAAAATTCTAATAAATCATTAATCATATATCATAAACTCTGCATACACAAAGAACTTTAAACTTTTTAATCCCGCAAACCAGTCTCGTTGACCCCCAAAAATAAATTTTATACTGTTCCTGATTAAATTTTTTGTAAGAAAATCTTATAGGTACATACAACTTTATATGTAGAAAAAATAAGAACGGGAAGTTTTGTTTAAAGTTGGAGATAATTTGTTTCTTAGTGCGATTATAAATTCAGATTAGATAATAGCAGTTTTGTTTTAAACAAAAGGTGGCACACGACAAAAAAAAACAAAAAACAAAAATAAATGCTGGATGGATTCACCAAGGTGGATATAAACCCAAGCAACAGCTCAACTTTCTGAAAAATTCTATTATTAGTTTCCTTATTTAAATCTGTGAATAAGTAGGTGCGCGTTAATTCATTCATATACAAAGTTATGTTATTTTAAGAATTTATTTGGAGATATGCGTTTCCTCTTCTTCTACTCATAAAGCTAGATGCGATGATTCGACACTAGCCGCAGCAGCGGAGGTGACGTAAATCACACTTTTTGAGTTTAAAATATACAAACTTATGAGTGAGTCAAATTACAATCCGATTCGACAGGAATTCTTTAATGTTTCTACGACATTTCGACATGAGTTTGAGTAATTATTTGATTAAAAAAACTTTGAGTAACAAATGTATACTCATATTGTACCGGGCTGGCTTATTTGTACGGGAATTCGCCTGGAGCAAGTTTTACTCTTTATCAACTTGTTTCATACCTATTTTAAGCAGGTTTTATAAATAACATGGATGTGGAGAGTTTTGGAAGGAAGGTACTTTTTGAAGGAATTTTTCTTCCAAATTTTTCTATATTTCAATAAAGGTAATATACCCGACTTTTGCCATACGGATTAGTCAGAAAATTGTAGGTCCTCACATTCCTCCTGAATCCTGACTAACAAGACACACACAGGATGAACTATGTATATAGCGGCTTTATGTTTATCTGTGTATACAAGTTAAACGGGTTATTGATCTCAAAATAAAGTCTCTAATTTATTATATAATAAACGCGGTGAAAATATCCACTATCAAATTCTAACAGAAACAACTGACGAAATCGGGTAAAAGTATTAAATCATCCAAAAACACAATTCAAATTTTGTATTTTTTTTTTTTCGAGTCAGACTATCACGCGTCAATAAATAAAAAAAAGAAACAAAAATAATTTCACTATTAGCACACGTAATTCTTTTTATTATAAGACAGCCATTAAAAAAAAAAACATACCCAAACAAATACGGCAACACTAACTTAGCACTTTCACGCGCCCTTTGCGTGCTTGCTTGTCAAACATCTGAGAAAGTTTTTTTTTTCAATAAATTAAACAAAACAACGAAAGTAAAAAAGAAAAAACTGTCCTAGAATTATTTTCGTTTGCATATTGAACTAAAAATAGATTTTCAAACACCAAACACTTTATAAAATACAAACAAAAAAATAACAGACAAATGAACCAATTATTCAAACAAGACGCACGCTTTATTTTAAAATTGCGTTTATGTATCTATACCTATGAATGTTATAAGCAAATAAAATAGAAAATTATATCAAATAAATATTCAAAATATTAATAATCACCTGATGTCATTTTACATGTGGGCGGAAGTTATAAAAAAATTATATTTTACATTCCACTAGGTTTGAGCATAAATAAAAATCATATATGATTATTTTTTGTGGTATAATATTGATGACGATGAGAAACAATTTTATCGAATCCATTAGGTGGGGAACTACGTCACGTTTATGGTTTTAGTCGGTATTTTTTTGTAGTTCATACATAAATAGTTTTTGATGGGAAAGTGAGAGGCTTTAGTAATTTTATTAAAGTATAGGTACCTCGTAAAGATCAGGGGCGGATTAATAAATTAAAATTCCTGGAAATTTGTTTGAATGCGATTCTTTGTGAACATATTGAGCTGAAATATTATTTTTTGTGTGAAGCCTGAGGCCTTATCTCAACTTAGTCATATAGCCAGCAATATAATTCTGCCTTTAATTTCTCACAAGTGCACTTCATTCTGCCATTAGGTATGTATTCAAAATTAAAGGAAGATTTTTTTTCAAATCTGTGTGATTTTGATTTTGACACGTCAAATTGAGTAGACAGCACTGGCAAAATTGGATTCAGCATGTGTGTCTCTATAAAAATTCATGAATTTGTTATGAAAATACAAAAACTGTTATAAAGAAGGTTAGGCAGACTCGGTTTTTAACGAAAAACCAAGACTTATGGACAGAGAATTACATAAATGTTGAATTCTGGATTAGGATTTTCTTTTAAGTTCAAAGAAAAGTAACCCACTGTTAACTTTGATAGCTTCTTAACATCTCTAACAAGGAAATTTGTCCAACAAAGTTGGCTTAATAATTGGTAATTTAAACAAATTGAGACTTTCTATTTCATTAATATACACAAACTTTAACATTTAATAAATAATCCAGTGCTTTCGATAGTGTTTTAAGTACATTTTGAACACAAATGGGAAGAGGCGACTTTGTTAACTAGTTTCAAGTGCAAAAGTAGCTTAAGTTATACAAATAATGAACAAATTAGAACTTAGGTTGTAATGACAAACTTTTCAGCTTCTATTTAATTAAAGTTATCCCAGTTGAAAGAAGTTTGTATTCTTATAAGACGTTGGTTTATAGATAATTGCGCCCTGATAAGTGTTTATATCTATAATGATGCTATGCCAAATCCTCTCCATAATAGCCCTTTATTCAAGTGAAGGAAACCTAAATATAGCTCTAAAGTAATAGCTCATAATATTGATTTTTAGCTTTTACAAGAGTGCGTGTGCGGAACCTTTGAACAAGTGGCCTACTTTCAAGAAGGTCAAAGATTTTTAGGTTTTGGTATTCGTTTATTTTTTTTTTTATTTATTTAAATATTATTTCATTGTTTCAAAGTGATATTATACCTGGTATGTATATCTACATTGGTGTTGGTATAATGATCGAAATCGTCAGACTATTCTATACATTTTTTGAAACCACTTGAGAACTGAAACTTATACTATTTTTAGAAATAAAAACAGCTTTGTTTCTGCTTTAAATTGGTTAAAAGTACCTAAGTACATGTACTGTACATATATATATACTACGTATAAATACTTACTCAAAAAATCATATAATATAGATAATGTTACTAATCAAATTGTGTCTGGAAATTTAAATACAAATATTTGTTTTGTATACTTAGTTCTTTTTTTATTTAGTTTTTGTTGTCTTTCATCCCAGACCCAGACAAGTAAATAATTTGTTATATTCAGCGCTTGTCTACCTCGTGCGGGGTTAATCCTAATTTAAGTTCATGGCAACATTTTTTGTTTTGTTAGTTTGCTGTTTTTTTTTAAGAGTATGAATTTGTGAGCTAAAACGACCTTTGAATTAAACAAAAATGATAAATACAAATCGAGTTTTAGATTTAGATTTTGTATTTTTTTTTTTAACTGAGCTTTTTGCTTTCTTTCTCATAAATTAAAATAGGATTGCACAAAAGTTTATTTTGGGTATTAAGTTAAATATATATATATTTTTTTTTTTTGTAGTAAGCGAATTTTTAAAGATCACATAATAAAAGTCAGCCGATCGCCCTTCAATCTTGTACAGGGTGGCGCACGAATCGTGCTACAAAAATAAAACGTAATAACTTTTTTTCTGTGTGAGTAATCGGCTTATTTTTTTTTTATTTTGTAGGTTACTATTTAGATTTATAAAAATGGATGCTTGGGATACGGAGAAATGAATTTGGATAGTGCAACGGTACCATGCTTTGCAGACCGTCATTTCCGTCCAAAGGGAATTTAGGCGGGAGTTTGGCGGTAATCCCCCGAGTAGATGGACCATTATGAGGTTTGTAAACATGTTTGCCGAATCTGGAAGCATCGCACGAAGGCCGTACCATCGAGATGCCAATGTTCGGGTTCAGGATACAATCGCAGCAGTAGCATCTGCAATACAGGCCAATCCGAGCGTTTCGACCCGAAACTTATCGGGGCAAATTGGAGTTAGCAGACGGTCATTACAACGGATACTTCATGACGATTTAAACTTGTTTCCGTACAAGTCCAAGTTACTAGCAAATTAAACCCTCAGGATTTGCCTGTTCGCCTGGAATTTTGCCAAAAAATTCTATCAATGGCCGAAGAAGACAACACATTGATCAATTGTTTGTTCATGTCTGATGAGGCCCATTTTGATCTTAACGGCAATGTAAACAAGCAAAATTGCCGTATATGGAATGAGTCTAATCCAGAAATGCTCCATGAGACGGAACTGCACCCAGAACGAGTCACTGTGTGGTGCTCAGTTTCATCAAGGTGTATTGTCGGGCCGTACTTCTTTGAAGAAAACGGTGTAACCGTTACTGTCAATGGGGACCGTTATTTAAAGATGTTGAAGGAGTTTTTTTTACCCAGAACTGCGCCGAAGACGTATACCATTCAACAGCGTTTGGTTTCAGCAAGATGGAGCAACTGCACATATAGCCAGACCAGTTATGGCGGAGCTAAACAAAAAATTCGCAAACAAATTAATTTCTAGGAACTCCACTCTTCGCTGGCCCCCAAAGGCACCTGACCTGACTGCACCAGACTTCTTTTTATGGGGTTATATCAAGCAAGAGGTGTATAAAACGAAGCCCAGGAATTTAACTGAATTAAAGCAGTCCAAAACGACAATAATTGAGGCGATCCCAACTTCAACTCTTCAGGCCGCAATGAATAATTTTTTGACCAGGTGCCGCATATGTGTGGGAGAGCGTGGAGGTCATTTGCGGTCTATAATCTTTAAAAACAACTAACTATTTAAAATAAAATTTAATTTTCTAACCAATAAAAAAAAAAATAAATGAAATACATCGATTAAAAAAAAAGTTATTTGAATTTCTTATTGTACCACAATTGGTGCGCCACCCTGTATTTCACTTTCGAACTTTTGACTTTTTTTCTTCATATAAATTAATATTAGGTACATATTTAATAACAATAATATCTCATCGATTACCTTTGAAAAAAAAATAATACTTTATTTAATAATTGATATATAAGAAAACGTGTACTTGATGGTTTCATTGACTTCATTGCAAATCTACGTCATATCATTCACACATTACTAAAAAAAACTGGTTAGTGATTTCGCAATAATTCATTGAGCTATAAATAATGTAAAATAGCAAACAAATAATATAAACTTCTAATAGTCGGCGAAATATGGTTGCACAAGAAATTATAAAATATTGATCATTGTCTTACTTTTTATTCATTAATCAGCTTTTTATGGTGCATACCTTATGCACAAATATAAGATTTCCAGAAAAGATTTATAGAAACATAATTAAACTCAAAGCATAGTCAACACGCTGCTGATACGAATAACATTTATATGGAGTCTTCAAAGCGGACAAATATGTATATTTATTGTGAGTTTAACAATTTGGCCAACAAAAAAAAAAATACAAAATAAAAGGATGATAAAAAGACGTGATTAAACACCAAAAAACAAACACGAATAATTCTCAAATTTGTTGAGCAATTACTTTAGCACAAATAAAAAGTGGAGACTTCTGCAAATAATCTCTACAGTTATAAATATCGCTATACGAATAGCGGCAATTCATGTCTTGAAGGCTGACAAATTATGGAGGAAGTGTCCAACAAGACAAAGAAATACGTATGAAAATACAGCTGAAAATACAGCTGAAAAAATGTATTCATGGAGAGTTGCTTAAATTTCAAAACAAAATAGAAACAACTTGCTGAACGCCCTGACGCAATGTAGAAGATAGAACCAGACAAACATGAATATTTAATTACATCAAATTTGGAAAATTGCTTCAGTGTAAAATAAAAAGAGTGGAGACTTTTCTAAATGATAAGCTAAAATCATCAATTTCGCTACTTGAACAGTGCACTTCAAACTTAGTACGCTGCTGAGGGGTAACGAAATGTGTTCTCCGAAAAGACAACCAATTCTCAAGCTTCATTTGGTAAAAGTGGAGATTTCACCAAACAACCTTCTTCAACTATATTTATATAAAAAAAAAACTATTTAACAAATTCAGAAAAGACTTTGTATGATCATGTCATTTCAGTATGCATGTTAACATCAGTTAAATATCCAAAAAAGCTGATAGATAAACCATCAACTACTGCCTGCTATTCAATTTTCTTTCATTATAATACTTTTACTCAAAATGCAACTCACATCTCCCAGACTTTAAATGAAACAAGAAAGAACAATTTAAAATCTTTGTTAGAAAGGCCAATATAATTATTCTAACAAAAAAAAGGTTAAATGATGTTAATGAATTACACAACAATGTATTGCAACCTTTAGAACTTCTTACATCAGAAATAAAATAATAATTCTTGAATGAATTTAATAATAACTTACACTGGTCAGCAAAGATTTTGTAACAGAAAGCAGAAAACAAAATTTCCGAAGATGTATTTATTATATGTTTAAGAAATGAAAAACTACATACTAAAATAACATTACAAAACAATAGTTAAAAAAAATTGATTCGATTTTCGTTTTGCAGCTTGTTGTTTGACAAGCAAAATTGATTACCAGATTATTTGGAGAATTCTACACTTTTTTTCGCACAGAATTGGTAAATTGGAAAATGGTATATTCGTTTCATTGAGTTTGTTCTTGTTGTGCGTTGAATTACATTTTTTTGTTATTACTTTGGTTTTTTTTTCAATTGTTGAAACTCTCCATGAATATTTTTCGCAGGTTGGAGAACTGTTTCATCAGTTAAAGTTTTTGAGACATTGTTTGAAGTTAAATAACAAAGCTAAGGAATCTTGTCCACAAACTTTTTAGCGACTTCTAATATTTTTTGAATCTCTCCAATATTTCTGTGAAAATATGTAGAGTAAATGAGAAAAGAGATTAGGAATTGGAAGTAAGACTTTCCATACAAAATAAAAACGATTTATTCTTTTCTTACGAAAAATAAAAGCAAAAATGTACACGCTAGTATTTAGAAATCAGGATAATTGTAAAATTAAAATGTCACATTAAAAGTAAGACGTCAAATGTTCATCTAAAAATAGCTAAAAGTTTGGTGTTTACTGCGCCTCAATCGGTGATTTATTTCCTTAAAGTGTAAGAGAGCAATCAAAGAGAGACAAATAAAAAATTCCCAGAAGTCACCTCATTTATTTCGACATATGTATCATTCTTTCTTTTGCATCATTTGGATTCACCCAATATAATGAACAAAATTATTCATAATAAAAATCAGAAATTATACATAATGCACTTCCTATAGTCTTTTGTTGGGCGCCAATTTTATAGATCAACGACCCTTTGTATAGTAAATATGAACTAATTCTTAACAATCACTTTAAATAGCCTTTTTGAAGCTTCTGGACTTATGCCAACAAAACAAAAACACAAAACGCAGCAAATCGGGTGATGTCGAGCGCATTTCAATTTCAGTTTTTTTTTTTTTTGTTTTGCTTTTTTCTTTATTTTGGTTTGATGTCTAGTACAATTCGAATGGGAAAATGTCGCGTCAAGTACATTCCTTTGATTTTTAAATTTGTGCCAAAATAATTACGTTTAAAATGACAAACAGGGAAAGAAATATACGTTGAAAGTGGGTATTTCTACATAAAACAAAAATAAAATAAGGTCAGCACTCAAAAAGTCATCAAAAAGGGGCGAAGCGATTTGCATCATTAATTCATTGTATGCACATTAATTTGAAAGTGGACATAATTTGAATATGATACATATATAACACGATACGTTATTAAGAAGTTCCTTTATATTCTTTTTTGTTTCTTAATGAAAAAAGGTATTTTGTTTGTAACTTAAAATAAATTAGGTAGTTAAATATGTATGATGTTTACTTTTGTCACTTGACCTTTTGGCGTTCTACCTGCTAGTTAATTAAATAAAAAAAAAAAACCAATATCAATTATTTAAAGTTTTTTATCCAGCTCTAATGGGAAGTCTGTTTGTGTCTGACCCCGAAAGCTTTCGGTTTGGGACTATTGGACTTGGTAAAAAGAACCATGACACTATAGCGACTTATTGATTTACTAGAGCTTTTCATTTTTAATCCATTGTGTTATTTAATTGAGAGTGATGTGAGTTAAGCGTTGTTATTAATTAATTCGGATTATCTGGTTCAAATTAGAAATAAAATAAAATGAAAACTAATACTTTCACATGAGGTAGAACTGGCTAAGGTGCCAGTTATAGTTGTCGTTGGAAACCATCATTGAAAAGGTAAGCTGCTGATTTTGAGACCCTTCGAAAGTTTAATCATTAAATATTTTAATGTAGAAAGATAGCTTACGACTTCAAAATTATTTCTCCTACAAAAAAAAATTCATTTTGACCCATATCTTCCCCATAACGTAACTTTAAATTTTTTCAATGATCATTGGTAAAAGTCAGTTTATGGGAAAAGTTTTGCCAAATTGAATTTTGTTTCACCTGGAAATAATTATTAAGTCAATAAGCTTTACTTTGGCATCAAAATAATCATTTTTTTGTCTTCAAAATCTCTCAAAATTGGCAATTAATATTTTCAATGATGGTTTTCAATGATAGCTATAACTGGCCCCTAAGCTGATAATTGATTATCATCGTTTTCATGATTGGTCTATCTTTCTTTTCTCAAAAGCATTTTTAGTTGCTATTTTAATATTATTACAATTAACTAACTATAAGCCAATTGCCAGGAAACATTGAGACAAATAGAAGGCCGAGAACTTGATATGAACAGGAATTGTGTCATTTTATTGAACGAAACCATAAAGAAGCCGGTACAAACCTCTTGAATCACTAGTAAAATACCTGATTGTGTATGATAACACATAAATTATATTTTACTACCGACACGCTACGTTTTTTTGTTTAAATAAATTTTGTCTTCAGATAAGATTGTCTGTTTTCTTTATCACTTACCTACTTCAAATTCAAGTGACATTCTTGAGAAATAAGAAGAACAAAACTTAAAAAAAAAAAAATGACTAATCTAAGTCACTTGTGGAAAGTATTTGTCACAAGCGTACCACTTTTTTGATGACTAAATAGTTAGTATTTCTATGCCAAATTTTATCAAGAAGTAGTAATTAATCACGATAGTTGCTTAATATCAATATTATTTTTTATTAGATTAAATCATTTATAATGGATGGTTCGAATAGATTAAATGTTGTTACCGGTGTGACACACTAATAATCATTATTTATTTAAAAAACAAATCACACTATATACATTATTATTTATTAAATCAAACTTGAATAAATTGAATGCATTCGATTAGAAAAATAAATAAACTGAACGAAGTTTTGTCTGATTTAAAAATATTAATATTCATTTGTGTTGCCTTTATTTAGAAAATTGGTTGTCTGAGTACAAATCAATATTGTTCATGTCATGTAAAATATTGTCTGAAGAGTAAAGTAGTTTACTTTACGGTGTGACAAAATAAATGTTACGATAATGTCTGAATTTGATCGGTTCCTTCTTTTCTTCCCAACTTATCATATAAAACTAAATGGAATACTTGCCTAGAAACTGTCCAAAGTGTTAGATTAAAAATGTTACAAGTGTGACAAAGTTAGTGTTACGATAATAAGTGTTACGATAAAAATATTATTCGCACGAGAGATCATGGAGAACTGGGGCCTTGTGATTTACTTTCCCAAAAATGTTTCGGTGTTCGTGTTACTAGTCATCAGAAAGGGAGGGGACTATCAATTTTGTGCCGAATTCAAATCGCTGATATGAAAAGTCTTTTTTATGGTAATTCTAGGAGAATTTTCAACTTCTTCGCAAGAACAAGCTGAATAAAATATTTTATAATTTGAATTATATAAAACTAAAAATTTATTTGAAAAATATTTAAAAACAAAAATGTTACGTTTGTGACACAACCCTTTAACTTAAACAAATGCAATGAAATGTTGTCCTACGGTAGCTCACAATATTCTTTTTAACACCTTTATTCCATCACACAATGTATTTTGTTTATGTAGCAATAAAACTTTACAAATTATTGTTACTGGTGTGACACTTACGAGCTTATGAATCAGTTGAAAACCCTTCTTTTTCTTAAAATCATAAAACGGAAATGACATTATTTTTCACAAGTTTGAAATACATACTAATAAATTAATGAATAACAATTGTTGAAAAATGATATTTATCAATATTTTTTGTATTTCAGATGACCAAACATTTTTATCAGAATACAAGTTTCTGTCGAATGTCAATATATTTATTAATTGATAATTGACAATCGTAGTAGTAACTGATAGCTAAGAGACCTTGATCAAGGGAAACAAAATATAATAAAAGATTTAAGCTAAACTCGAGTTTACTTTCAAAACTTGGAGGGCCAGCTCGAGTTCAACTACATATATAACTCTGATTTTTTGCACTGAAAACCTAAGAATTTTTTTCCAGATTATTGCGTACAAAACTTATAGAATTTAATTTTAAGTAACGATCTCATAAAACAAGATCTTTTGGTGAAGGAATCTACATTCAATCGAAATTCTAATTTAATACAAAAAAAATAGAAGAAAAACTCTAAATTTTGTATTTTCCTCCTATTAAAATGCTCACAAGAGTTCAAAGTTTATATTTATTTAATTCTTCATAAATATTTTTAAATATATGATATTTTTTTTAATGTCAAACCATTAACCCCAACTTACAACTTAGGAAAGACAACCGGTTGAATTTAAAAAAAAAAACTCATTTTTAAGAAAGCAACAAGACAAAGCATCTGTCAACAAATATAAAATTGTTACCTAACTGAAATGTTAGCGATTATTGCTTCAACAACTTGAATCCCACAACAACAACAGCAACACATCACCAATCTTTTTGTTTTTTCTATTTTGCTCTTTAAAGTTAAGGTGAGACTTTCTAAATTAATTTAATTGACTGAATTGAAATAAAGAGAAACAAAAAATGGCAAAAACAGTAAAAGTGAATTATAATAGTCAGTGTAGGAAGATACTTTCTACGACATTTGAGTGCTCTACACTTCCCTTTTCGAAATGACATTTTAATGGAATTTCAATAAAAAAAAATAAAATCAAAATTTTAATATCAATTTAACCTTGAATGTATAATTTATAAGTTATCCGCAAAAAAAAAAAAACTAAAAAAATTAACAAAATATACCAAGCAAATAAGACATTTTTTGGCCCCCCACTGAAAGAGCAAGCGAGCCGGCAATCGATAAACGCGATATACATATACAAAAGATCTTGCAAAGAAAAAACCCACCATCATCACGGTCATCAAGTTAAGTTTTTTTCTCTGCTTCTTGAATTTGTTCAATGCGAAAAAATACCCATTTTCAATCATTGAGTAAACAAAAACATTCAAAATCTGTGTGTAGGTAGGATATTTCCAAACTATTGGTTAATTACAGTTGCTGGTTGTATCGTTAGGGTGATAGCACCATGCGTAAAGTACACATATTTTGTCCCATAGTCTAACTCACTTATTGAAAAGATTTGTATTTTTTGGTAATGAGTGCGAGTTTTTTTTTTTGTTCAAAGGTGAATTCAGTAAACACTTCTGGTTCGGTGCAAGAACAGTTTCTTTTATTTAAAGATAAATTTACATAAAGAATTATTATAAAAATAGGAACAGAATTAAGAAGAAAAAAAAAAAACAACAAAAATGCAGATTATTTGCATAAAAAAGAAATCGATAGCTGTTAAGTGAGGTTTCGTATAAGAAAGTCTTAACAATTTGCTGAAGAAGATTTGAGTTTCAGTCTGATTTTGTCAACTAAGTAGACAAGTCAGACATGTTTTGTTAAGTAGAAAAGTGACAGTTGCAAGTATTATATTTATAGCTATAAAGACGGAAACGTTAATTATAATTCAAGATCACCTTCCTTCAAATTCAATGCTAAAAAAAAACGGATTCTTATTTGAGAAGATTTAAATTTTGAAAGTTGTTTTGCAGTTAAAATTAAAAGTTTGACTAGTTTCGTTTATCGAATTTGGGTTTATTAAATTTCAATTATCCTCATATTCTCAGAACAAGATTTCTATTAAAAACTGCTAGGCAACAAATTTGTTCGTAAAATAAAAAAAAGATACTACTAATAGTAATAATTTTAAACTCCTATATGTCTGAAAGACTTAAGATAATTTAAATGACACTTGAGTAGCATACACCTATAGGAGGTAAATCATACGGACAATACCTATTAAGTGGCACCCAACACCGAACCCATCAATACAGCTACAAAATTTTAAATAAACTCTTGGTATCATCGACGACTCTTTCAACAAACGGATTTTATTTCCGACTCAATTGAGTCCTGAGATTTCTTAAGTGGCGCCCAACAAAAATGTTTATATCTATGAATAGGTTTAACTGATAAATATTCAAGAATGTTCTAAATAATTGTCCTTAAGTGGCGCCCAACGCCGAACTAAATCAATACAACTAAAACGATGCGAATTGACAGCCATTTGATGATGTATTCAATTGACGTATGAAATATAAGCATACTTTGTTGGTTGTTTAATTTTCTCAGCAAAATAAAAGACAAAAATGAGAAAAGAAAAAAAAATGCAAATGTTTCGTAGGTCTTTGCGTTAGAACTATGAAATAAATCGCTCTAGTTGCTCATAAAAAATATATAAGTAAGGAACGCCAATTCCTCCCAAGGTCGAAGAAATATTTCCTAGTAAGGTTTGCATTCCTAAACTGACAGATATTTTATTACAAAGAATTCCTTTAAGACAGTGTTGAGCCCAATATAATTTTTGGCATTTCAACTTGCTTTGTACCTTCCCTGATAAAATTTAATCCTTCAAAATTTATTTCTACCTATTTCCCTATTTTAGTCATTACATAGCCTCAACGCATTTCATTTTTTTATTGAAATGTAATTATATTGACATTCAGATACTTAAACCTATTCCAAGTTCCCTTAACAAGAATTTCTAAGGTGCCTTTGTAGGTAGCTATACAAATTTGATGACGTCTAGCCATTGTATATAAATATCTATAGTACTATCAAAAAACCAAAACGACGCCGACGGTGGCGGTGCCACTGGCCTGGGAGGGCATTTGCTCTGTAGATTATGTAGAGTTAAAAACACATTGAAAATCTCATTAAATCTCTCTAGCAATAATCACTCCACCTAAAGGCCTAGACTATCGTCCCGAAATTCGACTCATTAATAGTACTATAGGTTTTATATACAATGGTCTAACCACACTAAATCTAAATATACCTATGCAGGTATCTATACATTTAACAACCTTACAAGCCCACAGTGTTCCAACGTAGGTACTATGGATAAATACACAGCAGAAAATCAGCTGATATTTGTTTCATCGATTTTTTCCTTCCAGAAGAAATAATAAGAGTAAGCAAAAATTTATGAACAAACCGGGTTACCAATATCAGACCCCCTTTCTATCTATACACCATTGATGGTCGCGAGGTTCGGAAGAAACACACACAGTGTTCCCTGTGTATGTTCCTAATACAAAGCAGAACGGAAACTCCAAAGCAAAATATGAAAAATGTTCATTTGAACAAATGCAAGAACCACGCCACTTTTTCAACCAATCATAGTTAGACTTTCATCTTCAATACCATCATGCCACTCTACCGTCTTTGATATTTTTTTATTCACCCGGTTCCTCTTTGTCCGCCTAACAAAAACACAAAAATACCAAGCACTGTACTGCCGGCAGTAATGAGGATTATTACAAATATACTGGTAGCTATTACCGATGAATGTACGAAATAACAAGAAGTTACAAAACAAAGAGATTTACAGGGAGAGCAATGGAATCTGAAAATCACCAGACACAGCATACACCACATCAGAAACATCGAGACCAAAGAGAAATAATTTTTGTATACAAGACATGCGCGTGGCAAATCACCGTTACTATGATGAACAGACGTTAATTGAATTGGTGCGGTACGGAAAGAAGGTAAATGGCGTGATATTTTCATGACGTCATACGATGAAATCCTATGCACCATTTCAACAGCAGCTGTCAAAGTGGGGAGGGTAGGTATGGCATCATTTTGTATCTATAGAGCGAAAATGAAAAAAAAATTAGGGTGTTGTTGACGGTTAGTCAGTCGGTCAGTCATCATGATTCGAATCGGGAGACACAATTTTATAATACCAACTTATAGATACGTCAGACCTAGCGGCTAGAGGGTTCACCATGGAATTTAAAAGAATTCAAGCCAAGTGTATTATAGCACTTGTTATGGTCATTGAGAAAGAATGGATTTGCCTTCTTAGCTATTTTGAGAACTATGAACTATTGGCATTGAATTTGTATAGCCTTGAAAAAAATTGCTGATCTGGTTGAAAATGTTAAAAAAAAAAAAAAAATCACTGGATGGTATTTTAGTGAATCACTTTTGCTATTCCACATACCTATCTTATAGTGGGCGGTTATGAAAGAGTACCTACACAAGTGATGGTGTTTTACAGTTTCTATATAGATACGTATGTTTTATAAAACAGAATGTATTTGTTATCAACACACATATACAGGTTCCAGGGTAGGAATTATAAAATTCAAAAATATCAGTGAAAATTAATGATCAGGTACTGGTACATGGTAGTAATCACTTCAAATATTTTCAAATTGTAAATAACGAAAATATTATATTTATTGTATTTTTCCTTTTATGTTTTACCTGAAACCGAAAAATTTCTTAAGTGGCGCCCAACGTAGAGCACAATTTTTTTAGAATCCGTGTTTACTAATCTGAGTAATAAAACTATGCCTACGGTTTATTTGTCTTAATTATGCCATGGAATAGCTTGGCTTAAATTCGAAATATTATAAAAGGACACCGATTACAGTTTCAGCCTTAAAAAAGGATTTTTTATGAATTATTGTTTTGCTAGTTGCTAGTATGATATTACCTGATTCAAGAAGAATGTATATATACATTTGAAAATAAGTTATTTAGACCAGAGAAATGCTTTATTGGTACAATATATCTCAAGACCAGAAAGATTTTTCTTAAGTGGAGCCCAACAGTATTTCCACTTTTGGGCGCCACTTAAGGAAATTCAACAGAACCTACCTACAGCAATATATTTTAAGTTGTGAAACGCAATAAATGTGTTCGAATTTGCAGTTAAAATAATTAATTTTTTTTTTCAGTTTTTACCAACTTCCAAAAAGATTCTCTTCGTTTGCTCGCTGATCGTCATTCAACTCAAAAGCAATTATTTTGTTTTGTAATTTATTTGCACTCAGTTAATTCCAAGCCCCCTTTTTTTTTATATAAGATCTTGCACTCAACTTGTTTTAATATAGGTACCTACTTTACTTTTGCTATGACGCTCATAAATCATCGATCGTCAGGGTCAATTAAGCGTTTGTATGCGAAATTTTCTTGAAATCGACCGATGCCGACTGACGCGACGACGCATAAACTAAGCCACACACGAGCAATTTGTTGGAGGTAAGTAAGAGAAGAAAAAATAAATAAATCATATTTATAATAAGCTAAGAAAATATAGACATACCTTCTCTATAGTTTGGCAATCTTCACCGTCATCTCATCAGCCGATTGCGTAATTTAGAAATGTTGTTCATATATTTTTGTTATTAGATTAAAGCACATCTCTCAGTTAATGTATTTTTGTTTTAAATTCTTGTAGTAATGCCTACAATATGACGTCAGTGAATTTCTTGGCGTCATGTTTTAAAAAGAAGATGTCATGTATTATTGTTAAGATAAGAATACAGATTGGTACCTTAAGAAGAATTTTATCAATTTGATTACATTTAATACAAACAAGAAAAACAGAACCTTTGAAATTAGCAAGAAATCAAAAATTGATCATTTAAACATCGAAAACATCGGTCAATAATGTAAACACTACTCGTACCTATAGTTATCAAATTTCTTGTTTAAAAACAAATTAAAAAATTATATCAACAAAAAACTGGCATGATGAAAATCGTGATGCAATTGTTTATTTTTGTTAGAAAAATAATATTGTTTTATTCTTTGTTTTGTCAAATATCAAGACATTTTTTACATATTTTAACTTTTAAACTAAATAAAAACAAAACAATATTTATGTACATTTCATCATCACTTTTAATTTGCGTAGTTCAATTTTATCAGACAAAATACAATTTTGTTTCCATAATGGTAAACAAATCATTCAGTTTTTAACCCAATTAAACCAAATAAATTTAATTACAAAATTAACAGAAACTGTACCAATATTTTTAATATTTCAGGTTCTCTTTCGATTTACAGTTGAAACTGCGTTTAATCAAATGCGAAAAGGGAATTGTTTTACGCAAATGCAACTCTAAAATTAAAAAAAAAAAAAACAAAGGCTTGCTTTTTCAATTTGCATTCTTTACATTATTTCAGATTTATTTAAAAATATTTTTCAATTAAAAATTTCTACTTTTGGAACAAAAACGGGTTTAAGAATTTAGATTGGGTAGCTTCAATACACAAAGTGTGATCATAAGATTAATATAAAGATATATGAAATTAAAAAAAAAAATGATTTTAGGAAAAAACCTTATTGTTTGGGTTTACAGAATTATCTTAAGTGGCGTCCAACAATGAACCCAAATACTTAACTATTTAAGAACATCAGGAAATTCCTATTACTTACCCGCATATTTTTAGATTTAAATTTATTTTTTAATATATGGTGTATTGTTGGGCGCCACTTAGTGACTTATTTTTCGAAATTCAAATATCAAACCCACTAGTTAATTGAAACTATTTTCTGAATTTCATTCGTCGTTTTAGAATATTGTGATCAACTATTTATATCAATATATAGTTTAATAAAACGAATTTATCTATTAATTGAGTTTGGTGTTGGGCGCCACATTAAAAAATTTTATGCTAGCCCAATTATTACATGATATAAACTTATAAATTGTGCTTCTAATGTTTGTAATTGACTTATTAAGAACAGAATTCATCCACGTATTTTAATTTTGTTTGGCAAATTTTAAAGATATTCACCCAATTATAAATAAAAATTCCCGGGGATATGCTTCCCTTTTCCCTACTCTTCTCTTCTAAACTATAAATTCCCGTGATTTTTTTTCCTTTTCCTTAATTTAAGCAAATTTCGAAAGTGAGAAATAATACTACGAGAAAGAAGCTGGCATTCTAAATGTTCAAAAAATGGAAAATGTAAAAATATTTGATGTGAGGAGCATTTCAACAAATCTCCCGGGGAGTTTTTTTCCCGGGGAATATTTAGAAATGGGCTGATTAAAAATGTACCTTGCATTGATGCAGATTTGTCAATTTTATTCTATTCTACTTTTGTTTTACTTTGGTCAATTCTATTTTTAAGATTGACATTTTCGTAGAATTTCAAGCTCTGTTTTATTGGGCGCCATTTAAATGATCTCAAGACTCAATGATATTGGCTACCAAATTAAATTAGCTTTCTTAGAAATTTCAACCCAGAACAATTTCAAAGATTAACATTACTGGTTAAACATTATACATGCAATATTATAAAACCTAAAATGGCTAACTCAAATATATTAAAGTTGATAGTGTAATTGATATTTGTTTAATGGTTTTATCACAAGAACAGTAATACCTATATTTAGATAAAAAAAAAAAATCGAAAAACAAATTTTTTAATTTATTTCTGGGAAAGTTAATTGTTCAAGAAAAAACGAAACTTCGAAAAATAAATAATTTCATTTTTTCGATAACGATTTAACGTGGTTACCTACACGGAACTTGAATTTATTATTCAAAAAAAAAATCACGATTATTCATATTTTGGCTTTTTAAAAAATATCTTTTTCAATAGGTATAAATAAAGAGAAAACAATTATCAAAATATTTAGTTTAAAAAAAAAAATGTTTTGCAGTTCCAAGAAATCATGTTTGGTTTTGAGATGTTTGCAATGAGTCTCTTCGAACAAACTTTGATCGAAATCCATTCAGCCGTTAGCATGAAAAATACACCCTTTCCTTCTATTCCTTCCAACTAGTGCCATGCACAGCGTTTAAAAGGCCTTAGTCTTACAGGCATCGAGTAGTTAAAATTATTATTATAAATACCGATAAATTTCAGTGGGTTCATTCTCTTGCTAGACAGTTCCCAAATTCAATCTTTTTATGTATATTAACAATACTGGACTTTTGTTATACTTTTCATATTTTAATGCTCAATTGCTTTTGTGACTTTTTGGTGGCCTTAACTGTGAAGAAAAAAGAAAGGAATACAAGAAGGAATACAGCTTTATTTATTGGAAAACTAAAGATTTTTCTGTGTATGCTCAATTATTCATTTGCCACTTCAAATCTTTTCCAATAAATCAAATTCTAGATTTTGGAGTAAGTACCTAATTCTTCTTTCAGCATTCGTCCTAACTATATTTAAAATACTATTTCAAAACTTGTTTAACATCTTAAAACATCCATTTTTGTCTATGTACTCTTGTGTACAGTTATTCTACCAAACGCGAATTTTAAGCTGCTGACGTGACAGGTCGCCAATTAATGTCTTTTTTTGTTTGTATGTTTTCTTTTTTTTTGGGTCAATATCAACGAAATTAAAAATATCTAACCCTCGCCCCACCCTCTTTGACTGATGTGGCTTGCTTGAAACGGCAAACGGAGTTGCGGCTATTTTTGTGTCGTGTTTTTTTTGTATCGTACCGAAGAGTGAATAATGAAGATGAAGAGGAGATAAAAATCATTAATCACACCCTCAATTGCAATTGCAGAGAAGATAAAGAGTTGAAGAGATGCGAATATTTAATTTTTGACTTAAGATTGATTCTTTCAATAATTATTTTAAAAATTGTTTGCAAAATGTTTAAAAAATATGAAATTTGTTCAAAAAACAAATCACTTTCACTCACCGACTGTTTTCGATTTTATCTAAATCCGTGTATCCACTCATTTTGCTTGTGTTTTTGTTTTTGTATTTTATTTGTTGATTTTTCTTAAAACAATTTCAATTCCTTGACGTGGAATTTTTTTTTATTTCAGAAAAATTACTTTGTGCAATTCGATTTTTTTTTTTATTTTTTTCAAATTAGCTTGAAAAAAAAAAATTTAAATAAAATTTCTGTTGGAAGCGCGTGTTTCTTAACTCTCAACCGAACACAAAATATAATTCACGGTCACTTGGGATGAATTTTTTAATTTTTGGTTTCTTCTCACACACAACTTGACGAAGATGAACACAAGACACGAAATGAAATTAAACTGGATTAACACAGACAATTATACAAAACAGACCAAATTAGTTTATTATAATTTATAAAAAAAATTATATCTGGTGATGACTGACTGCTTTTTGTTTCTTTTTTTTATTTTATTTTTCTCCACCAAACACGCTTGAGAACTTATTGTCAAATGCAACTTTTTGTAGGGAGACTGAACTTATAATTGGGTTTTTGGTCAAAAATGGATTTGTTGATTAATTTGTTTGTTTTCTATTAATTTTATTGATTAATAAGTTTCCGATTAAATAGTCAAAAACAACACACGACAAATAATTTTGTGTTTTTTATTAATTTTTCGAAAGTAGAAAAAAACAAAAATTCATCAACGCTGGTACAAGACAGAAAGCGCACCAACCACGACCGAGAGTAGGTTATCGAATGACGTTCATTGACATTTGGTGGTTTGGTTTTATTTGAAAGTGCGTATTGCCAGATGTAAATATAAATATATTGCTGATGTATTGAAGCTATGGTGAATTTAATCACAGCTCACTCGGTTTACCGGTAAAATCACGCGAAAATGGTTAAAATCGATTGTTTACAACAAAATATACCTACTAATTTATAAATATAGAATTTTGTTAAATACTATGGGAGTGAATAATCAATATATGATGAGGTTGTTTCCAGAATTGTTGTTGCATTTGGTATGGGGTGATTTGGTTGGGATTTTTTTGGGTTGAGAACTTATCTGGCAGTGCTGATAGTGAGTAGATTTGTTGTATTTTTCGTGGTCATGCCACTTTTCTTGTGAATTCTGATTGGCTGAATTGATTTTCATATGCTCTTTAGTTTAATAAAGAGTATTTGACGTTAGATAATATGACTCTTTTTGATTTTATTGAATGAAATTATATTCAACATAGTACGAGAGTGGTGTGGTGGATACCTTTCAATTTAGGATCTAGGGGGTAACGAGTGGCATTTTTGTAGATTAGTTAAAGGTTGTAGATTAATTAAAGATAAAGTTAAGGTAAATTTGTGTATTTTATTTGAATATTTAGTAAGTCAACTATCACAAGTAGGTTTGTAGTTTGAGGTAAACAGAGGTTTTAGTTCAATGAGCCACTGGAAAGAGACAACATTTTTTTTCTTTATTGCATTGATTCTAATGTTAATTTTTTTTTTTTTTTTTATGTATACCCATAAATAGGGGGAGTAAATAATTTGTAAGAGAGTGGAGTTATTATGGAATCACGAGCGATTAAACAGTCTTCCAGTTGAATTCGTTTCTGGATAAATTAAATGTTCAGGATTTGGGATAATATAAAGCTTAAATAGGTAGGTATCGCAGGCGTCTTTAGACAATTGGGGGTCCTGGGCCCTTTAGGAAACAAAGGCCCTTTTCTAGAAAATGTATTGTAAATTTTTAAGTTTATCATCAGTCATTACTTATTTTAATTTAAATTAAATTCAGCAAACAAAAAAATAAAATTATAAGTTGCTGTATGATAAGTGCTTAGAGCAAAGATCATATGAGCAAGTATTCTAGTTTAATAACTCCGTTGTCCTGAAAAAATGGAACGTGCAAACAAATTCAGAAAAAATTTAATTAAATATTGGAACTATAACAATGAACAAACCTTTTTCTTTTAAAAATACATAAGGGAAGAAGTGAATCACGCTCTACAATTGGCGCCCAACGTTGGGCGTGATTCTATTCTTCTCTTGTATATATTTAAAATAAAAAGGTTTGTTCGTAGTTGTACAGCTCGAATATATTACTGAAGGACTGAATATTAACGAAATTTTACAAACCAGAAACAAAAATGACAAAAGTGTTATTCGTAAAACATATTTTCTTTGCAAATAAAACTCTATTTTTAATATTCTTTTCTCAGAAAAATCAGTCAGTTTATCGTTTATAATATAAACGAAAAACATGTTAATTTCCAGTGAATATTGTGTACTATTTTACTTATATTTATTAACTTATGAAACTTGTTTCTTCCGTATTCTTTTGTTCACAAGGAATACGCAGTACAAATATTAAACGCTATAACATTTCCTACAAGGTAAAATGTAATATTTGAAACAAATACAAGTATTAAATTTCTTAGAATTTTTCATTTTGCGGTTATATTCCTCTTTCTCTAATTACTTTATACTTTCATATGGAAAACAAATTTTGTAAATCAGTAATCAGATGTCATTTTGTGTTTAATAAACGGTATTTCAGCAAAAAAAATAGCCCTAAGGCCATCTTCTAATTCCATCATTTAGCCTTAAAAGCACAAAAAGAAGTTCTAAAATTGGATACCTTGAAATCGAAATCGGATATATAATATTTTGTTTCTAGCCCCATTGCGCCCTACAAAAAGCTCAATTTAAGAAAAAAAAAAACTATTTCACATTTAAGTCAATCCCCAGTCAACACCTTTCAACAAGCACTAATAGAATTTTTGAAATCAGACAAGTATTTTCTGAGATTACCCTGACACAGCCTACGTAGAACAAAACTAATCGTTCCTGAGATAATAATTGTAAGCGCCAAATTTCCCTCCCACGGTTTTCACCTTGTAGTGGTGGGAGGGCTTACGATCGATCTTTTGAGCTGGGCTCAAAAGCTTCTTGCCAAAACTGAGACCAAGAGCAAGCCAACTGTTGCAGTCAACTCAGACAAGATTCATGACAAAAATAAACCAACAGATCAAGGTACCTCCTCCTCCAGATTAATGAGCGGCAATCCTATAGTGAGACCGGTTAAACGCCGTTCTGGCAATGGAAGCGCCTACAAAAACGGGCCATAGTGATGCTGAAGAGTGAAACGATGCCAATGCTTCCCTCTAGGGGTTTCAAACTTATGGTTGGCATAAATGAGGTTAAGGTGCGACCGGTAACGGTAGCCAACTTACAAAACAAAAACAATAATACAAATGATGAAAGTGCTACAACTAAACATACAGCACAGTAAGTTGGCCTCTGCCACCTTAACCTTCTTTTTGTCAAGAGACAATATTGATATAGCCCTAATACAAGAGCCATGGATCAACAGTGGCAGGATCTGCGGACTTAGGTCCAAGGATTAAATTATCTATTTTGGTAAAGGGCCTACAGAAGGTAACTATCGTACATGTATAATAGCGAAAAAATTCATACATATTTTCCTCTTATCCTCCCATAGCAATGCGGACATGACGACGGTAAAATGTGAAAGGAAAGGGGTCCGCCCCTTATCTTAGCCTCCGTCTATATGCCAGGTGATTCACCGAGGCCGCCACCATCAGCTGCACTAGATGACCTGGTAACACCAACAGGTAAGAACGGTTGGGACCTTCTAGTTGGTTGTGACGCAATCGCCCATCATCTACAATGGGACAGTTCGGACACGAACGCAAGAGGTGAGTCACTTTTTGAATTTATCATTAAGAAAAATATGTTGATTTTAAATAGAGGTAACGAACCAACCTTCGTTACAAGAAACAGAAAGGAAGTGCTTGATGTGACGCTTTCCAATAACTCTGATTCCATTGCAATCAGTGACTGGAAGGTCTCAAGCAGTGTAACATTCTCAGACCATAGAATGATAACATTCCGAGTAGAGCACGAGTTAGAAAATCCAAAGCCCTATAGAAATCCCAGGAAAACAATTTGGGACAGAGAACCCGTAGGACAAAACAAATTCTGTGTATCATATATGATACATAGGACCAGAGGCGGCGCTAGACCAAAATGAGGCGTGTGCGAGATTAAATTTGCGGGGCCCCTGGGAAAATGATTTCAGGCTGTATCATTATGAAAAAAGTATATTAAACACCTATCATCAAATCTTCCGAAGTCAAAATTTTTACTGAGAATGAATTTCTGCCCACTTATAGTGTGAGAAATAATTACACTTAATTTTGTATCAATTTTGAATAGTGTAATCATCTGTAGAATCATCTTTAATCCGTGATTAGTGGAGCTGGGAAATCCTCAAATGTGTTTGTTGATCAATTTTGTTTTAATTCAAAGTATGAGTTGCTAATCATGGATATTACTAATCAGCCAATTTTGGTTCATAAGCGTTAGTTAATTAAATCTGATGAAAGTCACATACTAAATTTAACCCTGGGTTAACAAACTGGTCCTAAGAACTGCACACCTAGTGTTAAATCATGCCTAGTGTTAGCATGCGCTTATGCTGTCAGTTGGTGTACTTTAAGTTTATGCTTAGTAAAGAGTACCTTGGGTAGCACGCTTCCTAGGTTCAAAAATTATAACTCCCTTTTTGGGCCCTCTGTCCCGCTCCGGTTAGGGTATGCTCAGTTCGGAGGCAGGCGCCTATGTTGTCAGTTGATGTGCTTTCAACTGAAGCACACCAACGGACAACATGGGCGCCTGCCTGGCGACTGAGCATATCTTAAACGGAGCGACGGAGTCGCGTGAGCGGAACAAAGGACCCAAAAAGGGAGTTAAAATCCTTGAACCCGCGAAGCGGGCCACCCAAGGTACTCTTTATTACACATAAACTTAAAGTACACCAACTGACAACATAATTGACCATACCCTAAGTGGAGCAAAGAAGTATTACACTACGCTTTTATTGGAGCCGAAATGAGGTAATTTCGAAATAAGCTCATTTGGAAACGTAAATTTGTACATGAAATGAGATAATTTCGGATCTCATTTGGACGAAATTACCTCATTTGTGAAAACGTAGTATTATGCAAGAAATATTAAAAATTCACGCGGTTTTAGGTGAGAAACAATTCCACAAAATTTAAGGTGAAATATATTCTCGCTCTCGTAGGAATCAATTCCATTTTCAAAAGTGGAGCAGATTCCCACTAAAAGTGATATAAATTCCCATGTGGAGCAGATTCCCGTGGAATAATTTCGCTGCACCCTAAGTAATAAATAGGTATCTGAAAAAAAAAATGTTTTCTTTTGCAACTGCTATTGAAGTTACAAAAGCTTTCAGTAAATCAACAATTGACTAACTAAATGAATAACAAAACATTTATGAGTTGGAAAACAGGTCAGAATAGTTTTGGTTCATCAACTTATTATAATTAAAAGATATATAGGTCAGTCAAATTCGACACTAAAATCGCAAAGCGCGATGTAGTTCTGCATGTTTGATATGTTACTGGGTAATGTTAGAGTAGTCTGTAGCTAACCTTGCAGCTTGTGCGCACTGCAGGAAAAATGCTTTGGAAATATGCAATTTAGAATAAAGCCATCCGCTATAAATTTATTTATTATAAAATTTACTACAAGACCACATTTGTTTTAAATTCATGCCTGATATATTTGAGTTGCTATGTAACCATAAATTCAAAAAAAAAAAATCTGAAAAACTTAGTAATTTTGAAGCACTCAAAAATAGGTAAAAAATTGTCTAATTCTGTCTGGAATCAAATAGTCTAGAATCAAATAGTCTAGAGTATAACTAGACGAATTTTCTGAAATTCGATCCAAATTGGTGTAATAGTTTTGGCAAGAAACATGATGTTAAATAAATGCAACATTTGCATCATTGCTGTGGTCAAAGTAGGACACTTAAGTTGGCATTGATTTTTGTACACGTACTTGGAACTCTTAACTTGTATTAAATATTCTTATAATATTTATTTCGAAAAATTGTTGGTCTGATTTTATTATTTCAAGCCGCGGAAACATTTTAATGTGGCACGCGCGGTGCCCCTCGAAGCACACTCCGCACACCCCTTCCGACGCCTCTGCATAGGATGTGGGATGGAAGTTTTTATTTCCTGAACAAAAATAGTGGAAGTGGAGATGTGTGTATAGCAGTTTGTATGGGGACAGTGAAGTTGTTAAATTCAAAACTCACCTCTTCCAATAAGTACGTAAGTAAGTAAAACGAAGTGTTCGTTTTGAAAACTGGTGTCCTACCCAATGGACTGAAACTTTTGAAGTATATTTGTTTGTTTTTTTGTTATTTTAAAGTTTTCTTTTACATTAACAGAAATGAACTAATTTGAAAAAAGTTTTTTTTCTTAATTTTCAACAACTCTTCTTTTCAAAAAATGTTCGGCTTAAGGAAACGATATGATATGGATAAAGGTGATCCCAAACTTAAATTTAAAACAATCACTCCTTTTAACTGCTTTTAACAATTTTTTTCGTTTTGCTTAAAACTTTCAAAAGTGAGTGTTTTGAAATATTTGTTGTCCGTACGATTGTTGCTGGTGAAAATTGGAAGTTTTGAAGCTTGAAAAAAAAATTGATGAATATATAAATAATTTTGATGCATTCGGTCTTCAAAAGAAGCAAAAGCAGCCACAACATTCTCTTGAACCCTTCGTGTTCATGTTGGAGATCAGTGAAAAATGTCGTTAAACATCAGCAGCCAACTAAGCAATAGCTGATACAAAGAACGAAAAGAACCAGTGGCGAATACAGGAAGGAGGCTGTAGGGCCTAAAACCCCTAATAATACAAAATAATGAGGTCTAGGGTAAACATTTATCTTACGAACCTAGTGGATGTTTTTAACTAAGACTGAAAATAATTTTAAGAGAAGAATTTTGGGGCTAACGCAGCTCGAATTCTAGCTTCATCCATAATGGGTAGTTGTAGTTTTTTAGTTTGGAAACACGAACAATTGTTTTTTTGTTTTTCCAGTTATTCTCTGAATTTAGTTTTTATTTAAACGACGACGCGACGACACGATTTTGTGTTTATCAAAAAAATCATTCCTTTCCTGGTGTTCCTTCTAACTATTGTCGTGCAATGCATTTAAAAGACCTGAGGTCTTACAGGCATATAGTTAAAATTACTATAATAAATTATTATGTTTATGTTTGCATTTTTAATACCTTTGTTGATACGTATACATTAACATATCGTTTATCAGCTGACTATAAAAATGTACATGCATACCTTTTATATGAAATTCAAATCAACCGCTAATTGGGTTCTGTTACTACCTATAGGAAGTAAGTTGTAATCAAGATAGGTAGGAACATATTAAAATGTTAAAAAAAATGGCGAAACGTGCAACCATCAAAAATTTCAAGAGATTTTTCCCTAGGTATCAATAAAAAAAACTGGGTAGGTAGGTAGGTATATGGATGTAAAAGTTAAGTTACCTTGAAAGTTAGGTTCACATTTCGGGAAGTAATTATCTGGCACCCCTAATTATTATTAAATTTAGTTAACTCTACTCTAGTCAATTTTAAATAATGCAACGTCGTTATTTAAATTTAACGATGTTTTTTTAAAGACATTTTTTACATCGTAAATAAGGCCACTTAGTATACTTACTTGCAAGTTAATGTCTTCAAGATGAAGCTCATTAATCTGATGGTACATACCTGACAACTTTTGGAATTTGTTCCACCATATGTAAGTATTGGTAATTTATGGCCCTTTTCATTATGTCTCTGAATATCGTCCGATCTAAAACCAACCAATATCTTAGGTTCATGGACATTTTGACTAAACATTATAAAGTACAAATAGAGCTTGTGTGGCGTTTGAAGAAGACAACTCTTCCATTTCACTTAAACCTTTCATCAGTTGCTTTTTGTTAGTCTGCTAACTTAAGATCACACCACCTTTAATCTTTAAGAACATGTATTTTTTAATTAACTACGATGCTCTGCATATTTTTTAAATACCTATCTTTAAAAGTTGTGAACTCACGATATCACATCACACCATCATCGCATCGTGTGTCCGTCCATTCCAAGAAGATCATCATTCAATGACTTCATTACTTTTGCAAACCTAATTGATTACAAAAATTCCCTTCATACGAAATGTCACGTTTAATAAAAATGTCAATTACTTATTTCCCTGTTAAAAATATTACCGTTTTAAATATATTACTTCATTTTAACGTCCAGTACTCAACAAATGAATGTAAATCACCGTAAGAACAAGTTGATGACATGACTTATATAGGTATGATAGGATACAGAGACTTTGAGAAGAACCTTAAAATAAAACAACCAGTTTGCTATTGAGGCTTCAGTATGAAAGATGCAACTATAAAGCACAACAGACAACCTAGCAAAATGGCGTACTTTGAGTGGCCTTGTATAAGGTCTTAACCTCCACCTAAAAAAAGACAAATTCTACTTTCAACCCTACCGCATCAGGGTTTAAAATGTTGCATCCAGAACTAATTCAACTATTTTATGAGTAAAGATTACACACACATGTGTCATATACCTAAGGCACTTTAACAATATTAATCGGAATTTCCATTGATGCCACACCACTCCAGTTACGAAGAAGTGGCAGTGGCTCCTTCAAAAATCAAGTCTGAAAGTTATTTTCCACTCTCAAGGCCATTTGCTTCTTAATACGGTTGAATATTTTCCATAATATCATGATGGAGGAATCACCGCTCAGCCCTGATGCTAGTTCCGGTTTTAACATGTCTGCATTCCATTAACGTTGCATTTGGTTTCTGCATATAAACTGCAGGGCTTCAACGTTAAGTTGACTTGCAACTTGTTTTAAATTACGTCTATCTTCTAAACAAAAAACTGGTTATAGTTCGATTAAATAGGTATACCTACCTAAGTTAGCAATCAAGAGTGATGAACAAGAAGCAGAAGGGGAATAATGATAGACTATATCTGTTAGGTTTGATGATAAGGCTAGATGCAGAAGACTTGCATTCATTTTCTTCATGCAAAAGTGCAATTAGCGGTCAAAATATACGCACATACATAAGTAGATGGACAGGCACAGTGTACCTAAGTACTGTAAGCTTCAATCAACCAAAGTATGATATTATTTATGGTTTATATATTTAAGAAACAATACATACCTACTCATAGTCATGACAGAACAATTTAATAATTAGGCTTTTTTGTAGATAAGAAAATAGAAAAACGCGTTTAATCTCTCGTGTTCTTTGAACAATTAGCACATACGACAACTTGGTCTTGAGGTCACACAATTTTCACGGCTAAATAATTACGTTGTTGGCATTTTCATTGAACGTGTAATTTCAAAAGTTGCCGTCGACGTTGTTAATTGATAAGAGTTTTCAAATGCATATAGGAAAGTTTTGACCTAGACTGATCGATCTTATCTGATTGATTAAGGGAAACTCATAAAATTCTTGGGTAATTTTGTAGTTATGTAGTAGGTATAAACATTATAGCTATTATTGGAGCCAATAAAATGTGTATTGGTTTTTTGAGAGCGTTTTTCTAGGGACAAATATTACATTAGTTAAGTAGGTACACATGGTAATCAAAGTGAGTAAAGCTGACTTATCTTATGCCCATTTTCTTCACTTTCAGTTAAATTTAACTGAGCCATTATTCCAGAGTTCTTCCAGATTTGGTTTTCTTCACTTTCAGTTAAATTTAAAGGCATTATTAAAGAAACGTCAATTAACGATAACTGAGGTATTAGTTAATGGAACTCAAGAGTACCATTAACGCTAGGAAATAGTGACTTTAAAGAGGAATTCAATCTCTTGACAGAACATTAGCGCATGTTTTGACATTATTTGTCAGTCTGTGAATAATTCATATAAACCTATGAATGTTTATAAAAATCAAACTTATTTTTGCTAAGAAGTAAATTATATCTGGGACAGTTGGTCAAGTTCCGATGAAGAATAACTCGGCGTTGAAAAGAGAATACAAAGCATATTTTAATAAAAACTTTAAAAACGAATATTTAATAAAACACTTTATAAATTACGTAAATTAATAATAGGTTCACAGTATTGTTTATATATATATATAGATACTTATATACTTCCTGTCGCCACCCGTTGCGTTTCCTTCAAGCCTTTCTGCTGCATATTCTTTTCGAAAAGTTATTTTTGTATTTATCTCGGAGTGCTTTTATTGTTCGGCGACTACAAAATTTACAGTCATTTGATGAACAAAGAAGAAGTATATAAAGGGACATGCATTATTCCTGACTTTTTACTGGAAGTTTGGAAGTTTCAATGGCAATAATGGAGGTGTTCATTAATCGGACTTTAAATATAACTGAGTTCCAGAAATCATGAAGAAAACCAAATTTTAACTGAGAATTTAAAACAGTTTGTTGAATTTAATTTTCTTTTAGCTAACTTATATTTAAAATGAATTTAACTGAGTGTGAAGAAAATGGGCATTAAACTGTTAGAAGGAAGGTTTTAAGAATGACCTTTCATGGCGACCAGGGTTTAATCCTAAAAAAATATTAGCATATAAAAAAGTTACCTAAATCAACTCTTCGAAATCGTTATCAAGACAAACAAACTTGTTAACCTTAAGAAAATGATGCGTTCTATAGATTACATTAAATTTCAAAATAATTATGAAGGAATGTTCGGTGTTAATATAATAAACGAGATGGTTGGTAAATCAATTTATTTTTTTTACGAAATCTATGGAAATAATAATAAAACCCTAATTTAAAAAAAGCAAATAAAACGATTTGGTATTTGATAAGCCCACGGACGATAGAGGAATAGTGTGCAATATAACATATAGGGCCGCAGGATAAGAATCTATTTTATGAAGGTCCAGGTGCATAATTAGGTATGACCATGACCACACAAAAATGTTTATAATTTTTTTCCGACAATCTATTTATGAAATATAGGCAGGCCAAACGTAGCGGGGGTGCATTTAAGGGTTCAACATTCACTCCCCACATGTCAGAAAAAAAATATAAATAACCATCAAACCAGAAAGATTAGCTATGTATACTTCAATTTTCTTCTAAAACTCATATTGTATAGTTGACATACATCGAAATTTTGCGGAAACAGATCGGCTCTCTGAACATTTAGCACCTCATATATGGGATATTCGCAAAATAAGTATTGTATCTAAAAGGTCAGTAAATGGTTAAAAAAAAGGTCAACTATTTTCAGATATTGGTCAGCCATAGGAAATCAATGGTTAATTTTTTTCAAGGCCACCAATTATTTTTGGCACTTCATTTATGGGATATTCGCAAAGAAAGTATACCATTCGAAAGGCCACCGACTTATAAGAGGTCAGCTACCTTTAGTAATTGGTCAGCCATAGGTTTTTTTTATGAGTTTTTAAAGTTTGTTTCAAGGTCACAGTATAAGACTTTCAGCACCTCATTTATGGGATATTCGCATTTTATGGGATAACAGTATACCAGTTGATAGGACACAGGCTCGGGATAAAGTGTCAGTTAGTTAGAGTAATTGGTCAGCCATAGACTTTTTTTTCATGAATTCTTAACATTTTGTTCAAGGTCAAAACTGTTTTGAGCACCTCATTTATGGGATATTCGAAAAAAACCCACACCATTTAAAAGTTAACCAAATCCTCATAAAAGGTCAACTAATTTCAGTAATTGGTCAGCCATAGTTTTTTTGTAATGAATTTTTAAAGTATTTTTTTGTGTCAACGTCGTAGACTCTTATACGGTAACCTTAAAACAAACTTAAAAAAAACTCATAAAAAACATATGGCTGGGCCAAATACTGAAAGTGGCTGACGAGTCGTTGCTCTTTTAAATCGAACACTTTTTTGCGAATATCCCATAAATGAGGTGACCATTAATTGACCTTATAGATGGCATATCTTTTCGCGAATATCCCATATATGAGGTGCTAAAGGTTCAGAGCATCTGTAATCATTAGAGAGATTTTTAAAAATTGATTTAATGGATATAGACCAAGAGCCCACAGCAGATTTGGCGTACGAAAGTGAACCAAAAAAAAATTATATGAGTCGAAAGGTGTATTAAGGCTGATAAAAGAAATGCAAGTCTTGCAGTCCCTGGTGGCGGCTGTTAGGTGGGAGGGGCAATTTTCTAAAAAATTGACTTAAAACAGAAAAAAAATTATTAAAAAACAACGGTAACATGAACAATGCCTTGTTTTTTTTTATGAAAGGCCAGAAGTCCCTTCTTTCATTTCCTTTTTAAATAAAGTTCTTTCAACGAATAGTTTTTGAAATATTAATGTTTGAACTCAAAATTTTGAAAAAGAAATTAAAAAAATGGTAAAAAATATTTTGTTCGCAAAATTTCACGTAATTATGTACTGTTTTTGTTTTCAAAATTCAATGCCCTTATCAATTTGTAGTGAAAACTGAAAACCGGATGGTTCTAGGACTTTTACTTTTTAAGATATTAAAAAGTAAATGAACCAGCTTTCTTATAAAATAAGACAAATCCGGCTAAATTATCATTTCAGCAACCAGTTAAAATAGGAAAAACATGCGGAAAAAAAATTCTTCCATTTT
Organism: Melangyna quadrimaculata; assembly: GCA_949320155.1. Taxonomy (NCBI): domain Eukaryota; kingdom Metazoa; phylum Arthropoda; class Insecta; order Diptera; family Syrphidae; genus Melangyna; species Melangyna quadrimaculata. The sequence continues at coordinate 9,934,124 of OX439485.1, read as the reverse complement.
TGAAACTTGGTTGGAATGTCGGATTAACCATAAGAATACAGACACCCAGAATACCCATGGGTGTTTTTTTTTTTTGGTGGGGGGAAAGGGGAGAGAGGCATGACTTATCGAAATTAAAAAATTATATTGATACAATTTGGACATATGATACATGATTTTAGGGTATTTTTCAATTCTGAATCTAATGACATCACAATTAAGGCGATACAATAATCCTAAAAAAAGTTATGGTTCATTTTATCCAGAGATGACTGTTTTTCCGTAAAACTGGTAAACTATTAAAAAATACCTTGAAAAGAATGGTACATTGATGAAAATTTGTATAAATATTCAATTTGGCATTTGACAAATGAAACATTTTTAATAAATTTCCGTTATGTTTCTGTTATGATTAAAAGTTACATACCTTCTGTTTTCCTTCAGAAAAACGCACTTTCGTCATAGATATTTGTATGTACTCCTTTGATCCTTTATTCTCATGTCAAATTAAATATTTATACAAATTTTCATCAATTTACCATTCTTTTCAATGTATTTTTTAATAGTTTACCAGTTTTACTGAAAAACAGTCATCTCTGGATAAAATGGACCATAACTTCAGGATTATTGTATCGCCTTAATTTGATGTCATTAGATTCAGGATTGAAAAATTGCCTAAAATCATGTATCATATGTCCAAATTGTATCAATATATTTGTTTCTTTCGATAAGTCATACCTCCCCCTTTCCCCCTCCAAAAAACACCCGTGTAATACAGATATTTTTAAGGACTCTTTGTTTCCGCATCTTTTTCCTATTTTAACTGGTTACTGAAATGATAATTTAGTCGGATTTGTCTTATTTTTATAAGAAAGCTGGTTCATTTACTTTTTAATATCTTAAAAAGTAAAAGTCCTAGAACCATCCGGTTTTCAGCTTTTGACTGCAAATTGATAAGGGCATTGAATTTTAGAATCAAAAATAGTACTTAATTACGTGAAATTTTGCAAAAAAAAATATGTTTTACCATTTTTTAAATTTTCTTTTCAAAATTTTGAGTTCAAACATTAATATTTCAAAAATTATTCATTGAGAGAACTTTATTTAAAAAAGAAATGAAAGAAGGGACTCCTGGCCTTTCATGAAAATATAACAAGGCATTGTACATGTTACAGTTGTTTTTTAATAATTTGTTTTCTGTTTTAAGTCAATTTTTTAGAAAATTGCACCTCCCACCTAATAGCCGCCACCAGGGACTGCAAGACATGCATTTCTTTTATCAGCCTTAATACACCTTTCGACTCATAAAATTTTTTTTTGGTTCACTTTCGTACGTCAAATCTGCTGTAGGCTCTTAGACTAATTACTTCCGTATTTCTCGTAAGCGGGAAAATAAATTTCATTATGGTCTTGCGTACAGGTACAGCAATATAAATTTCTAAATTTTTAATAAAATATTTTTTTATAAACATACAAAATAATTTATTGGTACCTTTTTCACACTTTTTCATAAAAAAAAAATAATTGTATTACCATATACATACTTTGTGTGTCTAAAATGATACTTAGCCTAATTACAGCTCAGAAACTACAAAAGTTCAGTTCCGCATTATAAGTTTTGGAATATGGAAATATTTCGAAACAAAACTTAGGTCTCAAAACTTGGCACCTAAAAGTTTTTTCACCTCAGTGGATTCACCAATAAGCAGGAATTGGTGCATATAAAGGTCATTGTCTATTTTGAATGACGCACCTGTACATTTTATTTTGATACATTTTTATAAATACGACAAAAGTGACTGTGTTCCAAAATTCAATTTTTTGTATCAATCATTACCAAAGTTAAGATTTTTTAAATTTGGATTTACAAAAATACATGCGATTTCCGATATAAAACTTCAAACATCTTGGGGGCCGGGTTAACTTTAATATAATGAGCTAAAATTTTACAGGTTTCATTTTTTTAATTATTTAGAACAAATTAAAGGGGCACATCATTCAAAAAAAGACAACGACCTTTATAAGGACCACCATAATTTACCTACATATTTATACGAGCATTATTTAAAAAATCGGATATTTGAAAAATGTTCAAAAGCATAAAATAAATTTTTTTAATTGGTGTAACTAATAAATAAAATTTTACATATTTGATGCCATTTAATTTCTTGTACAAAATGTATGTTTTTTTAAAAATATTTTTGCATCTATACAATTTTGGAAACATATTTAAGGAAAAAAAAAATTACTTGGAATGCCAATATAAAGTTAGTATGAATAATGAAGAAAAAAAATTTAAATATTAAAATATCAAATTTACTTTGGTTATATTTTTTCAAGCATTCTACAAAATAATAAAAAATTATTTAACACCTTGTTTTAAAAATATTGACCAAGTTGTTTTCAAAATATTTAGTTTGCAAAAAAACAATTTTTGTATTTTTTTAAATTTTCGAAAGATTTTTTTTAAATTTTGATTCACAATAATGTTAATACTTTTAAGAAGATTTACCATTAAGAATGAAAAATTTTTGGGAAAAAAAATTAAAAAAAAGGCACAAAACTTGCTTTCGTAGCTTACAACTTCAACGTAGCTTGAAATAGGCAATGTACATATTTATTGGTTCCATAACATTATCATTAAAAAAAATGTTTTAAAAACAATTTAAAATATAAATGATTACTATGAATTATTATAAATTAGTTATATAGCTAAAACAGATAGAGATCAAAAAGAAGTATGCCATCTGATTTGTTTAATAAATATCAATTTATGAAGAAAAAAATTTTAAAATCGTTAGAGCGGGTTTTTTTTTAATTAATTTTTTATATATAAAAAATCTTGAACATTTTTTAAAAAATAAAACTTGGTATGCGAACTTTAAGTATTTAATAAAATACAATTTTTCACAAAATTTAAAAAAAATCATTAGCCCGTTTTCAAGATATTGAATTTTCAAAAAAAAAAATTTCAATGTTATTTTAAAAATCCAAGAATAATTCTTTCGAAAAATTTTATATGCAGAATTGTTAAAATTGTAAGTGACCTTTTGTATAAAAATTTTGGTTGAAATCAGTGCATTAGTTAACGAGAAATTTGAAAACCAAAAAATCGGTTGTATGACAGGTACCGTTATTTTTTGAACTAAAAAAAAAATTTGAATTTCGCCTCTAGGGAATCCCATAAGACACTTTATTCCAAAGTTTGAAGAAATTCGCTTCAGCCATTTAGGCTGCAGGTCGAGGTACAGACAGACGGACAGACAGACAGAATTGCGGGACCCACTTTTTTCGTGTTCTCTATCATCGTAATGTTAAGGAAAATTATTATCTCGAATTTTTTTTTGCACGAATCCTAAACTTGCCCTATACTACGTATATCGCAAGTAAAAATGTATGAGAAAATCAAAAACCTAAAACATGTTTGTACTCGAGGTACCAAAAATAACCAAGTTTTGAAAACAACAAAATTATTAAAAAGTATCATTTCCTTATTTTAATTATTTAAATGTTTTTAACAAAATTCTTGGAGCCGTTTATGAAAAAATATGATTTTCCTTTTTGGCTTAAAATATAGTATGGCAGCTACCGTTATTTTTCGTCCTACAAAAAATTTTAAAAAACATGTGGGGCATGTTATTAAAAAAAAAAACACTATATACCAAGTTTGAAGAAAATCCCCCCAGCTGTTTAGGCTGTAGGGGCAAGGACAGACAGACAGACAGACGGAATTGCGGGACCCACTTTTATCGCGTTCTCTATCATCGTTATGTTAGGGAAAATTTTTATCTCGAGTTCGATTTTTTTTACGAATCCATAACTTCCCATTTGCGATATATGTATATGTACAATACATACGTATTTAGTACCTATATATGTATGTATCGCAGGTAAAAATTCAGAAACAACCTGGAAAAAAATCCATTAAGTTATGTAGGCTGCAGCCTCGGGGAATAGCAGATAGGCAGATTTTCATAAGCAAACGTTTTATTTTTCGTTAAGCCATGCAATTCTACTCTCACCTCAACGCATCCAAAGAAAATTTACTTCAATATAAAATTATATTTAAATTTCATGCGAGCACCCTGTATAAAACATGTTGATTTTTTTTCCATAAACCGTGATGAATTTAAAACTAAAACGTTTTTAAAATGTACTAGAATAATATAAAATAACATCGAATTTATTTAAATAATAACATTTTCCTTTAAAACTGAACCTGTTTATAACAAATTAAAGACAAGTTATAAAGTTCATTTTTTTAAATATTCGAAATATGTACTTCCTTGATTCTAATTTGATTACCAAACAACAGTCAAAATTTATTCCAAAAGACTACCTACTTAACTATGCGAATAGACAGACATAAGTACGACAGGCACACCAAACCCAGAAATTAACAATATTTCACAAAGGTGTTTTCTAGAGGGATACCTACCTATTACCATTATCAGGTAAGTCGTAAAGTAACCCATGTAACCCCATACTGCTTAATGAATTTTATCATAAAGAATGATTAGCGATGTACATTATATCAGCATTTTAATTCTTCTTGTCCTCGTTTTGTTGTTGTTTCTTTTTTTTGCAAATAAATTAACATCGTTGTATATAGGCATTGTATTGTCGCCACGCTGTCCAAGTGTCCAGCCATTTGAAGCTATATTCTCATAGCCCATGCCCACTAGCCACTTAATATTAATTTAATTTGACGCGCATTACTGCGGATTCTGTTTTAAGTGATTCCTTTCAAAAATAACAACACTAACCATTTTGTGTAGCCATATTATCATACATAGAGGAAAGAGTAGGAATCTCGTCGAGGCAAGGCAAAGGCTCATCGCATTCATAATATCTTCAAGGGAATCACATCATATAAAAATGTCATTCTTATATAGATACATACATTTTTACAAAATAGACAAAAAGATTCTCTTGTTTTTTTTTTCTACAAAATTTATATAAGAAATCATGGCAAAGCTGTTGACGGAAGCTTAAATAGTTCGCCATATTTAGCATAAGTACAGCTTCATTATAATAAAATTGACTATTCAGCAGATTCTTTAATTTAGAATTTGCAAATATTTCATAGGTCGTTGGACCTATGTATTCTATTGTGTTTTTTTTAACTGTGAATGAGGAAGTCTTTCACAAATCACACAACCCCGCGACACCACAAAGCTCTATAAGCAATTCTTTTACGTATATAAATAAAGACTTAGCTTAAACCTTAAATTTCATAAAATTAAAGATCAACAACATGACCTTATAACGGAATGATGTTTTTTATTATTACTTTTATGTTTTTAATTATACGGTTCTTTGTTCGCGTGAACGAATATTTTTCATTCAAAATATGGTTTTTTTATTTTATGCTCATGATTCTGAATTTAAAAAAAAATAGAATAAGATTCTTCCAAAAAAAAAGTCACAAGTTAGACATAGGAAATAATGTTTGAATTTAAAATGTTGAATAACTGGTTAGGAAACATTATTTAAGTATAAAGAATTAATGAATTTACATAAACGAGAAGTCAGGTGGATCATCCATAGAAAAAAAGATCTACGGGAAGAGAATTACCCACCTAAAAATTCAGCTTCTTTAAGCTTAAAAATATTGATGTGCCGCAGGTTTTGCTTTATATAAAGCTTCGGTATACATGTAACGAACACGATAACTACTTCTTTAAAACCGAATACAAATAAGAAAAAGAAGACTTACTGAATTTGCGATTATTATTTTTTGTTTATATGTTTTTAATTATATAAAGCAGTTGCTAAGAACTTTATAGTTTTTGTAATAGTAGACTTCACAAAGAAGGTATACATCATTTTGTTTGTTTTATAAGCTTCTATAATTGATATTACAGAAGATGATTGAAGCCTGCACTTTGTAAATGCTGCATAAAGTTTGTTTAGTAGTAGTCCGTAGCGTAATGGTTACTGTGTTGGACTGTCACGCTGGAGGTCTGGGTTCACTTCCCAGCCTCGTCCACCTACAAAAAGTAAAAAGTTTTTTTCAGGTCTACTGCCTCTTGCGAGGAATTGACAAATCCTCCAAGAGTATCACTTTTCATGGAAAAGTGCTTCTTGTCTAGCCGTTCGGATTCGGCATAAAATTATAGATCCCTTTGATTCCTGGCGACACGCGCACACAGGAATGGTTGCGAGTTGTTAGTCATTAAGCCCTGGTTCTTCACGAGCGTTGGGCCACCCAATTTATTTAATTTATTGTTAAGTTTTTTATATAAGTTGCTGCAGTCAGTCTTTAAAAGGTTTCTGTAACCATTTTTAATAAGCTTTATCGAATACTTGGATACGGCTTGTACGGTTTTACTAAAGAATCATACAAGAAAATGTCAATCTATAATAAAGAAGCTCGAATTTGTAAAAGTCATTTTAAAAAAACTGCATTGTCATCAATTATATATATTGAATAAATTGTTTTTCAAAATGTCTAATTCGTGAAGAAAAAGATAATTTATTTCACTTGAGTGCAATATGGCTGACTTGTCTTTTTGAGTATTCGGAAAGCTACTTTTCGTTGGCTATAAGACATTAGCTTCAATGCACGATAAACAGAAACAAGGTAGGTACATATTATGCTCATTAGATAAACACCACATTCGACATTTTGGTATATCTGGGTATTTCTATGACACCAAGATCATCTTTTATATTTTGTTCTATTTAATGTGAAGACCATAGTTAAAAATTAAGTATTTAAATGAATTGTGTTTAAGGGATAAGCATTTTAAAAATAGAAACATTTATAAAAACAATACAAAAAAGTTATATTTTTCTTTTCGTTGAACGTGACGTCACACACCTAATGATCATACCTTGTTGCTGTTTATCGTGCTTCAGTGGCCGTGTGTTTTTTTGGTTTAAAGTTATCAAAAATATGCATAACTTATTGAGGCAAGACATAAGAGTAAGGAATCGTATTAAGAATCTGCCAAACCAAAGCGCTTCTTTCGCTGTTGACAACGTGTGGGTCGTGCTCTAGTCTTATCGCCAGGTAATTAAGTTTGACAGGTGAAAGTTTTGGTGTCGCAGCGAATGTTTCGTCGCTTTCGGCTCTCCTAAACCAACGCGAAACATTCGTCGCAGTGGAGAAAAATTTGCCGTTGGTGTTGGCACTATCATTTATCACCATATAAATACATTTTGAAAGGCGAATGTTTCTCCACCGCGTTGGTGTGGGCACCATCATTTATCACCTTGTAAATGAATTTCGACTGGCAAATATGTCTCTCCACTGCGCCAAATGTTTCGCGTTGGTTTGGGAGAGCCTTATCCTGCGGCCACACGAGCCAGTACTGGCAAGCCAGTTGGCTACATAAATTGACTCTGTCAAGTTCGTATACGTGAATATGCTGTGACGTAGGCGGCACGCAACTTGTAAGCAAGTTGCTTACAAGTATCTGCGGTCACGTTCAGCTTTTACAAGGATAGCCTATCTAGGGTTCTAAATACACATTTTTATATTGAATTTGCTTTGGCATCGGACTTCGATTTTTTCTTACTTAACAAAAAAAGAATTCTGCATCAAGTATCTTGAGATGGTCAACGCATAATACTGCCAATGCGTTGACGGATGCATTGACAGACATTTCTGTCGCGTCAAAGTAACTTAGATTGATTTTCATCTAATTCTAAAATTTTGATTTTTTTAAAATAATTTAAAAAAAAATTGACTTTATGGAGGTTTTTTAATCCATCGTCATCGTAGCCATCCTTTAATGGAATTTGACAGTTTATACGTTGACAGATAGGTACTAAACTAAATTACGTTGTAAGAGGAATATTTCTTTCCAAAATGTCACCCAAAGGCGCTAAAATCGCCTTTTCCCGCGCAAAAAATTTAATCTCAACAAAATTCAGATATCTTTAAGTTTTTCAATGCATCATCTCCGTAGCAATCATTCAATTTTTAATTTGACAGTCTATGGCTTGCCAAATCGGTATCAGAATGTTCCAAATGTCACCCGAAATCCCCAAAATTATCAATTTTTCCCAAGCAAAAAATATACCCTCAAAAAATTACGATTTTTAAAAGATTTTGTATAATTCATCATAATGATAGCCATCCTTCAATCATATTTGACAGTTGCCTATTTTGGAAATATTAAAATTTCTTGGTCCCTCCTCTCATTAAAAGTTGGGGTAGAAAAAATATTTAATTTTTCATTAAATTTTTAACGAAAAGCTATCTATATCGCTTTATAAACGAGTCTGAACGAGGCCTCTGTCGTCGCTACTGGCTTCCCAACTGGCTTCCCAACTGGCTTCGAAAATGGCAAGCAACTTGCTCAGGTTTGTATGTGTTAGTAAGAAAATTTAAATGTATTGTAACTTGTAAGCCAGTACTGGCTCGTGTGGCCTCAGGGTTAATTCTCTCCCAAAGAGACGCGAACATTTGCGTTTTTGTTAGCATTTGTGTATTTGTCATTTTTCCAACGATTCTCTATTTCGTTTCTCTATTTGCCGCGATTTCAGTGGAAATGAAGCGATAAATGACACTTTATGACGCGATATGCAAATCGCCATATTAAACCATCAGAGACGAATCCGATGACGAATGTTTCGATGTCGTTCTGAATATTTCGCATTGGACTTTCCCAAACCAACTCGATACTTCTTTCTTTCAAAGTGACGGAGATAATTTTTAGTGAAAGGACGACAGTTTTAAGTTGTCATTGAGCATTATATGTATATCTGTCGTTTTGCTATGGTTTCGCTCCGATTTCTCGTCGGTTTGGGAGAGCCTTTAATATGATCAGTGTGGGTGCTCTCGTTTATCGACAGTTTAGTTGTTGTGCCAAAAAAATAATTTGATTTTTTTTTTAATTTTAAAAATATTGAGTTTACAAACTAATTTTGCAAAAATTGTTCAATGAAAGAACTTATTAAAAAAAAAAAAAAAAAAAAAATAGAAGAGATTTCTGGCTCTACAAAAAGATCTAACAGAGCATTGTTAGTGCTACCGTTTTTTTTTTTTTTTTAATATTTTCGTTTCAGTTTTGAGTTATTTTTATTGAAAACTGTCCCTCCTGCCTATATGGAGGGGAATAATAATAATTTTAATTATATGCCTGTAAGACCTCAGGTCTTTTAAATGCAATGCACGGCACTAGTAAGAAGGAAATAGAAAGAAAGGAAAGATTTTTGTCGGCACAGTGGATTGAGAATTAGATGCTAATTATCTTGTGAAATTCCACGGCTGGCATCCAGTTGAAACTGGGGAATATAGAAAAGAATGCTACCTAGACTGGAGCTGGAACCCATACGTCCAGGATAGCAGTCAAACACTCTATCCACTGTACCGATGCAACCCTTAAAATTAATATATCCCCCCCTCCCTTACAACAAGATTTTATATTGGCTCAACCCATTCTAAACCATCTTGCTTTTTTTTTACACCTTAGGTGAATCACCCTGTTCTTTCCTTTTTTGATTGAAATGTCTCGAAGCCACACATATAGAATTTAAAACAAAAAGTGTACCGTGTAGACCTCTGTGACCCCCCCCCTCCGTCCTTGGAAACGGCATTAGGTTAGGTTAGGTTAAGTTGATGGGCTGCCGGTATATCTTGTTCCCGTCACACTTAGATCAATGTTGATCCCTTGTGATACCCCGATGGATTGGACCATCCCATTAAAATATATAACCTATGAAATTCATGGAGTATCGAGCCATTTGGAGGCGTTGATAAAGTTCATTAAATTTAAGATGTTCTTATCTGTTGACTTCGAGATTTCTGCTAAATCGGTAAAGAAAAGCTACCCAAAAATTGTTTCCTTATGTTGCAGAGTGCCGGACAGTGACCTAGGTAGTGAAGGGTGTCCTCCACTTCTTCTTCGTCTCCGCATCCTCTGCATAGGTCTACAGTATTATGTCCGATTTTCTTTTTATGATACCCTAAGAGATTATGTCCTGTGATAATTCCTATCAGAAGATACAGGGATCTCTTTTTCAGGTTCATAATTTTGTCTGTTTTTCTCTTATTCTAGCTGGGCCACGGATTCTTTGTAGTGGTACAAGTTACAAGTGAGTTCAACGGCCTTGACAGTAGATATCTTCTATAGAACCTTTTTTGTAAACCTTATCGTTATCAGTATCGCCCAAGCCGATGAAATACGGTATGCTTTATGCAAAATTAAATGAAAAGAAAATTAATGTTTAAAGGTACACCATGGTGAATACGTAATATAATTATCCTGTGCAAGTTGCAAGTTTTCATTTTTTTTTTTAAATCTTCAAATTGGATTGCCAAATTTTGTAATGTGCTAAAGGGGTCAATATTAATGCATACCTAAGTAAGGACAATCAAGTTAAAAAGTAATGTGACGAGGGGGCATTTTCAATGGAAACTTAAAATTCGTCAAGATTAAATTTATCATTGAATAAATTCATTTAAATATCCAAATTTGACACAAACCATTTACAAATCCTCAATAGGTTCCCCTCTGTGTATCGTCGGGTCGACTCGTCACTTGTCAGTCCAAGTTTTCATTAAGCTATAGCCTCCAACGGATGTATGGCCGTGTCGTGCATCTATCGACGCAATAAAAGAAAAAAATAATTTAAGTATTCCCTAAACCCTGAACTGTTCAAATACAGTAAGGACCTGAGAAAATATCATGCTATAAAACCTTACACAGGACTACAAGCTCTTCACAAGGATTAAACAGCCTACTTTCTACGAAGTTTGCTAAGCGAGTTAATTTTTTCAAATTTCTAGATGTTGAATATAAGTTCGACTTAATTACATATCAATCATAAATAAATTCCCCTTTTTCGACCTTATTATTTTTTTGATATGGAAATAAAGGCGAACATGAAAAAAAGATGAATTCGACATTATTCCAAATCTAAATGGAAATAAAGTCGATTCAACTTTATTTCCTTCTACCTTATTTCACGGCGCCTTTGATAGAGAGCTGTGTTTTAAATTATTTATAAAATAATGCAATCCAAAGTTTTACCAACAAAATCACTAAACGAAAAAAGGGTTTAACGATTTATTAGGAAATAACATTTGCGCAAAATTTAAGTCGATTTAGTACGATGTTAAATCATTTTTAGCATTATACTAGATTTAAAAGTGTATTTGCTAATTTTAAAAGAGTTTAGCATCAAACTATCTCCTAACATTTTACTAGAGTTAAGATCACCAAATGGCTATTTTATCTTTTTAGTATCGTACTAATGAGGTACATATGACTGAATAATAAGTAAAATGTTAAGCCCTTAACAATAGGTTATTTAAAATTTTGCGCCATTTTATTTAAAAAAGAGTAAAAAATTATTTACAGTATTTAATCTACAAAAGCAAATTTCAACTAAAAAACCCGTTTCAATCAAATTTAATTTTTTTTTAGTTTTTCACGTTTCTCTCTACCGATACCGATAAAATTTTTTGACCATTATTGCAATACAGTATGCATAGTTTTGAACCACAGAACCAAGTTCGTTTGATCTAATGGTGCATTTTCTTTAGGTATATTCGTTTCTGAATCATCCTAAAAGTCAAAAAGTCACTTTCAACAATGGATATTAAAATTTGTATCAAACATAAAATACATGCATGTTAACCAAAATCTACCTGAAGATCCAGGGTCAAACACCATTTATTCTAACAAATTTCTAAGGAACAGTGTTTCAATTTATTAATTGATAACTTTAAATTAATTAATTATTATAATTATAATAGTCGTAAAATAAAGGGCCATAAAAAGTTACTATTCTAGAACATTAATTTGTCATGGAATAAGCGAATTAGTATTTTTGAACAAGTATTTTCTTATTAAAAGCACAAACTATATAATTTATATTTTTAGTATGTTAAGATGGATAAATCTAAGCTAGAATAAATAAAACCTGTTAATCAGCGCACAGTAGCACTTAAAATTTGGATTTACCAATAATTCTGTTATTAGAGTCTAAGCTTTAAGCCCTTAGGCTTGTTTTTATTTAAAAGTAAATTTTTCTTTTTGAATTGATAAACATTTCCGTATATGAGTAATCTGTATGGGTATGGTATGGTTTATCTGTATATATTTTCTTAAATATCAGCTTATTTATGCATTAAATATTTAGTTCAAATATTTAATTGTTCAAATGATGTATGTTTCAAAAAATTTAATGAAAATGGATTGGTAAATGATGAAATGGTGGTACAAAAAATAATTAAGTTACAACTAATCAAATAAAAATAAATATGTTTAATTCAATTTAATTTTTGTTTAGAAAATTATAGGAAATTGTAAAGTAAATTCTGACTTGTTGATCTCTCTTGTCGTCGAAGGCTATTATTCGGCTAAGCTTAGTAGACAAAAAGATGCCCGCTCAGAAACAATCTAGTTTTCGACAAGGCACTAGAGAGTTGTACTGAACTAAATCGCTATAAGAAAAAAATCAATTTAGAAAATGAATAAGTTTCATGCTGTAATATTTCATATTGTACTGCATAACAAATACATACAGAATAGAACATGATTTTATATTAACTTGCTTTTTAGGTAGAACAACTTTTTATTAAAACAGGTTTTCTGTTCTAACTTCTCTGACGTATCTTACAAATCTGTGATGGTTCTGTTCTTATCTGACTAACTATGAAATCCGTGTGATATGAAAAAGAAGACAAATGAAAGAAAGAAAATAGGTCGTATGATACTGAAATTGCATGCTGCTTTTAAATTTTTTGTTTTGTTTTTTTTTTTTTTTCGTACAGAAAAATTCCTGATGGGGTACCGAAACATGTCGTAAAATGTTTTTATTAAAACGAACTTGTACTACAAATCTATCAACAACAATATACTTTAGTCTCGTTAATTCTAAGATCCAGTATGGAATAACTTGTTGGGGAGGCGCATATGAAAACACACTTAATCAGGTCCGTCAAGCTGCGTCGTCCACAACAGAAATTCCAAATTCTAATTATGCAGGAATTAAAAGCTTTTTTGGAGCTAATTTAGTACCCTAATCCGGGCGGAGCACTAAAATGCCTTCCCACTGAAACCCGTGGACGACTCAGCTTGACGTCAAGCTGCGTCGTCGTCCACACCTTTAAAATACAAAAATTCAAAACTCTAATGATGCAGGAATTAAGATCTTTTTTAGAGCTCATACATTACCCCAATCCGGGCGGAGCACCTAAACGCCTTCCCACTGAAACGCGTGGACGACGCAGCTTGACGTCAAGCTGCGTCGTCCACACCTATAAATACAAACAAATTCAAAAATCTAAAGATGCAGGAATTAAGAGCTTTTTTGGAGCTCATACATTATCGCAATCTTAAATTTAGTATTCCACGATTTCACCTTAAAAATAGGTACTGAATGTGCTAACATGGTGTCCACTATTTTTCAAAATAAATTTCCCTGATCAATTTCAAAATTTTCCCTGACCAAAAAATAAAAAAAAAAAAATTCATGAGTAGGTTCGTATTAATATTGAACAAATAATGCACAAAGTGGTAGAAAATGTACGTATTTGAATGGAGTTAATTAAACCTTAGGCAAAAAGAAATCACCTTGTATTTTTCAAAGATCTATCTGAAGGTATACATAATTGATTGCATTTAAAGTGAAAAATAATAACTGCATGAATTTAAAAAAAATAGTTTTGCTTAACAAAAGGGACGACTATACCCTATGCAATGTAGTTCATAGTAATGAATGACCATTTAAATAAAATGCTTTTAAATCATATGTATCTTTGCGATGTTAAAATTTAATAGTTTATTTTTTTTAAATAAATCAAAATGTATTAATTCAGGTATGCAGAAACAGTATGAAGAAATAAGTAAAAAGAAATAATCGTACTTGAAATATAAACTTGAACGCGTTGGTTGAACCTCACAGTCAAAGGACAATGGACAAATTGGGCCCAGCACCAATAAGAACGGCCTACATATAATGTATAGGTATTTGTTTATACATTCCTTATCCGTTAACCGTTTGTCCAAATTCGCTGTGTGACAAAAGTTATTTAATTTTGATTAAAATGAGTTTTATGGTAACCAAATCCTTTTCTTCTTAGTTTTTCTTTAATATTTTGTGTATTTTTCGCTCGATTTAAGCCATTTTTGGAATTAAGTTCTTTGAACTTATGATAGAATACCTGAATTTTTAAAGTTATGTTTAGGGGTCGCAAGCATCATTTTTATGCAAAAAGCAGTTTTCGGAGCATTTAATTTGTAAAAAAAAAACAAATATTTGTTTTTTAATAATATTTTTGGTGTCAAAACCATCTCTGGAAAAAATCAAAAAATATCAATTTTTACCTCATTTATCAGAATAAAAATAGGTATTGTTTTTAATCTTTTGCAATTCGTAAAAGTAAGACAAAACAACATACCAAACCAACCATGGTGGTTTTGACACCATAATATATTATTATAAGGGGTTGAAATATTTTTAGTTTATTCCTTATTTAGTAACGAAACACTTGGTATTACATTTATAACGGACTGACGGGCACAAAATATTAAAAAAAAAAAAATATAAACAAAAATTTAATATTTTGTTCGTTTGGTACCTACTAAAAGATTTTTAAGTCAGATTCTTACCTATTTTAAGTTAGTCTCTTTTTTATCATATACAAAAGTCACAAACCCAGTTCCTTGTTTTACACAAAAATCACTTAATAGTCCAAAATCAAAGCCAGGTCGTCGTTTTTGAACGAGCAGACAAAAAAAACATGTTTGCACTAATAGTACAGTAACTATACTCTTTCACGTATGCGTCAAATCTGGTATTTCTGATTTCTTGCTGAGTTGTTCAGGATATCGGCCTAGTAAATAACCTAAGTTTTCGACCTCGAGCGGCGACCGCTTCATGGTCAAAAATCAGAAAAAACAGCGATTTTTTCGCGCTTTTTTTAGTTATTGGTAATTTTAGTCCCAAATAAATAATTCTAAATAAAAGAATTGTTCTACGAATTCAAATTAACTTAACTTGCTTCAACTTGAGACCGAAGCCAACTCTGTACACCCAATGGTTTCCAAAATACAGCAATTCAAAATTTAGCGATACAAAATTAGTGTTATATATAAAAAGTAGTGTTATCAAACAGTACAATGGTAAATAAAGAATGGTTGACATAAATGCATCAAAGCACTGGATCGTGTAGATTGGGCCATCAAAATAGGACAATCATACCGGAAGGGGGGTCTGTTTACCCTCGTTCAGATGGGAGGGGCAATTATGTAAAAAAAAATACTTTAGGTAGAAACAACACTATTGAAAAACAATATTAACACCCATAATATTCTCCTATAGATTATCTTAAGCCCAGAAACTCATTCTTGATTTCTCTTTTTAAATAAAGTTTTTTTTAATCGATAGTTTTTGAGAAATTAATTTCCAAACTCAACATTCTGAAAAAGAATTTTCAACTATTTACTTAGTAGAAACAGGATCCTTGGAGCAATTTGCTTTTTCAATATTTTGAGTTTGTAAATTGATTTCTCAAAAAGTATCGATTAAAATAACTTTATTGAAAAAGAAAAATCAAGAATGGGTGTCTGGGCTTAACATAAGCTATAGGAGAATATTGTGGGTGTTACCATTGTTTTTGAATAGTGTTGTTTCTACCTTAAGTCATTTTTTTAGATAATTGCCCCTCCCATCTTAACGGGGGTATATAGACCCCCCTTCCGGTATGATTGTCCTATTCATTTGGTCCAATCTACATGATCCAGTGCTTTGATGCATTTAAGTCAACCATTCTTTATTTTCCATTATACTGTTTGATAAACTACTTTTAATATTAATTTTTTTATCGCTAAATTTTGAATTGCTGTATTTTGGAAACCATTGGGTGTACAGAGTTGGCTTTGGTCTCAAGTTGAAGCAAATTAAGTTATTTTGAATTCGTAGAACAATGCTTTAATTTAAAATTAATTATTTGGGACAAAAATTACCAATAACTAAAAATAGCGCGAAAAAATCGCCGGTTTTCCGATTTTTGACCATGAAGCGGTCACCGCTCGAGGTCGAAAACTTAGGTTATTAACTAGGCCACTATTCTGAAACACTCAGCAAAAAATCAGAAATACCAGATTTGACGCTAACGGTGCCTCCAATACAAACGACAAGGTTACTGGACTATAAATCTTCGTTTTCATTATCGTTATCTTAGACTTGATTTTGTAGCTTGAGCAAAAAATGTTATTTTTCGGTAATGTTATTCTTCTTTAAAAAACCACAAAGACACTTAAAATCGGTAAAAACTGACTGAGATAAAAATGTTTTAGTACCATAAAAATGAAAAAAAATATTCTATTTTTTTTAATATTATTTTGTTTGATCTATTTAGGAATCATTTCGTAAAAAATGTACAACTATTTTCTTCGTTGCTAAATAAGGATTAAGTTAAAAAAATTGAACCCCTAATAGTATATATAAGGGTGGTTTGTGGGTGGTTTTGTGGGTTGTTTTGTCCAATTCTTACGAATTGCAATTTAAAACCTTGAAAGAAATACCCATTTTTATTACGTAAAATGAGATACAAATTGGAGTTTGTTTGTTGTTTTCCAGAGATGATTTTGACATAAAAACTATTATTTAAAAGCCAATATTTGTATTTTTTAAAAATTAAATACTCCAAGAAATGCTTTTTGCATAAAATTGAAGGTTGCCGTAAACATAATTTTAAAAATCTGAAAAAACTATGGAAAAAATTTATTGTAAAACTCGTTTTATTCAAAATTAAATAACACACAGCGAATTTGGACAAACGGTTAACGGATAATGAATGCATAAGCATGTACCTACATATATTCGATATGATGGCCGTTCTTATTGGTGCTGGGCCCACGCTCCATACATCTTTACCCATTGTCCTTTAACAGTTAGTTTTTTTATTTTTTGCATCTTATTGGCCGCGATCGGAAACCTATGCGATAGCCTATCTAAAGGTCGATTCACAATGGAACGAGTAAACTAAAAGCGACGAGAGCGTGACTTGATTCGCTGTCATTTTTTTCTAGTTACAAAATCGTTTTCCAATTCACAGTGCGACGAGTTTCTTGACGACGAGTTTTTTGGTAGCGTTAAATTATTTATTCTTTTTCTTCTAAAACTACACCATGGAATTAGAATGTTCTGGACTCAAATGGAGCAGTAAGCAATTGCCTTTAATTTGAGTCCACAAAATTCTTATTCCATGGTGTAGTTTTCCTAAACAATTTTTTTTTTTCGTCGCATTGTAAATCGATCTTAAGATAGTTTCGTATCCATAAAAGTTTTCGAACGGATTGGTTCTTTTTGACATTTCGCTTGGGATAGAAGCGTACATATATCTACCAAAATATTTCAGATAGCATGGATAGCTATCCAACAGCAAAAGCTGTTTTGTCAGCACACGGGATTCCAACAACACGAACCTATCTGGATAGCTCTACATAGGTTTCCGATCGCGACCATTACTGTACGAAATAACACAAGGTGCAGTAAGTTGTGTTTCACTAATTTTTTTTTTGTTTTGACATATTCACAGGTATGGCAAAAGATACGAAATGAATAATTTTAAACAGAGATGTAATCAAAACGAAATGTTCGATCAGAAAAAGTTTCTCATGAGAGAAAGTGAAAAAGGAGTTCAGTGAATTTTTAAAAATTGATATGGAAACAATTTTCCCTGACCGCTTCCCGAATTCCCTGACTTTCCCTGACCATATTTTGTTCCCTGACTTTCCAGTTTAGCGGACACCATGTATAAATTGGAGACTTCCTGTATTTGACAATAGAAAAAATAAAAAAAATCTTGTTAGACGTAGAATTAGGTCATTTAAAAATATATCAAGTTTTGTCTATCTACTCCCACTGGTTTGATTTTAACAGGGTAAAAATCTTTTTTTTATGACGTCACTCTTCCCATGCTGGGTCCACCAAAACAATAATAAAAAATATAATCAAGCAGAAACTTAGCGCTAGGTCATTGTGAGGCAACTAAAACAAAATGTGCTCTTAAAAAACTGTATTTTAACATTTCCACACACATATCCAGTTTCAACGTGGAACAATTTTTTTTTAAATATCATAATTTATAAATGTAGTATGTACCTATTTTGAAGGTGAAATCGTAGAATACTTTATTTAAGATTGCGATAATGTATGAGCTCCAAAAAAGCTCTTAATTCCTGCATCATTACAGTTTTGAATTTGTTTGTATTTATAGGTGTGGACGACGTCCAAGCGTTTCAGTGGGAAGGCGTTTAGGTGCTCCGCCCGGATTGGGGTATTGTATGAGCTCTAAAAAAGCTCTTAGTTCCTGCATCATTAGAGTTTTGAATTTTTGTATTTTAAAAGTATGGACGACGACGCAGCTTGACGTCAAGCTGAGTCGTCCACGGGTTTCAGTTGGAAGGCATTTTAGTGCTCCGCCCGGATTAGCGTACTAAATTAGCTCCAAAAAAGCTCTTAACTCCTGCATCATTAGATGCGTTGTGGACGACGCAGCTTGACGGACCTCACTTAATCCTATATTTACATCGCAGAAACATATTGTCCGAATCGTATGTAAAAAATCAAGATTAACAATAAGTTGGCCTTTATTTCGAGATCGTCGTATCTTGCCGTTGAAGCACCTTTATGTATATAAAGTTCTTAAAGTTCATTTCAGGAGAAGTGGATACAGCCAGGATTTTCAGAAACTCAAATACACATAGCTTAAGAATTAATTCTCTCTCTCTAGTGAACATCCCAATGAGTAATAGAACTCAATTCGCAAATTTTTATACTTCAACAGCACCAACTTTTTGATCAATTGCCTTTTGAAACAAGAAAACTTCGTTATCGTAATTTATTCTTTAAATCAGTAAAAAAAAATGGCTCCTTGAGGTAGATGTTCAAAAGTCTGTTTTTACGTATAGCATAAAAGATAACTTTTTACCTTTCTATTTACTTTTCTTTTTGTTTTTTACTTCTATTTAAAATAATAAGGTATCCAGAAGGCAGTCCGAAAAATACAGATGATTGTACTTTTTTTTTTAAATGGTGCTCTAACCCCAACAGGGAGTTTTTTGAATTTTTGGTACTGTTTGGAATATGTCCACTAAATTTCAACTAATTTATTCCTGGGACATGGTTATTTTTTTCGAATTTGAATTTCAATTTACTCAATTAAATTCATTTAATTCAAAACAGTAGATTTATTCAATCTAAGCCTGTCCACTTGCAACTTGAATGGTCTTTCTATGGCAATAATGCAAGATGGCTGCGTTTTTTCAAGATTGTGGTATTTTCCCAAAGCGGATTGTTTGGGATATTTCACATATGATTAAGGACACTTTTGTGAACATGACCAACAATACCTAATCACACCTATTAAAAATGTTGTTCTGGTTACAGATTTTTTTTTCTAATTTAACTGGACTATAAATAATAAAACAAAATTCTTCAAAACATGAATAAGTTGGAAAAATACTAATGATCCAACATCGTTTAGCTTCAAAGGTTGCCCACTCTGTAGCCCTGAAGTCTAAAAACAATTTTGTTGCTTTCAGTAACACGTACATGTTATTTTAGTATGTTAAATACAAAATGCACATTCCCACCTTCAAACGTGAAAAAAGACAATAATAATTTCTGTATTTTTCAATATTCGTTTATTATAAGAAATAGCATTTTCACTCAATTATAGTTTTTGTTTTATTCATTTATCAATTTTTCTTTGTTTATTTATTTAATTTTTTTTTTTTTTTAATTTATTATTCAAAACTAAAACTCAACCCTTTCGAATGAATTTCCCCGCTATGTACGTGTTTTTTTTTTTGAATTTTTGATGCTTATGCTATTTATGTATGTATTTAGTTTCAATAATAACATTTTTCAGCTTCGCAAAAGTTTTCGTTAAAAATCATTTGCAATTTGAAAAAAAATAATAAAAACATTGAACAAGCAAAACATTATTCAAGATATATTTTGTATTTTGAGTAAGAGTTTTGTATTTGTAACCAAATAGAACATGTTAGACTTGGATAAAAATATAAATTTTGAGAAAATATTTTGTTTGAGAAAATTTATATTCTGTGTAACTTCTATTTTCGGTAGAGACTTAATATTTGTTTTTTTTATTATTTGTTTATTTTTATGTAAAAGATCATTTGAAACCACTGAATTGATTTGGTTGAAAAACATATTCGCATTCTTTGATTTTTTTGTTTGCATAGGTAAATGAATATTTGCATTGGCATATTTATTAAACATTAAAAGTTGTTTTTATTTGTTTATATTATTTTGTTTTGTTTACCTAACTACAAAATTTCTTTTCGAGCAAAAGAATACATATACAAATACATATAGAGGATCATTTAACTATATAAAATTAATATACAAACATTACTGGGGATACAAAATTCTTTAAAAAAAAGTCCAGCTAACATTTACGCTTCTGTATATTTTTATAAATTTATAATTAATATTTCCTAGCTTTTTTTTCAAAAGAATTATCAATAAGCAGGTAAAAAATCTAAACTTTGCTTTGTAAATGTTATTTTCTCTGTTTTATTTTTAATTTAATTTTTTTTTATTTAATTTTCTTGGTTTATAAACTTTAATAAATATTTTTATGTCATAAATTGTAATTAATGGTCTCAAAAGAAAAAATAATAAATTTCTTTTCTGTAGAAAAATTAAGTTAGTATTATTTAAATATTCAGCTTTTACAATTCATTATTTTTAATGTATATAACATTTATGTTTTGTTTCTTATATTTTGTGAGCGGTTTGTTTTGTTTTGCAATCATTAGTTTTTTTTTTTTAGAATTATTATTTAATATTAAGTCGCAGCACACAAAGCAGAATTGTTTATATAATGCTTATTTAAAATAAAAAGTTATATTTCGTTTTACAATTTGCACTTTTAAGTTTATTAGTTGTTTTAGAATAAAATGAATATATATTGTTTTAGTTTTGTTTTATGTTTTATGTTTTATTTTGTTTTTTTTTTTTGTAATTTAGTTGCTATTCTTGTTACATCATGGTTATTTTTTAATTATAAAAGTGTGTGAAGAAATTCGTAGAAAACGTGGAAGAGAAAAAGTTTATTTTTTTTTATAAGTAGTTTGGATATTTGAAGAAATTTTCTTTTATTCTTATCAAATACGTTTTTTTTTATTTTTTGTTTGCTTATATATTTAATTTATAGTAAGGAAGGTTAAAAATTGCTTTCGTATGTGTGTGTTTAATGAAAATGTTTCTTTGTTTGAAAATAGTTTAAAATACAAAAAGTTTAATGTAAAATACTTGAAAAATGTTTAGAATTCAATTAGGTATATTACTCGTATAAGAATTCAATTTAGGCTTAAAGTTTATTTAAATTATTAAACTACAAAATAAATTATTATAAAAAAGTGTTCCTTAAAACAATGATTTTGTATATGCAGAGGTCGTTGTACGTTGTTGTATGATAATAAGTAGAAAAGATCTTTTTAGTAGATTGACACCTTACTTGCACTTCCTTTATTTCGGCGGACACTTTGTGGCGGAGTTAATTTGTTGCTCAAACCAAAAATGTATTGCTGGCATAGTTTTTAAGTTATTGAAGTTTCCACTAAAATAAGCCTGAAGTTAGCGGGAGATAATTATAATTGTCTTATTGTCCAAATTTGTAACTAGTTGTTGCCCAAAAATTAATTTTGTATCTATTATGGGTCATTTTTTATTAAATTTTATTTTTTTTACTATTTTCTTAAAGTTTAAAATAGTACTTCTTGTCCACTGAACTTGCAAACGAAGTTTGAAAATTTCATATTCTTAGGATTTTGTGCTCAAGTTTCAGAATTTTTGAAAATTTAAAATCATATAAAATTAGTGGGCTGACAATTGGTTTTGTTACCGACACACTTAGATAATTTGTGGTACCCTAGGGATTTAATCCCCATAAAAAGAAACCTATGATAAATCCTATGATATAGTCCGTAAAGGGCGTCGATAAAGTTTCAGCAAGCTATAGCCTGAAAAATCGGAGGGTGTTTTCAAATTAATTGAAATCTGTCGCGGCTACATGAAATTTGGCCCCAATGAAAAATGGCCCAAACGAAAAATGGCCCAAACGAAAAATGGCCCCAAATTTGGGGCTCTTTTTCATAATGAAAAATGTCCCCATTTTCGAAAGTGAAAAATGACCCCAAACACAAAATGAAATATTGCCCCAAATTTAATATAAGAAGCAACAACAAGAAAAAAATACAATCGCGCAAAAAATGTTTTGCGTCGGCTTGGGAGACCATAAAAAGTACCTTGCCTGGCCCGCTTCGCGGGTCCAAGGATTATAACTCCCTTTTCAGGCCCTCTGTCCCGCTCACGCGACTCCGTCG
The DNA here is from genome assembly GCA_949320155.1 of Melangyna quadrimaculata. Taxonomy (NCBI): domain Eukaryota; kingdom Metazoa; phylum Arthropoda; class Insecta; order Diptera; family Syrphidae; genus Melangyna; species Melangyna quadrimaculata. The sequence continues at coordinate 9,911,814 of OX439485.1, read as the reverse complement.
CTCCGCTTAGGGTATGCTCAGTCGCCTGGCAGGCGCCTATGTTGTCAGTCGGTCTGCTATCAAAGTTTTCGTTTAAAAAGTATTTTGGTTTAAGAATAAAAGTTTGGGCCATTTATCATAATGAAGTTCCACCCCAAAAACAATGAAAACTGGCCCCAATTTACAAATTTTAAACTTTTTTTGTTTTTGTTGTTGCCCATATACATTTTTAGGGCAATTTTTCATTTTAAGTTTGGGGTCATATGTCATTGGGGCCAAATTTCGTGTAGCTCGACAAAACTGTTTCAAAAATGTCTTTTATAACTTAGTATCATACATCATACTCAAATATATTTAATATCTTAATCCACCGAATAAAATTTTGCAATTTTTTTTTAAGGACCACTCTTTTAATTTGCACTGCGAATGTTTTCATCAAATTAAATTTCCCTCTAATGGGAATTGTTTTCATCAAAGCTTAATTTATTAATTTTTTGAGTTATTTTTAAAAACGTGGATGTCATATTTTTTGAACTAAGAATAAGAAACAGAATCTTTTTCTTATAGAACAGTTATTTTATATGTATATATTTTCTTATATTTATAACACTAAAATATTATGAGGACACTTATAAATTTTATTTACTAACCGCACACAATTTTCATTTAAGAGTTAATCATTATAAAACAAAAAAAGATTTCAAGTATTTTGTTTCTATTTTTCTTAAGAAGATCACAAGATTTTTTAAAAATATTTTTTTTTTGTTTCGTTTTTATTGTTTTACTTAATATTTATTTTAAACTCTAAAATAAAATGTTATTTGATGATAGTTTGTTTCTTATCGAGACTATGACTAATAGTGTTGTTTTTTTTTTCTTTTCCTTCATAATAAAAATGTTTCTTAGCTAAATTTAAAATTTTATATTTATAGTAGTGTTAAGATATATATATTATATTTTGTGTTAAAATTTTGTTTACATTTCTTAAAGCTTAATATATATATTTCATTAATAATAATATATATAATATAATTTTTTATAAATTCTTTTAATATGTATGTATGTATATAATTTTGTCTTTTTCTAAATTATGTTATGTAACCTAAGTATTTTTGCAGTTGCTTTTATTTTGTTTATTTCTTTTGTTAAAAACATCATTTTGTTTTTTTTTTTTAGTTTTATTTAATTTTATATGTAAAAGTTTTAAAAACGTACTTAAGCTTGCGGTATAAGTTACCAAAAAAATACAAAATAATGAATATAACAAAAAATTACATAGAAAATCGTAATCAATTGTTTTTTTCGGGTTGAGTTTGTATTTGTGTCTTTAATTTGGAGAGTGCAGTTGCAACGTCAAGTAGCTACGATACGAATCAACCACAATCCTTTGTCTATATTTTGAGAAACTTTTAAATCAGCAATTGTGCCAACATTTTTGGATGTTACTATACAACAAAAAAAAAACTTTAAAATGGGTTTCAAATCATTTGGCTTGGGTAGAGTGAAATAAACTAATGATACGTCAACATGTTTTTCTATTTTTATTTACCTACTTTTAATTTATTTAAATTTTTAATTAGCACTTGGTTTTAGTCCGAGAAATTTACAACTTTGACTTTTTAATTTTTTTTTTTAGTTCTTAAGGCTCTCCCAAACCAATGCGAAACATTCGTTGCGGCGAAAAAACATTCGTCACTCAAAATTATTTCATATGTTTCTCCGCCGCGTTGGTGTGGGCACTCTCATATATCACCATGTAAATAAATTTTGACATGCGAATGTTTTTTCGCCGCAACGAATGTACCGCATTGGTTTGGGAGAGCCTTTATGCTGGCATATTTGACAAAATTTGTATTTTAATCTAAAATTTCTGGATCAGAAAATCACACACAAGAAAATGTTTATACTTTCTTTTGTGAAAATCTGTGAATATTTTTATTTGGGGAACGACATTGGACTGAAGGTATACCTATCCTTGTTGGCCGAGGCCACTGAAGCTAATTTCATGAACCAGTTAAAATTTCCGAACAGTTAAAAGGAGAAGTCACCCGGGGTTTAGACAAGCGAGTAAAACTAGTAGCATTTGTATCATAGTGTTAGTTTTATGGATGTATGTGTAACTAGTAGCTCTCTGCGCGTTTTGTCAACTAGTATGATTTTTTAAAAATATTTCATCCAGAAAAATATACAAATTATGGAAACTATGGAAACAAAACAAATAAATGAAAACCATACACTACACTAGCAGGATAACTGGCAGGCTACTCGCAGGCAAAAATATTATACTATTTGGGCTACTAGTTGGCTCTCTCGTGTTCTGATACACTAACACACATAAACGCTACTAGTTCTACTCGCTTGTCTAAACCCCGGCTCAGGTATATTACACTCAAACTGAAATGAATCATACCTAAGGGCAGTTTTATTTCCACTTGTGAGCGAATGGCAGATTGGTATTTTTCTGTCAGTGTACTGGCAAAAGAATGAGCAAATTCATTCTTTTACCAGTATAATAACGAAAATATTGAAGTCTGTGAAGTTAGCAGGTCAACTTTCATCTAGAGTAACGGGACCACACTAATTTCATACTGCCGTGCTAACTTCACAGTCAGTTTTTTTTTTTCATATAAAGGACTTCAAAATTTGGAACTAAAATTTCTTGAAATTCAAAATAAACTGCAAATTTGGAGCCTTACTTCAAGTCGCTCGCATGCTTGGTTCTCGAGATACACTATGTACCCTGCTAACTTCACTGTAAAGTTAGCAGGTCACTCCATTACACCCACTATTTGGTGAACTGCAAAATCAGGAATAGAAATGCAAAATAAATGCATACAAAAACTGCAAATTAGTGCGATTTTCCAATCGTGAAAATGGGGTATTACCCTACGAAAGTAAAAAATACCGAAACACCTATCTTGACGAATAGCAATAATCCGCAATTATAGGTGCATCATTATGATTTTTTATTTTTTTTAATGTCTTTGTTTTCGTCTGAAGTTGTCCTTCAGTGCCTCTCCGACTGCATAGAAAATCGGAAAGTTTTAGAATGAAGCTAGCTAGAACCATAAAAATGGGAAGTTTACTTTTATCTTAATCCAACGAAAAGCTTCTTTCGAATTGTCAAAAAGTGAAGATACACCCATACTCAACTTCAGGGGCCTAACTATGTAACTCGATTCTACAATAAAAATGTTCAAATTCGTAAAATTTCAATTGGCTAATTCTATAGCATGAACTTTTTAAGTTGTATAAAACAGCGCATGTTGTAGATCTTGTGGCAAAGAGTCGAAAAGGTCCCAGAAAGAGGCAGATCTAGGCCTTGTCGGATCTCAGAATAGCTTTAGTTAAGCAGTAGTGAACGAAACTATATTAAAAGTAACAAAACGCAATTATGGGTGCATTGTATTTCCTTGAATTCGCATGTTTTCATTATCTTCAACTTTCTAGAAAATGAGTTATCGGTTCCTTGAAAGATTCTGCGTACACTCGCAACATTAGGTTGTCTTAAGTATTTAAAAGCTTATTTAAATAATCTCAAAATGACTGCATTCTCTTCACAAAAAATTTTTAATCTATACAATTCTTCAAAGACACATAAATACTCAACTCGATTATGTATAATAATAGTGTGCGCATAGCATAGCATCAGTATCATTTTTTTAGTTTTAATATTCAATTGTAAATGTTAAATAGTTTATTGCTCAGTTAGTATTAATTTGATGAAGAATTCATTTTTATTATTATTCTTATTTTTGTTAAATAAAATAAATCAATTACACTGATTTAAGGCTTTGTCTTTATATTCGCTTAAGAGCCGATTTTTCAATCATCAGTTAAACTATCAAAGGAATAAATACTATAGCAACACGAACAAATTTTTATTTTATCTGAAGAATAAAAACTATCTTAGGTTTAACTGACTATTGAAAAATTGGCCTCAAATTGTTTAAGGTTTGTGAGGGAAAAAAATAAAAAAAAAACAGTGTTAAGCATACCTATATATTCCTTTAAAAAAAACTTAATTAGGTAATTAAATTAAATAAATACATACATGTAGAATATAAAATCATTTGCTTACATTTAAATGCATACAATAAAAACATTTAAAAAATCTATCCACAACCTGTGTCTTTTAATATCAGTTTCAGTGGAGAATTAAATAAATCCTTGTTTTTTTTTAAATAAAATAACAAAAATACCACTCAAGGATGCTTAAGAATTCGTAAGTATATTCCATTATTTATTTTGTGTTAATTAAATTGCATTTCAAGCTGAATTCAACACCCCTCAGTGAAGAGAGGCAAAACCCTTCGAAATAATTTTCGATATTAAATGTAAATAATGGTCAGTGAAATTGTTGCCGAGTACCTATTTAAAATAATTAATATACCTACCTACGCTTTCGATAAGTTTGAAAATACATAAATATTTACTTGCAGTGTAATTAATTTTAATTCAATTAAGGTACATTTAAAACAAGACAAAGAAAGAAATTCAATTATATGTCCAGCGAAATATGAGTGACTTAGCTTAGCTTATAGCAAATTTACACAATTGTTTTTGGTTTTGTAATTATGTATTTATTTTGTTTCTTTTTTTCTCACGCAGTATTAATTTATTAATTATTGTTTATAAAAATATTTTTTTTTTTTTTGAATTTCTTATGCATAATATTTTTTTTTTAATATATATATAAAAAGGGGAAAAATAACATCTATTTGTTTTATGTATATAATGAAAAATAATTTGATTTTTTTTTTTGTTTTTTTTTATAATAAATATTTAAAAAAAAACATTATTTTCACGTAATTTATTATGAATATTTGTTTTGGATTTCTTATTATTTATTATTTTGTTGCGCTACAACGTGAGGCGCCTTGTAGAAACGTTGAACGAATTCCGATAAACTATATACACTTCCAGGTCCTTTACCAGCTGTCATGCAAATAAAATCTCCTAAGCTATGTGCACTCGCTGGAAAAAAAATGAAGAAAATAAAGAATTAATTAGTTACTGTCTGTAAGGAAATGAATTAAAATTAAAATTGATGGATTCTCACAACGCGACTCTATAGGGGGATATGATGGAGGTGGCTTTATCCAACTTCCGTCTGGCCTTCGCATGTGCCTTCGATCTGAAGCGAATTCGGAGAGATATGATTCCGCTGGTATGACTCTAAAAAATCTGGAAAAAAACAAATATACAAAATGCTATAGGTTATGGAGCTTGAAAATATTTTTTTTTTAAATATGATGTATGTAGGCATTTTAGGTAATGTTTAGTTGGTTGATTAAACAGGTTTTTTTTCACAAGCAGTATTATTTGTATTATTGAAAAAAAATGTAGGGTTCGCATTAAATGATAGAAAAATTGACACTTCTTTCAAAATTTCAAAAGTTCAAAAACTGACGCTCTCAACGGGAAAATGTCTGGGGGAATTGTCAAAATTATTTCTTATATTTGCATTATAACGTTAACGTCAGTTCAAAACCGATTTAAAACTAATTGAAATAAGTTCGTTTTTTTTTGAAAAAAGTTCTATTTTTCTTTCCAATCTTCTTGGTTTTATAGTTTTTCTGGTTGAGTTATGCGAGATTTGGAGTTAAGTTCGAGTTTGGTGAGTTAAGTCGATTAAAACTTCAATTTCATCAGTAATTAAAACCGCATGAGAATAGCAAGAAACACTATTAAAATTATTTCGTATACAAAATAAAAAATGGCCACGACTGGATCGCACAAAACTTGCTCTCGTAGCTTACAACTTTAACGTAGCTTGAAACCAAAGTTGTTTTAATATTTTAATATTTAAATTTCTTTTTCTTTAGTAGCTTGAAATAGACAATGTACATATTTATTGGTTGCATAATATTATCATCAAAAAAATGTTTTTAAAACAATTTAAAATATAAATGATTACTATGAATTATTATAAATTAGTTATATAGCTAAAACAGATAGAGTTAAAAAACAAGTATGCCATCTGATTTGTTCAATAAATATGAATTTGTGAAAAAAAATTCAAAAATCGTTTGAGCGGTTTTTTTTTAAATTAATTTTTTATATATTAAAAATCTTCAACATTTTTAAAAATAAAATTTGGTATGCCAGCTTTTAGTATATAATAAAATACAATTTTTCACAAAATAAAAAAAATTCATTAACCTGTTTTCAAGATATTGTATTTTCAAAAAAAAAAAAATTTTAATTTTTTTTAAAAATCCAAAGCTTATTTTTTTCGAAAATTTTTATATGCGAAATTGTTAAAATTATAAGCGACTTTTTGTATACAAATTTTGGTTGAAATCGGTGTAGTAGTAAACGAGAAATTTGAAAACCAAAAACTCAGTTGTATGACAGGTACCGTTAATAACCGTTATACATTTTTTTGTCTACCAAAATATTGATTTTAGTACCCGTAATTTTTTTTTTTGAAAATTGTTACAGCCGTTTTTGAAATAAAACAATTTTTGCATATTGGTTGTATGACAGGTACCGTTATTTTTTGTCTTCTTTAGTCTTTGCCATTAAGCAGTCTAGAGAAGTGTTCTTTCCAGATCCTCAGCACTAACTGTGTGTCTACTACCATATTCCCACTCTCATCTCTAGCCTTGTATCCTTGGGTGGATCGCTTCACCCTGTGATACAATTTTCGAACATCTCCCCAAACGCTACAACCCTCAATAGACTCTACCGCCCGCTTCTCGTGCTCTCTCTTTTTCCTCCTGAGAAGTCGGCGTTCCGTTTTTCGTTTCAGCCCGTAGAGCTCCCGGGCTACTCTCTCAGCAGCTCTTGTTCGAGTCTGCAGCATTGCCGTGTAGGCCTCGTCCTTAGCTGCATGCGCTAGCCGGCAAACTTAATCGAACCAGGGGTTTCGTTGTATTCGCCTAGTGAAACCCAGCACATCAGAGGCGGCACTTCTGATAGCTTGTTGACAGTGTTTCCACTGGTCCTCTGCACTTGATGCTGGTGGCGGACCTCCTGAGAGATAAAGAGTTACGTGGTCTGCAAGAGTTTTGGCGGTCTCTTGCGATTTAAGCTTCTCGACATCGAATCTTTTCACAGCATCTGCTCTGCGTTGTCGCGTCATGGATATCTGCATACGTAGTCTAGCTACCACCAGGTAGTGATCCGAGTCAATGTTGGCCTCTCGGAACGTTTGGGCGTCCAAGATACTGGAAGCATGTCTCGCGTCTATCGCAACGTGGTCGATTTGGTTGACGGTTAGTTGATCATGCAACCGCCAAGTCCCCTTGTGAATATTGAGGTATGGGAAGTAGGTGCTCGAGATGATGACATTTCGCCCCGGCGCAAAGTCTGCCAGCCTGTGTCCGTTGCCGGAAGTTTCGTCGTGTAGGCTGTGTCCTCCCACTATCGAACCAAAGATGCCCTCCTTTCCGAATCTTGCGTTGAAGTCACCAAGAATAATCTTCACGTCGTACTTCGGACACATATCATACGTTGTCTCCAGGAGATCGTAGAATGCTTCTTTGGTTGAGTCGTCTCTCCTTTCATGGGGGGCGTGAACACAGATCAGCGTACTGTTCTTAAATTTGCCTTTGATGCGGATTGTGACCAGGCGCTCGCTAACACTTCGGAAACCCAAGACTTCTTGCATCAGTCTTCCCCTTATCACAAAACCACAACCAAAGAGCCGCTGACCCTGTTCCTTCAAGCACCCACCGAAGTAGATGTCACACGATTTCAATCTCCGTATGCCCTCTCCATCCCATCGCACTTCCTGGATGGCTGTTACGTCAGCCTTTAGCCTGTCCAGGTTCTCCACTAATTGTTCGGCTGCACGTGTTCTGTATAAGGACAGGACGTTCCACGTTCAGATCCGAAATTCACTGTCCTTGTTTCGTTTGCTGCGGTCGTTAACTTTAAAATCATCCATATCCGAGGCTTGTTGTTTTTTAATTTTGTGCGAGATTGTATTTTAGCAAATACTAAAAGTTGGCATATAAAGTTTTATTTTTAAAAATGTTTTTAAATGTTTATACATATATGTATACAAAATTAATTTTTTAAAGAACAGCTCTAACGATTTTTGAATTTCGTTCATAAATTCATATTTATCAAACAAATCAGATGAGATACTTTCTTTTCAGTTCTATCTGTTTTATCTATTAAAATAACGAATTTATTGTAATTTGTTGTACTAATTTATTTTTTAAATTGTTTTTAAAACTTTTTTTTAATGATATCGTAATGTTATGGAACCAATACATATGCACATTGTCAATTTCAAGCGGTGCCGGCCGTTTGGACAAAAATCGTTTCGCAATTATCAAATTACATTTTAATCGATTCGCGAAAGTTCTTTCGAGGTTTCTTATATCGCAAATGATTAGGTGGCAATTTCTTGTTTTGCAAGATTTGATTAAGATTATTGTTATTTTGCATATTTTTATCCCGCGTTTCGTTACTTGGCTGTTTCATCATCTGGCCGTTTTGTTATTTCGCCATTTCGTTGCCTCGCCGGCACCGTTTCGTTGTTCCGCCATTTCGTTGGCGGAAATAATAAAATGTGAGCTAAAAATTGCGATGTGAAATATGCGAAATGATTATTTTGCGAAGTAACAACATAGCAAAATAAAAATTTGCCAAACAAAAATTGCCAAACAATTTATTGTGAAAACAAAATTCGCCAGATAACTCCTACCCAATTTGAAGCTACATTAAAGTTTTTAGCTACAAGAGCAAGTTTTGTAGATCTAGTCGTGCCCTTTTTTTTTTTGAATAGTTTTTTACTAATATAAAAGGTTTTTTTCCTTACTTCTCTCGGTATAGACGTATTAATTATTCAAGCCAACTATTTCAAAAATGACTATATGCAAGAAAAGTACCATCAATCAGGGGAGTGTACTTATACAAAAATTACATGAATGCAAACCATATAAAATGACAAGTTGAAACGATGCCAAATTTTGATTTCGAAACGATTTTGAGTCTTGATTGTCAGAATTTTTCGAATTAAGTAAAACATTTTTGAAAAGTCGTTTTTGGCAAAATTTTGATTTTAATCTTTTCAAAGGGCGGTTTTAAAAATCTCAAAATTACACAACATATAGATGGTATTGGTATATATATTTTGGGTGATAGATATATATTCGAGGTAAAAAACATTTTTTAAGAGCTTTTAATAGTTTTTTTTTTTTTTTAATTTCTTTTTTCTCAAGAAAAAATCTGTCTATTGAATTTATTTTGAAAAAATTACCAGTTATTGACTACGTGATTATAAGAATCATTATTTTGTTGTTCTTGAAATATTTGAGACGAAAATTATTATTCAACTGTTTCTCTTAGTTTAAAAAAGTGTTCGTTGATTTTTTGTTTTAATTTTAGTTATTCATGTGTTAAATGCAATTAATCTGAAGTCGCTATTTTTTTCCGTTCTTGAGATATCCGAGACGAATGACATTTTACAGCTCTTTTATTGCTAAAGTTAAAAAAAATGGTTAACTAAATTTGTTAGAAAACCTCTTCAGCACGTTATGACGTTATTAACTGTAAATAAAATGCACCCGTAGTCGATATCTTATATTAGTTCTCGAGACACGGTGGACGAAAAAAATGCCCTGAACGTACGTACATCTTTCTAAAAAGGACGGATTCTGATTCTAGAGACCTCAAAACGTGAAATTATGTCAACATATTTAATTCGAACAATCGCACTAATTACAATAACTTTCTATGGGAAGTCAATAATGAGATGGTGTGCTGATCACCATCCTAGCCTACATTTACCATTTATCTATGTTCACATTATGAAAATAAATTATGTAGGTTTTCGATTAAAACAACAATTAAACATTGATTTGTTTTCATAAAAGAGCAAGCTTTTCCAACAAAAAAAAAAAAAAACGAAATGCAATTTGCGACTAATTTGTGTACCATTCATTAAATTTGTTCTTTTCATTATTTTCACTTTAGCAAATAAGTATAAAACGCAATATTTTTTTAACTTCGCATGAGAAATTAACATAAAAAAGCAATCAGCATAGTTGATTTTATACTACAATAATTTTCTACCACATTATTAATGACATAAATTGAGTTAGTTTTTTTTTTTTTTTTGATTGTTTGCCTGCTTAATTCATATCAATGTTATTCTTTTCGTCAATTTTTCCAATAAATATAATTAAACAAAAAAGCTTAATTCCCAAACAGATTTGATGTCCTTTGGGTTAAAATAAAAAAAAAAAAAACTATAAAAGTTACAAGCACATTTGAAAAAAAAAACATCAATTAATCGCATGACTATACACTCTTTTTATCAAGACCAAAACATCGCAAAAAACTCAAAACTCATTAAAATTAATAGCTTTATCGCAGAATATATTACATGGATAATCATTTCATAATCAGCCAATCTAAGGCTCATAGTATTCGTGTGAAATAATTGCCTCCCTTGGCCTCTGCTGTGCTAAGTGCTGGTGGTCCAAATTCAACACCCATTCGTTTTTAAATCCTGCTACACCCGCACCGCGCATGCCTTATACCCAAAATGCTCTCATGCATATGCATGTGGAGTGCATTTTTATTATTTTGTTTAACCAGGGACGAACTATTTTAACGGCGAAAAGTACGGCGACGTTCGAATCCTTCCGAATTTAACACACTAGATTTTGATTAAATATAGGTTTCTTTAAAACATAGGCCCTACCAATAATCAAATTTAGTAAAGAAAATATACCATAATGGTCCTGACTATAAAAAATGACCCATACATGTTATGTTTCATATTTTAGAGTACATACTATGTAATATCCTTTATTTAGGGATTAGGGTCCACCTAAATATTTAAGTCATACCATAGTTGGTTTATTATTTAGAGCCCATACAATTGTGGTCCATATTATACTTAAATATTTAAGGCGTTACTGAATTTGAATACTGGTAGGGCCCAATGACAACTATTTCCTTAATTTAATTTTATAAATGTCCTGAAAAAAAAATAATTTGCTTAAATAAAGATAATAATCCACTAAAATTTAAAATGGAGTTTTAAAGCCTGTACTAAAGCTTCCGTTCGTCGCTGGCGTGATTGTATTCTACAACATTTTGGAAAATGTAAGTTTTTGAACTTTTTATACAGGGTCATCCGAAAAAGATGCAACAAGAAGCTACATCGATCGTAGAGAAAAAAAACAACAAAATAGACACGACTGGATCGTATTACCTGGCTTGGGTAGCTTAGAACTAGAATTTAGCTATACATTGACGGTGCATTAGTATAATGGTTCCATAATATTTGTATATCGTTAACAAGAAAATAATAAAAAAAGAAGTTAAAATAGCAATTTAAACATTTTTTGATTCAATCCAAAAAAAGGTGGGAAAAAAGTTAAAAATAAATATTTATGATATAATGATAATCACAACAAAAACATAAATGTTAAAAAAGTAGCCAAATACAAAAACCTCTGCGTAACAAGTCAGCCGTAAAAAGTAATGAAATCTAAAAGTACGCCAAGTTCTAAGTTTATTAATGTTAAATATCAAATATTTTAAGTAGAGTAACATCGAAGAACCTCAAAATTATTAGAGACATTTATTATATAATGATTACTGACTTAAATTGAGTTGGTTTCATCGAGATTTCATTTCAAAATTTAGTTATTAGGTTAAAAAAAGAAAACTTGCCAACTCAATTTATTATTATTTCTTTATTTTTTTCAACAAATATTTATACAAAGATTGTTAAATAGAAATACAAGCATGGCAAATAGTGCCGTCTGCCGGATTAAAAAGTCTATTATACATATTAAAAAAATTTAAATGAAAAAAGTTAGATATAAAAAAATTATACATAAGTACGTTTCTACAAAACAAATTATAATGAAATACAAGTTGAATAATTGGATTTTGATAGATTTTTATTCGCTCTTCCAAGTCTATTATTACTAATAGCTGGAATTCATTCTAGTTTGTAACCTACGATGTAATTAAGATATTGCAGCTCTTTCCCCTCTTCAACAAATGTTTCTAGTAAAATAAATATATCATTGTTCAAAATAATTTTTAAAAAATCAGGCATTAATAACTTATTTTTAAGACCTGTGATAATATAACAAAATATATAAAAGTTAAAATTATTTTTTTGGCAGACGGTCACCCTATCCTAACTCGTTATAATTTGATCATGTTGATTGTAGTTGGGACACGAACTTCCTCGAATGTTTGTAGTTTGACCAGCAGATGTCCCTGCTACCACATGAGAGAAGTTAATCATTTGGTTGACGTTGATGTTGCTGTCAAAAAGGCACACTGCTTCCTCGTCAAAAGTTGATTTCACACCAAAAATGTATACCTATACCATCTAAATGTAAACCTATACCAAAAATGTATACCTAAATGTTGTGTAATTTTAAAATTTTTAAAACGACCCTTTAAAAAGCTAAAAATCAAAATGTTGCAAGAAAAAACGTTTCAAAAATGTTTTAATTCGAACAATTCTTACCATCAAAATCGCTTCAAAATCAAAATTTTGCATATGACACTTACAGCCCTATTCTGCCGTTGTGAGGCTCACAGGTCACAATTTTGTTTGAGTTTGTTTTTGTATAAGGTGGTCACAATTTCGTATTCTGTGGAAGCCCTCATAAGAAACCTCACAAGAACAACCTGAGTTGTGATCTGCCAAGAAGCAGATCATAATTTTTAAGTTTTTGTGAGGTAACTTCATCTCGAGTTATGAGGTGATTGTGACTTGTAAGGTTGCCAGAATAAGGCTGTTAATTTGCGTTTTTTAAAATATTCTTTCAAATCATGTTTTTTTTTTTTTTTTTTTAAGTAGGTACACTCCCCTGATTTTTGGTATTTTTTCAGCCAATAGTCTGGTTTGAAATAATTGGCTTAAAAAGTACAAAATATAGGTAATTTCACATTTTGCCCTGTATCTCTATATCTATACCTACCTATATACTGATTATCCAAAAACCTAAAGTTTTTACAAAATAAAATATATAATTATATAATATATATAATTGTATATACTCTACCACCCACCACTTAAGTAAATATGTACATGTACATTGTACATACAAGGTTTTTAAGTGCACCAATGGGAAGTTAGATGTGTGGGTCGACCCCAGACTCATTTTTTTTTTTTTTAAGTTCACTCCACTTATTTTTGGTATTTTTTTTAGCCAATCTTTTAAAATAACTTTTTTTTTATATATATATATATATTCCACGCGCGCAAAAGGGGTTATGGCTACCCTTAAAATGTTTTTAACACAGCACGAGCGATTAGGTAAGTATGAGAGGATTTAGAAGGAGATACAGATGAACATTGGTTTTGAACGTTTGCACATCGAAATGGGAGGGGAAGGTCGAGTCAGGTTAAGCATTCCACATTCGTGTGGTGCGACTGAAGAAAGAATCTCTGTACATTACAGTACGTCCGAAGTTGGGCTCGAGGGTGAACTGATGGGCATTCCTAGTAGCGCGAGTATTACAGTTGAATTTTTTAAGGGGAGGAATGCAACTGGCTATTTCACTAGAACACTGATTATAATAATAGCGATAAAATAGAGAAAGACTTCAAAGAAGTCAAAAGACTGCGTTACTTTGATTGCAATCACAAGACTTTAAGAATGCAATCAATGCAAGAGACTTATAAAATACTTCAAAGAATTCAATAAGTCTTTAGTATTGCATTCTTTTAACTTATAGTCTTTTAACTGCTTAAAATGATTGCAATATAAAAGACTTCAAAATTGACTGCGAATTAATCTTTGGAGTAAAAATACATAGAAAAAGTATTTAACTGCAATCGCAGAGATAAGTCAAATGACTGGGATTCCAAAGAATGAAATACCAAAGTATTGCATTCTTTCCCAGCTCTGATACTGATTATCCAAAAACCCAAAGTTATAACACTATATAATATATAATTATGTAATATATACTCTACCAGCCACCTCTTAGGTAAATATGTATATGGTTTTCAAGTGCACCAATGGGAAGTTACTAGTGTGGGTCGACCCCAGACTCATTTCTTTGTTTTGCTTTTAGATTGGCTTATGACAGCTCACATTGAAAGGGCAAAAAAAAAACAGTACCTTCCACCACAACGCGCTGTTCTCGTGCAGCCATGATTTTTTCACACGTTTATTTTTGGTCAGGCTCATTTTTCTTTAAAAAAAAAATTGCTGGTTCTATGCCAATGAAAACACCCAATTAATTCAGAAGTAACCACTCCCTGACCAAGACATGACTGTTTGGAATTCGTGGGGAAGGGAGTAGTGGTCCGTTCTCTTCGAAAATATTGCTAGAGCAGCCGTAGCCATTGGCTAGGCGCATATTGGGACGCGTTCGGCGCACGAGTTTTTGTAAACAATATAAATCAAGAAAACAGCACATATCAATTCATAGAGTGACACGACATGACCTGACGCGCGTTTTCCGAAAATTGGGTGACACAGTGATCGAGACACAGTTTTCCTTGTAAAACTGGTGCGTGTTTGTTTTTTGTTTTTGTCAAAAAAATAAAATAATGTTTGTTAATTTATTAATTGTTGCTGTTATATAAATGAATAGGCACTAATTTATTTTTTTTGATTCATTTTATTAATTTATTAAATTGTTAATTATTTTTTTATTTCTATATGTATGTTTTGATTTGATGTTATGCTATATTATTGTGATAATTGAAATAAATATGATATTTTTTTCAGTAGTAAGGTAGAGTTATACCATATCTCTGTAAATTGTGCAATATAGTTTTAAGTAAGGAAAAATGTAATTAATCTCAGCTACAATAAAAATAAATTTCAAATTTCAATAAGCTGTCGTTTTGAAAATAAAACAAAATGGTTTAATTTTTAGAAATTACAACGACTTGTTTCTATAATCGTGTCGTGCGACACTCGTCAGGTCACGTCACACGCGTAGGACGCGTCTCAATATGCGCCTAGCCTTAATGTAGCTCGTTATAGGGACATGTTAACGGATTTTGTTATGCCAATTCTGACCAATATGTTACGCTGTTGGACAAATTTCGGTTCCAACAGGACAGCACCACAGCTCACACAGCCCGAGGCCACGATTTCTTATTGCGCTGTTCCTTATCTAATTTCGAAGAATGGTGATTTTTACTGGATTTCGCGATCACCAGACTTAACACTTTTAGATTTCTTCATGTGGAGTTAATTGAAGTCAAAGTCTATGTGAACAAGAGACGGACGGAAGTCTTGAAAGACAAAAATCGACATGAAATGCAGCCGTAATACTCGTCTAGCTATACAAATGCTCATCATCTTACCCTTGTGCGTAACTTCGGACGTAATTTAGAGCCTCTTTTTTTAGCCGCACAACTCAAGTATGGAATGCTTTGCTTACTCGTTTCCCCAACACCCCCCCCCCACCCGACTGTGATGTCCAGGCATTCAAGAACTATGTGCATCGGCTTCTCTTATTTAATCCTCTCCATTTTTTTTTCCTAAACGCTCGCACTGTGTTCGTGATAACATAAAAAGGGTAGGTAGATATTATCCCTTTAGTGCGCGCAAACACCATGAAAAAAGACTCAAAATGCAGAAAAACGAGCACATTGCGCCATTTGCTTTATCGGCCGCCGACCATTATTATTACATAAATACATCCGAAAAGTGTAAACTACCGTAGAACACTCTTCTTCAAAACGTCAATTGTTAATAAATCCAATCCAGCTGGACAGGCAAGAGGGACACTTCAATTGATGTTTCATCAATAAAATCAATTTGAATATAAATTCAATGCTGTCTTAACGTCGATTTGGTTATATTTCTTAAAGATTGGATGTATAGGGACAATAAATGTTAAAATTAATAAAATTGTAAATGGCGTTCAACGGGTGCTTACGGGTGCGTCTTAAAACCAACTACCACCTATGAGTATATCTCAAATAAAATAAAAATAGTCTTTAAATAAATTGTTCCAGCCCTGCATTCAACTATAGATCCGTTGTTGCTCAAGCATATTTAATCAGGATATTGTGTAAATTTTTAAAATCACTTACCGTTATTAAAATTTCGCTGCGCGAACAATAGGTAGGTTAGCCAAGAAGGTTAATGTAGCTTAAACCTGCCACCTGAACAACAACCAGCTTTTCTTTACTATACGAGTACCTACCATTACAACATGAAATCCAACCATTCGTCCTTTTTTATTCACGAAAGGAGTTAAATGTGGTCGTTCCCATTTCCACCAAATCAGCACAGAAAGCCAAACACACGCAATAAAATCCTGTTGCTTCTGATTAGCGTAGGTTCAGACCCGCCCACTTCAGCATGTTGTGCATTGTAATTTGCATACATTTGCCCTTATACGATAAGATGGGCAAAAAAGGACGAAGCAAAATTTCGAGAACAACAAAAAAAAAACAGCAACAAAACTACGAGAACAGGAAAAGTTTTCTTAAGTGAAAATATTTACACGAATAAACACTGAACTTATAGGGTGCGATGTCTACCTTGGGGAGCAATTTTGTTTATTAAATCCATGTCAACCTTTAGCCTTGGTGATAAAGTCTTATGATATGTGAAAAAGGATTACGAACAAAACTTTTATATGTGCAATACCTAGTTTTTTTTTCAGGGACATCCTCTGCACAACTAAAGCCATATAAAATGGTACGACAAGAAAGAGAGGAGAAGAAGAACAAGGAGCTTATATCTTGTTACTTTGAATTATTTCATCATCATCATCAGACACTCTCTCAAACTATATTAAAGTATAGTATATGTGTTGTATCTTGTATAGTACCTGTTATAGACATATGAATTGAAATACCTACTCGAAGGATATGTAAGGACTTAAAGAATATATGAAGCTGAAATTCATTTTATTATTTTTCTAAGAATTTTTCGTTTATTTACCTGTGATGCTCTGACCTTAGTGCTAAATCCGACCGAAACGTTTCGGTTACATATTTGTGGAAATATGTTGGAAAAGGTAACGTCGTATCTAAGTCGAATACTAAACATCGATTTGGTGATGGATTGTGCATGAAGAAAACGTGGTAGTCCTGAAAAAAAATGAAAAACAAAAATCTCGATATAAAATATATCCAATAAGAAAGGGCGAAGAAAATTGAATTTAGATTAAAGTAATGAATAGAAGGAGTGTTTTTTTTTATTTTCAAGAGAAATATGCTGGAAGATTTTTATTTTATATAGGATTAAATGTGTGACATATTTCTGATGTGAAATTCCTCACTGCAGGTAGATTTTTGTTTTCATTGGAAACCAATTTGAGCAAAAAGATTTCAGTGATGCAGGGTTGAAAACAGTTAATTGTGTTTGTAATTAAATTTCATTGTTATTACTCATTCATTACATTTCAATTACCCAATTAAAAAATTCATTAAATTTGTGTTATGTAATTAAAAAAAATTAACTGTCCATTCAATTATTTGTAATGAGTAGTTAAATTATTTGTAATGAGTAGATGCTTTACGAAATAAGCAGTTCGCTGCAGAGTTCTCAAGGCAATTGTTGGCGATGGGAAAGATTCCATCAGTCACTTTATTCACCGGGCTGATTGAATTTCCACCGAATTTTTAGCAACAACACGAATGTTTTTCCGAATATCGCTTAGAATTAGGCTGACCATAATTGGCTGAGTGAACGAGCGATTTGAACTGCGAACAACAAGGGTGTCGACCACTTGAATTTCGTCATTCGAAATCGAATCTCCGAAGAGTTTCATTCATACAAATCCATTGACTCTTTGATGGATGAAAACGAAGCCACAAACTATCTTACGGAGTTAGTCATTCAAGCGACGACGATTTTAACTCGAAAATTCCACTTATTCCCAGCAATGTTTCCTTCGAATTTAAGCGTCTTCAGTTTCCGGTTTGTCTCCCTATGCTATGAAAATTAATAAGTCGCAAAAAGAATTGCTGGATGTTTGTGGCATCAATCTTGAATTCTCATGTTTTAAACATGGTCAACTGCACGTGGCGTGCTCACGTGTCGGTAAACATCCCGCTTTGTACGTGTACCCCGCCGAGAATAGAGAGAAATTACTTTGTCTACCACGAAACGCAGTGAAAAAGCGGGTTGACCGGCAATGTAAATCACTGCGGTTGGATAGAAACACGTCGACTTGTAATACCTCAGTTATTTCCATTGTATTTAATAAAATTTTTGAATTAATAACTTGAATTGACCAAATTATGTACATACATCAAGTCTTATGTGCCAGGCTCAGAGTAATTATTTTCAATACAATACCGAGTTCATGCGGAGCAAAGCTCGCTGGGTCAGCTAGTTATTAAATAAGAATATGCTCTGTTACTAAATTTATTACCTATCAAATATTACCTAAGAAAATATTGTTGCAGATGTCCTTGCCAATCCAATACGTTATCTTAAAGCTAAACGAAATCATCAGACCCATGTTATTAAGTTGGTCAATGTACTAATGTTTACGAATACCTATATATCTTATCTTTACCTACCCATGTGTCTATTAATCCCTTAATGAACATAAATAATTACTACCTTAATATAAGATTTAGGAAACTTATCAATTCTTTGATGCCTCCGACATCAAGAATTAACAAAACAAAATAAACCTGAGGAAAAGTCTTGCTAAAAGAGTTTCTGAAGAAATAAATAAAAATCGAATATCCTCAATACTTATGGCTTGCGGTACAATTAACGTAGGATTACCCATAATGCTAAAACAAAAGAGAAAAGTTTTCTTTTTCTCCAGAAAAACCTTAGTAAGGTTGAAAATCTTTTCGAAAACAATTACATAGAGTTCTATTAAATTACGTAAACAACACACATTCTATACATAAACTGTCAAAAGCTCACGGGTTGTGTGTGACCTGACCTTACCATCAGTCTACACGCAACAAGCACTTTTGATAAGGTACATAGTATTTTCGTCAATCGCCACTTGAACTTAAAAATATTTCACACATCCTAATAAAGCCAAAACGGCCGCCTTCACTCCCATTTATTATATTGAGTGAATAATTGATGTGATGCAGCTGCTACATGTAACAGAAATTTGTATTTAAGAACCTACGCAGGCACTCACTCATAAAACTGCGAACAGTATCCATACAAACTCGTATATCTTCGTTTATCCTCTTATATCGCTGTCAAGTAATCCATAAATTCAGGCTAATAATTCGTATGGCGGATCTTCCGCCTTCTTCCGTCTACCGTACAGTAACTATACGTATATTATTTACTCGAAAGTTCAAATGCCACATAACAATGGCAGCGATAAATCATCTTTTTGTTTATATTGTCAAAGCGTGGGAGGCAGTGCCAGTGTTGCCATTTATGGAATTGTATTTTTTTTTATTAAATTTTGAAATTGGCTTTCTTATGAAAAGAGCGAAGTTTTATCAGTTAAACCCTCTTGAGATAACTGCAGTCACAAAAATTTGATTTTAATAGTTTTATTAAGTATCCTTAGGGTAAAGTCGGGTGATACGGCACCACGGGGGATATGGCACCCTTTCAATATTTCCCACTTAATGACTTTTTTTTTAAACAATGACTTCAGAATATCTTTAAGTTTCACTCAAGCTTCTAACGGGTGCAGTTGATATCCAAGAAGCTTGTTAAATGTTTAAACTTCAGCCGAAAATACAAAAAAATTGTGATTTTTTGTAAGATTATTTTTATGTATTTTTGTATAAATTTAGTGAAGAATCGAAAGTTTTAACGGAAAAAAAAAGAGTGAATCGTGTCAGTTTGTTTGTTTTTAGCACTAAAACTGCATATACGTAAATGTTCTTTTCATTTTGAATAACAGTGGCAATGTCCAAAACGTGATATGGTACCCCGAAAATTCAGTACATTTACACTGGTGCCATATCACCCCTTCCTGATTCTAATAAATGTTTGGTTTTTATTTTAGAATCGTTTTTTTGTAACTTTCAAGTGGGTGAAGTGCACAATTTGTCAAGTCCCATTGCATTTTACGTATATAAACAACAACTTTGGCAAAAAATCACTTAAAAAGTAAAATTCCATATCACCCGCGATTAGTTGCCATATCACCCGCCATTTTTTTCACTTGTCATTTTTGTAATGTATTTTGTTACTGGCAAAAAACATATTTTGCATTGTGAAATCCCCTAGTAATCCATTTTTTTGGATTATAAATTAGCGACAGATTATATGAATCTATGTTTGAAATGATTATCCTTTTTACTTTTAAATTTATAAGAAAAACAAAAAATGGGTGCCATATGTTGGACAAGTCTAGATATTAAAATTATCTGGGGAAATCAAGAGTGGAGAGTTTAAGTTTAATCATTTAAAAGTGTATTTTGTCAGACCAATGCAGTGTTAGTGAGTCGTGTTGAAATGTGCATGATTTGCAAAGAATTGTCTGTGTGCATCGCTAGGAATTTTTGTAGGTACATTTGATTTACTAAAACGAGTGCCGTGATCTCATTCCGTTCTATAGATGAGAAAGAGCAAAATTCAATTCAAATATTTCAGTTTCTCGGAAACTAGTTTAAAGATTTTGATTAAACTTCGTGTTGTTACGTAACAAAACTGCATTTCTGACGAAAAAACTACTAAAAGGAAATAGGGTTGTAAAGTTTTTAATTGCCAAAAATTGCCTTTTTCGGTTTTATCCCCCTATATCTTTTAAAGTGCTACACCATTTTTTTTTTTTTTTTAATTTCTCTAACATTTACTAACTAGGGCTGGCCACGAGACGAGACTCTGCGAGACTTTTGTTAGTCTCGGCTCGGTCTCGTTAAAATCGAAAACGTTTAGTGTCATCTCGGTCTCGTGTTAAAATAAATAAATATATCGGGTGGCACAACGGCTCATGAAGAACCAGGACCTAGTGACTAACAACTCGCAACCATTCCTGTGTGCGCCTATCGACAGGAATGGAAGGCACCTACAATTTTATGCCGAATCCGAACGGCTAGACGAGAAGCACTTATTTGTGACAAGTGATACTCTTGTAGGATTTGTCAATTCCTCGCAAGAGGCAGTAGCCCTGCAAAAAAACTTTTTAGTTTTTTTTTTTAGGTGGACGAGGCTGGGAAGTGAACCCAAACCTCCAGCGTGATAGTTGAACGCACTAACCATTACGCTACGGTCTCGTGTTGGTCTCGTTTAATTGAGTCTCGTCTCGGTCTCTTCTCCGAAAACTACGATTTCCGGCTAACTTGTTGATTATTGAAACGAAATATTTTCGATTATAGTTCAAACACGTGCAGAAGAAAATAAATATTTAACTGAAATTGGATTTTTTAATTTATTAGACTCTTATCTCGATCTCGTATCGGTTTCTTAAAAGCCAGTCTCGTCTCGTCTCGTCTCGTCTCGTCATGCGAGACCGAGATATAGACCGAGACTTTTCTCGTCTCGTGGCCAGCCCTATTACTAACGTTTACTTGTGGAAAACTACATAGATAAGAAAAAGTCCTTACTTCTAAAAAATTCCGACAAAGCTGAATTTTGGTGGAGTGCTTCATTTTTCTGTCCTCAAAAATTCATGAAAAGTATACTTAATTTGTGGTGAAGCTAAAAGTTTAAGTGGGGGAGGGGCTCTCCATTAAATTCAGCTTTGTCGGAATTTTATCTTATCTTCCTGCACTACTTTTCCCAAAGAGTTCAAACAATAATTTCGATTTTGAAAGAATCCATTATAAATAAATAAATTATTTTATTGACTTAGATTGTTAAAATTTCAATTAAAAAAAAAAAAAGTGCGTATACGCCCAAGTGTACCACTATTGTATTATCGTTTTTAGAAAGAATAATTTTGTGATTTTTTGTCCAGGGTGAATCTGTTCAGAGATTTTTCTTTGTTGACACTAAACCAACACTTGTTTTATGCGTCATTTAACTACACAAATATAATTATATATCTTCTACAGCACTAATGCAGGTTTTCTTGATGCTCTTTTTTGACACTTAACCAATAAATAATAATTTGGGTAGTGATTTCTTCATATGTTCTAGGAAAACAATCAGTCTGAAGGAGGAAAATCGGTTTGAAATCGGTAAAGTCAATTACTATAAATAGTTTTTTTAAGCAAACAACTTTTTCTTTTATTTTCTTATCAAACAAAGGAGACAGAATGGGCAATAATATATGGGACCTGGTCTACCTATTGCCAAAAAGGAGACCTATGAAAATGATTAGGTACTATGGAGTTTATCAACATACGAGATTTTTTTTTGTCCTAAACAAAGGGAGTTGGCTGAAAAAAGTGACCAACAAAATAAGAAAAACACTGCAAATTCTAATAAACAAAGACGAGTTGCTTTATATTTTGTAAAATACTACCTAACCCCCATGATTTACAGTTCTGTGTCCATATTCAAAAATGATGCTCTTGAACTAAGCTTTCCAACGTTGTATACCTCAATTGTGGGCACAAGTGAACAATTATTCCCACCCATTAAATGCGCTAAATCGAATAAAACAATTTGAATTTTCATACTAATAAGCGAATTATTCACCAACCATAATATTATTTGCTATTATTAGCCATTTGTATAAAAGTTCCTTTATTTTGGGGTCTATCCAATTCATCGAAAGTGACCAATGCTGTGATTTCAATGGAAGACTATTTGAATTAATTTGTGCTCTAATTGCAATCTTTGTTGCCATACGCTGCCTAAACCCCATGTTTAACAGCTTTGTGCCCATACAAAAAAATGATATTCTAGGCATAAGCTTTCCAACGATATACCTCATTTGTAGGCAATAGGTAGACCAAAATGCCTATTCTCCTTTATTTTGACTATTACTCCATAAACATGAGAGGATTCGACGATCGAATAGAATCGGATTTAGATTTCGATCTAGGTATACGACTCTACTGGATCGAATCCAAATATAGAATCGAAGTACACTTGATAGTCTAAGAGCCGACAGCAAATTTTGGGAGTGGATTTATAACCAAAATATAAGTATATGAGGTTTGTGGGTTCATGTGTATATCGTGGTATCAAAAACAAAAGTCTGGCAGGTTTCTTTTTCAGCATTTAGCGGCAGTGGGGGTTTGAAAACAGCGATTTTCCTGTGCTCGTGCGTGTGGAATTCAGTTTTTTTTTTACGATGACTGCCAGAGAAAAAAAACAACAACAAAACAAAGCAAATTAGAATACACAAACACTCAAAACGCGCTTCTTTAATTTTTCAATCCAGGTCTACTTGTATATTTCGATTCGACTAAGATCGCAAAGTCGAATCGAATCGGGAAATTCTGTTTGAATCCAATACAGGTCCACACGGAATTGAATCCGAATTCAAGCCTGATTTAACTCTCCATGTAAGCAGAGTATAGATATGTATAAGTTTTTGAAACAAAAAAAAATACATCAAAAATTTAAACAATATATTTCAAAACAAAAAATTTAATTTATTAAAATAACTATACACAAATTATTGGTGTTTTCATATGCTTGCCTAAAATTTTAAAACGGATGTAGAATTTTTGTTTTTAATTTTTCGTTTAAAGTTTTGAGTTTGAAATTTGGTCACAAGTTGCAGTTTGCTTTTAGGAATCTTCAAAAGAGATCTGATTGTTTAAAATAAGGAGGAGACCAGCTAAGCGTTTAAGTGAGCACAGGAATATGTCGTTTTTTTTACATAAAACAATAAACAGACCATTGTGATGAATAAGGTATATTTGTGTTGACTTTCTATTTATGTAATGATTACCTGCATATTTATGTTATGAGTGCATTGTTGGAATGAGAACATTTATGTGCATATGTACTACATAGTTATGCACATTTTTTCGAATAAATTTCGAAACTGTGTCATTTGTTTCACCCAATTTGTATGTGTTATGTTAGTTGATCATATATTAACAATTTTTATTCAACCTTAAAGAAAACCATGAAGACTCAAAATTCAAACAAATGACAAAACCAGCATTTAGCAAAAAAAAAAATCTGTATCAATTAACTTTTATACCCAAATTATAAAAGTACATACAGTGTCGGACAAAACAAAAGCACTCAATTTCACTTGGTTACATTTTGCTTAAGTAAATTTCTAAACTTGAATATATTTAAATGAATTTTATTTGGTTAATATAGGTATACATTAGCTCTTTAATCGCACAGAAAAAAATATATTAGTTACACAGTAAAGGAAATACAACACAAAATTTAAAAAATTATTAAAAGCAATTGCGACAAAACTAAAGCACATAACTAAATTCTGTAGTTGTTTTGCAATATTTTAGTGGCTTCATAGCCACTATTTTTGATAACTGATGCTTGACAACTACCAGGCATTGACTCAATCAAGTTTTTTATGATTTCCTGGGGGATACTTTCAAGCAATTTCTGTTAGAACAACAAGAAAATCCATGTTTTTGCAGCTATCACGTTGTCGATCTTCAATCTCAATCTCCAATAGTTTTATTTATGAGTATGAGGTCAGGTGACTGTGCCGGCCACTTCAAAACGTTGATTTTATTTTCCGAACACCAAATTTGCACCAATTTAGCGGTATGTTTTGGATCGATGTAATATTGCAGTGGCAATTTGAAGGGCATTTCTACTTCTGCGTACTTCTGTGTACTTCGTACACAAAACGATCCATTATACCATCTATTTTATGAGTTAGGCCGATTTTATGACTATAGAAAAACATCCCCAGGCCAAAACATTTCCTCCTCCGTGGTTTATTGTGCCTTTGTGAAACGTGTGCTTAGCATTTTGACTTTCGGTCTCCGGACTTGCTTCATTCCATCGGATCCATAGACTGTACTGTTGCCAACTCATAAAATAGATGGTATAATGGATCGTTTTGTATACGATGTCGTCCTTCAAAACATCATGCTGCCACACGCAGAAGTAGAAATGCCCTTCAAATGGACATTCCAACATGACATCGATCCAAAACATTCCGCTAAATTAGTGCAAAATTGGTTTTCGGAAAATAAAATCAACATTTTGAAGTGGCCGGCACAGTCACCTGACCTCATCTCCATAAAAAAAAACTCTTAGAGATTGAGATTGAAGATCGCCAACGTGATAGATGCAAAAACAAGGATTTTCTTGTTGTTCTAACAGAAATTGCTTGGAAGTATCCTCCAGGAAACCATAAAGAACTTGATTGAGTCAATGCCTGGTAGTTGTCAAGCATCAGTTATCAAAAATAGTGGCTATGAAGTCACTAAAATATTGTAAAACAAATACAGAATTTAGTTATGTGCTTTAGTTTTGTCGCAATTGCTTTTAATAATTTTTTAAATTTTGTGTTGTATTTTATTTACTGTGTAACTAATATATTTTTTTCTTTGCGATTGAATAGCTAATGTATACCTATATTAACCAAATAAAATTCATTTAAATATATATTCAAGTTTAGAGATTTACCTAAGCAAACTGTAACCAAGTGAAATTGAGTGCTTTTATTTTGTCCGACACTGTAGCTATATTTTCCAGCTTAAGAAACCCAAAGTCGCACATTTCTAAAGAGAGTTCTTTTTTTAAAAACAACAAAAATTAGTTCGATCCAATGACCAGAAAATTTAATTTTCCCTTTTCCTTAATGAATTTAGCTCATTCCAGTTCGAAGCTCAATTTGTACAAAAAATCAACAAGTTCTCATAGGTATATCATCTACCGACAACGCGACTTTCGTATATTCGTTGTCCTTGTGCTTCTAGCAAAACCCCTGCCATTTTGGCATTCCACCGAGTAGGTATAGCTTATCAGAGAATCATGAGAAAAATAAAACAATTATGCAGAAATTTGTTCGCATGCCTCCCGAACATAGCAAAGGTATACAGAAACAGCAGCCATAAACATTACCATCACATCGTCCACGTTTTTTTTTTCTTGTCGTAATCGTTGTCGTCCTCAAACCCACCTTTTATGGTGGGCCGTGTCGCCAGGATTTATTTTTACGTTTATTTCCACTTGAATTCTTTTTGACTGAAAAACGTTGACTCCAATTGGCTTGAATGTCACCATAACCACAAAGCACACCCCTTCGAAACACATCACCATCAGGCAGCACCCTAAGCCCTAACCCAATTCTGGCATTCTACCAGTTCACGAATTTCTGCTATACTCGTACTACGGCTGTCGTAATCACTCTACAACCATCAACTCAGCCCTTGTATAGCCGTCTTTTGGATTTGAATATGCAATAAAGAACACCGCAATTGTCCTGGCTAAAAAAGTAAACGAATGGAATTTATGATACAACTTGTGAAAAACTTGCGTGAGAAGTTCCATCGTCTGTGAAATGTGAGTCCCATTGCGAAAGTACGTGCGTGTATTTTACCTTAAGACGTAATTGCAGTAAGTAAAAAAGGCTTGTAACGGCACCAAACCCATCGCTATATAGGTACGAAATGATCCTTTTATGTAAACAGCTCCTCTGTGTCTTGGTCTCCCCTTTTCTGGCTGATTCTGTCGTTGTCGTGCTCCCCTACGTTTCTTCGATAAGCAAAGCAACAATCCGGCAATGAAAATGTTTGTTCATTTAATACACATAAACATGCACACTGATTAGCTAGCAGTGAACGAGAACGACAACAAAGACGAACAACACGATGAGGACGAGGACGAGGACGACGACGACGAGCCTTACATTTAATATCCTGATTAATCGGAGTCCCATCTCCAGCTCATTTCCATAGAAATAAACTTAAGGGTGATGCTAAATATTAAAGACCTACCTACACCTTGCATACCGTGTGCCCCATTTTAGGAATGAGTTAGGTGTGGGCTTGTTGTTGCTTGAGCCTTATGATTTATAGCAAAAGTTTGCTATCACGCGAGTTGCTACTAAATCGCTGCACGTTAAAAACAAAGCCTCCTAGACTTGCGAGTCGTTCATTCAACAGTCTCTAAATAATATGTTGAGGTCATGTCAGAGATGGGGGCTTGAATAGTAGGAGTAAGACTATTAAAAGTATAGGTATAAGGTAATTCATATATATGGGTCTGACTCTGACAGAAGGTAAGCTTAGTTAGGACTCTTAAAAGCCAAATGATATGGGAACATATGTATAAGTTAAGTATATATAGAAACTCTATTTTAAAATATATTTAAACGGTTTTGAATCCTTAGAAAACGGTATCGGTAATCAATTATGTTTATTTTTATAAAAGCCTAATACGCAGCTCGCGCTAAATATTCGCTCATACAAAATTCTCTTCAAAATTTAGCGAAGCCAAAATTTAGATTAGAATTTTAGCCGCGAGATACGCAGCTTCAGCTAAAAAAAAAAAACAAATGTTTGGTTCGTACTCTATCACTATCTGTCAAAATTTAGCGCGTGAAAAAAATGAACGGCACATTATTTTCGAGCTTGACAGAGATTGTTTTTTGTTAATTTTGCAAGTACGCAAATTGCAAAATAATGTGATTTTTTGGGGAAAATCTTAACAATAAATTTCAGAATGCCGTCAATAGCTCATGTTTGGATTGGTGTGTTATTCTGAGCGATTATAGAATAAGAACTCCATATAAGAGGACTGCTCGAACGGGCCGAGGAAGGAGGTGGAAGTCGAAAAATATAGTTTTAAGAATATGTACGCATGCTTTTAAATACAGGATAAACATAAAACACAGAACGATTTTCGTACTGTCAATATTTTATAAAAAAAATGCAAACGACTGGATCGCACGAACTTGCCCTCGTAGCTTACAACATTAACGTAGCTAGAAATTGATGATGTACAAGTACATGTTATTGGTTCCAAAATATTATGACATTATTAATAAATTATTACTAAAACTTTATTATTTTAATGGCTTTGAGAGAAAGAGCTCAAAATTAAGTATTACATCTGATTTATTTGATAAATATGAATTTATAAAAAAAAAAAAAATTAAAAATCGTTGGAGCGGTTTTCTCAAAAATTAATTTTGTACCTATATATAAAATTTTTCGCTCAAATAAAATCTGGTATGCCAACAGTAAGTATTTAATAAAATACAATTTTATACAAAACAAAAAAATATTCATTAGTCCGTTTTCAAGATACTGAATTTTCAAAAAAAATTTCAATATTTTTTTTTAATCCAAAAATATTTTTTTTTTTGAAAATTTTTATATGCAAAGGAGAATGGGCAAAGTGGTCTACCCACTCAACAGTAATGTGTTGTATGTCGTTGAAAAGGTAATTTTACTGACTTCATTTCATTGTATGACCATTAAGCTCTAAACTATGGGGTTCGTGAGATATTCGGAATCAAAGCACCAAAAAAGACAATAATGCATTTCGTCATTGGTAGTGTGTCCTCATACCTACATTAATCTGTGATACATCGTTGAAAAGATAATTATGTGTACTTTATTTTTGTATATAGCCGTGAAGACGTAGATCATAGGGTGCAAGAGATATGTGGGCATACAAATCGGCAAATATAACAACAATGCAATTCTTCATTTGGTACTGGTCTACCGACTCAACAGTAATGAGTCATACGTCGTTGTAAAGGTTATGGCATTTGCTTCATTTCATTATGTGGCAGTTAAGCTCTAAACCATGGGGTTCGTAAGATATTCAGCTCTTAAGCACAAAAAACAGCAATAATGCAATTCTGCATTGGTAACTTATCAACCAAGTCAACAACTATGAGTCATGTGTCGTTGAAAAGGCTGTTGCGTGTACTTCTTTTTATTATATTACCGTTAAAGTGTATATAATGGGATTCAAGAGATATGTGCCAAAAACGCTGAAAAGGGCAGTAATGCAATTCCGCACTGGTAGCTGGTCTTTCAACTCAACAGAAATCTCTCTTATATCTTTGAAAACGCTATTGCATGTACTTCATTTTGCAATATGCCGTTTAGCTGTAGACCGTGGGGTTCAAGAGGTATTTGGCCATCAAAATAGGTAAATATAACAAAAAATGCACATCTTCATTGGGTACTGGTCTACCAACTCAACAGTGATGAGTCATACGTCGTTGAAAAGCTTATAGCATCTGCTTCATTTCATTATATGGCAGTTAAGCTCGAATACAATCGCGTCATAGTAGAGCCAAGAAATACTACACATATATACTTATAAATAGAGGTAGGGAAGGACGAGAGGCTTTTAAACACTTTTATTGTTCATGCTTGACGGGGCGCCGAACTTTCGGTACATGTGCACATAATGTACCAATTTTGTGGTATATGTGCATAGCCCCCCATCAAAATGGGTTTACACCACCTGCGGACCGCCTTAGTAATGTCATACTGGACGAAAGTATGATATAAATGTAAAAAAAAATTCAAATAAAATATTATAAGTGTGTTTTTTTTATTTATGTTTATATTTTGTATCCAAATACCTCTTAAACCCCACGGTGTACAGCTAAACGGCATATTGCAAAATGAAGTACATGCAATAGCGTTTTCAAAGATATAAGAGAGATTTCTGTTGAGTTGAAAGACCAGCTACCAGTGCGGAATTGCATTACTGCACTTGTCAGCGTTTTTGGCACATATCTCTCGAATCCCATTATTTACACTTTAACGGTCATATACTAAAAAGAAGTACACGCAACAGCCTTTTCAACGACACATGACTCATAGTTGTTGACTTGGTTGATAAGTTACCAATGCAGAATTGCATTATTGCTGTTTTTTGTGCTTAAGAGCCGAATATCTTACGAACCCCATGGTTTAGAGCTTAACTGCCATATAATGAAATGAAGTAAATGCCATTACCTTTACAACGACGTATGACTCATTACTGTTGAGTCGGTAGACCAGTACCAAATGAAGAATTGCATTGTTGTTATATTTGCCGATTTGTATGCCCACATATCTCTTGCACCCTATGATTTACGTCTTCACGGCTATATACAAAAATAAAGTACACAAAATTATCTTTTCAACGATGTATCACAGATTAATGTAGGTATGAGGACACACTACCAATGACGAAATGCATTATTGTCTTTTTCGGTGCTTTGATTCCGAATATCTCACGAACCCCATAGTTTAGAGCTTAATGGTCATACAATGAAATGAAGTAAGTAAAATTACCTTTTCAACGACATATAACACATTGCTGTTGAGTGGGTAGACCAGCTCCCATACATTTTTGCCCATTCTCCTTTGTGAAGGAGATCTTGCGTAAAAATTTAGGTTGAAATCGGTGCTGAAGTCAAGGAGAAATTTGGGGTTGGCTACGAAATCTCGCAAACTAAAATCTCGCACCCAAAATCTCGCAATAAGAAATCTCGCAATTACAAAAACCCGCAAACAAAAATCTCGCATTAAAAAACATAAAGGACTTAAAATGTACGTTATACAAGGTTTTTTCTTTGTTTATGTTGTCAGTTAGTGTGCTTTCAGTTTATGTGCAATAAACAGTACGTTGAGTGGCCCGCTTCGCGGGTTCAAGGATTTTAACTCCCTTTTCGGGTCCTCTGTCCCGTTCACACGACTCCGTCGCTCCGCTTAGGGTATGCTCAGTCGCCAGCCAGGCGCCTATGCTGTCAGTTGGTGTGCTTTCAGTTTATTTGTAATAAACAGTACCTTGGGTGGCCGGTGGCGGCGTATCGGGTTCAAGGGCTTTATCTTCTTTTTTTCGGCCTCTGATTTTTTATTTTCCATTTGCATTTTCCATTTTCTAACGTCACGTGTTAATGCGAGATTTTAGTTTGCGAGATTTTAGTTGAAATTTGCGAGATTTTTGGTTGTGAAATGTAAATGCGAGATTGTTAAAAGCGAGATTTTGTTATTGCGAGTTTATGAAAAGCGAGTTTATTAGTTTGCGAGATTTCGTATTTCGAGATTTATACAAAAATGCGAGATTTCGTTATTCGAGATTTTAGTTTGCGAGATATCGTAGTGCTCCCGAAATTTGACAACAAAAAATCGGTTATATGACAGGTACCGTTATTAACCGTTATTGGTAAAATTTGTTTTCATCTAAATATTGACCATACCCTAAGTACTAAACGCACATCTTTTTATCAAAATTCTTGGAGCCGTTTTCGATTAAAATAAGTTTTTTCTTAACGGTTTTACAACATTTGGCAGGTACCGTTATTTTTGGTCCTAACAGAAAATTTTAAAAAGACGTGTGGGCATATCTATTAGTCAAAAAACACTATGTACCAGGTTTGAAGAAAATCCCTCCAGTCCGTTTAGGCTGCAGAGGGTTATCATGTGATTCTTTAGAGGAGAAATTAAAACTTTTAATTCTAAGCTCTTCTGTTAGCTGCTATGGATAGATTACAGTTTAATCAAGTTTTTTTTCGAAAAAGCTTTTATCGATTTAAATTAAACTTTGAAAATCTAATATCTATAGACTAATTTTAATTACACTGCGTACCAGATTTTTGTATAAAAAAAAGTAAGTAACGGGAAAAAAGTGTTGGGTATTTTTTAGCAAATTATTGTGTTTTTTGTTACATTTCGTCAATGGCTTGGTTTTTTTATTATTTTTTTTTTTTTTTGTTTGTCATAGTTTTGAATTTCGGTACTTCTAAGTTATTTATTAAACTTTTCATTCAAAATTTGTATAAATAATTTTTTTACGAAAAATTGAAAAGAAAACTATTTCCTTTATTTTTGACTTTTTCACACATTTTTGTGTTTTTTTTTTTTTAAACCTTCTTTCGAGTATTTTTTTCGGTATCGATATAAAAATATAATCGAACCATCAACATAATCCATTAAAGTCCAGCTATATTTAACTTATTAACTACATGAGCAAGTTCGAGCGATCCAGTCGTTCATTTTATTTAGATTTTGTTCACGTGTTGTTAGCTTCATTTCATCTAAATCGACACATAATTGTGGATGTTATGAATTGCTTCGCTATTTAATGCCAATTTTTTATATCGATTTAAATAAAATAATGCTCATTTTGGTTAAATAACTATTAAAGAAAAAAAAATAATTCAAGAATGTGTTCAAAAATGGTCTTCAAAGGTAAAAAGACTTTTCAAAAAAAAAAATATACTATATATGTGAGTGAGTGCAAAAGTTGTGTAATCCTATTTTAAAAAAATTGGG
Organism: Melangyna quadrimaculata; assembly: GCA_949320155.1. Taxonomy (NCBI): domain Eukaryota; kingdom Metazoa; phylum Arthropoda; class Insecta; order Diptera; family Syrphidae; genus Melangyna; species Melangyna quadrimaculata. The sequence goes on along the minus strand of OX439485.1, from coordinate 9,879,884 downwards.
TTATTTTGTTTCCCATTTTTTTGTCTTAAGAAGATAAATTATTTTAAAAATAGTTTTAGATTCTTGGATATCTAATCTTTCCAAACAAAATATAACAGTACTATTTTAAAAGCCTGTGTGCTTGTTTTACTTGTTTTATTTGATTTAAAACCAATTTCAAATAGTGGGTTACGCCACTTTTGCACTCACAGCTTCATACATATGTATTAGGGTGGTGCTTATAAATGTCATTGTCTTATTTTGAATGACGTATCCCCCCCTTATTTGCTAATTTTAGCTAATTATATTAACGTTAACCCGGCCCCCAAGACGTCTGAAGTTGTAACGGTTCTACCGTGCTTCCGTCTTTATTTTACGGGAAGAGTAGAATTCGGAGAGTTTATTATTTATTACTTTATTATTATTACCATATTATTATTTATTACAATATTTATTACAATATTATTACTTTATTTTGAGTTCCTTCTCATTGGAAGGTCGACTTCACTCTGCTTGCTAGCTCTTCAACCATTCTTGCAATTGCGAAGAGTCTTCATCCAAAACGATCATCCCCTCCACAAAATATACATTTCACTGCACTGCGTTGCAGTTGCAGGTCATTCATATTTTACACACACTGCATTTACCACAACAATAATCATTTCGTCACTTCCATATTTCGTAAGCCTGACCTCAATATAGTGCAGTGTATCTCCGTCATTCATTAAGTGTTGATATTTGACACTTCATTCTGTATTGTACTGCGCTGACCCATACTTGCGGTGTTTGCCCTTGGTAGTGGATATTAGATATCTACTGCCAAGATCAATTGAAATATGTATGCATTTTTCGCATTAGTCAGCTATCAGTTGTTTCATTTTTTGTTCTCCGGTGGAGAACAGATAAACATATTTTTTTGATGTTTCCGCGACATTAAAATTAAATTTATATGTATATGTTGGTATTCAAAAAGTGGTATATCCAACATCACTCCAATAATATTCAGAAACGCACAATATCGCTTACGACTGTTCATATTTTATTCCGAATCAAGTATTAATCCGAATTAAAGTCGTATTTGTGATGTTTTTTCGTCGTGTGAAATTTTTTAAACGAGATCTATACATTTTGAAAAAAAAACATGGACATAAATATAATTTTATGTATGTTGGTAACTTTTTTAATATTGCCTTTATGCCCTCAGGATGATTAAACAAATCAACCTGAGGGCAAAAGATCGCCATTTCATTCTGAAACCATCAATACTTTTAACCGGCGCAGCCGATGACAGAGCACAGACATCAACGTTTTTTGCATCCTTTAAATACTTTTGTTATTTTCTTATAATTTTAAAAGACAGAACAAAACTCAGACCGATGCGATGTCTTACTAGTAGTCATATCATTTTTTTTTTCAAAGGTGTTTTCTGGTGATAACACTTGCAGTTAGGCTGCATAGCTTTCGCTCCGTCATATTTTTTTTTTAACCAGGCTGCCAGTTCCAAAATATTCTAATCTTTTCCACTACGCAAAGAAGAGTAGTATTGACTTATCTTACGGCAGCAACAAAAGCCAAGCTTTTAACATAAAAAAACCTTTAATTATTTTATATTTAAAAAAAAAAACATTTTGATAACGTAAAAAAGTGCGCACTTTTTTGAATTATCAAAGCGATTTTTTTTTAAATACAGAATTTTTAAAAACAAAACTTTGGCACACAGAGTTATGCTCATAAATAATTTTGATCATACAGAATTTGTGTACCCAGAATTTTGAGATGCAGAATTTCGAAAACAGAATTCTGACCTTACAGAATTTCGACCCATAACCCATTCGGAATATATGTTGAATTTGCTTTTAATAAGTATTTTCCGAATATGCTTTGGGCAAATGAAAACGCGGAAAAACTCATCTATCTTTAAGTGATCAAAAAGGGTCTTTTAAGCTTAAATAAAATCTATACACCAAACAGATAGGTATGAGGTATATACATAAGTAAATTGACAAATGCTGATCTGTATATTTCTTTTGTCAGCTGAAAAATCAAGAGTGGATACAAAAAAGCTTGCAAAAAAACAAAAAGATTAAAATATTCAATAAAGCGCTAACATGTGTCTGGTTGTTATTTTTTCACAACATTGGTTCTATGGTACCATGTTGAATTAATCACAACAAAAACATAAGTTAAAAAAGTAGCCAAGTTCTTCTATTAACAAAAACCTTTGCGTTACAAGTCAGCCGTAAAAAGTAATGAGATCTAAAAGTACGCCAAGTTCTAAGTTTATTAATGTTAAATGTCAAATATTTTAAGGACAGTTATAAGGAAGAACCTCAAAATTATCTGAGAAATTTGTTATTTTATAATTACTGACATAAATTGAGTTGGTTTACTAGTCAAGTTTTCGTTTCAAAATTGAGTAATTTATTAGGTAAATAAAGAAAACTTGCCAAGTAAACCAACTCAATTTAAGGCAACGACGAACCACTTTACCTAATTTCATAATCCTGCACCAATCAGAAGTGCTCTCAATATATTAAATATTAATTCTATGAAAATGGGTGGTTGCCACGCCCACTGAATGTAAAATCTCAAATTTTTAATTTTCCTTTTGCGTGCATGTCAAGTCCCATCGCTCTACCAAATTTCATCACTCTACGACAATTAGAAGTTCACTACATAATTGTTATCAATTCTGAGAAAATAGGGGGTTCAACGCACCTAAATGGATAATTTTAAATTTTCCAATATCTTTTTTGTATTGACCACATCCATATATTTAATAACAATTCTGAGAAAATGGGCGGATGCCACGCTCCCTCAATGTTAAATAGCAAATTTTAAAACTAAGCCTTTTTTTGTAGTTTAAGTTCTATCGCTCTACCTTCTACGACAACCAGAAGTGCTGCATATAATTGATATCAATTCTTTTTTTTTAACATGGCGCGCACTAAAGGGGTTCTTACAACCCTTAATAATGACTTGCACAGTGCGAGCCTTAGGAAAATAAGGAAGGATTTAAAAGGAGATACCGATGCACATTGGATTTTGAAGTTCTGAATATCAAAATGGGGGGGGGGGAAATAGGGTCAGGTAAAGCATTCCACATTCTTGTTGTGCGACTACCCCGTACTTAACGGTACGTCCGAAATTGGGCTCAAGGGTTAACTGATGAGCATTCCTAAAAGCGCGAGTATTACGGTTGAATTGTTAAAGGGGAGGAATGCAACTTGTTTTTTCACTTGAATACTGTTTATAAAAATAGCGATAGAGACAGGTGAAATTGCGGCGGTGTTCGAGGGGTGCTATTGTTGACGTTATTGTTCTATCATTTTTAGGGCCCTTTTTTGTATTCGGTCCAACAAGCTTAGATGAGTTATAGGAGCACCTGCCCATATATGAGAATTATACCCAAGCTTTGGACGAATAAATGCTTTGTAGATCACAGCCAGATCAGAAGGGGTAAAGAATTTCTTGCATCTTCGGAGAAAACCTTAGCACTTAGCAGCGTTTTGGCTGCGTTTTTTCTGCGGAAATGGGCGGATGCCACGCTCTCTGAATGTCAGATCTCAAATTTTAAAATTTTACATTTGCTTGCACTTCTAGCCCTACCGTTCTACCAAATTTCATCATTCTACGACAATCACAAGTGCTCCTCATAACTGATATCAATTCTATTCAAATGGGCGGGTGCCACGCCCCTGAATGTAAAACCTCAAATTTTTAAATTCTGCCTTTCCCTGCACTTTAAGCCCTATCGCTGTACTTAATTTCATCATTCCACGACAATTAGCAGTGCTCCAAATAATTTATATCAATTCTATGAAAATGGGCGGGTACCCCTGAATGGAAAATCTTAAATTTTCGATTTTTTCCTTTGCATACACCACAGGGTCTACCGTTGTGTGAAATTACTAGATTCTACGATGTCGGGAAGTGCTCCATAATTTTGATGATCTGTCAGTGAGTGAGTCAGTGAGTCAGTCAGCTACGGTTTTTGCTATTTTTGCAGTCTTATAACTTGGAAACCCTTAATGCTAAAGAATTGAAATTCGGTGAGTTGCCTAAAACTGGTGAGCTTAGCAAATGCTGCAAGTTTGAAGTTTCTGACTTTATTGGTACTGAAGTTGGAGGGGGGTCGAAAATCGCCTGAGCTTGATCCTGTAACTTGGCTGGGCACTACCGTGCCCTTTGATATATTCTGACAACCCTGCCCAAGAGCTCTTACATCAGTCGATCTTTCATTTACAATGTGTAGGAAGGTAAGCAAATCTTATAGAACTCCTGACGGTTATTGGCATCATTAATGGTAAAATAGAAAACAGACCTTTTTACTAATATTTTCTGAAGTTAGGTATGATGCCGTGAACCACACTGGTGAAGAACATTAGATTGTTAATGCAAGTCTTTTAATTTTTAGCCTAAAGCCTGTGAAATAAATTCTAAATCAGTACGAATGAACGAGTATTCTCTTTTTTACATCAAAAATTATGTTCTTAACGAAAAAGATAAGCAAATTTATTATTATAAATGAACTAAGATTAATAAAAATTAATAAACATTTTATAATGCTTTTAACATCTATCTACTCGTTTACAGCTCTCTGGTATAATATAAAGTAATTAATTTAGAGTGAAAACATTACTCCCCTAACTTTTAATTCAAAAGTAATAGAAGAGAGCAAAATGAAAATTTTATAATAAATTTACGCTCCAATTAAAAAACATGGCCCACTCTGCGAGACTAGCACCAAATTTTTAAGAAGCAAAAAAGATAAGAAAACCACCAAACAACAATGTTTCTCAAGGCTAAAAATGTGTAATGTATGTATATGCAAACCTATACTTTCTCCATCAGAAGCACAACCACCAAATGAAAACCACATTATATAGCCACACTAAAACTAAATTAATTAAACCGAAGTTATGTGGTAGGTATAAGAGCAACAAAAGCCGCTGTAAAACTATTTGCCACATTTTACGACAGCCAGTTTACGAGTTAAACGTCAATAATTTTCTTCCCCTCACTGTCTCTGCGCCACTTTACCATATAAAAGTTAAAGAAGTTGAGGTAACAGAGAGAGAGCCGACTTGATGGGTTTTGCGACAGCAAATACGTCGTTGGCGACATCAAGGACGTTGAGAATGGAGAATGAATATCTATAGCAATACTTTAGGGAGTGACACTCTCTGATGCTGCCTGCTTTTACATCCTTTATGAGCTTCATTATTGAGTGAGACTGGTTTGTGAATGTTGGATGGGTGTACAATGTACATATTCAATAAGGCGAGTAACTTCCGTTCTGTTCTGGTGTTCTGTCCTTGATGCCAACTACTGTTAGGATAGAGGAAGCATAGATCTTATCGTATAAATAATAAATGGCCTACATCCTCCGGTAGAATTGCAAAAGCCTGGAAGCATCAGATTTGTCTTTTGCTTTCTAAGCATCGCATCACAATCTACAAACCTTTCTACTGTGCACCACCACAAATCCACAATCCACCAGCAACCACATCGTACCTACTCCATTCACATAATCAGTGCGTCGTTGTCTCCATGATGTCGAGCGAGGCAATAGTGTTCTTTTAGAAATAACCAACAATTCACGCAGTCAGCTGGAAAATGGTTAAATTTTAAATGCGAACACATCCCCACCAGACAGACCCACGCACAAATTGTATCCCAGGCCGGGACTGCAGTCATTTCCTCAAAAAATCATCATCATCCAGCACCCACTATATCGTCATCAACAACAAAGCAACCTAGTCATCGCATCCTTGGAATTGTTGCATTAGCTCTAACAGATCGGTGAAGCATACAACGCATTCCCAAACCATAAGACCACTGTGTCAGGACAAAACATTTCCTAGGACTCTTTGTTTCTTCAAATGCCAGTAGAAGTACTGGCAGTCTCAAACCAAAATATACACAAATTGTTTTGCCCCTCTTACCCCCCCCCCCTCTATCTTTTCTCTCTTGCTCTCTAAGAAGACGACATTATTTAGTTAAGCTTTTAAGGAACGCCTGGTTGTCCTGGCATATTCTTCATTCCAGCTGGACTCTTTCGATAGGACCTCAACTCTATAACTCCGACTCCAATTCCAATTCCGACGATAGAGCCACCTTTTGCCAGAATGCAATCAATTTTATGAGAATAAGCTAAGTAATAGTTAAATGTTCGAAGGAAGTATCTCGTAAAAGGCCAAAATAGTCGTCCTCTGTTTTATAAGAAATCCTGGCCGCACATGGTTGTGTGCGTGTGTGAAATTTTGGTTCAAATACAGCAAAGCAAAACCGAATAACTCAAGCGGAGGCGGTGATGGTGGTAACTGGCAAAATATGCATGAACCGTTCGTTGTATAGAATTAAAATATGGAAAGGAACGAAGGCGGATGCTTTTTAATTTGATAAATATTCAGTATAAGTATTCAAAAGTTTGCATTCAGCTCGACTATGCATTGTTTTGGAGGCAAAACGATCCAAAGCGGAAGCCAGCTAGTGGTTCAACTTTATGAGAAAGTCCTGAGGAGAGGAAGATTTTCTTTGTGTATCTATGCACCACGGAGTGAAAGGATGATGGTGTGTTAATGTGGCTTCAGCTTGTTAGTCTTGCCATAACAAACCTTCGGGCTTAGCTAAGAAACAACTAAGTGAAGTGTCAAAAACAATACGCAGAGCTTAAGGAACGCTCTGCGGCGAGTTTTAACGAGCAAGGTATAGGAACCTAACGCATATTGTTTGTTTTAAAATAATAATAATTGTAGTACGAGATGAGTGTTTATGATGGTGAATTTGATATAAAGTTCAGAAGGTTAGGTATCAGTATATGTTTATTTTATTTCTTGCTTTATTTAAATATAGAGAAAACGAGTAAAGGGTTGCGTAACACGTGTTAGGTCTTATAATATTAAGAGCATCGAGCCAATAGCAGGGAGGTGAAAAATGTACTATGGGGAAAACGACACATTAGTTTCCGATGACAATAGCTCAAGGACATCAAATAGTTCGTGATGAAGAAACAGTCTGCTTGGTGTAAGACCGGAACGCATATGAATGTTTTTCGAAACAGCGAAGGAAATGTGGCCATGTTTTGTAATTCTTCCGTCTGTAAAATTCTTTGAGAAAGCTTAAAAATTGGAACGAAACTCAATTTATCACATTATAGAGTTTCTGTAACTTTAGCCGTCGAAAATTGTTTCGACTAGAACACCGACACTCTCCAAATAGAGTAACTAGAGTAATGGAAGTAAGTGGCTTAGATGGACGTACTATTTAGGTAGTTGTCTGAGTTGGTTTTTAGTTAGCTTTTAATTATTTTGCACTGGGTGAAACTCAGATAGGTGAAAATTCTGATCATTCGGAATTTTTTTTTGGATACAACTTACTGCCATTATTCTTTCCCCACCATGGTCTTGCGGTTTATATAAGAAATGATGTTGCATACCAACTTCAACCACAATATAGTTTGTGTTCTAACACAAACTTAATTTCATGTGGTTAAAATTTACGGTAAATAAGCACATCATTCACACTTGTTTCGTTTATCGAAGACCTAATTTGAACAGAAATTCGACTTCTAACAAGATTGACGCTCTGTCCGACGCCATTTGAAGAATTGTTGCCCATTATCCTCACACTGAAATCGTCATTGCGGACGATTTCAATGTACACAATTCTAGTTGGCTTCGCTTTTCTGGTCAGACAATACCCGAAGGAAGGTATGTTGAGCTCTTTGCTGAGTTAAACTACCTGACTCAGCTTGCCAACCCAAACCTTTGATGTTGCAGGTCAATCCGCCAACACACTTGACTTGTTTCTTACCTCTGACCCTGATAAATACACTTTTTATGTATTATCGCCACTTGGCACATCAGACCATTGTGTCATATCTGCAAATTTCTCGTGCCAACAAAACTCATTTAAAGAGAAAGTACCAAGGAGAACCGTTTGGCAATACGAGAAAGCCAATCTGGACGGTCTCAACGGTTGCTTCAGTAACTTTAACTGGTCACTGTGCTTCCTCGATAGTGACGAAGATGTCAGTGCAGATATGATAACAAACTTGATTCTTTGTGGAATGAGAAATTTTATCCCGAATATGGTAACATCTATCAAACCCAAAGAAAACTCATGGTTTGATTCGGGCTGTAAAGAGGTTATTAGGGTCAGAGAAGTAAGTTTCCGTAGTTATAAAGCCAACCCTACCCTAGTATCCCTCCCATTGTTCTGAAGAGGTGTTCTTCAACGCTGGTAAAACCACTGTATAAGCTTTTCCATCTGTCCTATTCTAATTGTACTGGTCTCTTTCCGAGTGGATGGAAAACAGCATTTGTCCAGCCTGTCCCTAAGAACGGCGCATCTTCTTCACCCTCAAACTATCGGCCAATTGCATTAATGTCCATTCTTTTCAAGGCCATGGAAACGCTGATTAATTTAAAGCTTAAGAAATATCTCGAAGAACGAAAGCTTCTTAATGACCGGCAGTATGGCTTTCCTAGCAATAGGTACACTGGTGATCTGATGGTATATCTCACCGAACAGTGGAACAAATCTTTACATTGTTTTGGAGAAAGTAAGATTATTGGGCTTGAAATTTCAAAAGCCTTTGATAGAGTTTGGCATCAAGCTCTCTTATCGAAAATGCGCGCATTTGGTATCGACGAATCTCTTCTTCTTTGGATTAGAAATTACCTTTCGGACCGTTCAATACAAGTTGTATTGCACGGTTTCAAGTCTGAAATCCATAAAATATAAAATAAATGGTGTGCCAAAGGGCTCCGTCTTGTCTCCGACTCTCTTCCTTATATTTATAAATGATCTTTTGTCTGAACTTCTAATCCATTGAACTGTTTCGCTGACGACAGTACTTTCAGCTTTTCATATCCGTTTCTAGATTATCTTCCATGTCCTTCGGGTGTGAAACTTGAACGGCAGCGTATGATAAGCTTTTTAAATTCTGATCACGACAGCATTGCCCTTCCAATGGGGAATCAAAAATCGCGTCGAATTTAATGCTTCAAACACTCAATGCTGTCTCCTGTCGTTAAAGCAAAACCCACCCCCAATGCCATTATCCATGAGTGGCACTTGCATTGAGGAAATCGAAAAGCTTTCAGTGCTCGGTATTTGTATCACAGACCACCTTCTGTGGAACGATCACATATTTGACGTCGCCAAAAATGCTGCTAAATGTTTAGGTTTTCTTCGAAGATGCAAGACATTTTTCTCCCCTTCTGATCTGGCTGTAATCTATAAAGCATTTATCCGTCCGAAACTTGAGTATAATTCTCATATTTGGGCAGGTGCCCTTATAAGCCAGTTGAGTTTCTTAGAAAGGATTCAGAAAAGAGCTTTGAAAATGATAGGTGACCACAAGAATGTGCAATACTTTACCTGGCTCTGTGTTTCCCTCTCATTACAGTATTCAGACATTCAAAACAAATGTTCATCGGTATCTCCTTTTTAACCCTTTTCCAATTTCCTGAACGCTCGCACTGTGTGTAAATATTTTAAGGGTCATAATAATCCCTTTTGTGGGCGCAAAGTTAAAAAAAAAAATATAACAGAAACATTTGCATCACTCGAACACCTCCCCACTCACTCCTCCCCTAAAACAGTTCAACCGTAATACTCGTACTTCTAGGAATGCTCATCAGTTTACCCTCGAGCCCAACTTCGGACGCACCGAATGTGGAATGCTTTACCTGACTATCTTTCCCGGCCATTTTAATATTCAGAGGTTCAATACCAATGTGCATCGGTATCTCCTCTTAAATCCTTCCATATTTTCCCAACACTCACACTGTGCTTAAACATTTTAAGGGCAGCCAAAATCCCTTTAGTACACGCTCAACTAAAAAAAAAAAAAAATGGTCACGACTGGATCGCACAAACTTGCTCTCGTAGCTGACAACTTGAACGTATTTAAAATTGACAATGTGCATATGTAGTGGTTCTATAACATTATAATATCATTAAAAAAGTTTTAAAAACAATTTTAAATATAAATTATTACTTAAAATTATTATAAATTTGTTTTTTTTTTAATAGCCAAAACAGATAGAGCTCAAAAAAAAGTATGCCATATGATTTGTTTGACAAATATGAATTTATGAAAAAAAAATTTCAAAAATCGTTTATTAACATTTTTAAAAATAAAATTTGGTATGCCAACTTTTAGAATTTAATAAAATACACTTTTACACAAAATTAAAAAAAATACTCGGTGACCTGTTTTCAAGATATTGAATTTTCAAAAAAAAATTCAATATTTTTTTAAAAAATCCGTAAATTATATTTCCGAAAAATTGTACATATATGCAGAATTGTTAAAATTGTGAAGGACCACTTACATACAAAATTTGGTTGAAATCGGCGTAGTCGTTAACGAGAAATTTGAAAACCAAAAAATCGGTTACCGTTGATAACAGTTACCTATACAATTTTTTTCACCAAAATATTAATTGTAGTAAGTATAGTAGCTCATCATTGTTTTTTTTTTTAGTTGTAGCCCGTAGCGTTATGGTTAGTGCGCTCGACTCTGTCACGCTGGAGGTCTGGGATCGCTTCCCAGCCTCGTCCACCTAAAAACTAAAATTTTTTTTTTTCAGGGCTACTGCCTCTTGCGAGGAATTGACAAATCCTCCAAGAGTATCACTTGTCACGAATTAGAGCATCTCGTCTAGCGGTTCGGATTCGGCATAAAATTGTAGGTCCCTTCCATTCCTGTCGAAAGGCGCACACAGGAATGGTTGCGAGTTGTTAGTCACTAGGCCCTGGTTCTTCATGAGCCGTTGTGCCACCCGATTTATTTTTTTTTTTATTTATTTTTTTTATAATTTTTTTCAAAAAGTTGTTAGAGCCGTTTTTGAAATAAATCAATTTTTGTATATTGGCTGTATAGCAGGTACCGTTATTTTTTGAGCTAAAATCCCATAAGAACCTTAAGTCCAAAGGTTGAAGAAAATCGCTTCACCCGTTAAGGCTACAGGTCATAGACAGACAGAATTGCTAGACCCACTTTTTTCGCGTTCTGTATCATCCTAATGTTAGGGAAAATTATCATCTCGAGTTTTTTTTTGCACGAATCCTAAACTTGCCTTATACTACGTATATCGCAAGTAAAAAAAAAAGATGGGTTTCTGTATGACAGTCGAGTACTGACACGTACCTTTATCAAGAATCAAGTTATAGCTCAGAAAATTAGTTTTTTTTTAGCTCAAAAAATAATGGTAATTTATTTCAAAAACGTCTCTTACGATTTTGAAAAAAAAAAAAACCAAAAAATACTTTAACGGCTACACCGATTTCAACCAATTATAAGAGAGGTCCTTAACAATTTCAATAATTTTACATACGTATATAATTTTTTGAAAAAATAATTTTTTGATTTTTAAAAAAATATTGATTTTTTTTTTTGAAAATTTTGTGTTGCGTCCTGATGTACCTACATCGATCTAAAGCCTTAACTGTGGGATGGATTTGCTTCAAATTTGGTGTGAAGTGTTTTTATGTGATTCCCTATAGGACAAATTCGAATTTTTGTTTTAGCTCATCTAGAACGGGTAGCTGCCATATACAAAGATCTCGGTATTATCAAGTTTTCTCAAAAACATCTCTAACGATTTTGATTAAACTTTGTACAAGTCATTTTTAGAGCAGTTCTGATAATACTTCATACCACGTTTTTACCAAAAAATACGAATAATGGAAATAAAAATATGGTGTTTTTTTTTAATTGCCTTTTTTATACTTATTAAGTATATTCCGTCATATCTCGTCATTAGCTTGGTTGATTTTCTTATTATTTTGTTATTCAGAACTTCTAAGTTAGGTATTCAACAAAATTTTTATAAATAATTTGTTTACAAAAAAAAAAATATTTTTTGTTAATTTTCAACTTTTTTTCCTGTTTTTATATTAAATCAAAAAAATCAAAATATCAATTTTAACGTGTTTTTTTATTATTTCTTCGTTAACGATATAAGAATATTAGTAAACCATTTATATCTACACTGTCCATGTCTAGCTACATTATAGGTGTTGGCTTAAGCCTGGAAATTTGATTTTTTAATATTTATTTTGTTAAAAATTAAAATCTTAAAATTCAAATAGCTCTCTCTTGGAAAGAATAACATTTACAAGTTTCGTATTGATCTCAGAAATTTGAGAACTTTAATTAAAAAGAAAGTGTTGAATTTTATTACCAGAGCAAACAAAAATTTTGTGTTTTTTTTTTTAAGATGACAGAGCCCATGGTCACGGTGGTGAAGAGAATAGTACGCGCACTCAAGGGGTTTTTGGTACCCTTAAATTGTTAAATTAAACACAGTGCGAGCGTTAGGAAAACAGGGAAGGATTAAAGAGGAGATGCCGATGCACATTGGTTTTGAACCTTTGAATATCGAAATGGAAGGGAAAAATAGAGCCGGGTAAGGCATTCCACATTCGGGTAGTTCGGCTAAAATAAGAATCTCTATACTTGACCGTACGTCCGAAGTTGGGCTCAAGGGTAAACTGATGTGCATTCCTGAAAGTACGAGTATTACGGTTAAATTCTTTTAGGGGCGGAATGCAACTGGCTATTTCAGTAGAGCACTGCTTATAAAAATAACGGTAAAACAACGAAAGACATGAAACATTGCGGCGGTGTTCGAGAGTTGCAAATGCTTCCGTTATATTTCTGTCACCTATCATTTTCATAGCTCTTCTTTGTATCCTATCCAAAAGACACAAGTGGGTTGATGGAGCACCTGCCCAAACATGGGAATTGTACTCGAGTTTTGGACGCATAAAGGCTTTATATATAACAGCCAGATCAGATGGGGTGAAAAATTTCTTGCATCGCCGTAGAAAACCCAAACACTTAGCAGCATTTTTGGCGACATCAAAAATGTGATCATTCCATACAAGGTGGTCTGTGATACACTTACCGAGTACTGAAAGCTTTTCGGTTTCCACAATGCAAGTGCCACTCATGAATAGTGGCATGGGGGTTGGGTTTCGTACCACACTGTACCAATCAATACAATTGATAAGTATTATGAAAAGTAAATAATGATATTATGTGCTCGGAAGTGTAAAAGCGATTCGAAAACGTTTGCCTCATGAAATCAGTTGAAAAAGAAAATTCATAAGTATAAGTATTATAAGTATAATTATAAGTAATTTCATAAAAAGGGGAAGAGCCGTTTCGGAGGGTTCCGACCACAAACACCGTGACCCAAGATTTTTATATATTAGATAGTTGATATTGCCTTGGAAAAAAAATGATGTGAATTTAACAAAATTGTGTATTAAAAGCGTTCTTACAAGTCAGTTGATAAGTCCAAGTAAGATCTTCTAGACGGAACACCAATTTTTGTGGACTATATATACTAAACAAAATTTAAATTACTGTGTACCTTATTGCTTCCATGGTCTACTGAACCCGGTCAAGTTGTCTAATAAAATCACAGCTCATTATGCTAATTTGTCCTTGTTCTCGTGCAAATTAACACAGCTGCTGATTTTATAAAACCTCGAGTAAAATAAATTTAACTGGTAAGTGTTGTCAGTTTGAGTTAATTTAACCAGATTTTCGTATCGATATAACAGGATTATTTATATTTGGTAGTGTAAAGCTTACAAGGCATCATGTCGATTGTAGAATTAACTTGTGGTGATTCAACACGACGTTAAAATTTTGTGTCTTGCTAAATAGCTAACCAGGTTAAAAATATTTTAACCTGTTAATTTGCTAAATTTTGTTTCATTCTAATTGTCTATTTTTATTTTTGGCTATGAGGTGTTTTTGAAAGAATACAATTTTCCATTTAATATACTTCTCAATGTAGGTACACATGTACTTGAACATATATCAATATGTTATATATTTGCTAATTTCATGACTTTAATTACTTCGGTATCTAAGAGTATCTGCTTAAATAAATTATTCCGTAGCTGCACTGAACTAACATAAATTATTTCCTTCCCAAAAACCACAAGAACGCTTAAAAACAGTTCCCTTTTATCGAAATTGCAATAAACATTTCGCCCTCATGCACTCGAGTGTACAAAAACCTTGAAGCACCTTTATGGACGATACCTAGAGTAGAAAAAAAAAAAAAAAACTACCACAAAATTAGAAATCAAAAAAGAAATCTGAATATAGTAAAGTTAAAACACCATCATGACTGGCACACGGGCGTTTCTAACTGATTTACTCACAGTGATATAGATGGACGAGAACGCCGAGCTCCATTGCAGCTCACTACAACTACCAAACATTCTTTTTAATTTACTCTTGATGGCAACATTAAATCCAATTCCCACTCCAATCTGAATGGTGGCGTCTCGAATGGCATCCGACACCCCCTCCCTCACCCTTCTTAGCATGTAACACTGCACTGCAAACTCCCGCAACAGTCATATTTTCAAAATAAAAATAAAAATAAAAGAATACAAGAAAACTTTGTAACGTTGCAGAAGCAATAACTATATACAGAAGTTGTTGCATTTTAGTGTTTACATGATTCCAAGTTGGGTGATACTGCAACCACACCCTCAGCAATATCTGCATTGATAAGAAAAAAAACTGCAGTAGTTTCAAGAATTTACTAAGCAATTTCAAGATTCCGGGCACTGAAAGATGCGCTAAAGAAAATGTTTTTCAACCGAAGCGGGTATAATGTCTAACGCAGAGTCAAGTGACTACCCCCTCCCCCCTTATCATACCCCAACAAACCCTTCAAGCATAATCTTGAACGAGACAGGATTTAATTTTTGTATTCATTTTTCCTTACGGTTCGAAATAATATTTCCATTTTTAACATTTTAATCATTGTATTGGGGGATGAGAGGGAACGAGAGGGTTTATAGATAAATAAAATCACAGATGGCTGGAGCTTGAATCAGAGACGATGGATGATTCGATTCTGGTTTTGTGGGGCTTTTATAGGGAGAACATCTGCATAGGATATGCTTATAAAGGCGGAGTACGCAGTGTTGGGTGAGCTTCATAGGCAGTATACCTTCGAGCGTCTATTTATGAACAGATGTTTTACCTACCTGAATACCAAGAATTTTACATAAACAACAACAAAAAAAAAGAAAACCTTTTTCAAAATGAATGCAAAGGATTCCTGCCGCAAGACTCAAGTTGGATCATTATTATTTTTTATTTTTTCGAAATCAACAAGTATAAAATGTAGGGTGCTCAGCTGACTGGATATGGAAATAATTGTGTCAAGATTTTTCAATTTAAATTGAAATGTTTTACCTTGAATTAATAAGGATCGTAGGTAAAGTAGGATTTTCAAATAGGTGCATGCCAGGCGCGAACGCAGGGGGGTTTTTGGGGTCGCAATGAACGCACTTAGTCTCAACTTCCTACGTCATCTATTGGGGGCAGTAGTTGAGTTTTTTTTTCGATTTTGGGGAGTTGCTATAAAAAGAAAAGCTTAATAATTTTTTTCTGAGGGTGGATAAACGATTTTTTTGGTTGAACAAACGATGGACAAACGTATCTGATAAACCCCACTCAAAAATTTTGACTTCGGGGTTCCCACTTCACACAGCTACAGAATGTTGCGCCACAATATAAATGGTCCGCCATCTATCGTTTTTTTTTTTCAACTAGTGCTTATTTCGTGAATGGTAACACTTAGCTCATGTCTGATTTGACAGATAATTAGTTTTATCCTTTCGCTGAACGAATATGGTTGTGTATACGCTTGAACAACGCTGGGAAATATTGCGACATTACTTTGCCGATTTTGCCAAAAAAAATCATCTTTTCAGATGAAGCTCATTTTGATCTTGGCGGGTATGTAAACAAGCAAAATTGTCGCATTTGTTTTCAAATCCAATTTCTTTGTGCTGTAAACTAACTATACATATTTATTATCTTTTTTCTTTATTTGCTACCAGAATAATTTTAAATGTTCCTATTTTCGTGACCTTTTTAAATTTCTCTTTATTTTGTTTCTATATTTTATCCAGTTGCGACATTGAGAAATCAAAAAAATTTATCAAAATATTTTAATCTTTTCTTTTTGGTAATGATCTTTATAATACAGAGGAGAGTTACAGAGGAAGAGGAATGGAAAATTAAAAGAAAAAAAAAAAACGAAAAAGAAATGCAAACTCAACAGTTTATTTTTTTACTTTGTCTATTTATATAATTCACATTTCGTTTTCACAAAGTAATTGATAAGGGAAATACAACTTTACTACTTCCATACAATTAATATAACTTTAAATTTTCTCTTGGTGGGACCCTTTGAACTTCGGTGAATTGAGTGTCCCTCTAACAAAAGATCAACAGTCATAATATTATTAAAATTTGTTGTTTGTTATTATTATTATTAGGTAAATAGGTACTACTCGCAGTAGCAGTACACGCATCTAAGTTATTATCATGCGCAGGGTTGTCATTGTCGGTTGCCAGAAATTTGAAAATGACTGTCTTTGTGATTCTGAAGTAAGCAATAACAATTTTGTACGTAGTGATTTTTTAATTTTACTATTGATTTTGATACATGCACCGAAAAGAACAAAAATAAAAACGCTCATCATATTACCTGTGCTGTAATATATTGGATCTTGCTATTAATGTACTTGTTTGCTTTAATTTTTTTTATTTGATTTTAATTTAATGTTGAATATCTTCATCATCTGATATTTTTCCCAAAAACAGAACTATATAGCCCGATAAATTTAGCAATTCTATCAAAGTTAAATGAAGTACAAAATGTTTTGATGCAGTTAGGTTGTACTGATGGATTTTGTGTTTTGTCGATTTGCAGGCGTATTTTGCATTTCTCGTTAAAAATAATAATTAAATTTTCTACGTTTTTTATTTAGACAATTTTTTGTGAAATGTTTATTTGTTGCTTAAAATAAGTAAAAAGTGATAAAATTAGGAATTTTCCCCCGTTTTGTTCAACTTTGGACCATTTTTATTAAAAATAAGTGAGACATTCAAATTGAAGAGTTGTAGAAGACTAAATTCCCTTCAACTTTTGTAAAGACAACATTTCAATACGACGAATAGATCACGGGAACTCGATCAACACAGAGACATGGCAAAAGCAATCTTATCTACAGCCAGCAATTTGAATTCAATGTTTATTTAAGACTTTACTGCAATCTCATTCTTTTTGGTGGACATTCAACGTCAGTACTTATTGAATATTGCGCTTCTCTCTGAGTAACTTTTCTCGAACTGCACAGAGAAATCGTCTTAAATTTCCTCGTTGATTTTTTTATTCGGGGCATTTGTTCTTGAACTAAAGAATTCGAATTCATTTGTTCACTAGCATTTGTTGCAGTAGCTTCAGAACACAATTTTTATCATGACAGAATGCTTTATATGTAAAAATTCATTGGATATTGGCGAAATTTTTACTGTTAGGGAAAGGGCATGAAAAAGCTGTTATCAGCAAGTATCGAAAGAGGTGAGAAAGATCACCAAGAGGAACTGAAAGGATTACATTCAGTGACCATCCATTTAGTTTGTTGGCGTTATTTTCATAGCCCTTTACGGTGGTAAGAAGACAGAAAAATCCCTCAATCATCTCAGATACGAATCTTTCTTGAAATCTGCCGTTAAAAACAAAAATAATTTATCGAAATTACCACCATCTGAATCATCCGCACGTCAGAATCCATTGTTGGTTTTTTATCAAGTCCAAAAATGGCTGGGAGTTGAGCTGGAACCAACAGAATGGGGGTGGAAAACAACAACACGGTGCCTTCACCCTATCGACAATGACGCTTCTCCTGCACCAGAGTCCCTTTTATGGACAATTTCTTGCCAATGCAAGACGGGCTGTGGAATAGCTTGCGGCTGTCGAAAACCTGGGGTTCAATGCACGCAAATTTGTGAAATTTGTGGTGTTAATTCGTGCACAAATGCCTTAAACATACTAATCGAAGAGGAAAGCGACGAGAAAATTTTAGATAATTTATCTGTGCAGTTCGAGAAAAGTTGCACCGAAGAAACTGAGATTGAAGTTGGTCTTCAGTCTCAGTGAAACTTTTCTCAGATAGTACAAGCAGTATCGAAAGCTCGAATTGGATTGGGGTCGGATTTTAGACCCATGTTTTTCGTCACGTTAGTTGAGAGCCTCATTTGAATTTGAGTTGATATAATGATGAGATTCCAGTTTCATGCAGCAAAATTGAATTACACAGGGTCGGTCTTATGCAATATCTACTTCTAAATTTGATTCGCAGAATAATTTCGGTTTAAGCCATACAAATTGTTTTTTAGTTGCTCAGTTGATGAGAAAATGAGTTCCAGTTATCTGAAGATTCATCACGCTCAAAAGTGTCTGATGCCCTTTAAAATTAGTACATATTAATAATTTTAAAGTAGGTCTAGGTTAGGGCTGGCCACGAGACGAGAAAAGTTTCGGTCTCGATCTCGGTCTCGCAAGACCGAGACGAGACTGTATATTTGAAGCGAAATTAACAGAGATTCTAATAAATTAAAAAATTCTAATTACAGTAAAATATTTATTTTCTTCTGCACGTATTCAAACTATAATCGAAAATATTTCGTTCCAATAGGTAATCAACCAGTTTTCCGGAAATCGTATTTTTCGGAGACGAGACCGAAACGAGACTTAATTATACGAAACCGACTTGAGACCGAGACGTGACTGAAAATGTTCGACTTTAACGAGACTAAGACGAGACTTACAAAAGTCTCGCAGAGTCTCGTCTCGTGGCCAGCCCTAGTCTAGGTATAACCAACTAATATGTTTTGTTCTTTGCAATCGGTAAGCTCACTATAGTACGTAAGCCCCATGTGTGTCTTTAGTATGAGAAGCTTAAGATACAAACTTATCAAATATAAAAAATAATTAACAATAATTAAAATGCAGTTTTTCGAGAAAAAAACTTATTGGCAGAAAATATGTAGGTATGTACCTACCTAACCTATACAAGATATTCATAACTAAGAAAAAGTGTGGATTTAGGGATCTGTGTCTCTCATATTCTTTGATATAAATTTAACTAATTTTCGGAAAACATAGAACAACTTTATAACCAAAAAATATAGCAACTTTAATTGTCATAATTTTTGTGTCTGAATTTGCACCGCTCTGAGACACAGATACTAACCGACCGCGACGTGACGTCTTTCATGTCAAGACCAAAACAACTCAACAAAGAAGAAAGTTAAGCGCAGCCATTAACTTATTTTATATCAAAAATTCATTAAGATAATCCTTAATCTATACTCAACTTTCTTTTGGTTTCTTAACAGTTAAATTGTCATAAAACTATGAGTACACACTTAACATATTTCTGATTTCTAAAATACCTACCTAAGTGCTAAACTATCTGAATTAGACTTTCTTGGACAATGTTTTCAAATCACCGCTTTTCTACCAAACAAAGTGTTATGAATATTTCAAACAAAACAACCATTCAACCTACTTCCTTAACGGAACTCATCGTCCTTTAATCAAAACCTTCATTTGTTGACACGAGTCGTTCAGCCCTATTGATTTTCTATGAAGGTAGTCGCCGTAGTCGCAAGTCGCTATCCTTTAGTGTTTCTGTATACCAACCTAATAATGCCACAGGTGGTGGTAAATGGCGAATTTTGATGGCGAAAAAAGGCAACTAATTCCAGCCTAAACAGCTTGACGACACTTTGTAATACTTGTCAAGAGTTTTGATGTCACACGGGTATATTGCCCTCCGCCTACTGTGCGCTGGTGCTCCCTCAAGTGTCATATTGTTTATGAATATTCGTAGGGTGTTTTTTTTTCTGTTACAGGGATGAAGATGAGAAATTTATTTGAGTTTTTGTTTTGTTTTTTACTCACAGGCACAAGATGATGTAGGTCAAAGCACTCAATGAAGCAGTGACCCCCCTGAGGATGGTTTCTTACTACAGGATTTTGAATGATGTATAGATGTGGAGTGTATGGTGATGTATGCATCTGAGCGAGTGCACCTATGTATGTATATAGAATGTGTTCCAACAAAAGTGAACTACAATGATGAAGAAAGCACCACTTCACTTTCTATGAATGATGTAGGACAAAAGTTTGCTCACATAGCGCGCACATTAAGTATGCAGTTGCAGTGAGACGTGAATGCGAGCAGTTGGTGTGGGTGGGGGTGTGAGGTGATGAGTTTTTTGGGCGTTAGTAGGGTTAGGAGCTTAGAACTTATGCAGCTAGGCTGACAGAGAAAAGGTCCTTCAATAAGGGCTGGCCACGAGACGAGACTCTGCGAGACTTTTGTAAGTCTCGTCTCGTTCTCGTTAAAATCGAAAATTTTCGGTCTCGTATAGTAATTAAGTCTCGTCTGGGTCTCGTCTCCAAAAAATACGATTTCCGGATAACCTGTTGATTATTGGAACGAAATATTTTTGATTATATATTGAATATGTGCAGAAGAAAATAAATAATTAACTGAAAATGGATTTTTTAATTTATTAGACTCTCTGTAAATTTCGGTCCAAATATACAGTCTCGTCTCGATCTCGTCTCGGTTCCTTAAAAGCCAGTGGCGTCTCATCTCGGTCTCGTCATGCGAGATTGAGACCGAGACTTTTCACGTCTCGTTGCCAGCCCTACAATGCCAAACTCGACAGTTCAGAAACATCTGCGATGAACAATAACAAGGTACTTACAACAAAGGAAAAAAGCTTACCTAACAAACAAGGAATGAAGGAAAAACAACAATAGATAAGAAAAAAAAGTTTTTTGTTCTGATTTTTGAAAACCCTATGACTCGGAAAAACTTAAATACATACCAATATTCTGTTCTGTTGTGCCTACTCCATAACTGCGGGTGTTTTACGGTTAGCTATACAATGTATCTGCATAATGGAGGAAGTTATTTGCTTTGTTTTTCAATTCAAATTATCTACAGTTAGGGGAAAGCAAATCAACGGTTTAAGGACAGACATTTCAATTGATTTCTGTGCATTTTTAAAAATATAGGCATGTTAAAGAGTCTTTGTGATACATGTATTTTTTAAACAAAAAATTGCGTGACTAGGTTCGGTAATTTGTTTTATTACCTTTTATGTTGGTAATAAATAATAAAGGTACATTGTTATGGACAATTTAAAAATTTAGTGCGACTCATTCGAAGGTATAGTCGCGTTCTGCAAGTTATGAGAAGTGTGCAGGTTTTTGTATTTCTTAATATCTTAAAAAGTAAAAGTTCTAGAGGCATCAGAATTAAGTTCTATTTTTGTTGTCAAAATTCAATGCTCTTATTAATTTTTAGTCAAACATCACTGAAAACCGCATGGTTCTAAGATTTTTACTTTTCAAGGTACTACAAAAATTAATGAACCAACTATCTGATTAAATTGAGAGGAATCCGACTAAATAATCATTTCAGCAACCATCAGTTGATTATCCTTGTAGTTTACAACTATAATGTAGCTAGACATTGACAGTGTATTTAACATGTAGTACATGTGTGTGAATAACATGTACGCAGTTTAATCAAAATCGTTAGAGCCTTTTTCGAAAAAAAATTGATAAACAGCGAGATCGTCGTATGGCACTGCCAGTTCTAGGTGTTCTAATACAAAATTTTAATTTTGTATTTGAATCATATAAAAATGCTTCACACCAAGTTTTAAGAAAATCCGTCAAACCGTTTAGGCTCTATAGCTTGATAAACATACAAAAGGACGCACAGAAAAACAGATCGAAAGCGACTTGTCGAAAATCACTGTTTTGGACTTGTCCATCATCGTGATATAAGTCTTGATTAAAACTTCGAATTTTGTTTGACATGGCAATACTTACCCTATAGAGCAACTACAAAATACTCTTACATTTTAAACCGTGCCCAGCGGGAGAAATTCAAAAATGCACCGAGGAAAATTCAGCCTTTTCCTTGAGGAATTGCAGCTGCACCGTCCACTTTTCAGCTGATTTCTTTGATGAAATTAACATGGGCGTTTCCTTGGCGGGAAGCACATGCTGAAAATCTGATGAAAATTCACCAACGAAATCACTTCTTTGTTGGAAGTTGTTTATTCACCGACCCAGGTGATAAAAAACATGGTGGTTGCATAATCTGTGGATTCACTACATAAATGTATGTGGCTTATTCATCAGTTTAATATTTTCGATGAAAATTCAATTGTGAAAACTCAAGATTAGTGGTAGTTGTTTATTCAGCACTTGGTTAATGCAATATCAAAAATGTGAAGAAGGTTGTTGGTTAATCACCACTTCACTTATGCAGTATTTCTACACCTAAAATACTTTGAGACAAGCTGAGATTGTCTCATTTTAATGGAGATCCACAAATCCTCTTATTATATTTACTGTCAATAGACATGTGGTTATATGAAAAATTATGTAGGTACCTTATTATTTCCAAAGCTTACTCATACAATTGTGGTAGACTTTTTCTTCTTCTAAAAATATCTTTTTTTTATTTTTGACCTTTCAAAAATAAAAAAATAGTCCCTTCCGTTTAACAAAAAAAAAAAACATCAAGCAGTTAAAGTGTGTCTACGTAGCGTAGTCAAAAACCATTTCTACCAAATAGCAACAATTCAAAAAGTTAAAAACTCCCTCTCAGAATTCGACTGTCGAAATATTTATATGTGCACGTACATATAAGCAAAAACAGCACAATTCCAAAACACAAAAGAACACAATAACTGTATCGTCTGCCATTGCTATTGTGCAATATACGCTCTTTTCTGTCATTAAAAAATAAATCCACCTGGGTAGCTATTCTCTCAAAAACAAGAACACATTAACCAAAGTACTCTTCTGTCCTCTACCTTAAAAGTATAAACTTGAATCCTCGAAAGTGCCAGTCATTCTCGTCATTGTTGCTCGGTCGTCGTTTTAAAGAACACTTTTCCTGCTCTTCAAACCCATGTTATTATGTGTGTGTGCTGTGAAAGAAATCATTGTGCAAAAAATTTTTCTTCTCCGTGTAAAAAACTTTACAATGAAATTCGCAGTAATCTTCATTGTTCAATTTACACAACTTTTCTGCTCTCAGAGGAGCATAATGTTCGAATACAAACTGACAGGCGAGGCAAGCGTAAAAAAAACGCCCACCAGATTAATATAAGCGTCTTTGCTTGACGATCTTGCTTCTTTTGTTCCAATTTTACCAGTTTAGCTACACTGCCCTCCCCACTCCACCGGTATCCACCTTTTCAACCTTTTCTGTTAGTTCTATTCAAATGGAGTAATAGTAATGGAGTATAGTGAAAAATAAAAATGAGAGGAAAATCAACAAAGAAAAAAAAAATAAAGAAAACACATTTCCACATCACTGTGGGGCAGTTGTTGATGTAACAGCATCAGGCAAAAAAAAAACAGACTTAAACAATGGCTAAGAATATCTACCAAGAATTTTAAAGAATGAAAAACACAAGCACATAAAGAATCTTTCGTGTAGTAATTTAAGTTCAAAACTTTAGATTCTAATCAAATATGACAAAGCAATTTGAAATAAACTGCCAAAGCGAAATTTTAATACCTATGTATGTATGTATGTATATATTTCAGGCTAAAAAAAAGTTAGTCGTCTTTCGCTTTTTGGAATGAATAAAAATAGTTTCGACACAACAATTCGCTTTAGCACAATTTCCAAAAAAAAAAAATGCTGTTACAGTTGAAATTTTATATTTTCTTATGTTTTTTTGTTTTTGAAAAAGAAGGATTTATAATATAATAATATTTTTCAAAAAGTATTAGGACTTTTGTTAAATAATTTTTAATTTTCATTACTATACCTATAGCCCATAGGCAAATTAAACTTTTTCTGCCAAAAAAAATCCAAGTGAAGGTTTTTAAATGCAATTGTCTTTATTTTGGCATAAGAAATACTGTCGCGAAAGTCCATTACCAAATCGTGTGCGCGTCAATAGTTATCCAAGGTTAAATGTCGAAAATATCAGTTTTTCGGATAAAACTCGGAAACAGTAAATGTTATCGAAAAGTGTTTCATGCAAAACTTGTAGATTATATCATCCCAATAAAAAATGTATGACTTTTTTTTTCATACGATCCACCGTTAAAAAAAAAACTAAAATGTTAAAAATGGTCGTTTTTCACCTATAACTCCTAAACGGTTCAAATTTTTGAAAACATCTTAATAAAAAGTTTGTTCATTATGTAAATCCCTATCAGATTTATTTTTTTCTTAAAAATAACCGTTTTAAAGATATAATTTTAGCTTTATAGATAGGTTTTTAGCTTTTTATTCTTAAAATATAAATATAATAAATATTCTCTTCAAAAAACTATGTCACTTTTTTCCATACGACTCATAAGTCACAACATATAGTGACTTCAATAGTGTTAACTGCAAAAAAACTGTTTTTCGCATATATCTTTTAAACTATAAGCTTAATTGAAAAATTGTACTTACAAAATTTATACATTATGTTACTTCATATAAGCATGCATCAACAGTTTATTTTCTAGAAGCCATAATTTTTATGATATCATTATTTTAAAAAAAATCACGAAAGGTCGAAAATACTGGTTTTTGGATCTTTACTCTTAAATGACGATTTTTCAGAAAAAAATGTTATGTCTATTTTGCAGATTTTAATATTCCCTAGATTTTAATATTCTATTATTATCAGACGTTTTTGCGTATAACAAGATATTTCGACCAAAAATGGTCCAATTTCGAAAATAAAATAAAAAAAAATAAATAAAAAATAAACAATTTTTTTTTTGTTTAAAATGACGTTATAAATATTACATGATTAGGAATACGTGCATACAAACATAAATATGACAAAGGAAAGGTGAATAGTTTGTGCTGATTTGTGATGCTTTTTCTCCTTAACAGGCTTTGTTGTTGCTACAAACCGAATTAAATATGTCTATGGAAGCAGCCGAAATGACAATGGCAAACGCCAACGGCCTTGTTATTGGAGGACCATGTTCGAGCATAAGACGTGCCACAAAGTCAGTTGGGTGCCGACTGCCAGGCAAGCAACTTCCAACCAAATTGACCACTTCGCGATCAGTCGGCGTTTTAGAAGCAGTCTCCGGACGTCCGTAACAGAAGAGGTGCTGACATGGGAATAACCCGGGACCACCAACTGATGGTTGCTACCGTAAGATTGCGTACAGTGCAGTTCGAAGATCCCAAGGAAACACTCGAAAGTCCAAGTTTAATACAGATAGACTAAAGGATCCCGCAGTGCGCCAACAACTAGGGGACCACCTTTCACAAGGATTGAACGCAATCAGCAGCACGGAAACCACATCCATCGAAAATCATTGGTGTGCTGTGAAAAATGTGTTCATATCCGGGGCCGAAAGTATAGTCGGCCGGGCGCAAGGAAGAAATAGTGCTTGGCTTTCCGACGAAACTTGGGCAAGGATCGAAGAAAGGAAACACCTTAAAGCTCGCATCGCAGCTACCCCAGCAGCAGGGAGAAACGATCGAGCTTGAGTCTACGTACCGCATGAAGTTGACGGAAGTTCACCGTAGTGTGCGACGTGATAAGCGTAACTACATCAATGCATTGGCTACAGAAGCAGAAGCAGCCGCTAGTAGGTGTGACAGTAGGACCGTCTACAGAATTACCAAAGAGCTCACTAGTGTCCAGAGCTCTAAACAACACCTGGTTAAAGACACAAACGGATACCTGCTAATTTCGGATGAGGATCAGCTCAAAAGGTGGAGGCAACACTTTTCTGCGGTTTTAAACCGCGTTTTCTCCAGCGAAGTGAACCCAATTCCCACTGAGCCACCCGAAGTAACAATTTCCCGAATACGCACCGTACCCCCCAGTAAAGAAAAAATCATCACCGCCATCAAAGCACTGAAGAACAACAAAGCGGTTGGACTTGACGGCATTCCTGCAGAGCTCATAGGAGCAGCCCCAACAACATCGAGTGAGCTACTAACAAACTTTGAATTCAGATGATTTTAAAAATTTGAACGGTTTAGGAGTTATACGTGAAAAACGACAATTTTTGACATTTTACGTTTTTTAAATGTTGATGTTTTCTTAACGGTGGATCATATGAAAAAAATTGTCATACATTTTTTATTGGGATGACATAATTTTACATTTTGCCTGGGCTATATACGCATACACAATGAATTCATTGAATAACTAATAATATGTTTTCGAGTAAGTTGTGTTCTTTGCCTCATTTTACGCTGTTAATTTCGTGGTCGCACTTTTTGAGGTTCATATCGATTAATTTTTTTCAAAAAAAGTAAAATTATTTTACAATTTTTCCTCTAAAAATCTCAATTTAATATTGCAAACACGATATTTTCTTTTCGAGAAAGAATTAGTTTGTTAGTTGTTTTTAGCTTGATAACCCTTCTCAATTTCCTTTGCATTCATTTTTCTGTTTTGGAACAGGCGCAGCACAACTAATCAAAAACAGTTTGGCTCTTCCCCAAAATAAAAAAGACCTGGGTTTTTAATAAATGGAGACTCTAGTCGCGTCACACGACGAGTTTCTTGATTAACCTCAAATGTACGGTGTATCAAAAAAGTCTCCGTACAGCTTCAACTTTTTATTGGTTGCCAAAATATCATCGGGGCATATTCATAGTCGCAGATAGACCTAGGTTTAACTAAACTACAGTTTAAGACAATTTTGGCTCAATGAATACAGACCGATTTAATTACGAATTGTTGGTTTTATATTTTTATAAGATAATTAACTTGGTATTCTACACAAATAGCTTCAAATATTTTGAAGTGATAACCTTAAAAAAATAGAATCAACGTCCGAAAATTCAACCAAAGCTATGTTTAACTTAGACCCAGGTCTAAAATTTTAAGTTTGAAAATTAATTTTTCGAAAACTGTTTACTACAACAACTTTATTTAAAAATAATATAAAATAAGGGTTTTTCTGGTTTGCAAAAAAGTATAACACGTTGTTCTACGTGTTACCGTTGTTTTTTAATATATTTTTGTCTGTTTTATATCAATGTTTTTTGATAATTGCCCCTTCTGTCTCTACAGGGGCGTTATAGACTCCCTCTTTATAATACGACTTTTTGATTGGCTCCACCCCAACCTACGCGCTCTAACTTTTTGTTACACCTTAGGTGAATCACTCTGTAGGTAAATTCTATTGATGTACGGAGACTTTTTTGTTCAGGAATTTTAAAGTGTTGGATTCAATATATTTTGTTTTTAGTTTTTTCGAAACAAAAATGTAAGTTTTAATTTTTTTTTTTTTTGTTTAATTAGGAGTTTTTTTTTTTTCATTTATAGTCATATTCCCCCAAATGTTAGTAGTACTTTAAATAATATTTTAGCAAACAATAAAAAGTTGAAGCTGTACGGAGACTTTTTTGACACAGTGAATATTTGAAATCAGTGCATCAAAAGCTATTGGAAAAATAAATACTAGTACAAAATTTTGATTTTGTAAGCATGTGTAATTAATGAGTCATTAATCTAGCTTAAAAACAATGGCGCAAAATTTTAGACGATTTAGTACGATGTTTAATCATTTTTAGTATGATTCTAGGTTAAAAATTGTGTTTTGCTTATTTTAAACGAGTTTAGCATCGTACTATCACCTAACATTTTACTAAAGTTAAAATCACCACCTGGCTACTTCCACTTTTTAGTATCGTTCTAAATCCATATGAGAAGACCCGAATGTTCCAGGTTCGAGTCCTGGTGGTACCCAACTTTTTTTTCTTTTTTTATTTTTTTTATAAATATATAAATATAAATATCGAATATTTATTTCAAGCACATGATGGGTTTCCATCAACATAAAATTAATTTACAAGGCATAAAAACAATAATTGTGTTCATCAAATTCAAACCCTACAAATGCAATTTACTAGTAAGCAAAAGTTTTAAAATTTTGGAATAGATAGTAAATTGCTAAATACTAAGCAAATTGTTAACTATTAAAATGTTAAGCCCTTAACAATAGGTTTTTTAAAATTTTGCGCCATTGGCACAAACTTTTAAACAGCCTATTATTAAGAGTTAAGTACTCGTATGATACTACTTAACATTTTTCTCATTCTTTAACAGTTTATTAAAATGAGTTAGGAGATAGTACGATGCTAAATTCGTTTAAAATTAGGAAAACGCAATTTTTAACCTACTCGTAGTATCATACTAAAGCTGATTTAACATCGTACGAAATCGACTTAAATTTTGCGCAAATGTTTTTCAAGAAGCCTAACTTGCTGATAGCTGGTTAAATTCAAGAAACAAGATATTAATTTTAATTTTTTAATTACTTATTTGTTTTTGAAAATCATATCCCCCTCCGATTATTGTAAGTGCATATTTTTGGAAAATCAAAATTTTAAAAAATCGATATCGGTTTTTTCGATATTTTGATCAATGAGTCTTTTAACCAGTCGATTTTATTTTTTTTGACTATGAAAGTCGACCTTATAGAGTCGATATTTTAAAGGTCAACTTATCGTATTTACTCAATCCGGTGGAGTAGGCTGGATTTGAATCCTGACCGCATGTACATACACATTAAGGAAAGAAATTTTGGAGTTTATTATTTTTTGAAATACTTATATACTTTTTTGTGTGTCACATTGAATTTTCAAGTTCCTGATGTTTAAAACCTAAGTAAGTTGAGTCTAACGCACTCTATACACTTAACATTTTACTAAGGGGCACCACACATAAATATTCAAGTATTTTTGGAATGAATAATGTGAAATGTGATAGGAAACGTCAACACTCCTCTAAATAGTGTTCCGCACGTTTTCGTTATTCGGTCACAACCTTTTAATTTTTTGGCTAAAATGTCAAATTGCATGTATCTTCGCATAGCAGTTTGTCTACTCTTTTATTCAAATGAACATTTTATAGGGCTGATACGAGTACGATAAAGAAACAACTCAATTGATGGTGATGGTTGTGGCTACTTTATGTTACGCTAGGGAATTCTATCATTCGGAAAGGGTTGGTCACGCTCGCTGTCGCTCCTCTATCCTCTGACAAAATGGAACAGATATGTAGATAGACGTACATCAATTGGCGGATACTTCCACAAAACATTGCAACGTCCGGTCACACAAACTAAACATGAAAGGATAATGGAGGAGTTAGGCATGCTGTAATAAAAGCATATGTGCGGTGGTTCAATTCATCGCATCAGTTTACTGTGTCCAGAGGAAGTTTCATGGTAAAGGGAAATAAGGGAGGGAGCTTGATGGGGGTATGCTTAGCTTTACTATCTATTATAGCCTTTTCTATGGGCATACATCACGTTCAAAAGGGTTTGAGTGTGAATTTCCCGTGTGGAATAAGTCTATCCATATGTGATACCTTTACAAAAACAACTTTGTAACAACCCATCAGGCTGAAGGACTGGTATACACCAGTTGTTGCTTTCCTCCGAGAAAAAAAAACTTACTTTACTTACGAGTAAAGACGAGTACCATACAATTTCTGTTTAGTGAATTGTGCATGAGCTGAGCAATAGGTGCGGGGTTTCCATACAGCTATCGGCTGTGCTGTTGTTAAATATTAGTCAAATGCATTGCGTGACCAAAGCAAAGCAAAATAACTTTCAAAACAAGTGGCAGCGGTTTCACTCTATATAACCCCATCGGATATTTTAGAGAAATTACAAGTCAGAAGTTGTGGTCACACATGGTGTTTCCAGTTCCTGTATAATCTACCAACATACAACCGTATAATATACAAAGAACGTTCTGACAGGCAGGCGCGTTGTAAATCCTTTTATTTTTCCCTGATTTAATTCGAGTGGAGTGAATGTTAAGTTTATTGAATGTGTTGTGGCTTCAGAAGTAGGTGTTCGTGATTTTGCAAGGCTGCGGCTCGGCTGGTTCAAGAAAAGTTATGTTAAAAGACTGTAGTTTTTTTTTTTTTTTTTTTGATTTCCGAACGATGAGGTTTTTACTTTTGATGGATTTATTCTCTAACTTTCATTGTGTATCCTTGGGAAAGGTATTAGAAAGTGTTGTAGATGTTATCGGATATATCCGGCTTATGAGTTTTCCGCAGAAAGTATTTTGGAGATAATTGTTAAATATTCTGTTAAAAATTACAAGACATCGATTTTATGAAGAAAGATTTTAGGAATTGCATTTGCTAATATTAACATGGATTAATCATTCTACCAATCTATTTATTAGAGTTATTTTAAATATTTGGCGTCAAATTTTTACATTTTTCACAGAACTCTGAAGAAGAGAAGTGAGATAAGCATCTTATCTAGCTCTAGGTGACCACGTGCAATATAAGTTCAAAATATTATTTATATTCCTATGGCATGTTACGTTTATTTAGAATCTTTGTATCAACGTCGCTTCTAAAGGGTCTTCCAATAGAGACTTCCAAACTTTGTCAGTTGAAAGTGACCATAATGTTAAAGCTACACCTGAAAAATGTTACTGTCATTTACTCAGTATGTTTTGTCAAATCCCTATGGTCGGATATAGCGTTCAAAAACACGTGCAAATGAAAAAATTGCTTTATCAAAATGATTGGTGTTCTGTTCGGGCAACGCTCCACGCGCTTCGCCCATTTTACGGTCGCCATAATCATCCTACCGAGAGGACATATAAATTTGAGTGCACTGGAAGATCAACCAACACCCGTACCGTACCTCCACCGAAAACGTCGCTGCTGTCCTCTCCGTGCGAGTGTGCAGGAGAATCAGAAACAGTCGATTTTGCGTCGCTCACAAGAACTCGGTCTTTTGCATGCCATAACTTACCAAATTTTGCGGCGTGACTTGGCCATGGACCCGTAAAAAATTCAATCGACCCAAGAAATGAAAGTAAACCACTAAAGACAACGACGTGTTCACCGAATGGGCTTTAAACCACTTGGAAACTGACTCTAATTTGCATCGAAAAATAAGGCTCATTTCTGCACGAAATTCTGCACGAGCGATTTAAATGCATGTCCCATGGAGATGCTGTGAACTGGCCACCGAGATCTTGCGATATGAACCCGTAAAACTCTTTCCTTTTGGAGTTGTCTGAAGTGGATTTTTTAAAATATGTACATACATATTATGTATTTAGGATTTTTTCAAATTTTTGAAAATTCAGTTTGGAAAGCGTTGGATATAATTTCAAAAAATTTAACTTTGAAAAAATTATTATAAAAATGTATTTTCAATAGCAGAATCTGTAATAAAGTAAAATCCACGACTGGAGTTGCTCTTATGTATCTTACAACACGACAAAAAAACAAAAAATAAAATATGTACATATGTATGTACTGTACATACATAGACCAAAAAAAGACTACATAAAATCAATAAGATTGCATTATTGTGCTACTTTGCTTAGAAATCTTATTAAAAGTAATGAATGATAAGATATTTCCACTTTTACCAAGAAAATCTTTTCGAAGTTCAGAAAAGTTCTAAAATCGATAAGTATTTTCTTATAAAAATATAAAAATACCGTTGTTTTTCCATGGCGCGTCCGCAAGAGTGATAAACAATAAGAAAAGCTTATCTCTTTTCGGTTCTAATAAGATTAACTTAT
Organism: Melangyna quadrimaculata; assembly: GCA_949320155.1. Classification (NCBI taxonomy): domain Eukaryota; kingdom Metazoa; phylum Arthropoda; class Insecta; order Diptera; family Syrphidae; genus Melangyna; species Melangyna quadrimaculata. The sequence goes on along the minus strand of OX439485.1, from coordinate 9,848,435 downwards.
TAAAAATGTCTGTCCATTTACGCTAATAAGAAAATCTTCTTAAATCAAAAAGAATTCATTTTTAAATCTTAAAGAGAAACTATTACATACATGAGAGGTAATAAGAAAATCTTATTAGTTTTGTGTCTTAAAAAGAAAAACTTATTAAAGGGGTTGTTCATTCCAAATCAAAAAGAATTCCTTTTTACGTGAACGCTGCTTTGCTTTGCAAAACATATTATTTTCTTCCAGTCTAGAGACGTCTGCGTTCCGAAATTTTAAGAAAAAAATTAAAGTAAGTGTATAGAATTATTTAAAATGAAGGAAAATATTGATAATGTAATCACTAGTGCTAGTGAAAGTGATAGTCAGTGAAGCAATAAATGTTACATGTTTAATATGGAACACTGAACAAATTGAGGAGACCCAGCAAATTTGTCTCTCTTGGGGGCTTAGTAGTTCGGTGTCCGCGTTACTCAAAGTGTATGGAGTAAACTCCATTTACGTTCTTGAAAGAATGGTGTTGGAAGACGTCGACAAATTTTTTAGCAACTTCGACAGTTCTGACTACTTACATAAATACTGGAAATAAAGGGTCTCGGAAAACTAATGTGCCACGAGCCTAGCAATTTTTGGGTGGGATTTATTTATTTTTGTTCATACATAGTTATGTTTATTATTACTTTTTTATTTATTTACTTTAATAATAATTTTGTTTATAAGCATTTATTTATTTCTGTTCATTATTATGTTTATTATTATTTTTTATTTATTTACTTGAAAACGTGTTCCTTTTTTAAAAACGATTCTTGAATTAATTTACCAAATATTATGCATAATATTACCTTTCGTTAAAAAAAAAAAACAATAAATTGTTTGAAAAAAACAAAAAAGAAATGTATCTATTTCGTCTTCTCTTTAAATTAATTTAGTAGAAATTTTGTATAAAATTATTAAATTTTCATATTTTTTCGTTCGTCTCATTGTGTGTAAGAGAATTTCACACTTTTTCAAATGGAATTTCGTTTATTTGAAAATCGTTCGTCTCATTGTTTCTAAGAGAATTTCACAGTTTTTCAATAAGACCTTCTCATTGATTTGTACATGCTTTTAATTAGTTCTTCTCTTTGATTCAAAGCGTTATTCGTTTTCTTCCAATAAGATCTTCTTATTGTTACTAAAAGATGTTCACATGCTTTCTATAAGTTCTTCATATTGATTTAAAGCGTATTCCATATTCTTTCAATAAGATCATCCTATTGTTTCTAAGAGATTTTCAGATATTATCAATAAGGTCTTCGTATTGTTTCTAATACTTTTAAATAAGTTTTCTTATTGTTTTAAGAAGCACTCATATTGATATACAATTAGATATAATCTTCTTAAAAATATGTGGATATTCTAAAAATGGGCATCAAGATTTTAATAAGATTTTCTCTATGGTTTTAATAAGACTTTCTTCTTGGATGAAAACCATAGAGAAATCTTATTGTTTTTCTTCTATTTTATGTTGTACTTTTTTCTCTGTGTAGCAATTTTGAAATTTTTTGATTTAATAAAAAAGAATGAGGAATAATTTCGGTTTTGATTTTATTTTCCCAAATTTAAATGCAATAGTTTTTGACTAACTTTGAAGTACCGGATTAGAAAATTATTATCAAATCAAACAAGCCAATGCCGATATATTCGGAAATATGCAAACACAAAAGGGCAATACGGTCAAAACCACACATTATTATTATTTCCATTATTCGAAATTTTTGGCGAAAACTTGGTATACAGTATTATTAAAATTGTTATAGAGATTACATGTAGCAAGTTTAATTAAAATATTTGCAGCCATTTTCGAATAAACTTGATAAAACCGAAATCATTGTATAGCAGCTACGGGTTCTAGATGAGATACTCGCCCTCTTAGGGAATCTCATAAAAATGATCCACAACAAATATGAAGAAAAATCGTACATTTGTTGAGTCTCTATGTCTACCTTGATACATAATGTACAATTGTACATATGTACAAAAGGACGCAGAGAAAAATAAACCAACGGACGTCCGCCGAAATATGTCTTGACTCCTCCATTTTCCTTATGTTAGTTTTGATTAAAACATCGATGTTTGTTTTTGACACGAAACCAATTATTATCTTAGCGATAAAAGATGATTGAAGACAGAACAATTTTCCAAAATGCCCCCTATCGGCCAATTAATTGCTTGACATAAAATAAAAAAAAAACACATCGTGCACAAACAATGATTAAAATTTCAATCCAAAAAGAAAAAAAGTACGTATACGCCCGGGTGTACAAGAAAAAAAAATTGTGTAATAAGTCGAAGTAATGGGTTATTGTGAAATTTATTTGTCATCAATGCATCTTATGAATTGTGATTTTATAATTGAGCTTTACTTTTTTAATGTAATATAAAGGGTGGTCCAACCATAATGCACGACGTTGATTGTGAGTCACACCTTAACGTCAAGTTTTTTGCCCAACTGAATTCGTCATTTCTTTGTTTCAGTGTTTGACAAATTCAACCATGGAACACAATTGAGCAGCGCGTTAAGATTGTTTAAGCCTTTTACGAAATGGGCGTTTAAATCAAAATGCACTTCGTGATTTTTTTGGTCAGCATAATCGAACAAATGTGTCCGCAATCGGTAGAATTGTGCGCAAATTTCAGCAAACCGGGTCTGTGAAAACATCTATGAATGCTCGCCCAGTTCGTTCGGTGGAAAACATTGCTTTTGTTGCCGTACTTCTTCGAAAATGAGGTCGGCAAAGCAGTTACCGTGAATGGTGTTCGCTATCGCAAGATGATAACGGACTTCTTGTGGCCAAAAATTGAGGATATGTACCTTGAAGATATGTGCTTCCAACAGAATGGTGCCACTTGGCACACAGCCAATGAAACAATGGCTCTTTTGCGCTAGAAATTCAATGGCCGTGTTATCTCACGTTCCGTCTTGGCGATGTTAATTGGCCACGACGATCATGTGATTTAAGACCGTTGGATTTCTTTTTTTTGCAGATATTTCAAAGAAAAAGTGTACGTCAATAAGCCAAGAACAATTCAAGAGCTAAAGGATGAGATAAGTCTGCACATTATTGAAATTGAACCTCGATTATGTCTCAAGTCATTGAAAATATGGACCATCGTATAGGGGTATGCCACCGACGACGGCGACGACGCCGCACAGTTGAATACTGTGGACAAAAATCTTTTCCCACGCAAATTCTTGGCGGAAATTAATGAAATTTGGTAGACTTAATGAAAACGGGACACAGAATTCAGTAGTACTGCCTATATGTTGGTTACTCGAAATGGGGGTTTCACAATTTAAGCCAGAACATAGTTCAAAATGTAAAAGTTCCAAAGAAAGCCTTTTCAAAGCTAGGAATTTTACAAAATTTATGTTTGAACTGTCTAAAGATATGTGCCTAAATGTGTACTAGAATATGAAAATGTTTTCAACATAGATATGTACCAAATTTAGAAAATTTAATCCAAAATGTTCCGCCAATTTCATTAGGGATTAGAATTGTTTTGTCCCCAAATCATTCAGTGTACCAAGTTTCACTAATTTCCGTCATGAATTGGCGTGGGAAAAGATTTTTGTCCACAGAATTCAACAAAGGGACCACTGTGCGCGCGCCGTGACGAGCATTGGGCCGATATTTTGGTCCACACATAACTGTCATAGATCCTTCTATCATAATAAAAAATATAAAGATAATTCTCTGATTTTGTTTTATTTACAATTAACATCGTGCGTTTTCGTTGGACCACCCTTTATAAACCATAAGAATCCCACCACAAAATTGAAACTTTTCTGATTTACTTGATTAAATACTTATAAGCGCCCTTAAGTAGGCTCATGGCTCATAAGTTTCCTATACAGTGCAAGCTTATTTAATGCACATTTCATCAGTTATAACAAAAGTTAAGAAAAGCTGATCAACAGCTAAGCCTCTCCCTCCCTTTAGCCAAACTTCAAACGTTGACCAAACTAATTTGACTTTAAATAACTTGCAAGCCACATGCGTCCACAAAAACCATTGTTGTTGTCCTATTTCCCTGCTGTTGGTTTTCTGATGCTGATGCTTCTTGGCATGAGATACTTTCAAAGTAGGTAGTTCCATCCACTTAAACAACCATGAAATTGCCAATCAAAAGTTTTGGTCTAACAGACCAGTTCAGTTCCGAAAAGTCTGTGTTGCATTATATACGATATACCCACCCACCGATATACAGTAGGTATTCTTGCCACAAAATGTGTCGACAATGACAATGTCATCGTCGTCGCCGTCGTCAATGTCGTCATCGTTGGCATCGTTGATGGTTGACGACGATGACACAGTATGGCACAGACTGACTCATTCTCGACACAGTCAATTGATGATAGTACACTCTGGATGGTATGCCGCGTCAGAATGACACTTATTTTACTTTTCACTTTCGGTTTTTATCACGTATATTACTTCCGGAAAGTTTCACAATTTATTATACCAACACCGGAACCACCACATATTCCCACGAGGATGATTCCGGAAATCATGAAGAAAAACCATCGCACTCAATGAATATACACTATACATATACACGCACAGATGCACATGTACATTGGAAGCAAGAGGAAGTTGCATCAATCAAGAAGTGCATCCGAAACTTCGGTGCCATTGCGTTTGGGTATCGCAATACCACTTTTTCACCGACCATGACACTCGGTGACTTCAGAATCATAAATTTAATATCCTTCTATCCCCCAAGGGGTACTATGGATGAATATCGGGATCATATTTCAATGTATTTTTATATTTATATGCAGTTCAACTGGCTGAATAGAGTTCCTTTTTTTTTTTTTGGCTGCCTATTGGAACTTTTCTGCCTAAAGGAGGATACAAAAAAAAAAAAAAACAAATTGGCATAAAATGAAACTTTTTCCTTTGTGAAATTTTCTTTTTTTTTCGAATGTGAATAACTTTGTTGTTTTCGTAGAAGGTGTAGTCCTGCGGGAAAATATGGCAATAATTTTAAAGGTGAAGAGTAAAAAGTTATGCCTTCGTCATTCGCCGCAAGAGTTTAAAAAATAAATATTAAAAAGCCGAGCTATTTTTGGTGGTGTCTCCATCGCTTCACATATTATCTATGTAGCAAGGGAGTTCCAAGGGCGGGTTGAGTAAAAAATTCAGAGGGTACCTCAAGAAAAGGATTGTTTTTTTTAAGGCCCTTACTCACCCCTGAAATTCCTCTTCAAAAATTATAATTCTTACTTGCAAATCATTTAGGGTAGAAACATTTTTTTTTAAGCTTTGGATTCATAAAACTCGATCTCGAGATTTGCAACAAACCTCACAGTATGATGATGTTCCCCAAATTATCTAGGTAATTCTATGTATTTGTATTTTAAAACCTTATTTTTCTCAAAAAATAACTTAAACAATTTTGATTAATTTCGATTATTGAAAGTTTATTTTATTGTGTTTTTATCGACGGTTGTTTATCTGCTTACAAATATTTTTTTATGTAAGATACAACAACACTTTCGGAACAACCAAAATTTTAGGTAGTTATATTTTACATAGAAATTATTTAATAGCACACATGGAAGCGGCGATGAAGGCACAAAAAACACGTCTACTTACGGATAGAATTTGATCATGATTATATATTATAATAACTTTAACTAGTATCTGGGCCGAACTGGGACGAACCGGACACACCCTTCCCTAAAACTCATCAATTGGATCCGGACCTGATAAGTTAGATGTGAATTTCAAATATTATCTTTCCAAAAGTTTATTATTATTTTTTTTTTTTTTTTCATAAATTTTCCGGAATATATGTTTTCGAAAGGTTTCTTTTCAGCTTCCACTTTTTTCTTATTTTTAAATATTTTTGCACAATTTCCAACTGAAGTGAGAAGAATCTCAAATGAGGTGGCAGACAAGCTGTTTGGATTTTTTTTTGATATTTTTGTCAGAAATATAATTTTGATTTCTTAAAATGTTAAGTACCTTTGCTTCTTCACGAGTGATGCCTTGAGGGATTAAAGAGAGATGCGGTAGATGGAGTGTAAAGCGCATCATAAGCTTTTATAGAAGACACAATATTATGATGGTTGTCATTTAAGACATGCATTAGGTACTTTGGCATTATTTATTCAACAGTGAAATTATAAAAGTTTGAAATGCAACATTGGAGGAAGTATATTGTAACGCGTGCATTTCATACTGGGCCATATATTGTATAGGTGACGTGAAATAAGGCCCAACCAAATGAGACCAAATCTCAAATTTGCCCTAATTTCGCTATAAAATGGAAATAAGGCCAAATTGGCTTTATTTCTATTTCCAAAACGAAATAAGGCCAAATATCATATGGAGATAAGAACAGAAGCTTTGAAAGCAGACCAACTCACAACATAGGCGCCTGCCAGGCGACTGAGCATACCCTCAGCGGAGCGTCGGAGTCGCGTTAGAGGGACAGAGGACCGAGGACCCGAAAAGGGAGTTAAAATCCTTGAACCCGCGAAGCTTGCCACCCAAAGTACTGTTTAGTTCAAAAACTTTGAAGCATAGGCGCCTGCCAGTTGGGGGATACGTTCTCCAAAAAAAAAAGAAATTAAACCTCATCTGGCAGGCAACTATGTTATCAGTCAGTCTGCTTTAAAAGTTTTTGTACTAAATAGTACTTACAGTGGCCCACTTCGCGGGATCAAGGATTTTAACTCCCTTTTCGGGTCCTCTGTCCCGCTCACGCAATTCTGTCGCTCCGCTTAGGGTATGCTCAGTCGTCTGGCAGGCGCATATGTTGTCAGTCGATCTGTAATCAAAGTTTTTTTGTACTAAACAGTACTTTGGGTGGCCCGCTTCGCCAATTCTCAAGTGCGGGTCTTAGTTCTTTTTTTTTTTGTGGTGGAATAACAACAATTGGGAAATAACAACCGCGGGGGCTATATTCGTGGGCGTTTATGCACTGCACATAATGAAAACAACATAACGGCAATTTGTTTTGCAGTTTTCTTAAAAAAATCATGAAAACGAAATAAAGCCAAAACTAAAATTTGGCGTTATTTCCATTTTAGAAGCGAAATAAGGCCAAATTTTTTATTTTTGGCTTTATTTCGTTGGGCCTTATTCCACGTCACCTATTGTATAGTCAAGTAAGGTTATGTTTTATTCTCATAACTGAAAATTTATAAACCATTATATTTTGAATTTAATATAGAAAATTTTTTAAAGTCTTTTTGATTAACAACCTTGACATTTTTGGCATAGTATAAACACTATTGGGTCCCACAATCTGTTCTCTTTATGAAGCTTTAAAAAAATATTCAAGGTAATAAAATAGGGATAAATATGTGTATTGTGTTTATGTATGCGTATACCTAATAATATATCGGGGGAACGCACGCACAGTGGTTTCGGTTGTATGGAGAGAGAGTCAAAATTCAATAAAATCTGAACCGCTCAACCGATCTTGATGAAACTTTCAGGCATTATAAAAGATTTCATAAGACATCATTACAGTAAATTTCCACCTACTGCCCACTAAAAAAAAAAATAATATAATCCCTAAAATTGCTACAAATTTGGGTTGTTATTATAAAGATTTTTAGAATTTGTTTTATAATATTGAGCAGTATAGTCTCATTTCAATAAAATCTGAACGAAACAATCGATTTTAATGAACATTTTATGCATTTTCGCTACTGATTTCCCTTTTTGTGTTTTGGTGTAGCCCCAATGTCACATTTTTTTTTTTTTTTTCTTAGACACCGAGCAAAAATACATTGAACATGCGAGTAACTAGAAATATGAAATGTACATAAATAAACAAAATTTGTAAATGGTGTGAGATCAAAAGAAAAACTTAAATTTTACTGTTAGTGGGAGATTGTGGGTGGTAAGAATATATTTTTCCAAAAACTGTGAGTTTTCCCAATACTTGGGTCAAAATTTGCAATTTTCTTACTTTAAATGAGAAAACAAAACTGATAACACGTGACATTTATGACGAAATGTTTGTAACAATAAATATTGACACACTATCTATTATAAAAAGTCAAGAAACAAACAAAACAAGCACTGTTATTTTTATCATTTTTGTCGTATGGGGGAACCACTGTGGAACGGATCAAAATTATGCTCTTAAGAATCTTGGAAAATTCGTTAAAAAATTTGACTTTTTTCTTTTTGGTTTTGGAAAATGTTGGCATTGATATTAAGAAAAATAAAATTCTATTTACCTACTCAGTTTTTGTATAAAATTTACTCGTAAAGTTAATATTTAATAACGAAAGATTAATAAACAAGTTTGAAAGATAAATAACAAGTTTGACAAGTTCTTTTTTACAGTTCTTTCGGCCTTCGTCTTTTTGACAGATAAGGTCAAATGCGTACGCAACGCAGGTCATTTTCAACTCATCGATATCGGCGGATTAACTGAGGTTTAACCGTGGTTCAAGTTTCAAGAACATATGTTTGCCGTAATAGCTAATTTTTGACGTTTTTACGCTGATATCTGTGAGTTAAAAACATTTGCACAACTGATCCTAAGTTCGTGTATGGAGAAAAGAGAAAGAACCCGAATGATCAACAACCAACTTGTATGAGGCTAGTAAAAATGCTAGTGGTCTCAAAAATGCAACTAATAAAGACAAAACACAAAACCTACATTAAATGGGCATGGTCAGGTGACCTCGTTGGCGAGGTAGCTGGGTAAGGTTTAATTCCAGTTGACGCCACTAATTTATAAGTTAAAATTGAACATATAAAGATTAAAGCACCACTTAAGAAAGCTGATGATTGGTGTGGCAACCATGAAATTGCAATAATTCCAGCCAAATGCAATGGTGGTAGCCCACTCAAGTGGTTGTTGTGCATTCAAATATTCATAATTAATATATGACGGAGCGAAAGCTATGCAGCCTAACTGCTAGTGTGTTATACAAAAAACCCAATTGAATAAAATGGACTTAGTTTTCATGTAAAACAATAGTTTAAATGCTGAATCTAGTTTGTTTATTCTGTTCAAGTTAATTTCATCGCAGCATATTGAATCAAACTCGAAATTTGAATACGAATTTTATATCAATGTTAAAAAAAAATAGGATAGTCAGTGTGACAAAGGTGCAATTTGACAAGGGTGTTTTTAGAAGGTTGTTGGTGCTATAAAACTTATGTTTCAATTTTTATTTGAAACGTCCTTGAACCTTTCAAACGATATCAACGCTTATAAAATAAATAAATCGGGTAGCACAACGCCTCATGAAGAACCAGGGCCTAGTGACTAACAACTCGCAACCATTCCTGTGTGCGCCTTTCGCCAGGAATGGAAGGGACCTACAATTTTATGCCGAATCCGAACGGCTAGACGAGAAGCACTTATTCGTGACAAGTGATACTCTTGGAGGATTTGTCAATTCCTCGCAAGAGGCAGTAGCCCTGAAAGCCCCCGCTTTCCTGGTGCAAAACCTTTGATTGCTCTTGGATTAAGGGTAGGTAAAGGGTGGAAAAGTAAGGGGAATGAAGTAACGAAACTTGGAATACAAATTTTAAGATTTGTTCCGGTTGAACTTTAACATTTCTGATTTGATGATACCCTGCGATGCTCATCTGTGTTACAAAACATGTACAATTGTACATACATATTATATGTAAACTAAAATTATTATTTTATTTTTGGAAAGATTTAATATTCAAAAATTTAAAATTATGTTTAAAATAATTTATATCCTTAAGACGAAAAAATGAGAGACAAAATAAGCCAATTTTCCAAAAAAAGGTTACGCTTATTTCACTCATAGTCTCAATTCTGCATGAACAACGCCAACGTCCAAATAACAAATGTACGTACATATTTTCACGAATCTTGTAGTCACGAACGTAAGTGCCTGCCAAAGAGATGAATAACAAAACAAACGATAAAAGGCAATCTGCAGAATTTTATTTAAAAAAAAAATTTGAAATCAGAATTCCAGTCCAGTATCATTTTTTTGTTGTTAGCATTTGAAGCTGATTAAGGCCCATTTAAGAAGCAAATTTTGTCTAACCAGCACCTTTAATACAAAACCGAAAGCCCCTTGCCAAATTTCGGAGATTTCTTAAGAAATGCTTAAAACACCAGAATGAAACTCTCAGATTGTTGCAGTTATTTTTTTCAAGTGAAGGCCTAATTTTATCGAGATATTAAAGAAAAAAAGGTGTTTTAGTTTTGTTTGATTTTTAACAATGTTTGATTGGGTTCAAATCGTTAAAACCTTTGTATATGAAATTTATAGTATTATAATGGAGTCGTTTTTATTAACGCTTGATTTCGAGGGCTGGTGGCACATGTTTCTGCAACATTTTTTATGATTTTGACAGCGTAGACATTAATGTTTAATTTAAAAAGAGTAAGCCTAGTTATATTGTAAGAGAGTTAGATCTCGACTTTCAGATTTGTTTCCTCAAGTAAAAGTGTTCAGAGTTGGTGGATTCTGACACTACGTGACTCATTAGTCGTCGCTGTTATTGATATTATTATAATTTTCGTATACAAAGTTAAAACTATCCATATATCCTTAGCTGTAACAATTTGTATACCTTTTTATAAACAACATAAAAGCAAAAAAATTTAAGAAAAGATAAAACAAGTATTGAGTCATACGAATTTTGTTGTTCAAGGGGCTGTCCAAAATACTAAGGTCAAAAATCAAGTTTGGTTAAAATTCAAGACTATCGCCCATGTTCTGCAATTCGATCAAAAGTGAATTGAAATCACTTTTCAATTGCACGTGAAATGAAATTGCATGTTCTACATTTCGATCGATTCCAAAACTTCGAAATTGCTTCGAACTGTCAAAACTGAAGAATCATCCATTTTTATTTTGTTTCTAAAGTGAAATTGCTGATGCTTTTGAACAAAGAAGCAATATAATTGTCAATTTTAAGGGAAAAAAGAAGCAGAATTCCAAAGAAAAAAATTAGAAGACACATTTTTCGAGACAAATCAAATACATATATTTTACCTGGCATAATGCGTGAATATAATAACACAGGCCTACAAAATAAAAAAAAAGAGTTTGGTGCCGCCATAACTGATATTAAATTTTGTTGTCCACTGTCAATGAATACGAATAACGGTGTTTTTAAGTCAAAGCTACGTACAGTTTTGTTTTAACACTCGCTTATATTTTTTTCGCAAATGTGGTTAAGATTTCTTGTTATTAAATTAATTTCATATTTTTGACCTGTTTAAATTAAAGATTTTGATATGGCTTCTTCAAAAAGAAGATGCTTAAATGATCCAAACACATTTTGTGTTAAATGTGGTGAATCCACAGCGAAAACTTTTTTTTTTTAATTTTAGCTGCTGCTGGTTTTCCAAATTATCTTCTAATCTATAGGTTTTTCGCCAAAAGCTGTCATTGATTTTTATTTTTAGTATTATTACATACATTCAAAAAAATATTACAACATCATGTTGAGTCCGCATTTTTTGGAGAAAATTGACACCAAAGTCAAAAAATTAGCATAGCAGGAAAAATGGAACAGGCTAAAAACTGAATAGTGAATTTTTGAACAACAACAACAACTTAAAGGCGCTACCACCAATTGTTTGGCTGGAGATATAGCTATTTCGTGCTTTGCCACTTTTGCACTCATCAGTCTCCTTTTTGTGGTGCTGAGCTTTAATTCAATTTTATTTGAAAAACTTTGTATGCACGCCATAGGATTCGAACCCACGTATATCAGATTTACTCAAAGGCACTTATAAAAATGTTGATGCTACAAATGCATTTGATAAACAAATAACACATCTCGACCTGTGACGTCAGTGGTCTAAGGCGGTGGAGTGCGTAGTGCACACGACTGCTAAGACTGAGTAAATCTGATAAACGTGGGTTCGAATCCTATGGCGTGCATACAAAGTTTTTCAAATAAAATTGAATTAAAGCTCAGCACAACAAAAAGGAGACTGATGAGTGCAAAAGTGGCAAAGCACGAAATAGCTATATCTCCAGCCAAACAATTGGTGGTGGCGCCTTTAAGTTGTTGTTGTTGTTCAAAAATTCAATGAAATTGACGGAATAAGGAATGGTCAAGCCCAATAAGCTGACATTCTAGTACGAATAGTACAATAATAACAATAATAAAAACTGAATATCTTCAGACTGAGAAAAGATATCAAATTTATTTAAACGCAGTTACAAAGGCTGATATAGACCTAAACTAAGTTTCTATCTTTAGTATTAACAGCGCAATTACCGTTAACATGGGTCAGGGTACACCAAAGTTAGACTTTTCTTAAATCCCCCATAAATGTATCAAAATTGTAGATAGACCTTTACTGTAGAACGATTTTTTTCTTAGAATATACCCAAGAATCATGCTCTAAAATACTATTGACGAAATAAGGGAGAACATTTTCTGGTTTGAGTACAGAAAAGCTTAAGGCTGGTATATTTGATGGACCACAGATAAGACTTTTAATGAAAGATGATAATTTCATGCATTCAATGAATGATTTAGAATCTACAGCCTGGTTAGCTTTTGTAAACTTAGTTAACAACTTCTTAGGAAACCATAAGTCGATTAATTACCAAGACTTAGTGCTGGACTTGCTGGAAAGTTTGAAGACGCTATATGAGTATTAAAATTCTTCCTAAAAATCTTGGGTCATATAGCGACGAGCAAGGAGATCGGTTCAATCAGGACTTTAAAGTCATGGAAGATAGGTATCCAGGTCGATGGGATGAACACATGATGGCTGATTACTGCTGGAACATCACGCGAGACTGTCTTAGGGACACTCATGCAAGAAAATTGCTAAAAAGAAGCTTTCTTCAGTAGAACAAGGCAATAAACTGAAAGATTTTCTTTATATGTATTATTTGTCCATATATGCTGTATCTCACAAACTACACGTAGAACCAAAAAATTAAGTATACAGTAAGAACCTGGGTAACTAGTGAACAAAGAAACAGTTTTAATTTTGGCGGCACCAAAACCACTGTAGGCCTGTGTAATATATATTGTTATATTGTGTAATAATATATATATTGTTCTGATTAATTAAGTAAATTCTTGACTTTTGTTTAAGTTTTCAAAGTGAAGTGGACAAATGGCACACAATTTACAAACATGTAAAATTAATATTATGGACGAGGTGAGCAAAAAACTTGTTCAAAGTGAAGTTTTTTTTCTAAATTTCAAAGAATAGACTTTACCCGGTGACCCTAATGATTTGGTATAGACATGACCTTTCACCAGTTTTAGTTTGGACCATTGATAACGAGACTGAATATAAATAAGCTGCACTGATAATTGTAAAGGACCAGCTGCAAAAGGAGCAAAAAGTGATCCATTGTTGACACCTTTAACATTCATAACCCTCAAAAGTAGTATATATTTTTGAAGCTTATATTAACTTCTCCATAATACTCGAAGGTGATATAAAAAAGTTAACACAAACAAAAAATATAATTTGTGGGGGCATCTTCATTCGTAGCCAACGAATTTTCACCACTATATATCGCTCAACTTTGAAACTATTTAATAAAAAAACATAGGTTAGCATAAATTTACATAACAAAATCCAATTCAAAATTATTTTATAAAAATCTTACCTACTCTGGAAATAGAAAAATCCCAAATAGAGTTCACAATTCAACAAAAAAAAAACCGCAGCACTTACTATAAACTTTCATAAACTTTCCATAAAGTTTTATCTACCACAAAATATCGAATGTATGTAAGTATACTAAACACAAGCACGTCCCAATCTAAAGAACAGATTAAATAACTTTTGAAATTTTTTGTAAATTTCAAATCAAATGCCTTCTGTTCATAAAATGTATTTTCAAAAAATAAACCACACACACCCATAATACCAAACAGCTTGTCCGTGTTAGAAAACGTATAAAAGTAAGTAACTCCTCAACCTCAAGCTGTCTCTCAGTGTTTAAGTTTATAGGAAAGTATATACCAAACTTTTCTATTTCGTTTAGCTTGTTTTCGCCAAATAACAACCACACGCATTATTTTTCAGAAAACTAGGTACCTAGCTCCAAAACCAAAACCGTATTCAGAAAATATTAATAATAAAAAAAAATCAATATTCCAAACTTTTATGTTCTTTAAGTAAATTCAACGTAAAAGTTTTCGTACCTCGAAAAATGTTATCCCCCATCACACAAAAGAAACTATAACCATCAAACTATCGTGCCACAAAGTTCTTCTTTTACCATGTCCTTATACCTTACTCCTTTAGCTAATCGATATTATCAAAATCTCCTTGCTTAAGGACATAATTGAACTCAATATTCGTACAGGTTAAGAGTCTAAGCCAATACATTTAATTAGGTTACAAATTTTCTTCATCCTCGAGAAACTCGTAGTACCTATGTCCTTTTTGCTGTTATATAGATATACATATATATATATATATACCTTCGTTTTATTTACAACCCTTTATAGATACCGCAGGAACGCGTTTTCTGAGCTGAGCTGGCTTTTATGCTATATATTGTGCAAGGTTCGGTTTTTATCCAAAAAGCTAACGCTGATGCTAACGTCAGGACACAGTAATCCCATTTGTGTTCGGTTGGGTTTGAGAGTCCTGTCGAAAATAGCTCTCTACTCACAGAAACAGTGGTAGGTACTATGTATAGCAAAAAAAGACGAGAAATCCGTTTAAGGAAACGATGCCAGAGGGACAAATTCCTAAACTCTAAAGTATCGCATCTTCTTGAATTCCTCCGAAAATGGTTCTTGAGTATAGAAAAGAACACTCAACCGATATCGAAGTGCGGAGGGAGGATGCTGTGAACAAAAATGCAAAGGAGCAGCTACAGCAACAAATCTAGACCTTTGTGATATCTTCTTTCTCTTCTCTTATACCTAGTAGCCCTCTACACTTATAAGAGAGATAGCTTTTTTGTGAAGAAGTACTTTTGGTTATCCTTGTGTCAAATTAAACATTATTTTTGTGGCTGTGCTTTTGGGACACTTTTGGGAATCATCTCTTCATCTCTAGGTTTATTTTTCTATTTTTTAACTTAAAGCAGATAGAAAGCGATTAACTGAAGGCCAGAGCCATTCAGTCAGAGCTCAGAGTCAGCATCAGCAGTAATAACTTAAGTTATGACGTTGAATATATATTTTTTGAATTGGTATGGACTTCTTCAACTTTAACAAAAAGAAAACATCTGTGACTTTTTGTTGTGTGGTTTTTGTTTTGTTTGCTTTGTTGTCTCGAGGGTTAATAATGAGCTACGACTTTATTTACGTTCACTGAAGCGACACGAAAGGTATGTATATTTTATTTTGTTGAATAAAGGACGAAACCGAGACAAACGTCCTAATCTACTAATCTTAAGGAATTGGAAAAGTTTTTCCTTTGCCATGACTGTCCTGTCTGCTAGCCACACAAAGCTGCTTTAAACCCTTAACTGTTATGGTCGTTTGTATATAAGCATTCCCAGGAAATGCAAATATGTAAACTTTTACGAAAGTCATTATAAAAAATGGGTTTTTTATTTGGGATATCTATCTACCTTTCTGATGGTCCCTTTTTTATTGATATCGATTTATTTTTGCATTTGTTTCAGTTTTTCAAATAACTAGAAATTGATTGCCCTTAAAGTTTTTTTGTACTTGAATCAATTTCCAGGAAATGTGGTCGTGAAAACATTGAAAAGCAAATAATATGAAAGTGATGGCATTTGTTTTGGCTTTGATTGTATTGAGGCATATTTGATATGCTGTGATTGCCAAACTTTTTTTTTGTTAAATAAATCTCATGTAGCTATTTAGCAGTGAAGTTTTATTAACAGTTTGGATAATATGTACTTTGCACCTTAAAAGTTAACCGAAATTGTAGTAAAGGACCAGGAATTCAAGATGGAAACTCACTACCTCCCTATCGATTTTAGAGTCGTGTATGGTGCGTAGATCGATTAAGAAGCACACGCATAGCATACGTCAACAACAGCGGTACAATTTATCAAAAGTCCGTTCAACTCTCCCAGGGAACCAAGGACCCATTATTATAAGACCTTAATCCTTAATCATCTCGGCCCTGCTCTATGGGACAGAACGTGGACATACAGAAGATCAGATGAAAAACTGCTAGGTGGGCTTTGAGAGGAAGATTATTCGAGTGGCTTTTGGAGTGTGCGGAAGAAGATTTAACAAGAAGCTTTACGGACTATACTATACACTGACGTCTGATCAAAAAGCTGAAAATACAGCGGCTAAGATTGCAGGTCAAGGCGAACGTATCGACACCAAAACGCATTTGCCCGGCGAACCTGAGCCCCGATCGTGTACGCAGCAGATGAAGAATACATAATAGTTGTCGCGCACCAAGGGATAAATACCTCAACCAGCTTAGTGCACCCGCTTAAGTTAGTCGTAAGCCACTAATAAGAAGGCTTGTATTGCCTGAATTTTTGTCTAGCTTTAAAATGGTTATAGGTTAAATGAAAAATAAAGATGAATTAAAAAAAAGACCTTATCATACTAAGTCTGAAAGCTACTAGATATAGAGACAGAGTTGCCTGGAGGGGCTAGTTGGTTGAGGCCCAGTTACATCCTGGGCTGGTGAGAAGTAAGTTACTCCAGCCATTAACGAGTTATGCAGGAATAACCCAAAAATAATGCTATTTCTTCAAAAATCTATTTTGTGAAGTTTTTGGCAGAAATCTAAAATGCATCTTTCCAAAAATTACAGGAATCATATAACAAGTACAAAGTTCGTTCCAAATCGTTAGAGGAGTTTTTGAGGAATTCAAAAATAAACCGAAACCATTATATGACATCAGCTACCCATTTAAGATAAGGTAGAACAAAAATGCGAATTTATTTTCTACAGAATCGGATAAAAATACTAGCTCCGGGATCTCAGCGCTTTCTTTTTGGTACAAATAATCGTAGAACCAGTAGTATATACTTATGGCATTTGATAGTCCACCAAACCTTGGTTAAAAGCCAACTTGTTCCAGTAATTGGTCCAGCAATTACATTTTTTAACGAACATTTAACCTTGAAGGTTAAGGTGTTATCACCTCATTTATGGAATTAAACAAAAAAAATCAAATACTTATTTAATCTCGAAGGTTAGTAATTGGTCAAAAAAGGCAATATAGTGTTAGAAATTGGTCAGCCTTTTGAAACTAGAAAGGCCACCAAATCCAATTTCTGCATCTTTTTATTATCAATTAAGAACTGACCTTTAGGTGAGAAACTTTTCTTGCTGAAGGAAGTCAAGTCAGTCGATCCTTTTACCTTTAAGGCTCAATCTCGATGAACAGATTGACGTACAGGGGCACAAACGTCTGGACCGACGGACATCAGTTCATGAAAAAACAATTTGATTTGATTTGATTTGAATGTGTACGAAACCAATAGATTACTGTAATAACTTTGCCTGGACGGATGGACAAATTTGGTCTTTCTGTATCAATTTGTTTGAGATCTCCAAAAGTATGTTTTTCAAAAAGCAATAAAATTATAAAAAAAATATACTCGCCCAACGTGGGGCTCGAACCCACGACCCTGAGATTAAGAGTCTCATGCTCTACCGACTGAGCTAGCCGGGCATATAAAATCAAATTACAAAGAAAAGCAAACACGAGGTCATTTTTTGACCAAAATGATATTTGTTTTTGTTATTAAAAAAAAAAAAATATTATCTCTACCAGCGCTGCCGCTGAAAAAAAAATCTTAGTGCCACCAATTATTTGTTTGAGTGCCAAAAAGTGCCACAAAGTAAAAAAATTGGGTATTCAAACAAAAACAATAAATATTCTTTGTTTACATATTTCACTATTAACAAAATAAAATTATAAAATAAAATAAAAAACAAAAAAAAAAAGCAAAATTCATTTGCATATTTTATATAAGATATATGATAGCATATCATAGGTATCAAAGGGCAGGGTAGTGCTCAGGCAAGTTCTGTACTACACTCTTTTTACAGGATCAAAATCTGGCGATTTCTGACCCCCCTTTAACTTACATATGTACCAATAAAGTCAGAAACATAAAATTCGCAGTATTTGCTAAGCTTATCAGTTTCAGCCAACTCAACAAGTTTAAATTTTTTAGCATAAGTGAGATATAAGACTGCAAAAATCTCAAAAACCGTAACTGACTGACTGGACTCACTGACTACCCATCAAAATTATGGAACACTTCCTAAAATCGTAGAATCATTTAAATTCAAACAACGGTAGGCCTTGTGGTACATACAAGGAACAAATCAAAAATTTAAGATTTTTCATTCAGGAGGTGTAGTACCCGCCCATTTTCACAGAATTGATATCATTAATATGGAGCACCTCTGACTGTCGTACACTGATGAAATTTGGTAGATCATGTGATCAAAACAAAGGAGATATTGGAAAATTTGAAATTATCCATTGAGGGGAGTGGCACCCGCCCATATTCACAGAATTGATATCAATTATGTGGAGCACTTTTGACCGTCGTAAAATGATGAAATTTGGTAGAGCGATACGAATTGACATGCAAGAAAGGGGAAAATTAAAAATTTGAGATTTAACATTCATTGGGCGTGGCAACCACCTATTTTCGAAGATATTGAATAGAGAGCACTTCTGCTTGGTGCAGAATTATGAAATTTTATAGAGCGGTTGGTTTTCAGGTGTAGGTATACAAAGCAAAAAATTGAAATTATGAAACTTGTCATGCAGGGGCGTGGCATCTTCACATTATATACTTAACTTTTCTTATGAGGCTTTCAGTGGCCTTTTATTTCACCCACTTTTCGTGATAAAAAAATCCTTGATTAGATTACACCAAAAACATAAATGTTAAAAAAGAAGCCAAGTTCTTCTATAGGTATACAAAAACCTTTGCGTATCAAATCAGCCGTAAAAAGTAGTGAGATCTAAAGTGCGCCAAGTTCTTAGTTTGTTAATGTTAAATATTAAATATTTTAAGTAGTGTTATATTGAAGCACCTCAAAATTATGTATTCGTTTATTACTCTCTTCTTTTTGAAATTCAATTCAATTCTGTTTTAATTTTAAGTTTCTGTTCTACTTGATGCATCACGCAACATTTATAGTTGATGAATAGAATATAATAGAAGTAGTGAGTGACAATGGCATACACAAGTCATTCTTTAATTTTTTAGGCATCCAACGTGACAGTGGTATACAAAACTATTTCGCTAGGTATCCTAGTCATCCAACACAATGTTGACTGAAATAGATTTTTGTGGGGCTTACAAAAAAGAGCAACAAGAGTGGGAATGTTTGTAAATTATATAAGAAAATTTAATTTTTAATGTTTTCTAATGAATTTTTTTTTTTGATATTTTCATTTAAAAAAAAGGGTTCCAAATTGTAAACTTTGAGTGCCAATGGGTGCACTTTTGAGTGCCAAGGGGTGCCAAAGTGCAATACTAATTTGAAAGTGCCAATTTGGCACTAAAGTGTCACTTTCGGCAGCGCTGATCTCTACCAACTAACGATAACACCACATCCACGACAGGAATAATTGACAGTGATCAGTCACTAAAGCCGAGGCCCTGATGGTTCTTTATCACGATTCACGAGCTGTTTCGCCACAGAATTAATTTTTTTTTTTCATTTGTGTGTACAAAATTATAATGTAAAATTAATCTTAAACATTCTGAATTAGGTATTTTAACATTTTCTTTAAGACCAAAAATTAAAATAATCTGGAACTCTTTCAATCATCATATATCACATGTTTGCTATTTTTACTTGCGATATACATAGGTACGTAGCATATGGCAAGTTCAGGATTCTTTTTGCATTTACAACTTGCCTTGCCAAGAAATACTTTCAAACATTCTCATGCTTATTATGCGTATTATACCTACAGATATATTATATAGAAGATAGAATTGATGATAGATATGAAAGAAAAATTCATCAAATCAAAAAGGATGGTAAAATTGAGGAGGAGCAGAAGGTTGGAATACATGTGATATAATAACTTGCATCAATCAGGGAAATAACAAAATGTTCTTTGAGATATGTATGCAGGTATACCAATATCTATAGGTACAAATACCTAGGCAGGTACATTGGTAGGTAAGGTATGTATAATATCGAATTAAGAACGTTATAAATGTATTGGAAAAATGTTTGATAACTTAAGATTAAGTTACCTACTGTACGTATATGCTTTGAGATTATGCTAATTCCAATTGATTTTATTATATTTTTATTTGTTTCTTTTTCCCGATGAAATGTTATAGGTACCTATCTACAGAAATAAATTAACAAAAGTGAAACATGAATTTGATAGAATCAGAAAGGTATTGTGAAACGTCACAAAAAAAGTCAATCAAATGGGATTTTTGATGTGATGGATATGGGAAGAGGTATCCTAATTGAATCAACTCTGTCTTAAAACTTCTTTGAATTGTGTAGATTTATGTAGTGTCTATATCCTTACCTAGTTTTATTAGGCAGACTACTGTACATTATTTGATGTACACCTTTACCTTACCGCCACATTATTTTTAACGCGCTGTGTTGAAAATCCATCTATGAGTTTTTCATCCCAGCAAATTCAAATTAAAATGGGCCTCTTGTTTAAAAAATTTGGTTGATATCGGTATAGTTTTATAGCAGGTATCATTAATAATCGTTATTGGTAAAATTTTGTTCACTAAAATATTGACCATTCCCTTAATAGTAACTCGTAATTTTTCTGTCAAAACATTTAAAGCGGATTTTGAAATAAATACATATTTGGATATTGGTTTTGTATGGCATGTACCTACACATTCCGGGTGGCTCTTTGTCGAACATCAATGCAGGCAAACGATGTGCGTTGGGCCAATAGCAATATCGTGCTGACTCTTGTAATCCTTTTCTTTGTTGAAGTTAAATGCTTCCAGATAAAAATATGTTGGCAAAGCATTTCAGCCGGTTTCGTAGCATTTGCTCTGCGCCGCTTTTGTTTCAGATGAACTTGAAATTATGATTCGTGTTGTTCGGGCGTTGCAGCATCTCTTGTTTCTGTATCACGTAGATACCTACACGAATTGATGTTAAGCAATTTTTCCGTTGTTGGGTCATTTATGTTACTTTTTTGTTAGGCATTGATTCCTTTTGCTAAAGGATTTTTCTCCCGATGACCACTTTTTTTTATTCGAACAATTTCTTCCGACCCATACAGAATAATTGTAATTTCACAAATGCCTTGGTTAAGATGTAATGAGGATATAAACATATTTGCATTAAATTTTTTGAAGTTTTAACTAATACCACAATAGTCGCGTGCAACATACACTCTGGGAATCTTGCTTCATTTTTTGTAAAAAAAAATAAATTAATAGACCCCAATCCTTTTTTTTTCAAATGCAAATGTGTAACTTCAATTGTGTTCAATGTTCATTCTACGAATTTCTTCCGACTTAAGTTACTATTATTTACTTATTTACTCTCAAATGCAACTTACATCCACTTTTACTACATCCAGGGTCATAAACAGGGAAAGGTTTTTGCTCACTTTGCTTATTTTTTTTGCGTGGTCGTAAGAAAGTATCGACTTATACAAAGACGGTTCATGTCCTCCTGATTCAAAATATATGTATTTTATTGTGACTTTTTTTGCCTTTTTTACCCGTTAGTATGCTTTTTTTTACCCATTAGTGTCTTTTTTGTCAATTTTGACTTGCTTGCTTTTTTATCAAAGTTAAATGAAAAATCTTCAAAAAAATTCTACAAATACAAACTGCATGTAGTTTTTTTCATTTCCAGTTGAGATTATTTCATTTAAAAACATGATCCTAACCCAATCTAAAGCGCACAGAAAACAAATTTGCTTGCCCTCAACATACAAGAAAAAGAAAGAAGGTGGTGTAGACCGTCGGTTCCCAAACTGTGTTCCGCGGAACCTTGGGGTTCCGCGAAAGAGTTTTCAGGGTTCCGCGACTTACTTGAACTACAAACAGTAAAAACACAAAAATATTTTTTTTAAGTACCGCGAAACCGGATGACTGGCTTATTTTCAAATTAAAATATGAATAACTTTTGCATACCTAGATTTTTCTGGAGATTAAAGATTTTTTGCACAAGTATCATTATTTTTAGACAAATCAGTTTTTTAACTATTTTAATTATTATTAAAAATAAAAAATTTGGTTGCCAAAGTCACCCTGCAGTTTTGGGAGACTTTGGTCGGGTAAACGTTTTTACTAGAATCAATCAATATGATCTCCTACCAATTGAATACAGACATTTTCTTATAATGAGGATTTTTTAGGGTTTCATTTATCTTTCTTTTTTTGTTTTGTTTTTTAAATACATGTACTGTTTATTTAAGTTTTCATATCATTGAAACAATATTAGGAGGATAAAATATTTCTCAGTTCTTTTGCAGCCATATAAGGAGATTGTACATGTAAGCTTCGTAGGTTTTATGACAAGTTTCCATACAATTTTGATGCATTATTTCATTAATTGTCGTCGCCAAAATAACTCAAAATGCAGGCCAATGTCTCCCCATCATATACCATTTTTGATAAAAAGTAAGTCTATTTTTTTTGGTTTTATTGTTACATTCTTAAATAAAAGCTAATTCGATTTGCATAATATTTCACATAACTGAGTAAAAATTGTGCTGCTTTAGTTTTTCCACAAAATTTTGAAACCTTTCAACGATTGTTGGTGTTTTTTTAAGGTTTTTTAATAAAAACTATTTAGTTTATATTTTTTCTTACCCTAATGAAGCTGTTACAATCATTTTAAATGTATTAAATAATACATTTTTATATTATAAATATATATTAAAAAAACAATAGAAAAAATGTCCATTCTTTGGCCAAATTCACCCCACCCACCGGAAAATTTTTACCCAGCTATCAGGTATGTAATTACAAATACAAACATGTTTGACGTTAACATTTTTTTAAAAATTTGATGTGTTGTTTTTCAGTTTTTACTATCGCAAAGAGTTGTGGTTCCGAAATCTATTTGCACCTTGTTAAGGGTTCCAAGGCTTAAAAAGTTTGGGAACCGCTGATGTAGACTGTAGATAGAGTTACTATCATCTTTTCTCAATAAAATTTCTTTTCTTTTTTTTTGTTTTTTTACTCATAAAAACTAGATCTTTACATTTTGCTATGAATGTCATGCATTTCCTTGCACTGCAAATATCAATGCAAATTTGGAAAAATGGAAAGGACCAATAATTGCAAATGAAGTGTTGAAAAAGTTCACTAATGTTTTAAATGTAAATTGTGGATTTAAAACTGTTGAGAAAATGCTGTAATAAATGGCAACGTCAACTCCACACTTTCACACACACATAATTTTGAAGTGAATGATGTAGAGACTAGAGAGTTTAAAATGGGCTCCACTCGTTTCTTCTTAAGTAGAAAGGTCCTTTAGCTCATTTAAGGCGCTTCTAAGAGACAAATATAGAAGGCTGTTACCTGAGAACTTCAAAAAGCTGTTGGTAGTTCAGTGCTATTTTTATTAGACGTTAAGTTATGTTTATATTCTCTTTATTTAATAAATGCCTTTCTTTTGCCTTTTTAAGAATTTTTGTTTGCCTTTTTTGATTTTTTTTTAGGTCAGCAAAATCCTTTCCTGGTCATAAATAATTATTTTAAAAATTTTCAAATCATTAGTTCCTGCTGTTTTTTTTACATTTTTCAGAATAAATTAACTTTTAATTAGCCATTACTGCAAATGTAGCTGCAACTCTTATTGCAATTACTTATTCACATGTGCACCTTGCTAAAGTTGGTACTCTTTCTGCAAAATACATGTGTCTTAAAATCAATTTAATGTCTTCCATCTTAATCTGCATCTATAACTGCAACTGCAATTGCTGCAATTTCAACTTCCACCCAATTTGTGTTAAGCATATGTACCTACACAAATATCCATTATTATTATGAATTATCAGTATAAATTATTGTTAATTGCAACTGCATCTGCAACTAAATCTGCTACTCATTGTTGCGAATAAAATATTTGCATTTTTTCGCCTGGTTGGCAATAATGCAAGACCGATTTCGACCAAACGTCTCAAGAACACGCTTGAACTTACACCAAAGATATTATGAAAATTAGGGTTCCATTGGTTGGGTGGTTTCGGAGTCTATAACATATTTAAAAACATCCAATTTTATATACATATATATAAGATTTCCTAGAAAGCTTAAGTTCAAAGAAAATCGCTCCATTGGTTTAGGCTACAGGTCAAGGTACAGGCAGATAGACAGACAGGTAGACTGACAGACATACTGACAGACACAGAAAAAGAATTGCTGATCCCGCGCGCACACAAGGGGTTAGGTACATATCATCACGAGCGATTAGGTAAGTATAGGAGAGGATTTAAAAGGAGATACCGATGCACATTGGGTTTGAAAGTTTTGCATATTGAAATGAGAGGGGAAATTTGGGCCGGGAAAAGCATTACAAATTCGTGTGGTGCGACTGAAGAAAGAATATCTGTACTTAACAGTACGTCCGCAGTTGGTCTCGAGGGTCAACTGATGGCATGGACCTCGAGTATTACAGTTGATTGCAGGGATGCAACTGGCTATTTAACTAGAACACTGAATATAAAAAAAGCCAAAAAATAGGGAAAGACATGAAACATTACGGCGGTGTTCGAGAGATGTAATCGTTTCCGTTAAAGATCTTTCACATATCATTCTTAAAGCTCTGTTTTGTATTCGGTTCAATAAACTCAAATGAGTTTTTGGAGCACCTGCCCATACATGGGAATTGTTCTCAAGTTTTGGACAAATAAAGACTTTGAAGATCACAGCCAGATCAGAAGAAGAGGCATATTTCTTGCATCTACGGAGAAAACCTAAAGACTTAGCAGCGTTTCTGGCGACGTCAAATATGTGGTCATTCCACTAAAGGTGGTCTATGACACACATACCGAGCTGTTTGGTTTCCCCGATGCAAGTGCCGTCCATGGATAACGGCATAAGGGGTGGGCTTCGCTTTGACGACAGGAGACAGCATTGAGTTTTTGAAGCATTAAATTCTACGCGGTTTTTGATTCCCGATTGGACAATAGTGTCGAGATCAGAATTTAATGAGCTTATTATAATACGCAGCCGTTCAATTTCCACATCAAAAGGACATGGATGTCAATCTGTAAACGAATATGAGAAGCTGAAAGTACTGTCGTCAGCAAAACAGTTTAATGGATTTGAAGTTTCAGACAGGAGATCGTTAATGAATATGAGGAAGAGAGTGGGAGACAAAACGGAACCCTGGGGTACACCAGCATTTATTTAGTTGATTTCAGACTTGAAAGTGCAATAATCTTACTTTCTCCAAAACGATCCGATGTAAAGATTTGTACCACTGTTTGGTTAGATAAACCATTAGATCACCAGGGGACCTATTTCTGCGAAAGCCGTACTGCGGGTCATTAAGTTTAATAAATGATTATTAAATGGGTCATTAAGAAGATTTCTTTCTTCAAGATATATCTGAGCTGGAAATTAATCAGCGTTTCCATGACTTAGGAAAGAAGGGAAGTAAGTACAATTGGTCGACAGAAAGGATGAAGAAGATACGCCTTTTTTAGGGATAGGCTGGACAAATGCTCTTTTCCATCCGCTCGGAAAGAGACCAGTAGAGTAGGACAGATGAAAAAGCTTACGCAGTGGTTTTGCCAGCGTTGAAGAACACCTCTTCAGAACAATGGAGGGATACTATCCGGGCCAGCGGATTTCGCGTTACACAACAAATCACAACTACGCAACGCTTTGCAGTATTAACATTTTTGTTTACGATTTGACTGGGCCATTCAGAGGTCAAAATAATACACAACATATGCAAATGTCTATTCCAAAAAAAAAAAATCGCCATCACAACAAATCATTTAAGTGCATCAGTCGGACTTTCGGTTATCTGTTGCGCAATTATATTTAATCGTAAGCAAAAACAAAATACAAAATCATGCAAGTGAATCAAGAGCAAGACTCTTAAAAAACTCTTTAATAAATATAGAAATTCTTACATTTTTTTAAAAGCCAGAAACGAACTTGTGATTTCGTTCATGCGGCTATTTGTCGCAAAAAAGCACAACGTATTAGTTTCTATGTAAAGAAAAAAACACGATAGCAAGAAATAGCGGAGTTTAAGGGAAAGAATGTTTGTGCGATTTCAATCGCATAATTTTTCGGTCGGAGAAAATAGAACAGATTCATTTTCATAAAACGAAAAATTCAAACCTATACATTTTTTTTAATGCCAGCGACCAAAAATCGCGGGTGTTTTCCTAGCCTAAGGAAGTTAGGTTAATCATTAATTAGCGATAAGATTGTCGAAGATTAAGGCTTTCCAAACCTTTTAAACAACGGCAATTTTTGTTGTTATTTAGCATTGTGTATCTGTTATTTTGTCTATCGTTGCAAATGTTTCGTTCCGGTTTCGCATTATTTATCTGCTCACTTTTGCAAATTAAACCAAAGGGAAAAGTCGAAACTATAAAAAATAGGCATGCACACACGATATTTTAGCAGCAAAAAATAAGTCGCGCGGTTCTAATTATTAAAAATCGCATCGATATTTGCAAGCGATTCAATGTCGCACATTTAAATAGAAAAATTGCAATTGAGTGAAACTGCAGTGTGTAGACAAAAACTTGCGGTATGTAGTATTTATTTGTTTTTGAAATTCTTGCGCACTAGATCCCGGCATGTGAAAACCCTGATAGCTTTGGCGTGATACCTCAACTGGCTCAAAGTTAACTTACTGCTGCATCAGAAATATTTTGTAACTTTATAGCCGCTTGACTGGTGTTAATATTACAGTGATTATTGTGAATGAATAAACATGATCATTTTTTTTTTTTTCAACCGGTATTTTAAAATACAATACATTCTTAACAAATTTGTATTGATCTCATTTCGACATTCAATAGTTTTAAATTAAAATTCATAAATTGAACAATAGTGAAGCTTTTCCTACCAACAACCCAAACTGGTAAAGAGTAGATAAATGTCTCTTGAAAAATACATAAAGTCTGGAAACAAAAAAAAATAAAACAACAAAATATTGAAACAACAAGAACTTACCCATATGACGACTTGGTCATCACCACGTCCAGCTTTTTGTCGCCACAGTGGCACCGTTCGTCCTTCATTTGAAACGAATATAGCATAACATTGTGAGAGCTCTTCAGGTCGAGTTTTTTTAACTTGTTCGCATAGTTTCCACACATTTTCCTCGCTGAAAGAAATAAAAAACAAAGAAAATGCAAAAAAATATGCATAAAATATGAAAAAAAAAAAAAATAATAAAAGGAAAAATATATTTGAACTAAAAATAGGTTAATTATAGGGATAAAAGCCGGAAAAAATAACCTTCACTGCAGATAAGCCTTCATGTTTGTTTTTTTTTTTTTTTTTTTTTTTTTCGTGTTGACCTTTTGATTAGCGTGTTCACTGAACCAGTCATTCGATGGCAATATTCTATAAAAACCGACTTCAGCTAAAAAAAATTATTCTTTTTTGTTCTTACACCAGATTTACTTGCATTTCTAACGATTACGAGAGGGTAATTTCAAGGAAACTCCACTTACTCAACATGGCAAACGCTTTTTTCTTATTTCTTTAAAGATTTAGGATTACACAGGAGCAAGCATTATAAAGGGGAGTAGGTACATTAGGGAGAGAATGGTTGTTGTGATGGCAAAAATAGCAAAGTGAAATGATATCTCTGAACACACAAATCGAACAGGAGAGACTTTTTTAGTTGAAAGTCGAAGGGCTTTGTATAGAAGACGAATTATTGGGTTTACCTTAGAGAAATCAGTCTGGGTGTGTGTGTATTAATGTGCATCAGCTTTGGTGAAAAGGCAAGTTGTGGATCAAGGATGATTACATGTTCAAAATACTTATAGATTATAGGTATGCACCTACAGATATATGTATAAATAAGAGCACTTTGCTGAGAGTGCTAAAATCTCTTTGTAAGGACTTTTTGGTATTGGAAGAAATAACCTCTTGAGGATTTACTCATTCTCGGAAAGGAGTTTCATCGTATAAATATAATGAAAATAATGTATCTGCACTCAAAAAAATATTTATGGAAACAGTTTTTTGAGATAAATTATTTAAGATCAGTTTTTTTAGTGCTAGATTATTCGGGTTTCATTGTTAAAATCGAGTGTGGCTTCGGAACCATAGCACCTCATGGATAGCCATTTTTAGCACCTTATTTATGGGATTACGCACAAAAAAGTAAACCATTTGAAAGGCCACCAAATCAACATAATAATTCAACTAATTTCAGTAGCTGGTCAGCCTTAGTTTTAGTTTTTTTTTAGGAAATTTTAAAGTTTTTTCTGTCAAGGCCGTACAAGTCTAAAACAAAACAAAATGAAAAATTCATATACGAAAAATCTATGACTGACAAATTACTGAAACCAGCTGTCTTCTTGTGAGAGTTTAATTATTCTTCAGATGGTATCTTTTATTTTTGAAAACTCTATCTTAAAAAAATATAATATAATTTCAAATGATATACTTTTTGTTTGAATATTCCAAAAATGAGGTGCTTAACGTCTTATACGACCCTCAAAATATTTGAAAAATTTATAGAAAAAAATCTATGGCTGATCAATTACTGAATTTAGTTGACCTTTTTTGACCAATTTCTGACCTTTTTCTTGCGCAATTTGCCATATACATACAATAAGGTGCTTAAGCCTCAAATTCATCATTCGAAAAGATTTTAAAAATTGCATTTCCCCAACGGGAGCGTGTCAAAATTCTAGATTTCAAAATTTTGTATGTCGAAAATTCTGTTTGATTTTTTTTTTTTTTTGAAAATGCTGTATGACCAAAATTCTGTATTTCATAATTAGGTATTTTAAAATTCTGTGTGTCCATAATTCTGTTAATCCAAAATGCTGTATGTGCAAAATTCTTTTCTTCAAAATTCTGTGTATACCTAAATTCAGTATTTTAACCCTGAGGGCACACGAGCCAGTACTGGAAAGCCAGTTGGCTACATACATTGACTGTCAATTCCTATACGTGAATATGTTATGACGTAGGTCGTATGCAACTTGTAAGCAAGTTGCTTTCAAGTGTCATACTGGCCACGTTCAGCTTTTACTAGGATAGCCTATCTAGGATTCCAAATACACATTTTTATTGAATTTGCTTTTGCGTCGGACTTTGATGTTTTCTTACTTCAAAGCGTTAACAAAAACTGACGTGGAATTCTGCAACAAGTCTGTCAAGTCTTGCGATGGTCAACACAAAATACTTCCAATGCGTTGACAGACTTTTCTGTCTTGTCAAAATAACATGGATTGACATTCATCTTATTCAAAAAAATGGATTTTTTGGAGGTTTTTTAATCTATCATCATCTTAGCCATCCTTTAATGGAATTTGACAGTTCATACGTTGGCAGATAGGTAAGAAACTAAATTATGTCGTTCGGGGAATATTTAGTTCCCAATGTCACATAAAGCGCCAAAATCACCTTTTCCCGCGCAAAAAATGTAATCTCAAAGAATTCAGATATCTTAAAGTATTTTCAATGTACCATATCCGTAGCAATATTTCATTTTAATTTGACAGTCTATGGCTTGACAAATCGGTAATGTTCTAAATGTCATCCTTCAATCATATTTGACAGTTGCCTATTTTGGAAATGTTTAAATTTCTTGGTCCTTCCTCTAATTAAAATTTGTGTCAGAAAGAATATTTTATTCCAAAAATTTCAACAAAAAGCTATCTACATCGCTTTATAAACAAGTCTGAACGAGGCCACTGTCTTGTCTACTGGCTTCCCAACTGGCTTCGAAAAAGGCAAGTCAGTTGACAAGCAAGTTACTCAGATTTGTATGTGTTAGTAAAAAGAATTAAATGCATTGTAACTTGTAAGCCAGTACTGGCTCGTGTGGGTAAAGAAGAATTTTTTAATGTGATTTCCATTTCTTGGCCTTAACACCTGTGCGTTTGCGGAATCAGACCTCGTATTGGACTACAGATATATGAATGCACAGCAAACATATCTAAGGTATTATCAGGCACAGCTTTCCAAATTTCAAGATGGCTGCCCTTTGTGTAAGTACACAGTAAACAAAAACAATTTTTTTGTGATTGTTTGAAATTCAATTTTTTTACTATTGATTTTGACAAAACGCGCAGAACTGAACAAAAATGAACATGCTAATGATATTACCTATAATAAATGTATCTTGATATGTATGTGCGCACTTTTTACATTATAAAAACATTTTTTTAAATAGAGAATTTTGAAATACAGAATTTTAAAATACAGAATTTTCTTCATACAGAATTTTGTGTAACCAGAATTTTGAAAAACAGTATTTTGAAATGCAGAATTTTGACAATACAGAATTTCGACCACAACCCTCCCCTACTTCCGAGGTTATTCAAAAATTGGAGGAGATTTCTTTCAATAAAATTGTATCGAATCAAAAAAACTTTAAACTTTCATTTTCGAGATATGAAACAAAATAATTTTAAAAATAGAAAAGATAAAAAACAAATTTCTTGACAAAAAAATTACTTTGTTTACCGGAAAAGTGCATCTGTGTATGTATAATGTTGGGTCTCTAATGTATACAAAATATGTAACTGCCCGGCTAGCTCAGTCGGTAGAGCATGAGACTCTTAATCTCAGGGTCGTGGGTTCGAGCCCCACGTTGGGCGAGTAATTTTTTAAAAATATCAATCTTGAAAAATTCAGTAAGTATAAACGGCTAAAAATAATTATGTTTGTCATATAAAATATCAGAAACTTATTCAAAACGAACATTTTAAGATTAGTTGACGGTGAGAATTACTAGTAAAAATAATTATTAAAAGTAAAAATAAAGTTTTTCTGTGAATTTTGTTGTCAAAGAAAATTTTTGTTATTATTAGCATCACCTAATGACATCAAAGGAAGCTTTTCTATTTTTGAAAACGAAAGATTTGTTATCATAATTGTAAGCTCAAGGAAAAACACCACATCAATCGCGTATATATAGGGGAGGAAGGATTAAGGGGATCATTACCCTCCTTCCCTCTTCTACTATTAGTGCTAAGAGTTCTCAAAAAGGCATCAACTACGGGTATGTTGTCTTACCTTGAAACAGAGATTCGATTATGCTAGAAACAAACTTGCAATGACTTTTAAAGTCACCAAGTAGACATTGTAGGCAAGGCCGTAGCCAAACAATTATTTCGGGGAATTTAACTAGCTATCAGGAAGTTAGGCTTCTTGAAAAACATTAGCGCAAAATTTTAGTCGATAAAGTACGATGTTAAATGATTTTTAGTATGATACTATAGGTTAAAAATTGTATTTTGTAATTTTAAAAAAGCTTAGCATCGTACTATCTGCTTACATTTTACTAAAGTTAAAATCATTGTTAGGCTATTTAAATTTTTAAGTATTGCACTAAATCCATGACACTTTGACGTATATAAATGTCAAAATCAGGAATGTTTGTGACTTTTTTGTACGAGCTGTCACTTTTTTGGATGTGTTCAGCTGAATTTTATGAAGGAAATTGGTTTACTATGATATTAGTTAAAAAGTATTTAAAATTTTAGTAAATTGTTAAAGAATTAGAAAAATGTTAAGTAGCATCATAAAAACCCTTAATAATAGGCTGTTTAAAATTCTTCGCCATTGTTTTTAAGCAAGATTAATGACTCATTAATTACACATGCTTACAAAATCAAAAACTAGTTTTTATTTTTCCGAAAGCTTTTGATGCACTGATTTCAGATATTCCAGTCTAAACATGAAAATAACCGTTTTATATTTGGGGTTAACCAAGAGACTCGTAATGGCATGATGAGAAACTCTTCCTGTGACGCTACTAGAGTCTCCACTTATAAAAAACACAGGTCTCTTTTAATGTCTGTGGAAGAACCAAACCGTTTTTGATTGCTGGATCTTGGGTTGATTTGCCTGTTCCAAAACAGAATAATAAATACAAAGGAAATTGAGGAGGGCTATCAAGATAAAAAAAAACTAACAAACTAATATTTTCTTTTTTATCTCAAAAAGAAAATATTAAATTGAGATTTGTGGAGGAAAATAAGTTTATTTTTTTTTTTGAAAAACAAAAAAAAAAATTTATAATAACTGATCTGAACCTCAAATGAACAAAATGGCGTTTTTCCATTTTTTTTTTTTTTGTTTTTATATCTCGAAAACCACAAAATTAACAACGTAAAATCAGGCAAAGAACACAACGTACTCGAAAACATATTAGTTACTTCCAGCAATAACATCACTGTAAACCTAAGGCTATAAAAACATTTGGGGCAAAATTTGGTCATTATAACTAAAAATAAAAGATTTTTTTTGCAAATTGCCAACCAATAAATTAGTTTTCCGAACTCAGTTGGTCTCGAATTGCCAAGAACTATCGACCTTTTTATTGATTTTGCTGTGGACAACAATTAATCATTGAATTTGGTGACAATGACAATCACTAATATAAGATGGGTCCATACTTTTTCAATAGGAAAGTAGGAGCAAGAAACACATTTTTAAAAATTTCAGGGGGATCAGACTCCTGTTATCCCCCCGCTACGGCTTTTATAGTAGGTATGACTGAGTAAATAACATACTATAGCACTTGAAAACTTTGATAGAACCTCAAAATGTCAATTTATTTCTAGAAATCGTTTTAAGTTTTTACGCTCAAATGTTTGAAGCGTATAAACTTAAATCGATTTTTTCTTGGCTGATTTTAGATTTTTGCACCGTTTTACAAAGAAGAATATTCGTTCTTTTTTTTTTGAAATGAACTTTTGTTCACATTTTTAGACTTAGAAGGCCAAAAAATCCATCCCAAATTAAAATAGATTATTTATATCTTCGGTTGTCTCATTAAAGTGAATTTTTTTCTCCATAAAACAAATCATAACTTCTATCTTCAACAATTTTCTCCATAAAACAAATCATAACTTCAATCTTCAACAATTTCTGAACGATTTTGATTTTTTAGCATGCGAAGAACACTAAAATTGAAGATAGGAAAAAAAACTTGACATGAATGTCAAATTCTTAGATACAATACAAAAAATCTTCCCACAATTTTGTAGTGTGAATAAGGGTCTACACTTTTGAAAAGAACGAAATGTAAAAAAATCTAAGATCGGTCAAAATATGAGGGAGTAAAAATCGTTGAATCGTGAAAATTTTAAAAACGGTTTTTGACAGTCAATTGAAATTTTAAGTGTCTATTAAAGTTTTCAAGTTCCATACTATACTTATTCAGTCGAACCTTCAACTTCTATACACAGTATTATTCAAGTTTGTGAACGAATGTCTGGATGAAATGCGAATATCGGAAAGTGACACAAAAAAAAATATTTATAGTTTTTTCAAACTTTTGATTTAAACATTTTTCTTAAATCCATTTGCATTTTAGTCGCGAATTTTGGACTTGTGCAAGGTACAACTCTTTTACATCTATCGCGACTCTGAGCAGAACTCATATTCACGCATTTTTCTGTATCGATACCTACTAACAAAAGCAGCTTACTCAATCGTAATAATTGGTAAACTGTAACATTTTATTATCATTTAATATTGGGTTTGTTCTATTTAGGGCCAGTTTTTCAGTGTGGGTTTAAAGTTAAACCTGAGTTAACGCACCAAAATTGGTGAGTTTAACGGGATAAACTCAACAAATTCTTTTGATATTTAATTTTCCCTGTTTTTTTTTAAGTTTCTCAGCATTCACCTAACTCAGAGTAGCACGTAGCGTAATGGTTAGTGCGTTCGACTGTCACGCTGGAGGTCTGGGTTCGCTTCCCAGCCTCGTCCACCTAAAAACTAAAAAGTTCTTTTTCAGGGCTACTGCCTCTTGCGAGGAATTGACAAATCCTCCAAGAGTATCACTTGTCACGAATAAGTGCTTCTCGTCTAGTCGTTCGGATTCGGCATAAAATTGTAGGTCCCTACCATTCCTGTCGACAGGCGCACACTGGAATGGTTGCGAGTTGTTAGTCACTAGGCCCTAGTTCTTCACGAGCCGTTGTGCCACCCAATTTATTTTATTTTTTTACAACTACTCAGTAACTATTTCTTGACGTAACTGGAGACAAATCTATATCCAGAGTTAACTAACTCTGGATTAACTCACAACTGAAAAACTAGGCCTAAGAGATTTTACAGTTACATTTATTTCTATAACATTGGCGAAAAATTTTAAACATTTTACTAGATAGCTATTCCAAAATTTTAAACCTTTAGCTATTTAGTAGGTAAATTGCTAAATAAGCAGATAGCAGAACATTTGTAGGGTTTAAATTTGATGAACACAATCATTGTTGCGTTGTAAATTAATTATATGTTGCTTTGAATAAGTATTCAATGTTTATATTTTTATCATTTTAACTTCATAATTTACATAAAAAAAAGTTGGATCCTAGCTGGACTCGAATCTGGAACCTATACCTGGTGTAAAATTCTCCATTCTCCAGTCATTTGGATTTAGTACGATACTAAATAGATAAAATGGCTAGTTGGTACGCTGCTAAACTCGTTTAAAATAAGCAAAACACAATTCTAACCTAGTATCATACTTACTTACTTACTTAGGTCCTCGGACCTATTACGTCCGTGATGTTTCCCTTACGGGACATAGGGCCTCCACTACACCTACGCGCCATCGTGTACGATTTCTTGAAATATATTTCAGCTCTCTCCAACTTTTCCCCAGTCGTGCCGATTCCTGTTCGACCGTTCTTCGCCATGTACTTCTAGGCCGGCCCACTTGTCTTCCCTCCTGTGTGAGCGGGTTCCACTGCATTGCTTGAGATGCAATGCACCGATCGCCTTTTCGAAGCGTATGGCCAATCCACTGCCACTTTCTTCTTCGTATAATGGAGTCTATGGGTTCCTGACCCGTTCTCGCATGAAGTTCGGCATTGGAGATACGGTTGGGCCAGAAAATCCTCAAGATGTTTCGTAGACATCTATTAACGAAGGTTTGCAGCTTTCTAGTGACAATTTCAGTGACTTTCCAAGTGCTGCAGCCGTAAAGCAGAACGGATTCAACATTGGAGCGGAACAGTCGTAGCTTGGTCTTTAAGCTAAAAGAGTTGTTTCTCCATATTTTGGACAGCATTCCGAACGCAGCCTTTGCTTTTCTGATTCGGCTGTTTACGTCCAGTTCAGTTCCGCCACCCGTAGAGATAATACTCCCAAGATATTGGAAATCCTCTACCATCTCTACCGGTTGTCCAGAAATATTTACTTGGATTGATGAGGAAGTTCCAAGGCTGATCCTTTTAGTTTTTGCCGAGTTGATCTTAAGCCCTACGATTTCTGCTTCTCTCTCCACCCTTGTTGTCATTTGATGGAGATCCATGATCCTATGAGAGAGTAAGCATACGTCGTCCGCGTAGTCCAGATGTTTGAGGTGAGATTGCAGAGTCCACTGAATTCCTCCATTTCCATTTGACAAAGCTGCGTGCAGTACGTCACTTATCACCAACAGGAACAGTATTGGTGACAGTATACAGCCTTGCCTAACTCCACTTTGGATTTCAAACTCCTCTGACAGCCTACCTTTGTGCAAAACGTGACACCTGGATCCATCATATGTAGCCTTGATAATAGCAATCAATTTATCTGGGATGCCCCTCCTGTGCAAAGCAAGCCAAATAAATTCTCTATTGACACTGTCGAACGCCTTTTCAAAATCGATGAACAGCAGGTGAAGTGGTGATCGATATTCAACGCACTGTTCGATGATGATCCTCAAGGTGTTGATGTGATCAACACAGGAAGATCCAGTGCGGAAACCTGCTTGTTCGGCGTCGAGTGTGTCTTCGAGGTGGTCTTTAATTCGGTCCAATATTATCCTTGCTATTATCTTGGCTACTGCAGGCAGAACGCATATTCCTCTCCAGTTTTCGCACTGTGTGAGATCTCCTTTCTTTGGGAGCTTGACAATCATTCCTTTTTTCCACTCTTCAGGAAAGCTCTCTGCTTCCCAAGCTCTCTTAATAAGTGGGTGCAGTAGCTCGCTCGATGTCGTTGGGGCTGCTCCTAAGAGCTCTGCAGGAATACCGTCAAGTCCAACCGCTTTGTTGTTCTTCAGTGCTTTGATGGCGGTGATAATTTCTTCTTTACTGGGGGGTACGGTGCGTATTCGGGAAATTGTTACTTCGGGTAGCTCAGTGGGAATAGGGTTCACTTCACTTGCGAAAACGCGGTTTAAAACCGCAGAAAAGTGTTCCCTCCACCTTATGAGCTGGTCCTCATCCGAAATTAGCAGGGATCCGTTTGTGTCTTTAACCAGGTGTTGTTTAGAGCTCTGGACACCAGTGAGCTCTTTGGTAATTCTGTAGACGGTCCTACTGTCACACCTACTAGCGGCTTCTTCTGCTTCTGTAGCCAGTGCGTTGATGTAGTTACGCTTATCACGTCGCACACTACGGTGAACTTCCCTCATCTTCATGCGGTACGTAGACTCAAGCTCGTTTCTCCCTGCTGCTGGGGTAGCTGCGATGCGAGCTTTTAGGTATTTCCTTTCTTCGATCCTTGCCCAAGTTTCGTCGGAAAGCCAAGCACTATTTCTTCCTTGCGCCCGGCCGACTATACTTTCAGCACCGGATATGAACACATTTTTCACAGCACACCAATGATTTTCGATGGATGTGGTTTCCGTGCTGCTGATTGCGTTCAATCCTTGTGAAAGGTGGTCCCCTAGTTGTTGGCGCACTGCAGGATCCTTTAGTCTATCTGTATTAAACTTGGGCATTCGAGTGTTTCCTTGGGATCTCCGAACTGCAGCTGTACGCAATCTTATGGTAGCAACCATCAGATGGTGGTCCCGGGCCATTCCCATGTCAGCACCTCTTCTGTTACGGACGTCCTGGAGACTGCTTCTAAAACGCCGGCTGATCGCGAAGTGGTCAATTTGGTTGGAAGTTGCTTGTCTGTCAGTCGACACCCAACTGACTTTGTGGCACGTCTTATGCTCGAACATGGTCCCTCCAATAACAAGGCCGTTAGTATCTAGTATCATATTCTAGTATCATACTAAAAATGATTTAACATCGTACTAAATCATCATTTGCGCCATTATGTTCACATTATATATTCTTCCTTAAACTTGGGATCTTGGGAATCTTTAAAGTGTATAATATTAATATTAAAGTTTAATAACATAATATCTCTATACAAAAATCAACTACAGTCAAACTTCTTTATAACGAACTTTCAAGGGAACAGAAAATTGCTTCGTTACAAAGAAGTTTTGTATAAAATTCGTTATAGAGAAAATTATATTTTTAAACTCTGCAAGTGTTCATTTATGTCTTCAAAGAAAATTTGTTGGAGAAGGAACTGTTTTGTTTTATTGTTTAAATCATCCAATCATCATCTCTTGTTTCAATAAAATATCAATTACAGTACTCTTCTGCTAACATTAAAATTTTAAGGTAGCTCATTTTTAAAATTGTCGACAATGTTTCTTATAAACGATACACGCAATATCAAATTCCTATGCAATATCTTTTTTCTTTTCTACTTTTTTTACCTTTTCAACAATAGACATTGGACAATTTCTGTGAAAGTGGACAGCTCTTCGACAGTTTTTAATAAGCGTATCACGAGCTTAAAATGCAAACTCAAACCCCTGTTGATATGCGCTTCGACAGTTTTTTATAAACGTATCAGGAGCTTAAAATGCAAACTCAAACCCCGTAACATTTCTGCTACACATGTACACTTTTCCATTAAGAATATTCTTGCCAAAATAGGGAGTTCCCCTTTAAAATTAGGAAAACAAGTTCGCAGAAAGCTTTGTTTTTTTTAAAAATTTGAAATTTGATATTTCGTTATAGCGAAAAAAATTAGCTATCAGGAAAGAAAATTAGTTCTTTATAAAGAGAATTTCGCTATAGAGAATTTCGTTATAAAGAACCTAATTTATATAGGATCGTTTATTAAGGGGAAGGGGAACTGTATGCAATTCGCTATAGAGAGAATTACGTTATAAGGAAGTTCGTTATAAAGAAGTTTGACTGTATATGTTTTCCACTTAACATAATAACTAAATTATTTCCAAGAAGTACATATACATACATATGGACATGGAGATGGATAAGAATAATAACATAAAACAAATTTTAAAAGACTTTTGGTGTGACAAAAATTCAATTTTGAGAGTTTCATCAGGGATTACGTTTAACCATTAAACCGAGAAGGATCAATGCAAATGTATGCCAAAACTAAAACATTCAAGGCAAATGATTAAATAAACAAGGTGTTGGAAATTTTGTTCATTATTTTGTTGTGCTGTTGTGTTTTCTGGAGTATAAGCTTGAGGAGTAGAGAGACAAAATAACTATATCACCAGGATTATAAAACTCGTAAGTGCATAATGTTTGGTATAGGTATACATTTTTTGATGACTATGCATATGTATCTTCTTTTGACAAGTGTTGGAAAAATCAACACAAAAAAATTGCTACCTCAAAAGGATTATGCATCAATGCTTGTTGGGTAACCCAATGTGTGTTTATTTTCCAGCAATGTTTATGTTTACGTAGGCTTAACAGCTTTCTGAAAGAAAACCTTCAATTAAAATCTGAACACAACATGCCTCAGCATCAATATGATTGGATGATGATAAAATCAGTAGCGAATTTATTAAATTTATATAAAAGGGCGCATTTATTTTCTAGAAAGATATAATAATAAGGTCCCTGATAACAATTGGAAATAACCTTTAAGCTTAACTTTAAACGCGGCGCGATTTCTTGTATCTTTTTCCAGTTATTGATGGTTGAAACCCATGGATGACAGGTTCTCGAGTATATAAAACTAGGATTTTAAAGTCACTAAATTTGCTTCAATTTGATTACAAAACCATCATCCAACAGCTTGCTGTATACGCGCTATTCAAAATTTAGCAATAATAAATTTATGGTAAAAATTATTAGTTACCATCAGTTACTAACCATCAGTTTACCCTCGAGCCCAACTTCGGACGTACTGTAATGTACAGAGATTCTTTCTTCAGTCGCACCACAAGAATGTGGAATGCTTTACCCGGCGCAACTTTCCCCTCCCATTACGATATGCAAACATTTAAAACCAATGTACATCGGTATCTCCTTCTATATCCTCTCCTAATTACCTAATCGCTCGTGCTGTGTAAAACACATTTTAAGGTAGCCATAACCCCTTTTTAGCGCGCGGAATATAAAAAAAAAAGTATCTATAATATACAGGCACTAACAAAAACAGGATGTTTGACATACACTCGCTGTCACATGTTTGAGGCCATTATTTTCATAAAATATTTTTCGCGATAAATACCTGTAAGCTATAATTTTCCTGTAAATTGTTGATACGTGTGAGTAGGTATATATATTTTACTATAAAAAAGGATAAAGTTAAAGAGTTAATTCGGAAAATTCATAGAAATTTCCCAAATTATGTGAATGGACTGCAAAAAATGGATATAAAAAGTTGTGTCACTTGATTGAGGCCATTCCAAAAATTGCTTGGCAAAAGTTAACATCGCCGATTTTTTTCAAACAAAAGTTTAAAATATTTAAGAAAGGATAGAAAACTATATTTAATATTAAATTTCAAGTTAAAACGGGCTCTGGAAACACGTCGACAATAGCAGAAAAAGTATCAATAGATGCTTTAAAGGAACTGGGATTCTTAGGCCGAGAAAAAACTAGGAGACCGAACAAAATAAGACCATTGCCAACAACTATCAAGCAGACACTAAAAACTATGGAAAAAAAACAAAACGGACGCAAAGATCAAGCAACAACAATCGGATGAAAGCGACTCATTCAGCGGTTAGCTTCAAATTCCACACTATAAGAGCCTAAAATAAGGTCGAAAAGTGGGGTATCAGCCAGTATTTCGACGGTTTTAAGGATAATTAAAACCAGTGGTACACCAAGAGTATGAAAATCAAAAAGAAACCGGATCTACGGCAGCTACATAAGGAACTACGGATGAACTTCGCCAGGGAGCATGTTGCATGTAGAAACGCATGGAAAAAGGTTGTCTTTTCAGGTGAAAAAAGTTTAATCTTGACGGACCCGATGGTTACAACTTTTATTTTCACGATTAAAGAAAAGGAGAACTTATTTTGTCAAGACATCACAGTCATACATCAGGTGTTATGGTGTGGGGAGCTATCAGCTATTATGGAACATTTGAATTGAAAATTATAACTACAACAAAGAACAGAAATTGTTACAAATGCCTGCTCTAACGGGTATAGCCAAAGCTAAAGAATATTCTGGAACCTCTACCTTGGATATTCCAACAAGGCAACGCCCTTATCCATTCTTCCTGGGTACTTAGTAGCTAGATTCCGTCGGAAAACGTTGGACTTTAACCCTTTCCACCCTATTCACCGGACTCAAACATCATCGAAAGCGTTTGGGCCTGGATATTGCGAAAAGTTTTTGATGCTAGTAGATAGTTTAGAGATAAGGACGTCTTAGTCGAAGCTAACTGCGATGCCTGGAGCCAGATTTCACTGGATTATTCTAAAAAACTGTATGATTTAATTCCAAACCGTCTAATAGAGCTAATTTCAAAAAGTGGCGGTCATACTCATTATTAATTCACAAAAACATAATATCTACATTAATGTTTAAAAACAAAAAAAAGTAAACATTTTTAAAGTTTTGTTCATTTTTTATAAGATTTTTTCAAGTGGCCTCAATCAAGTGACTCATTTTTGTATACCCATTTTTGCAGTCCATTCTTTTAATTCCTATGGAATTTCCAAGTTACCCCTTTAAATTTATTTTTTTTTATTGCAAAATATATTTACCTACTCACAGGTATCAAAAATGTCCAGGAAAAATATTTCCTACAGGTATTTATCGAGAAAAAACTGTTGTGAAAAAGTGGCCTCAAACAAGTGAGAGGGAGTGTATCATGCATCAAAATGGCTACAGTGTTGAGTCAAACGAAGAAAAACTTCAGTAGGGAGAATTAAACTTAAAAAAAGCAAATACCTGGCTTACAGTATTATTAAAACTGTTCTGGAGATTACATTCATCAAGATTAATTAAAATCTTTAGTGAGAAAACTTGGTAAAACCGCAATCGTTCGAAATGAGCTAAAACAAAAATTTCGTTTTTTCAGAATAACACTTTTTTTGACTTCTCCGTCCTCGTTATTTTTGAAATTTTCAGCAACATTGATTTATATATTATATTTTTCTCCAGAAGAATTTCAATTATGATTGTATTTGTTTTGTGTTCTTAAAAACTTTACCTGAAAATTCCTCTTACTTGCTCTTACTCAATACAAAAAAAAAGAAAACATGAACATCAACTAAATTTTTCGTGATTTTTAGCTACTTATCGAGTTAAAAGCCATTTTAGCACATTTTAATGAGCACTGATTTGTGTTATATTTTATTTTTGTCATCCAGAGTCAAAACAAATCATTTTATATGACTCGAAAATTGTATCGATTTTTCTACAAATGAATTTAAAAAGGAGGACACTAACAAAAGATCGAAGCTCTAAAGTGTATTCATCAGTAGTTCTTGACGATGTCGAATTATTTGAGACATTTCTTGAAAAAGCTTATGGGCATTTGATTTCTAAGAATTCTCCAAGAAAAGATGCTCTATCGCATAATTTTACAAAAAAAAAAATTGGCGGCGGCGCTCTTTCGTCTTCCAGAAAGAAAAGACTTTTTTAATATCCTCAGAAAACATTCTGTTGGTCAGATACGAATCAAAAATTCCATGTTTTAATTTTAAATTATTACAATTATTGGGCAAATACCCTTCAAGCACAATGTTGTTCAGTTATATAAACATAACATCAGTCCAAAAAAAAAAATAGCGAAAAATAAAAATACCTATGTATACTCAAAATAAAGATTCAGCAATACAAAATGCCACACACGCAACCAAGCATATAATTTGTGGTGAACACGAAAATAGCAGTAGGTAGAAAATAAAAGAAATATCGAAAAAACTTTAGCCACCGTGTTGGACGGTTTTCGTTGTGTATTGTGGAAAGTACTCGGTGTTCGGAGGACGTCTAAGAAACTGCCGGGAACCAGTCACCATACAGAACAGTTTTGGACTCATCCGTCCATAAAATATTTCGCCATTTTTCCACAGAAAAGGAGGTACATTTTCTAGCGAACGTTTTTCCTTGTGGTAGTAAAGGCGTTTTTTTTGGGCTACGTGCTGGTAATTTTGCTTCCAATGGTCTTCTTCGAACGGTCATATGACCGTTCGTGACTTACTTCCAAATTTAGCTCTTTTCTGATTTGTATAGCTGACTTTTTTGGATCTAGTTTGGCTGATCTCACAATCCTTCTTTCATCCTGGCATGTTGTTTTTCTTATTCCACCTCTGTTTTCAGATTTTTTTAATGAATTTTATAGCGTTGGCTATCATTTTGGCGGAGCATGAACAAATACGCTGGATTTCGGTATAAGATTTCCGTTCTCTGCGTAGCGACAGTATAAAACTTCGTTGCTCACCGGTGCAATGCTTACCACGACCCACTTTTGTTGATACAAAAAGAAAACAGTTATTGTAAAAGCCCATTCCTGGTTAAAAATATTTTTTAAAAGAAACTCACTTACTTTAATCTTATTTTTTAGACAATTTTTCAATTAATCCAAAAAAATGTTAAATTATTACAGACCACTGCTACTTTAATGTGCACACGAAATAAGATCTACAATAGCAATAGCTGTTATCATGATTTGTTTCCTGTTGTTTTCTCTTTTTTTATCATGCTTAATATTTTCTCTTAAGCTGAGTGCTCTCATTTTTAATGAGTGAGTTCAGAGCTAAGAGTATTAAAAAATTGCTTAATTTTTATAAAACTACTGCTATTTTCGTGTTCACACCTATATGTGCCTCAAGTAAAATATTTTTAAAACAATACCCGGGACAAAAAGTGAAAAGTCTAAAAACGTAAAAAAAAATATGATGTTGTCTTTTTCTATTTGGATTCATATCTACATATTACAAGAGATACAAAATAACAGAAAAACAAACAAAAAGAATTTCTAAAGGTATAAGGAACAATAAAATAAATTAAAATGTCTTTGTAAAGGGTTCGCACCAGCGAGCGACCAATTTATTAATTGCTTACATTATTCAACTTCGAAACTTCGAAACCTAAGAATTCTATAAAAGGACAGAAATAAAATGAAATTAGTCATTTTTATTTTGGAAGCAAAACTAACTTGACCGTTCTTTTATATAGCAACTCGCTGGAGGTTCGATCAATTCGTCGTAATATTCAGACGCCCTACGCCTACAGATCAGAATTGCTTTTGAGTTAAGGCTTAAGGTATACTTGGCTAATCGCCGGACCAAGCCTGTTTACTAAACGCAACAATAAGAACCTGGCCGGCAAACATTATATATTCACAACATGACAATCTTAGAACTAAAAAAAAAATTAAACTTAAACAGCAATATTTTATCTGAAAAATGCGATAAATTTGAATTAAATTAATAAGAATAAAGAAAATTCAAATAGCACATTTTTTAAAAACTGCCGCGGGGCAAAAAAATTGCCGAGGGTCAAAAAAAAAACCGTCGTGGGGCAAAAAAAACTGCAGCGGGGCAAAAAAATTGCTGCGGGGCAAAAAAAACTGCGGCGGGGCAAAATAACTGCCGCGGGGCAAAAAAAACTGCCGCGGGGCAAAAAAAACTGCCGCGGGGCAAAAAAAACTGCCGCGGGGCAAAAACAAACTGCCGTGGGGCAAAAAAAAACTGCCGCGGGGCAAAATAATTGCCATGTGGCAAAAAAACTGCCATGGGGCAAAAAAACTGCCACGGGGCAAAAAAACAGCCGCGGGGCAAAAAAAACTGCCGCGGGGAAAAAAAAACTGCCGCGGGGCAAAAAACACTGGCGCGGGGCAAAAAAACTGCCGCGTTGCAAAAAAACTGCCGCGGGGCAAAAAAAACTGCCGCGGGGCAAAAAAAACTGCCGCGGGGCAAGTAAACTGCCGCGGGGCAAAAAAAACCGACGCGGAGCAAAAAAACTGCCGCGGGTCAAAAAAAACTGCCGCGGGGCAAAAAAAACTGCCGCGGGGCAAAAAAATTGCCGCGGGGCAAAAAAACTGCCGCGAGGCAAAAAACCTGCGCGGGGCAAAAAAACTGCCGCCGGGGCAAAAAAAATGCCGCGGGGCAATAGAATGTTAAAATTTTTTTTATTTTTTTTTTAATTCTAAAATTTTACGATTAAGTGAATTAAAAGTTTATGTGAAGATGAATTTAAATAAAAACAAGAACTATAAGAAAAACTGTTATGTAAAAGTTAATTTCTTATGTATGAATCTTAAGATTGAACCAAATAATAGTATGTTTTTAAATATAAAAAATGTAATTGAAATAAGATATTTTATCTTTGTTTTATAAAACTAAAATTACTTATGCTCCACGCAACTATAAGTAGGTACGAACCAAGTTTAAAAATAAAATTAGTAATGAATGGAATGTCCATATTGCATATTGCATCTTGTATTGCTTATTTTTCGAATGCAAGCATTACTAAAAACTGTTGCTCTTGTATT
Source organism: Melangyna quadrimaculata (assembly GCA_949320155.1). Lineage (NCBI taxonomy): Eukaryota > Metazoa > Arthropoda > Insecta > Diptera > Syrphidae > Melangyna > Melangyna quadrimaculata. The sequence continues at coordinate 9,803,907 of OX439485.1, read as the reverse complement.
TCAATAAATAGGGTTCTGGTTATTTAAAATGAGGTATTTCTGTTATAGGTTTATCCTTTCATATCTACGTAGACTGATGAGTCGATAGCCGCATATCTTCACGTCTTCCAATATATTGAATTAAGAATGTTTCAGTTTAACCCCAAACCATTTTTGTAACGTTTTATGAAAAGGCTCTTAAAACAGCTTGAAACGCGTTTTCTTCCAACAGAAAAATTTACAACATGTTGGTTTCATTTTTGTCAAGCTGTAAGAAAAAGAGTCTATCGAAAATTCTTAAATTTGTAAATTATATGCACAAAAGTAAAGAAGCTAACCGCCTCTTAAGACAGATTTTGGTACTTCCGCTTTTAACAGTAGATGACGTATAATTTATATATTAAATATATTGATATATTTTTAAATTCAAAAGTCGATGATAAACCATTTAAAAACTTAGTACTTTCGATTATATTTATTTATAAAAACACACTTACAAAATGTTCTTGTTTTTCTTATTTGTTTTTAGGAAGTTTTAAAATAATTAATTCCTTTGTTTTAAAACAGTTTAAAGTGACATAAGACCAAATTGGTCTTATGACTCTTTACAAAGCGACACAATGCCAACTCTTAAAATTTGGCCCTATGTCACTTTCGTAAAGAGTCATAAGGCTAAACTCCGAAATGTGGCCTTATGACACTTGGCCTTGTGTCACGGCAACGCCATAGGGGGATGCCCATAGATCTGGTAATCCAAATATGAAACTGGGAAATAAAGGCAAGTATTCATACATTCAATAGAACCATTGTTCAGTGATTTGAACTTGCTTATCGTGATAAGTCTGTCTGTGCATAAATATGAATAATATAGGTTTCTGAATAGACCGGAATTTTAAGGGAAGAAAGAAACAATTGCGTTCACGGGTTTTTATTATTGAGTATGTTTGTGTGGAAATTAAACTTCCTTTAAACACAAAATTCCCTTAAATTCACCCATGCATTTCTGAGAGAATGGTCACACTGGTAACACACAATATTGTTGATATAACTAGAAAACTAAGCCGTATTTGAGAATTTAACTTACGATACTTTTTGTAGGAAATTATAGATTTGCTATCAAATCTGGCAGTTTAAAAAATTTTATAAAAAAAATTAGAGCAGGAAAATTTAACAAATATTGACCTAAAAAAATTGAAAAATCACAGATACTATTTTTGTTACTAAATTGCTCATAACTTTTTTTTGAGCAAAGGTTTGCACAAGACATATCTGAATGAAACAAAGTAGATAATCAAGTCTTTAATATGACGAAAGGCAAAAATGTTTTTGATGAAAATTGGCGAAAATATATCCTTTAAAAAATAACCTTTTTTTATATTTGTTTGCAGTTTTTGCTCGTAAGCACCTTTTTGACTTGCAATTCATTGGTAGGTACTATAGTTTTGACTTTGGGATAAGAGTATTAGTTTTAGCTTATCAGTAAATCTGAAATATTTGTTTATTAATTCATTGACATCAAAAATAAGAAAAAACATAATTTTTTGTCGTTTGTTTGGTTCTTGCTCAAATATTGTTTTTGTGTCAAAAAAAACTTCGCAGTTTAGATAAAATTTATTATTAGTTCACAAAGTTGGTTTTCGTCATGCCATCCGTGTTCGCGTTTATTCTTACTATTACTTGAAATTCGATACGGAATATTTTTAAGTATAGTTCACTGTAGAAGAAATTCAATTTGTTTGTTCTAACTCATAAACAACGGATGGCTGTCAAAGCCTACCTTTTTTTTTTGTTTTCTCGACAACAATTTTGATTAAACTTCGGTTTCGATGACATAAAGCAAAAAGCAACTGCATTTCAGATTGTGTGTAACGGTAATAGGAATTAAGCTTTGTTTTTCGAAATGTGTCTTTTTTTAAGTTATTCCCGTTATTATTATCTTCTATAATTAGTATTGTTTAATAAATGCACCGATTTTGTTAAAGTTTTGCAATCCAAAGATTTTGCTTTGAAACAAAAAAAAATGATTTGTTTAACACTTTCTCTCATTACATAATTTAACATAAATTTTCCTTTTTTATTTTCAAATAATACAATTTTGAATATATACAGGCATACATACAACACTTTTCTATTTTTTAAATGTTCAGTGGCCTGATTAGGGAATACGAAGGCAATCGTTTTCAATTCTATATTGCATTGCATGCATTGTGGGATTTCGACTTGTTTTGTTGTCTTTGGCTTTGAAATTAAATATAAATGCAAAATTAAATTCGAAATAGTTTATTTTAATTCCTTGTATAAAACACTAAGTTAAGGAAATATAAAAATCCTCGAATTTTTTGCAAAGTTCTTCTTCACCACCTGAACTTCCTATTCTTTTTTTTTTTTTTGTTCATTTTGTTGATCAATTCATTCACTTATGTTCATTGCGCACTAAAAAAAACATCTCATGCATTTTGTGTAGGAAATCTTAACCTGCAGTAATATTTTCCCAAAGTTGCGATGTGCGGGCGCATTGAGTGGTACTTTGGATATCCCTATTCATTTTCGCCTGTAAATTCAATGACCGTGGAAAATTGTTGCTGGTTTGTATGTTGCTGACTTTGGCTCCTGCAAGCTTATCTAGAAAAATATTATCCACCCCTATTGCGATTGTCAATTACTGGTTGATAGTTGATAAATTTTGAAATTTTGCATTTTAGAAGGCAATTTATTTAAAATCTAATCCACAATTCATCGATTTTTTCCAATTTTCTTGTGATTAATGACGGCCTCAATGACCAAAAGTGGCTGGCTTGTGTAATATTGAATTTCAGTATTTATCAACTATCAATCTATGATTGACAATCGTAATACGGGTGATTGTTTATTTCTTTACTTTGTTTTTATAAAAAAAAACGTCAGACTCACATTTTTGTTTATTTTAATAAAAAACAACAAAATACCACTTTCGATCGTGTCGACACACCAATCCGCCAGAAAAAACCTATCAAAAATTCAGGCGTTAAAAATTGAAATTTCTTTTCGCATTCGCTTTCGATTTCAAAAATAGGGCGAATGTAAAACGACAGCGACGAAAGTGAAAGCAGTTATACCAAATCTCATTTTCACCATCTAAAACGATTTGCTTAGTATTCCTTAATCAGGCCACAGTATAAAATTTTGTGTAAAACAAGTCAAATTCACTTTTTTTTGAAAAAATATACAAGTTTTTGAGGAAAAATATGATTTAAAATAAAAACCCGATTTTTATCGGATTTAAATGTTGGTACAAATATTTTGACAACCGGAAAAGGTCCTCATATTTTATTTATTGTTTTATAAAAAATGCAATACCGAATCAGAAAATATTTACCTCATCGAATTTCCTACGAGTATACGTATGTTTACAACTTTAAGTATTCAAGCATAAATATTTCCAGAGCTAAAAATATCCAATTTATCAGTTTACTGGTTTAAATTAAGCACTCTACTTGGTTGTCAATCTACTCTGTTAAATTTAGACAACTTACTCAGTTGATATAAGCCAACTTACTGGGTTATAATTAGCCAACGTATTCAGTAAAATTTGTGCAGTATATGTACTTGGTTAAATTAACTCAACCTACTCCGTTAAAATAAGCCAATCTACTCGATTATAATAAATAGACTAACTTACTCGATTGAATTAATCCAACGTATTCGGTTGTTTATTTTCAACCCAATTATTTCTTTGAATATTTCAAACCGTTTTGGCTTAACGGATATATATATTTAAGTATGTCCTACCAATTTTTCATCACATTTACCAATTATAGTCTCGAGTGAATACTCTTCCCAAGATGCTGAGGTACATACTGAGACTATGATCTAACTGGTAATAAACCTAAATGGTTAGAACATAAGGTCTTCGTGAATAGGCAAAATTTAAGACACCAAATGATTTCTACTAACACCCAGATACTTCATTCTGTGTAAAAAAAAAAACTAGTAAAAGTTCTTCAAAATCACATCGCGCAAACACCATTACGTTAAATCCCACTTACCTTTAAATATATAACACATTTAAGGAGACACCTACCTACCTACGTAAAGAAACTGTGCAATTAGTTTTAGAAGACTTCACATCTTTTCATTACGCAAATTTTACAATTAAGAGCACTATTCTATACTTCTTCCAAAGCCATTGCACTATAGGTATATTTCATTTTGAGAAACTCATTTTTCATCTAGTGTTTTTTTTTTATTTTTTGTTTTTACTTTTTCCCCAAAGTTCCTAATTCTCAAGGATTCATTATCATCAGAGTCATTTCACTAAACAAAAAGAAGAGAGACACAAAATGAATTTCTCCGTTCGTGTTGGTATTTACGTTTGGCAGGGTATCATTCATGGATGCAAGTTCTTGTGTGCATTCTTGCACAAAGTGACGGAAAAGTTTTTGCCGCCACCATCACCGCTCATTCATTTCAGCAAGCATCAGGAATCAGGAATATTGAAAGTTCCACAAACTATATGTGTGTATATATGTATTGTATACAATACTCTTAGCAGCGCTCTTGCATCCTTTTTTAAGCGTGAGCATGGCCGGCTTATTTATGTGTGCGAGGTGTATGGGAGACTTGGGCTGGAAGTCATAAAGGGCGCCCTAAAAACTAATGAAATAGCAGCAAAAAAATGATAGGTGATAGAAATATAACGGAAGCATTTGCACATCTCGAACACCGCCGCAATGTTTCAAGTCTTTCGTTATTTGACCGTTATTTTCACAAACAGTACTCTAGAGAAATAGCCAGTTGCATTCCTCCCCTTAAACAATTCAACCGTAATACTCGTACTTCCTTTGAATGCCCATCAGTTTACCCTTGAGTCCAACTTCGGACGTACTGTTAAGTATAGAGATTCTTTCTATAGTCGAACTACAGGAATGTGGAATGCTTTACCCGGCACTATTTGTCCCAGTCATTTTGATATACAGAGGTTCAAAACCAATATGCATTGGTAGCTCCTCTTAAATTCTTTCCTATTTTCCTAACACTCGCACTGTGTTCAATCATTTTAAGGGTAGTAAAAACCCCTTTAGCTTTGTAAAAAAGTGTTGAGGGTCTTATTGAAAACGAAATAAATCTCGGTTCGTTGAGCTCACTGGAATAGACCTAATGTCAGTTTTTGTTTACGTAATATTTACCATAAGAAGGAAAGAATGTTTAATAGATCCACCAATGGGGACTAAACAAACTTCCGTTCGGCTCTGAGCGTCAATTGAAATGCACAAGACGGAATGCATCGTCCAGAGGAAGTTTTGGATTCTGGATGGAAATTGAAAAATAACCAAAAGTAAAGATTGAATAGGCATCAATCATTTAGTTTTTGGGGTGCATGCCGGCGTCGTCGGTCGTCCAGTTTTTAGATCGATGACTGGGTTAGGTTCGGTTGGTTTCGGTCGGGGGTTTCGTTTGATATGGTCCATGTTGTCGAAAGGTCAACCTACCTGCCAATCAATCTGGTTTCAAAGAATAAAAAAATATAATAAAACTGAATCTTTCAAAATCAATCAAGAATGGAAATAATTCAGGACGACGGATTTGATCACAATTCAAATTATATCAAATATGTAATTCAATTGAATAATTTGTAGAAATTTAGCAATTGCATTTGAGTTTATCCATGGAATGTTTTTGAGTCAATTATTTCAAATCAGAGTTTAATTCGGCATCGATGAACAGAAACAGGTATGTAGGTTCTATCTTAATTTAAATTAAATTACTCTTTGGTGGTGTACATACGTATATAATTGAATTTAAATAGGTTTGAAGTTTAAAATTATATGAGATTTAAGGCAACACGTTAGTTTAAAAAACGGGATAGAGGAACCAAAAAGTCAGTTAAAATCCTTAGAAACCCACAGAGGGGGCCACCCAATGCAATGTTTAACAAAATTATGATGCAAAAAATCAGATTATCCAGATTTGACGCAAACGGCCCACTTCCATACAAACGACAAGGTAACTGGACTAATAGCCTTAAACATAAATTATTTTCTATTTAAATTATCTTAATATTTATTATTAACAACGAATAGGTACCTAGACAGGTACGATTTTGTTTCTTTTCAATAATAAAGATTCTCCTCATTACATTCAATTTGAAAAAAAAATGATTTTTTATTTTAAATTATGATTAAAAAACATGCTGACCATGGTGATGCGAAATGATGGTCATAGTAATTTAATATAATGAAAATTGTGATTCAACATGATGATAGTAATGATTTAACATCATAATATTAATGATTGAACATCACGATCGTGGCAATTCAACATGATGATCATATTGTCATATTGATACAACATGATGATCATGGTAATTCAATATGTTGATTATTGTGATTCGACATGGTGATCATGGCGATTTTATATGCTGAACATGTTGATTCAAAATGATAATCATGGTAATTTAATATGATGATCATCGTGATTCAACAAGATGATCGTAGTAATTCAACATTTGATTAAAATTAAATAAAAAGCAACAGAATCCGAGGAAGCCTACACGTCAAAAATACCGTCTTAGACAAAATACAGCATGCCCAACTTAGCTGGTACTCTCATGTATAAAGAAGATGCCATGAGAACTCAGTTCAAAAGGCAATAGCACAAGACGTTCCCACACTATCGCAAGCAGGCGCAAAAACTCCTGGATAAAACAAATGCAACGACATTTCCATTTATTTGGCCTCAGACATGGAACAATCCAAAACCGGGAGGCCTGTCGACGTTTTCTGAGTCAACCCAGCGAACCCCACAAGTGGAACCCACGGTGAATCAGTCGACTGGGAGAGTTGTGGTCCCCCTCGAGATCATGACAATCGCCGGTTAAATGAAGAAGAAGAAGTCGAAGAAGAAGAAGAAGAAGTCGAAGAAGAAGAAGAAGAAGAAGAAGAAGAAGAAGAAGAAGAAGAAGAAGAAGAAGAAGAAGAAGAAGGAGAAGAAGAAGAAGTAATGCAACATTAAATCATAGTGATTCAGCATTCATTTGGGATGAATTCCATTTTAATTTGCAGTTTATTTTAACATTATTTCAAAATGAGAACATATTGATTGAAATATATATACGATGTCATTTTAACATGATCTAATATTGATTTTCTTATACAGAAATCATGTTAAAATAATACGAATGCTCTATGAACCAAAAACATTAGCGAAACATGTTGAATTATTATTGTTTTTTTTTTTTTATTTCACCTTGATTTTTTTCTGTGTGCACTTATAAAAAGTTTTCATTATTTAATTTGTTTAAGTTATTTTTTCTAAGAAGATCACTTCAACAAATTTCTTATTTATTTTGTATACACTTTTCTACTAGAGAAATACATTATATCTAAATTTCAAAGACTCTTAAGCCCTTTAATTTATTTTTCATGCAATCATCTCATGCTTGTATGCTTTCAGCTGTCAAGCTCACAGATTGAATTTAAATACACAAAAAAATGAAAATAAAAAAATAAACAAGGATAATTTTTCGAAGAAGGCACACATTCAGAATCTTAAGTTACTAAAACTTTTTATAACCGAAACTATATTTTTCCAAAAAAAAGTATGTCATCGTACGAGTAGGTACAATTACTTAGTAAAAATATATCCTTTTTCAGCTCCTTCATGTACATATATAGATATATATGTAAGTTCGTTCTATGTATAGCGTTAATAATCTTATAAAAAATTAACTAGATAATGCTCAACCAACTTGATGATATATGAGCTTCTAAAAGTTAAATTAGACACATTTTGGTATATACATTCAAATGCACATACCATACGCATATACATTTTCCTTATACTATCTGCAATTCGCTACATCATCGTTACCAGTCAGTTTCAGTAGTTGTGTCCTTGGTGTGTGCGAAAAAGAAAACGCTTTCGCGCTGACTTGAACGAAAAGCATATCTCTTCTAAACCCACGAAACTCTCTCTCTCTCCAAAAATAAAATTTGTTAAAGGAACACAATTTACTGCATCATAACTCATGTCAGCTATCTGAATATAATATCTCGCAAATAATGAAATAATGATTATGCTATTATGGCCCAGAAAAAGGATTTGTATTTTGCTTTGCAAAAAGGAAATCTATAATTAGTCACCGTGTAGCTGCAGAAGCATTTTATTTTATGACGTAGTGCGCGTTCACTTCCGGTCACACTTCCGGCGGAAATAATTATGCATAGTTCGAATCGAATCCTTGTTTATGCGTAAGGGTTCTCTATGGCAATCAATATGTCTTGAAGCTAATGCAGTGTTAAATCGTACATAAAGTGGTTAATTTTGATTTCATGTACATAATGTAGGTGTGTATGTGTATATCGGGTAGTTCAGTAATATTGAAAGGAAATATTGACAAAAAAAAAAATTCAAATTTTGCAAATCTAATTAGTGTGGTACTGATTAGGAGGAATACGTAAGCTGTGATGAGTGTTGGAGAAGTGGGATTTAATTAGTGCTCTTACATCTTAATGCTCTTACATTTCTATAAATTCATTCATAGGGAAATTAAGTGCAAGAATATGAATTTGGAATCCTACTTGATTGCTTGCTGAACTACTAGGTATAGCATTTAGACCTTGAAGGTTAAGTTGTAGGTATTATTAAAGAAATTGAAGCTCAATAGGGTGTAGGTTCGTTGCTAGCGAATAAAATCAGTATTTTTTTAATTTTACCGAAGATATTATAGCCTCAACAACTTTTAACAGCAATAATGACTTTTATAAAATTTCGCAAACATGACATGTCAATTTTAAATACATATTTCAAATATGAAAAAAATAGCATGTTGTTAAAATTGTTGAATTCGATTTTCTTGTCAACAAATTCAATTACGAGTGATATTTGCCAAAAAAAAAAAAAAAAAAAAAAAAAAAACTAATTACATTTTTAATATAAAATAGTGGTAACTAGGAGACAACTTAAGGAAGCAGATTTTACCCCAAAATGTTCCACCTCGGGACCAAAATAAACTGCAACTCATCGACAAGTTCGAGTACGATTTTCACTTTGCACTACAATTGGAAAGTTTAGCAATGTATAGGCGATTTACGTTATCGGATGATAATATACCTTGGTATATTTGCTGTTGCATAAATTAGGTTTCAACTTAAAGTTGTCTGTTGGAAATTTATAAGATTCACTTGTAATTCCATCCAATTCTGCCGCCTTGTTGTTCTTCATAGAGCTGAGAGCCTCTATCACTTCTTCCGCTTTGATGATTCGATCGAGTTCATTTATTTCAACTTCTGACATTGCGAAATGGAAAGTGGTAAGTGACTCATCTACACTAAGAAGCATTTCGAAATGATTAACAAAGGTATCTGAATTAATTGAAGCTCGAGGTTTGAAACTTATTCCAGCTATTTCCTTGATGGTTTTCCAAAAGTTTTTAGAGTCTTTGCAATTTTAAATTTTACCTGCTATATCATCGAAGTACCGCTGCTTTTTCACTAAGCAGGTGTTTTTATATTTTTTAATGTACTCTAACTCTAAATAATGTTTTTTAATGATTTGGGAGTTTGTGCGCCTAAAAAGCTTCAAGGTTTGAAAGCATAGCTTGCGAAGTCTTTTACATTCACTATCAAACCATATATTTCTTTTCGACTGACATTTTGTCGTTGATGGTGTCTTTAAAGCTGCTTCTTTGATGACTTCTTGCAGTGAATTGCAGAATATTTCTGCATTCACACTATTTAGCCCAGACCTGTCCCTTAGTTTATTATTTAGTTTAATCAGATATTTGGTTTTGTACCCTTCATTCTACTTTAAACCCCTTGGTGCATTTGTTTGTCTGAACTGAATCGATAGTACATTTGCATATGACGGTTATGGGAAGCTTTCTGGTTGAATTTCAAAATCCAAAGTAGACAGCAACTTATGAACTCAATGCTTGTTAGCTTTTCCCCTTGAAAGTCAGTTCAAAATGGATTTTCTGCATTTGAATGGACAAAATCAATTTTTGTCATCCTTTTAAACTCGATACAACTTATCTCTTAAGGAGATGCAAAACAAAAACAACCGAAAAATTGTGTTTTTTTTTACATATGTCCTATACCAAAAAAAAAACGCATACTTACTCACCTAAAAAGATCAAAAATACCTCAAACACGGGTAAATTATATTATTTTTATCTTTCCAAAAACAGAAATTCCCTACGGTTAAAGAGCATTCTGATTTATTGAAATTGTTTTCCTGTTTTTGACTTTTAAACAGTCATCCTGGTTCGTTGATTTTTTCGAATTTGTGTTGTATGGAACCTCCAACTTTCTTATATTTGGAAAATCTATCGACCACAAAATAAATAACTTATTTACCTCCGTCCGTTTAAAAAATAGCTCGTCGGGTTCACTATTTTAAGAAAGATTGCGGAAACCCTGCAAGAGATTGATGGTCGAAAATTCAAACGTAAGCTTTTTATAAAATTTTCTAGCGATGACAGAAATAAATTTTCTTCGACAATTAGGTGTTAAATTCCCATACTAATTAAAGGCTTTTTCAACAGGGACGCTACAAAAGTAGAGCAACATGGACAGCAAACGACGCCATATTTCTTGCCGCTCTTTTGACATTTCTTCAGTAAGGTTTGCCATTTCATGACGGCAAGATATACGAGCCAACAACGAGTCGAAATTATTAAAATTTACTACCGAAATTCGGAGTCAGTGGCCTCAACGTTAAGAGCGCTACGTCCAATTTATGGTCGTCATAATCGTCCCAGCAGATCAACAATTGAGCGTCTAGTGGAAAAATTTGAATCCACAGGCACAGTACAAAATGTTCCCGTGCCAGTGAGACAAAGAAGTGCCCGTAGTGTCGAGAATATTGCTGCCGCTGAGGCTTCAGTTGCAGAAAGCCCAAATGTGTCTCTCACACGTCATTCTTAAGCGTTGGGCATCTCTGTGACGTCGTTGTGGCGAATTTTGCGAAAACATCTTGGCCTACATCCCTACAAGATTAAATTGACGCAAGAACTGAAGCCGCTTGACCACCAGAAGCGTCGTATGTTCGTGAATTGGGCTGATCAACAACTTGAAAATGATTCGGATTTTCATCGAAAAATCATCTTCAGCGATGAGGCTCATTTCTGGCTGAATGGCTTCGTCAATAAACAAAATGCGGTATTTGTCAGGCAGCAATCCACACGTACTCCATGAGTCATCGTTGCATCCCGAAAAAATTACGGTTTGGTGTGGTGGGCCGACGGCGTCATTGGGCCGTACTTCTTCCGTGATGATCAAGACCGGCACGCTACTGTGAATGGGGATCGCTACCGTTCAATGATAACCGAATATTTTTGGCCCCAATTGGATGATATGGACTTGGAGGACATGTGGTTCCAACAGGACGGCACCACAAGCCACACAGCGAATGTCACAAACAATTTATTGGAAACCAAGTTTGGAGAACGTGTTATCTCACGAAATGGTCCAGTCGCTTGACCGCCTCGGTCGTGCGATTTGGCGCCGTTAGACTATTTCCTGTGGGGCTACGTCAAGTCTATGATCTATGCCAACTAGCCAGCGACGATTGATGAACTTCGTACGAATATCGAACGTGAAATTGCAGCAGTATCGGCCGATTTATGCTTGAAAACCTTCAAAAACTTGGTTCAGCGTCTGGACTTCTGCAAGCGTGCCCGTGGTGGCCATGCAAAAGAAATTGAGTTCCATACATAATGGCATCACAGGAATAAAGAATTTCATTGATATCCAAAACCGTTTTTGTTTTATTTAAAAAAAACTTTTGTAACGCTCTTATTGAAAAACCCGATATATCCACGTAGGTATTAGATTAATTCTGAAAGTTTTAAAAATATTTTCTGTTCTTTTTATTAATTTTCGCACATCCTAAAAAGTTTTTCATTTAACTGAATTTAATGTATATTTTCATTAAGTTTCAAAATGCATAGTAGCTATTAAGGTCTTAAAGCTCTTTTCATATAGGTTCTTACCTACCTTAAAGTTATACATATATTCACACTTCATACAAAACACCTCACAAACAAAGAATATATCCCTCTGAAAACAGTTAAACTACACCCATCAGTTCACATTGAGCCTTTTTTATCAACTTCATGTTGTGCCTAACTAACTAATGAACTTTTAAAAAAGTGAACTCTGGAGTGATACTTTATTTGTGCCTCTAAATAAATAATCTTTATACGACCACACTTTCGAAATAGAATATTTTCTTGTGTTCTTGTTCTCCAGAGTTGAACATTACGAGATTAGCATACATAATTACTCGAAAACTTACAAAAACTTTCGAGTTTCCAATTAACATAACAATAAAGGATTTATCCTCACTTATCATTATTATTATGTTTATACTTTTCGTTTTTCACTAAAAAATATCTTTAACCCAACAAAACAAACAAAAATAACACCAACTGACTCTTTACCTTTGCTTTGGATAATTTGTCTGTCCTTTGAGTAAAATAAAAACCTACCATTTCAAACAAAAAAATAAAACTTCTTATGTAGAACTATACTCGTACACCAACGTTGACCGCAATGCTCCGAGTTTAAAACAACGAAAAACTTTTCCGATGTCGAACAATGCAGCAAAAACAAGAACCATAAATTTTTTGTTCGTTGATGAAATTTTATTGTTGCACTTTGCAAGATGTCCACAGTTAGAAAGCAATAAAATGAATATCATTCACAGGAAACTAAGCATTTTATGTTGGTTTCCCTGCCTGCTTGAACATCAAAAAAACAAAAAAAGAACAAACTTAAAAATATTTTAAATATGTATTCCGATGAAGCCAATATTCGCCCTTTGTGTTTTTTTTTTTTTTTTTAAGTGGAATTTCAATTCCACTATATTATGCTGGCATCGCACCGCTGCATTGCAATTCTCTTAGCTGAAGGCTTTGGGATGGATTGGACCAACTCGAACAGGGATAAATTATTCAAATTGAATTCAAGGATATTTCGTCAAAACGACATAACAGGCATCGAAAATGCGGAAAGCGACGACGTTATATAGAGAGGACAGAAAGGATTTATTCAATTAGAGGAGGGAGGATGAATTTGCTTGAATGTACGAGTGCTTGTACCTTCCTACATATGTATGTATGAGTATAATTAAGTCATGTCGTCTAATTAGTAGAAAACACACACTGAACTTGATTGGCACACAAAATAAAATACTTTCGGTTCAATGCTCTTGAATTGGTAATTGAATTAATATAAGTGTTACTATCTCTGTATCGTTAAATGGATTTTGGATAAGCTTTATATAATACGTTTGGTTATATATGTATGTCGTTTTAGTTGTTTTAAATTTTCGTATATGTAATAAAAATAGATCGAAATGATTGAAAAAAACTATAAGACATAAACAATTGATTTTAGGTTTGAATGCGGTTTTGAAAAAACATGTGATATGAATAAAATGATTTTGGGAGGGAGTAGGTTCTAACCCCCTCTTTTGTATTTAGATGTTTAACTTATAAAATATGCAATTTAATAGAAGAAGGAGTCCCTCAGGGTTCGATATAAGGGCCAATTATGTTTTCTATCTTTATTAATGACCTCCATCGTGCAACTACATCTTTTCCTCTCGTCTATCTGTTTCCAGATGATGTTAAGTTACATTTTCGTGTCTCTTAATTGAAATTTCCTCTTTTCTTCTTTACTTTATGCCAGTGAGTAAAATGTTAGATCCGACTGTGTTAGATAATGTTATTATACCATACCGGAGTAAGTTTAAGAGCTTAAGTTTCAGACTTGATGAAACTTTATCTTGGGAAGCTCATGTTAGTTACAAAGAAAATCATCTGCAGCGACGAAGCACACTTTCGCCTCAGTGGATTCGTTAACAAGCAGAATTGCCGCATTTGGGCAAATGAAGAGAATAGTCATTAATATTATAAAGTTTGAGTAAGGGCCCAGTTATAGCTATCATTGAAATCCATCATTGAAAAAGTTAGCTGTTGATTTGGACACCCTTTGAAAGTTTAATCATTAAATATTTTAATGCAGAAAGATAGCTTACGACTTCAAAATGATTTATCCGCAAAAAAAAAAAAAAATCATTTTGACCCATATCTTCCCCATAACGTAACTTTTAATTTTTTCAATGATCATTGGTAACGTAGTTCATCATTGAAAAATTAAAAGTCATTTTAAGAGAAAAGTTGTGCCAAATTGAATTTTGTTTTACCTGGATACAATTATTAAGTCAATTAGCTATACTTTGACATCAAAATAATCATTTATTTTTTCTTCAAAATCTCTCAAAATTGACTTTTAATGTTTTCAATGATGGTTTCCAATGATAGCTATAACTGGGCCCTTACTCAAACTTTATAATATTAATGACTATTCTCTTCATTTGCCCAAATGCGGCAATTCTGCTTGTTAACGAATCCACTGAGGTGAAAGTGTGCCTCGTCGCTGAAGATGATTTTCTTTGTAAAGTCACCGCATTCACTTCTGTCTGTTCAACAATTTTGTCTGACAATTTTTTTTAGAATTTATTAATCATAATTTAGCTGATGAGCTATTAAAATATAAACAATTTTTTAAACCTTTCTAGTGATTAAATATAAAATTTCTAAAAAAAAACCTCCTCTTCTTGATTTCCAGCATAGTTTAGGTATAAATACTATAAATACTGTATTATATCTTGTATCCAATTTCCCTTACTGATTTATTCGCTCTATTAAAATATCCCATTTATGTACCTATATCTTTATAATGCGTATACTGTATATATTTTCCCTTACTGTATTAAGTTCCTGAGTTTTGCTTGCTCTTGTTTTTTGAAATTTATTATCCTTAAATTAATTACACTTCTCTCATACTCCATTAAATCAACTGAAACAGAACCGACAGGGTAATCAAAGTTGGTCTCCTTACTCACAAAACCTCATTCATCATTCCCTTATCCCTTCTCACTCGCTTTTTGCTTCCTTATGGTCTTCATCGTTATCATAGCTGTAGCCGTAGTTATCTCAGTCTTGATCATCCCATTTGACCATTTTTTCCTACTCATTGAGTTCAAATACGATTCCATAGAGAACGATGGGTGTGAAATCAAATTTATTCATTCATTCCATAACTGAACGAAGGAAGGAAGGAAAACTAAGTTCACATACATATCTGAGTATTTTATTGGTCAACAGAGAAAAGAGAAAACGAGAATGCGACCCAAGGATAACATCCTGTTGTTTTATTTTATTTTTGTTTCTCTTTTCTTAATAAAAACAATTATTTTTGTTCATTCTTGTCAAAGAATTGCCAGATCATAAAGATTTCTCACGAAACAAATTGCTTTTCGAAAAAATTTAAGTTAAACAAAAAATCTGGCAATATTTTTCATACATGGCCATAACAAGAAACAACTGTTTTATTTATTTTATTTTTTTTGTGGTAGCTTTGGTTGTTTACGGAAACGCAAGGAAATAATAATTTAATTTAGATTGGTTCAGTGGTGGCCAGAAAATAAAAATTCAATATATATGTAGTATACATTATCTAGTGTTATAGGTATATTGAAACTGAACCGCATGTTCAAGCTGTGAATGACCAACAACAAATTGAAAACTTCTTTGGAAGGATACAGCAGAGAGAGAGTAAAAAAGAAACGAAAATCTCATCCTTGCTGTTTGTGGTGGAATAAAGTAATTGAATTTCAGTGAACGCTTTGATTCAATGTCCGGTCATTGTAAAGCATGATCCGGAGTAAAAAAAAAATAAATAAAAAAGAAAGAGAGAGTAGGTACTTACTCTTTATATCGACTCGCGTCTGTGGTTACAATACAATACTTCCATAGGGATTCAAGATAATTTTAAAAACACGTTTGAATTCAGGATGCAGCTTTAAAAGTATTTTATATTGCACTTAATTTTTTATTTTAAATTAAAATTGAATTTTGATTCTTTGATATTTATTTATAAGGGAAAATAGCAAGTATACGCCACAGTGAATTTATTATAAACAGTTCTACAAAAAAAAAAATTAAAAATCTACGACTGGAACAAACTTGTTTTAATAGATAACGACTTTAACATAGATAGAAATTGAAGATGAATGTTATTGGTTCAAAAACATTATAATATACTTAAAACCAAAGTGTTAACAAATATATAAAATTTACATTTTGATTTACTATAAATAAATATAATTTTTATATTTAAATAGCAAAACGTTTAAATTAGCGAGAGCTTATTATAAAGTATGTCATGTCATTTCCTTGATAAATACGAAATTATTTAAAAATAAAAATCGTTATATATAAAACTAGTGGAAAATATCTTAAACAATTTTGTATAACCTTAAAATTGAACGTTTTCAAGATATTGAATTTATTTCAATATTTTTTATGAAGCTGAAGATCGCTCCTAAGATTTAAAAGAATTTGCTTGTGAGGGAATCTGGAGGGATTTTGAAGAGAAATCTGAAAATTTTCCAGACTTTATATTTTTTTAGTTTTTTTTTTTTTCATGTTAGGGGCCAGTTATAGCTATCATTGAAAACCATCATTGAAAAAGTTAGCTGTGGATTTTGAGACCCTTCGAAAGTTTATTCATTGAAGACTTTAATGCAGAAATATATCTTACGACTTCAAAATTATTTTTCCTCAAAAAAAAATTAATTTTGACCCATATCTTTCCCATAACGTAACTTTTAATTTTTTCAATGATCATTGGTAAGGTAGTTCATCATTGAAAAATTAAAAGTCATTTTATGAGAATAGTTGTGCAAAATTGAATTTTGTTTTACCTAGAAATAAATATTATGTCAATATATTTTTTCTTCAAAATCTCTCAAAATTGACAATTAATATTTCAATGATGGTTTCCAATGATAGCTATAACTGGGCCCTTATTCAATATTATTTCCCAATCAAAAATCGTAAAACATAATTTTGCCGGGGAATCTAGGCCGCAATAATTGCTTTTTGAACAAAATAAAATATGTCATGGACCAAATGGATTGATTTTTTTTTTATTTTTACCCGTTAAGATTTTTTACACGCGTTATATAAAAAGTAGGACTGGCCACGAGACAACACTCTGCGAGACTTTTGTAAGTCTCGTCTCGGTCTAGTTAAAATAGAAAATTTCCAGTCTCGTCTCGGTCTCGTCTCGGTTGCTTAAAAGCCAGTCTCGTCTCGTCTTGTCTCGGTCTTGTTATGCGAGACCGAGATCGAGACCGCGACTTTTCTCGTCTCGTGGCCAGCCCTAACGAAAAGCTATAAGCAAAATTTTGTAGCCATATAACTTGGAGCTGAGAATTGAAGGGATACAAAAAAAACACTTATTCATCAGAATTTAAGAACTCTCAACGTGTTTAATTTTTTTTTTTTTTATTTTTTCGATTTAATCTCTTTTTCTTACAAAACAAGAGGATTATAACAAAAATGCATTGCAGACAAAATAAGCTGGAAGTTGTATGGTGGTTTCATTCAACTCAATAGTGATGTGTGATACTTCGTTTAAAAGATTATTTTGTGATTTCTATTTTGTTATACGGCCAAGGAGCTGTTACGCATATGGTTAAAAAGATATTTGGAAAATACGCGATAAATGCATTATTGCTCTATTCTTCGTAATTTCTAAAAATCTTTTTAACCACATACGCTACATCTGCTTGGCCATATAACAAAATAGAGAACACAAAATAATCCTTTCAACGACG
Organism: Melangyna quadrimaculata; assembly: GCA_949320155.1. Classification (NCBI taxonomy): domain Eukaryota; kingdom Metazoa; phylum Arthropoda; class Insecta; order Diptera; family Syrphidae; genus Melangyna; species Melangyna quadrimaculata. The sequence goes on along the minus strand of OX439485.1, from coordinate 9,786,255 downwards.
TATCACTCATCGCTGTTGAGTTGAATGAAACCATCATACAACTTATTTTGTCTGCAATACATTCTTGTTATGATTCTCTTGTTTTGTAAGAAAAGTTTTTTCGAAATCGGTTTTATGAAAGGTACCGTAAATACCGGGTTAAGCTATAGAATTCAACTACATATTTATTTGTATGCACCAAAAACCACCCAGCTGGAAAAATTCCAAGTTTTTGTCAAGTTTGGGCAAGGCACTAGTAAGTTTTCAGTAGGGGAAATTTAGACGAGGAAAACGTTTTAGATACTTGGCAAGCCCTTGCTGAATTTCAGTACCAAAATAACAAGGCAAGGGAAACTTTTCAAACACTCGTAAGACGCTCCCTAGTAAAAACTTTTTGATCATGTTTCGGTACCCCATCAGGAATGTCTCTTGTACACCAAATACAAACATTTTTTAAGCTCTATGCAAATTCAATATTATACGACACTTTTTCTCTTTCATTTGTCTTCTTATTCCTATCAGAACAACACAGATATGTGAGAAAAGTCAGACAAGTTACAACAAAAAACATGTTCTAAGTTCTACTTAAAACTTAAGTAGATAAAATTGTTATGCAATATGGCACGAAACATAAGGATATGAAACTTATTTACTTTCAACATTTTTGTATAGCGATGGAAAAGGGCTCATAATCGCCAAGGAACTCGTTCTAGCCTCTGCTAACCCTAGTTAGCCCTTTGCCAGAATCTATCTAAAACTCTGTAGTGCCTTGTCGAAAACTAGATTCTTTTTCTGCGCTAGCAATATTAAAAAAAAAAAAAACATTCTTAAAATAATTATGCTTACGAAAAAAAAATCATATTAAAGGCTTGAGCCTCTTTTTCCTCTCGCTTAAATATGTCTTACATCTATCTTTGCACAACAAAAAGTTATGAGCAATTTAGTAATATTTAAAATCAATCATTGTTTTACTTTTTTCTGGTCTTTTTTTCTACTTTCTTTCTTAAATCTTTTTAAAACCATTTTAATAGGAAATCTAATTTATCGTTACTTTTAAAGCTAAAAAAATTAAATTCTCCATCGAGGTATAATCTCCTAAAAACCTTAAGTCCAAAGGTTGAAGAAAATCGCTTCAGTACTTTAGGTCAACGTGCAGTCAGACAGACAGACTGAATGTGATGAGTTTAGGTTTCCCGTTGAATTTAAATTAATTTAAAGTAGGTTAAGGTGTCTTCCAAATCGGTATATACCAAATACTTACGCCCTATAAAGTTATCGGCGATAGCGTATGTGGGAACTTCGTTTTCTTATCGATGGTGTTCTGGATTCGTTTTATTTTAAAAGCATCCCGAAACTCTTTCAAGATATCCTTATCTAGAACCTAAGAAAAACTAGTTTTTTTCGCATTGTATGAGCTTATCAAGATCAGGGCTGACTTAGAGATTAAACGAAACTTTTTATGAGAATACTTTGCAGGTCTTTACAATCCTAATTGGGACACATTATTTTTCACGTATATCCATAACTTCTTGGTTTACCTCTCACGTTGTCAAAGATCTAGATTTCCTCTTCAAAAATCAGCCAGCGTTCACATTTTTTTAAGAGAATATTTTTAATCTTATCATTTTTCATGTTAAATTTCAACCAATCATGAAAGTAATAGAAACAAGAACATAAGAACATTATGTTAAAAAAAAATTGAAAATACATGTTAATATGAGCAATCTAACCTCACAAACGCTATCATTATATGCAAACAGAATTTAAAAATAAAATCTATCTTGAGTAGCCCAATTCAAAACAAAATCTCTAGATATTGAACATTATTTTCGTACGCTTTTTATATGAACTTAATTTTTTTCTTAAATATTCTTAATAATTCATAATTCGGAAAGACTTTTATCTGATTTTGTTTTCTTAAGCTAAATGAGATACAACAGAATTTAAATTTTTTTCGTGGGCCTCCTATCATACCTAATGTATGCAAAAGGCGCGACAACATCAATTTATGTATTCTTTTCCTGTGTGTCATCACTTCATTATCCTTTCAACAAAATTTAAATATACAATCCTAGCAATATTGAGATAACGAAAGACATACCGACAAAATCAAATATTTGACAAGATTGTGGGTAAGTTAATTGATGATTGTTGAGCTCTGAAGCTATGTATAAGGTTTTTCTGGCTAGGTACATTTTGAGGGAATTATAGGCTTTACTTTGCTTTGCTTTCTTTTGCTTAGAGACACATATATTAACAGGTTGTTTAAGGCAAGTATTGATAAATCAGAGAAAGATTGGAAATGATTGCGTTATCCTTCATTGTTGTTAAAGCATTCTCCTTAAGACTTTAAGAAGCCTCCTAGTTATAACGTTTTATAAATTTCTCATTGGGTTGACTGGGGGCCCATTGAAAAGTGACCCCTTAATACTGAATTTCTGCATCCGCACCTGCTCAACAATATGTCATTGTGATGTTATTTTGAGTTTGTACATTTATATGACATCAACTCCAGAGAAGACGCATGGTGTACTCCTGTTTGTGTATGTGTGTTGAATAAAATTAAAAGTCAATTAGTGTTTTCCCAGGAAACGACATAAATTAATGAAATAAAGTGACAAAACCATGCCAGTGCCAGATGACATCACTTTTGTTTCAACTGAACAAAATAATTCATAAGAAAAACCAAACAAAACAAAATATTTCTCAAAAGTTTAAATGTCATCCTTGGGGGCGGAGGGAGGTGGTGTTGAGGAGCGGAGAGAGTAAATAACATAATGATTAAACTAAGCAACTCGAAATGGAAGTAAAATATATGAGTTTTGCGAAAAAGCAAATTTGTCGCAAATGGAGATGGAAAATCTTGGCAGCGCCAGCGTTTTCGTCGTAGAGTTAGTTACATCGGAAGAAGTACCTACCGTTTCAAAGTGAGAAACAAAAATATTTGTTTGCATTTTATTTCGAGACTGAGTTCGAAGTAAAAAAATAAAAAAGTTGTTCCACTGCAACAATGAACTTTTATAAGTTTATATATTTTAGCAAAAGGAAAGGAGGTGTTGGAAAATTGTTAGTAAGAACTATGAAGTTCTTTTGAAACGAAATATTTTATTTTTTTTTTAAGAACTACCTTCCGAAATTTACTTTCAAAAAGATTAACTTTGTGAAATGTGTAAAAAACAGAATTTCATTCGCAACGTGGAGATTCGTTATATATCATTTAAATAAAATGCACGTTTAGGTCATATGATCTGCTCTTAAAGTTTAAGTAAGTTGAAGAACTATTTTTGTTTGGTAACTATAACAGGTGGGATATTATAATTAGAGTATGGAATACTTTTTTTTCAAACTACTGGAACTCCTTCTAAGCTAGATTTGATCTCTGAACGTAACAATATATTATCTCATTTTTTCATAAATATTAATTCATGCACCTAGTGTTTTATTTGATTAATATGTTTTTTATTTTTATTGATTTGTTGTATACAAGATGTTTTAAAAATTCAAACAATAAATTATGCACATTAGAAACTAAATGGTGGTACAACCATAATACACGATGTTAATTATGAGTACCACCTTACACTGAAGTTTTTTTCCCACCTTCATTTGACATTTCTTTGTTTCAGTGTTTGGCAAATTCAACCATGGAGAGGTACATAATTGAGCAGCGCGTTAATATTGTTAAAGACTTTTACGAAAATGGGCGTTCAAATCAAAATGCATTTCGTGCACTTCGTGATTTTTTTGGTCAGCATAGTCGACCAAATGTGTCAACAATCGGCAGAATTTGGGAAAATGAGAATACACGAGTGATTGTTAAAAAGCCGATGAATCCGCAAAGCGTGACTGTTTGGTGTGGTTTATGGGCTGGCGGCGTCAAATCGGGTCCTACTTATTCGAAAATGAGGTCGGCCAAGCCAGTAGCCGTTAATGGTGTTCGCTATCGCGAAATGATAACGGGCTTCTTGTGGCCAGAAATTGAGGATATGATGGACCGGGACGATATGTGCTTCCAACAGGACGGGGCCACTTGCCACACAGCCAACGAAACAATGGCTCTTTTGCGGGAGAAATTCAATGGCCGTGTTATCTCCCGTGCGTGCGTTGTGGCGATGTTAATTGGTCGCCACGATCATGTAATTTGACACCGGATATTTAAAAGAAAAAGTGTACATCAATAATTCAAGAACAACTCAAGAGCTAAAGAATAAGATAATTCGGCACATAAACGGCATTTAACCTCAATTATGTCTCAGAGTCATTGAAAATATGGACCATCGGATAGAGGTATGCCACCGAAGCCGTGGCGAGCATTTGGCCGATATTTTGTTCCACACATAATTGTTGATCCTTCTATCATAATAACTTTTTGTTTTATTTACAATTAACATCGTGCGTTTTTGTTGGACCACCCTTTATAAAAAAAAATTATTGAAGGTTTTATAATTATTCTTTAAATAAATTTGATCGAAATCGGTTAAGTCGTTAAGGGGATACCTAATAGAAAGCCAAAACAAAAAACTTTGCAAGGAATTTTGCGATGCTCTACTTGCACATCATTATAAAAATCTGAAAAAAATCAGTGTTCTTAGGGCCAAAAGAACTTATTTCCAGAAGCTGGTTTTAATAAACAAGAAAGGAAAATCCTGGGGTGGAATCGCGTAAGGTGATTTGTGATCATCACATTTGTAACAGTCACAGGTGATAGGATTTGATTTTCCATCTGCGTAAAGTGATCACCAAAAAATAGTGCAAATTTGGTTTCACTTTGAGATACCAAATTACAAACTAGTAAGATTAGACATTTCTCAAAGTTCGATTTGAAGATTTTCTTTATTGTGTTCACCAAATTTATTCAAAAGTGTTGAAATTAAACAATTTTAGTGAATATTTGGAAGTTAATTAATCAAAATTGTACGGTGGTTAGATTTTAGATATTGAAATATGAAAAATATAATTGAGTTTCGAGTTCAAGTGATTAAAAGAAACCGTCGCGGATGTTTTTCTCTGCTGATTTAAAGAAACCCGCTCTTCGAATACCCTGTATCCATTATTGAAGATTAGTTTTTTTCTGGAATAAAATCACAACTGTTTGTGTTAATTCTGGCAACTATTCACTGAAATCAATTAATTTTAATACTTAATAAAAAGACGTGACCATTCAATGCACTATTGAGTAGATTTTTTAGGAGATATGATCCTCATTGGACGTAATAATCTAATGAAACTATTCCTACGTATGTACATTGTACATACTCGTATGTATGTAAGCAATATGCACATAATGTTTTTTTTATGACAAATTGTGTTTAAATGCCCTTTTAGAAATAAAAAAAAATTGGTAGATATTAATTGAATATAAATTTATTTAAAATATAAGGTACTTTCACTTGAAAATGCAGAAATTATAGCATACATGAATAGTTTAACATGAAAGTGATAGCTAAATAGCTGTCACCAAAAATAGTCACAAAAATATGATTATCACTGGTGAGAGCCACCTTACGCATACGGAATGTTTCGATAAAGACTATCACTTATCAAATATCACCTTAGTCGATTCCACCCCTGGTCCATCCTGATACAGATTGCTATACCTACCTAACAAAATGTTCATTACGAATTTATATAATATAGAAGACAAACACAAACATTTTTTTAAGTCAATTTCCAATTTCAAATGTGTTTTGGTCAATTTTAACTGCCCGGCTAGCTCAGTCGGTAGAGCATGAGACTCTTAATCTCAGGGTCGTGGGTTCGAGCCCCACGTTGGGCGAATATTTTTTTTTTAATTTAAATATTTATCTATTATATTAGTAGGAAGAGAATGATTCTTATGAATTTTGATAGACTTTAACGCCTTAACTAGTACTTAATTACAAAAAATTCAAAATTCAAAATTTTGAGTTTGAAAATTTATTTTTCAAAAATGTTTGTCTAAAACAATTTTATTTAAAAATAAAAGAAGGGATTCTAGCCTTACAAAAAAAGTATAACATGGAATTGTAAGTGTTACCGTTGTTCTTAATGTTCGGTTTTAAGTAAATTTTTGTCCCGCCTAAAGGGGGGGAATAGACTCCACCCCTTTCTATACGATTTTTGTATTGTCTTGTCCCAACCCTCAAGGTCTAGCTTTTTGTCGAACCTTACGTGAATCTCTGTATTACTATGTAGTTTCTGCATGGCAAGTTATAGATTGGTAAAGAAAAATTAACTCGAGATTTTGATAAATTTTTTCCGATGATAGGCAAGATGATAGGTAAGTAAGACTAACAAAGAATAAAAAAAGACTTAGATTTAAATACAAAATCAATCTTCTTTTTATTTTTTTGGCAAATGATTTATGTATAGGTAAAACCTTTGTTTTGGTTTTTGATTTCGAAAATGACTCAGTTGATGTTTTTCAATTTTATTTTTTGTATGGAGAATTCGCTAAAAAGGACAAAAAGTACTGAATACGAGCATTTTTGAAAAACAATTTTTTTGAAACTTTTGAAAAAAATGAAGATGCAGAAATTTGAATATTAAAATTACTTCGGTTTTAAGTGGAGTGAATGAATATATGTAATTCAATTAAAAAGTATAAGTGACCTGGGCGAACCACATTCATTTCTAGAGTTAAAGTCACTTGTAGTTTTTAATTGAACTTTTGAAAAAAGTATTTTTTTTTTTTTCTTTAAAGCCTTATAGAATACTTACATGAAAATATCTTGTTCATAGTAATTAAAATAATGATACAAATGTTGAAAAATGCCGCTACGAAAAATTTTATTTTTCTTGAAAATGTATCCAAAAGTTTTTGAGATTCTACTTTTGAGGTAAAACAAATATACATTTTATTTGTTATTAAAACTACCTACTTCACATAGATTATTTTTTGTTTTTTTTTTTTTTTCTTCTTCTTCTTCTTTCTTCTTCTAAGAAGTTTAAATAATATTTCTTACCGAGATTTCCAAAAAAAAATAGTTTTGAATTAAAAAATTTAAAAAAATAAAGAAAAGGAGGCAGTTGTCTAAAAAAAATTGCCTCAAACCAGAAACTTAATTATTCAAAGTAACGGTCACACTTGCAATATTATGTTATACCTTTTTGTAAAGCCAGAAAACCCTTTTTTTATTTATTTTTAAATAAGTCAACATTTTTTGAAAAATTAATTTTCAAAATCAAAATATTGAAAAAAAAAAAACAAATTTAAAAATAGAGTGTGAAGCCACATTGTCCTTCATATATTACTTAAACCGTATAGCTATCAAATTTAACTATTTTTTTTTTTATAAACATCTTTGGAACCCATTTTGAGAAAAACTAGATTTCTCTTGACAACGGATACATTTTGTATTCTTGGTGGTATGTACCTACTGTTGTTCTTGTTTTTGAATGCTGAAATCAACATTTTACCAATTATTCCTCAAAAATAAATATAAATAATAAAACATACTAAAATGAAATTTCCTATAACAGTAAGCTATAATGCTAACATAATAACTGGTATAGAAATCTCGATAAATCTCCCATAATTTCACCACTGTTTAAAACAGTTTTCAAAACTTTATTTTTTCCAATGCAATTTCGCAATTTTTTATATAATAAATAATAATTAAACGCAAAACCTCAACGCAAAATACATTTAACGACAGCAAAATCAAAAATATTCGTTTGTTTCCTATGGCCTAAAACTATTGAATTACCTCCACACTAGGAGAAAAAGATTTTTAATTATCAAAAGGCCAACCACAATTCAAGAACCGACAAAGCAGCACTATCCCTGAACCTCTCTAACCACATCATCAAAACACAACAAAGTTAATTTCAAACACTAACTTGTATCTAATTAGCGCTGCAACACACATATCATAACCTAAACACACATTAAAAAAAAAAAATAGAACAGAAAAAACGTCCTTTTCAAAGAGACCTAAAACTCTCTCAGGATATACAACAGGATATCCTGGTTAAAAATTTTCTTCGGCGCTCAAAGTGCAGGCATGCATGTTTAACAGTAGCAGATTTTTCTTGACTCAGAAGCTGTGATACAAAAAAAATGATAAAAAATATTAGCACAGCGTGCGTTTGGTCGTCGGCATCGTCGCATAACTTTCGAGTGCATTTACTTTCATTAGTGAAGCCCCTAAGCTTCCAGAACCTAACTCTGCAATACAAGCAGAAAAAGAGGAAAAAATCCTTTTGCGGCACGTCGGCGCCGCGCACCGCCCCCGCACCATGTCGCTGCATTCAATCGGACTTGAAAAGCTTAGGCGCTGATGCACAACAAACCCCGAAGAAATTTATCCCAACTTTGTTGATGCTGAGGTAAAGATTTTAAACGGATTCTCCATCACTCTGTTCCATTGTAAAAGCACTTTTATTTTTGCTGCTGGCTTGCTGTTGCTGAGTGCTCAGCTAACAACTAGCTCAAAACTCACGAGAGCTTAAGCCCAAGAAAGAAACCAAATGGGCCACTACTTCCTCGTTTATAATTCTTTCTAAAAGTTCTTCAGTGCTGTTTGAGGATTAATTTTTTTCAAATAAAAAAAGAGAAAACAAACAAAAAAAAAATAAAAAACTATTATATTTTTTTGTTGTACCTACCTATTTGCAATTATTTGTTGGCCAAGTTATTTGAAAAGAAAAGCGCGCCAGTGCATACAAATTTAAACGTAGGTATCTTTAATATATGTATATGGATACCAAAATACAACCGGGTTTAATATGAGGAGTGAGTATCTGTGTCAAGGATTGGCATGATGAAATATATAATATGTATGTGTTCGCGTCATCATAAGCCTTAGGGAGGTAACTATTGTTGGAAAAGCCATGAGAATTTGCTTCAAATGCTGCTACTGCTTCTGTTGTAGACAGTGCGGAATGTCCTCAATCTACGGAATTGTCATTTATTTTACTATCCCATTGTTGTAAAAAGAAGTATTCAACGGGAATGAAAGTAATAATCCAGAAGATAGCGTTGAGTTTCAGAATATAAATGTGTATGCTGAGCGCTATGTATTAAATTTCATGACTAGAGAACCTCTGGTTTGTATTTTTTATTTTATACAGGATGACTCCGATAAGTTGCGACAAAGAGCTAGAGTGTAGTTTGAGTCGTGAAAAGAAATAAAGGTATGAGGGAGGTTGGATTTCCATCTTCCCCATAAAAAAACATAAAACATGAGCTGAATATACCAAAGCCAAAATCTTTTTTTTATGAGAAAGCTAGTTTGATTTTTTGTTTATATTTTAAAAGGTAAAAATCCTATACCTACTCTGTATGTCGAACAAATATGGTATTTGCCTTTCACTCTGACAGTAATGGATTCCAATAAGATGTCCCTTTCTTAAGGCTCTTACAGGGTTGCCGTAATAAAAATGATAAATTGGCACAAAACTGTGAGAAATACCAGTAGGGTTATCATGTGTTGATTTAAAATATTGAAACGGAAAAACGCTAATTGACAACACATTTCTCTCTTAAGATGAATTATTTTTCTCAAAAGCTCTAAAAAGCATTAATCCTCAAAGCTCCTGAATAAAAATTAAAGAAAAAGCAGAAATGATGTGCATCATCAATGTGGCAATGGTTACTCTGATTCATTGTGCGACCGTGAGCGAGCCGTGCCGTTATCAGGGTTTCCAATTGACAAAATCAAAAGAACAACAATAAAAACTATGAATATTTACAACTACAGTTGACGCCGCCGCTTATAGCAACCGCCAAGGGACCAACCAAATGTGGTCGCAATAGCCGGCGGTCGTTATCCGACTTACCAAGAAAATGATTGATAAGAAAAAACAGTATGCGCTTTTAAATTTAAAGAACAGAATAATAAAGAATTTAGTTAAATTCATGCGCGAAGAAAGGAATTTTTATATATTCGAACACGTTCAGTTTTGAACTCTCATTTACCTACTTTTTGTTTGAATTTTTCGTCATTCCGTCGTTGTAAGCGGCGAGACTGAAGTATTTTTTGCATGAAATTCGTCGTTATATGCGACTACTCGCTAAACACGATTTCACGGCGTTATAACCGACGACGATAAACTAATACAAGTTGTATGAAAACCAACCAAATGAAGGAAAAGTGGTCGTTAAAAGCGACTTGTCGTTATAAGAAACGTCGTTATAGGTGGCGTCGACTGTATGTACCTAAAGACTCGAAATACAAGTAGGTAGGCACTATTAAGCATATATTTAGATATTGTTATTTATGTAAGAAAGAAAAATATCAATTTGAACTATACTTTTTTCAAATTCTTGTCGTAAATTTAGGAAAAAAAATGGCCCGATTTGTGATAAATAGCCCGATCTGGCAATCCTGCCCATGACATGAGCATACAAGCGCACAAGATACAAGAATTCAGTTTTCATTTTAATTACATCAGTGTACACTATAAGGAAAAATGTGGAAATTAGGTCATTATGAATGTAATGTATAAACATTCATAAATACATAAATATGCGAAGGCAAACCTTGCACAAGTTGGCTCATTTGAACAAAATTATTGGTCCAAACAACTTTGTGAGTTTAGCCTTCCAACGCTACTTCCTAGACTATACAATTTGTGCGTGGGAATTAAAAGCGTGCCTTACCTACCCATTATTTTTTTTTTTTTAATTTTATTTTTCCTACTCAGCTCTGTACGGGGATATAAAACAGAGTAAACGGAATGCCATCAGTGGATAAAGATAAGAGGTTTTGTATTTAAAATGGTTTGAAATATTAAATTCTGTGTCATAGCTAATAATGTTTAAACGCATTTCTTTTTTTGTATTTTTTCAACAGAACATTGAAAAGCTAAAGTTCTAAGTTACATTTTTTGAAGTTTCGTCAGAACGCCATTTTTTGTAAAGGGTTTTCCGAAAATAGTTTTATCTTTTGTACCGAAAAACATTAAAAGCACCACCTTTTTATATATGGTGCTTGGATATCTTAATTTTCTCAGTACCTACATTAATCTTTTTTGTACAGTTCTTATAACTATCATAAGCACAAATAAAATATAAACGGAACTCGGATTTAATCAAAATGCGAAAGTTGCATTTTAAACATTCAAGGAATATCTAATCTGTTTTTTTTTATCTGATGTCGACCTATGTACACTAATTGATAAATGATTACTAATGATATTCTAAACGTTCCTTAAAGTCAATTCCATTTCAAATTAAACGTAGTTCTGAATTACCAAAAATTTAAGAACGAAAGGAACTCCAACGTGATTGTTATGTACTTAATCATAATAACTACTTACATACTATTTACATTTTTGATAGAGAAGACTTTTAATTTTTGATAAATTAATGGTACCCAAAAGCTATTTGAAATCATATCTACAAAAGCTTTGTAAGTTCGATAAGTAAAACTAATTCCTCAGCCATACGTCATACCCCATCATTATGTGAAAATTTTTCATGGTCGCAAACCAACACCTCAATTTATTTATAAATAGATATTTGATTTTAAACTTATTTAGTGTGGGACGTGACAATTTTGTAAAAGCTTGTAGTGTGTAAACTGTAAAGTTTTTGATATTGGCTTTGAGTGCGTGTTTCCATTGATAGCATTTTAAGTGCCCGGCTAGCTCAGTCGGTAGAGCATGAGACTCTTAATCTCAGGGTCGTGGGTTCGAGCCCCACGTTGGGCGAATAACTTTTTGATTTCATATGTCAAAAGTTTCAAAGGTCTTTGAACATCTTTATCAGGTTTAACTTCTTGGCCTCTTGGGTCCTTTCAGCTAGTCAACAATGGCACAAAATTGAGGGTTAATCTAGAAAAATTCCAAAAGCCTGGTCACACGAAATATGAAGTATTACCAAACGCCCTCCACCCTATTTCAACCCAACGAGAAAAAAATGTGTAGGCAACAGAACATTTGTTGCCGAGATCAGGATCTCATCCCCTAAAATTTCAAGATTTTAAACCCACCAAGGGGTGAATAAGAAATCATCACTCAAAAACAATTAAATGTCATTTTTAAGTTTAAACGCTTTGGTTTGTCAATATTAAAATGGAAAGAGAAATCAAATGAATTTTTACTCACATTATACAGCATTTAGATATACAGACACTGATTTTTCCAGACCGATAAATGTTGGGATTTTTTGTTCAATAATGGTGGATTAACATGTATCTTCGTCTGACTTCTGCAAAAAAAGGAGATGCAAAATTAAAATTTACATTTGTTGGGTAGAGAGAGAACACCAAAATGCAGCAGATCTTCGTGCATGCAGATTAAAAGAAGTGCCATAATGCAGCTTTGAAGACGAACATGTTCATCTTCTTGATGGTTCTCTTTCACACGCTCGGATTTTTGGCATACATCTGTCCCGCTCTACTTTTCTTCATATTTGCAGACGAAGAAACATGTAAATCCAGCATAACAGACTTTTCAAATTAAGAAAGCGGTGTAAAAAAAACTTAAATATTAAAAAAAAAAACTTCGCACATAATGAATGGAAACTAGTCAAATTAGCCGAAGTTCAGGGTTCGTTAAATAAAAATCGGGAAAACTGATTTTTTTCATTTTTTTTTTGGATCTTCTTATGAACCATATAAAATATTGTTTGCGAACGTTAAAATTTGAGATCTATAAAAATATATGCTTCTCTCACGAATAAAATATATTTATCTTTTTGTCAGCATTCCTTGTTCGTGCGTGAACCGAATTCATATTTTTCAGAACCCAGCTGATTTAATTCGTTCGTAAAACGAAACTTAGGTAAAACTAAACTTAGGATGTATTTATTGAATCAAATATAAAAACTCAATAATAGGTAGTATTTAGGTAGGTATATGTATTATGTAGGTATGAAGGTAGGTATACCTTCCTTCGATATTGGTTAAAAATATCATAATTATTATAATTATGATATTCGTTATCAGCATTCTTTATAACTTTGAAATAGGTATAATGTTGGTATTTTTTCTTAAATTATTTTATCAAAATAAGTTCAATATACTATCGTTTTTTATTAAACTAAATTCCCAGGCAGTATTACCACTGGGACTCATTTGAGTCAAAAGGGACTCATTTTTTAAACTTGGCTCAGGGACTCATCTTTTTTAGATTTGACTCATTTTTTTTTTGGAAGACACACAAACTTTATATAATACGGTTGAGCCAATTTTAAGTTTCAAGCACTTTTATTTCATTTTACTGAAAACAAAAATGTATGTAAAATTAGTTAGTTTAATAATATTTATGAATTAAATATTTTGTTTATGTTTATGCAAAGTATTAATTTTTGTTATTAGAAAAATAGAGAAAAGTCTTTCATAAACCTTAAACAGGTTTTTATTGGGACTCATTTGTTTTGGAAATGGCTCATTCATCAGCCTCTAAGACTCATTAAAAATTAAACCGGTGGTAACCGTGTTCCCAGGCTTCTAAATCGAAATCAATTGATTTTTGAACTTTCAACCTATAAAAACTTTGTAACAGAATGGCAAAAAGTACCTTTTACATACCTACTAAAATAGCAGCCAATTTGTATACAGTTGGGGTTCCTTTAACAACGTATTTTTTTTTGTTTCATTGATTAAATATTTAAGTAGACAATATTCTGACCACTTAATACTGACCACTTAATGATACAATGATTTCAAAATTAAAAAATAATTTTATTAATATTATTTATTTCATATTCCATTCATATACTATTGCCCCATAGAAGGCAAATTGTGGATACAACTCTATTATTAGCCAAACATAAATTATGTTTGCTCTGACCATTTCGAATCTCCAGTGTGTTATGGTCAATTCAACTGCCCGGCTAGCTCAGTCGGTAGAGCATGAGACTCTTAATCTCAGGGTCGTGGGTTCGAGCCCCACGTTGGGCGAGTAAATTTTTTAAAGATAATGGCGCAAAATTTTAAAGAATTAAAACTGGCTTTAAATCACTTTTGAAATGGGAGTCGGCTCTAAAAACTCTTTTTAAAGCGAGAGTCAACTCTTTGGTAATTTTAAACGACATAAAGTATAGTTTACCGTAAACCGCTCTTCTATCTTTAAAAGCAGCAAATCGCTTGTTTAACTTCTTAAAATATACTTTTGCCACTTGAAAATTAGTTTATAACAACAAAAAGGCGTAGGTTGGTAAAATGATTTTGGAATTTTATTTTATTTTCTGAATATTTACAACTTTGTTAAAAATGAAAAGTATTTATTAACGTATTGAAAAAGCTCGGCGGCGTTGAATTTTTCACTTTTTCTGCGAAACATGGACACACAAATCAACCACACAAGACACATCATCCAACATACATGTAGGTACCTACATATGTACAAACACAAAGATGTCTCAATATTGTCCATACGCTTCATTTTGAACATAGACTTCTTTTACAAATTTAAACAAAAAACAATCATAATCTATATTCACGACACGCACCTAGTTATATTAAAATTTTTTGTCTGAAGTTATTTTAATTTGAACATTTTTTGTTGTTCTATAGCTGTCTCTTCTCTTCATCTGTCAAATGTGTGCCTGTTCAACCTTAATTTGCTTACGTTACGTTGCGGAGTTCACTTTAGTTAGAAGAGTTGTTTAACGTGTTCAACATTATGAAATAGTTAGACAAGGGTTCACAACTAAACGACTACGTTAACTAGAGCTGGTTTTATTCCTTAAACGAGCAATGTTTAAAACTTTGCGCCAATATCAATTTCCCTATTGCATAGTTGAGAATGTTTAAAATAAAAGTGTGATGAAAAAATTAAATTCTTTTGTTTAACGACTAAAAATAAACTCATTGATAAAGTTTCTCAAACGTAGGTATGTGTAGGTAGATAGTTAAGGAATGTATTATTTACGGATTGCAGTCGAATGAATGTTTATATATATTATTTAACTTATATATTATTTAACTTATAAAACATAACTAATTAATTTGCCTCAGAATGGTACTAGAAATAAACGTTCAATTGAAAAATACTTAGGCCCAGTTTTCTAGTGGTGAGGCAGTTAACTCTGGAAATAGATTTGTCTATAGTTACGTTAAGAGACAGTTTTTTAGTGGAGGATGAATGCAGAAAGGCTTATAAAACACGGAAGAAAAATATAAAAGGCCTTTGTTGAGTTTATCCAGAGTTAACTCACCATATTTGATGAGTTAACTCGGGTTTAATTTTAACCCCGCACTGAAAAACTGGCCCTTAATGTTATTAGTTTTCATCTGATTCAATTTGGTGTCAATGAGAAGCAAGTAGGTATAAACATATCTGACAATATGAACCCGAATCAGCCATCCCTGTTAAGGTACTGGGCCTTAAGCCTACTGTACATGATGCGCTCCTAAAGAGCAATCCTGCAAACATTTTCTCATAATGAGCAGCCTTAGAGAGGACAGATTTTTCAAAAAAAAAGACTTCAAAACGCTATTTATCGTTTCAAAGAGCTATTTTTTATCGTAAGAAAAAGTCTCGTATCGATTTCCTATCGAAAAGGCTTAATTTCTTAATTTAATATTCTTAATTATATAGTTTAACATATAATATCACTTAACTTTTCTTTTATATTAACAGGACAAGCCTTACCTTTCTCATCCTTCTAGTGAAACCTTACAGGAAAGTTCTGAAACCCAAAAACTGTTGCTATGGTAAAATTTGAATCCTATCTTTCCAATAACCAACCATAAAACCGTTTAAGTTATTCCCATGTGAGCTTCAATCAAAGGATTAAAATGTTTCCTCAAAGGTTTTCTTTGACAAAGGGTCAATTCAAATTGAACAGGTCATTTTGCCACAACATAAAGCTCAATAAAACAAAACCATCAAGTTGTGGTACATAATCAATTTTAATCCTCTTATGAGAAGTGCATTCCAAAGTGAACTTCTTTACAAAACACACACAAAGACAATATACAAATACATATGTCAACATACATAAATACCTGATGGTTATGGAAAATTCAAAGCCAAATGGTGTATATTTAATTCCCTTTGTGCTCTTTAAGCTTATTTTAAAACAATTTCAATCAAACATAAACTTTGAAAACCAAAATGTACGCATATATACCTACATATGTATGTATGTAGGTATAGTTATTTATCTAGTACCTATAAGTCCTTAAAACTAAAGTCCTGAAACTTTTTGACAACTTAAGTATACAGAAAGAGAAGAAAGCAGTATTAAAAGTTGAAGCCCTTATTTTCAAGTACTTAATTGTCTAACGCCTTTAAAAAGTAAAGAAAGAACCAAAAAAAGAAACAATATAATCGTAACATTAAATTCATTTCGAAACGATTTAAGGGCTCCCCTTACTCCCATAAACATCAAAACTATTTTCTTCAAGTTTTTGCCTCTTCGGGTCCACCCACACCCTCCATTCTTAAATCACATTCTCAAGATATAGATTCTAAGTGTATTGCTTTGAAATGTATCTTGTAGTCGTCATGAGTGGGAACGAAGAAGGACGGACGGGACGACTAGCCATAGCAAACGAAACAACAAAAACAAAACAACAAGCACTATAAAGCAATTCGGTCGATAATGGCTCTTAAGATCGTCACAAGGATAACGCATAAGTGTGACAGGGGCATTAAATTGTTGTCAATGGGTGGTATGCTTTTCGTCTGGCCTACTTATCCCCCACCGTTCTCTTATTTCTTCAGTTATCTTATCTTCCAGCATCACAAATCAAATGACGTTCGTACAACGATGGAATGAATGATGAGAAGATGCTTGAATCTAGTATATACAAACTGAACTTCATATACGAAAACACATAGGTAAGATATTGGAAAATGTTGGTAGTTATATTCTCCTATTCCAGCATAATGTCAATGTTATATCGTCGACTTTTAATAAAATGAAAATACCAAAGTGGTGAATTCTTCTTTGAATAGAATTGAAAACTGCAAGTGTTGAGTTTGAGTTAGGTAAATGAAAACAAAAATAAGCTTTGTAGACAAAAATTGATTTGCTAAGCAGAGCAACTACTACAATGCCATTTGAATGGTGAAGTAATTGAAGGCTGCCTTCTACAGCAAAACAGAGGAAGGATATAGCAGAAATACTGCACGTATTCTGCAATTGTATATTGGAATTGTATTTTTTTTGCGTTGTGTTTCGTTTGATAGTCGACTTTCTGTCATTCGATGGAATTCACTCGAAAATTGTTCAGTTCGTAAATTCTTGTTTTTTGTTTGTACACGAGATTTAAAATGATTATTAAACTACTATATGTACCTAATACAAAATGAGCACGACTGGATCACACAAAACTTGCTCTCGTAGCTAACAACTTCAACGTAGCTAAAAATTGTCAATGTGCATATGTGGTTCTATAACATTATGATATCATTAAAAAAAGTTTTTAAAACAATTTAAAATATAAATTATTACTAAAATTTACTATAAACTTGTTTTTTTTTTTTGAAAAACTTAAACAGATAGAGCTCAAAAAAAAGTGTGCCATCTGATTTGTTTGATAAATGTGAACTTACGAAGACAAAATTTAAAAATCGTTAGATCAGTTTTCTTAAAAATTCATTTTTTATATATAAAAATTCTTGAACATGTAAAAAATTAAAATTTAGTATGCCAACTTTTAGAATTAAATAATTTACAATTTTACACTAAATTTAAAAAATATTCATTTACCCGTTTTAAAGATATTGAATTTATTTTTTTAAAAATCCAAAAATTATTTTTTCAAAAAAATTTATATGCCAAATTGTAAAGGACCACTTACATACAAAATTTGGTTGAAATCGGTGTAGCACTTAAATAAATAACCGTTACAAACATTTTTTTTAACCAAAATATTTATTTTAGTAATTATAGTAGCTCGTATTTTTTTTTTTCAATATCGTTAGAACCGTTTTTGAAATAAATCAATTTTTGTTTATTGGTTGTATGGCAGGCACCGTTATTTTTTGAGCTAAAAAATATTTCAATTTCCCCTCTAGGGAATTTCATGAGAACCTTAAGTCCAAAGTTTGAAGAAAATCGCTTCAGCCGTTTATGCTGCAGGTCGATGTACAGACAGACAGACGGACAGACGCACAGACGGACAGACGGACAGAGAGACAGACAGAATTGCGAGACCTACTTTTTTCGCGTTAGGGAAAATTATTATCTAGAATTTTTTTTTGTACGAATCCTAAACTTGCCCTATACTACGTATATCGCAAGTAAAAATGATGGTAGAGAACGCGAAAAAATTCTTTGTGTCTGTTCACACATTTAAACAGCTGAATGGATTTAATACAAACTTGGTACATAGCTACTATTTTATGACCACACTTTTTTTTTATTTTTTTAGGACCAAAAATAATGTTGGCATTAATCGATTAATTTTTTAATCAATTAATTATTAGATGATACGAAAGCCTCAATAGATTTTTTAACATCAACTCGGATTGCATTCCGGACATCAGAATTACAAGTTGAAATAGTTGTTTCGACTTCTGCAATTACTTGATATAAATTATCACTTCCGTGGATTGCAAAATTCAGTCCTAAGTTTAATAATTCCATTTCATCGTTTGTAAGTGTTGTTGAAGAATTGTTAACGACGAAATCATTGATGATATGTGTATTTGTGGTTTTTCAACAGTTTGTTTCTCTGATAGTTTTTTAAATTTGTCATTCAATTTTTCTTTTTTCTTTTTTCAATTTCATTGATATAGAACATAAAAACATTAATGAAATCATTTAACATTACTAAAGTAGTGTAATGCATTCCGTTTGTTAATATTTTGTGTAAATTGTACAGGTCTTTGTCGACGTTGTTCAAACAAGAGTGCGCGTAACTGATTTCAGAGTTGAGCCAGGTTTTTTGAGCTTTTTTTATAACTGCTGTAGTACGTGAGTTACTTACTGATGATTTGATTTTGATAACATTTGGTATAATTTTGTTTTTCCGACATTTCAATGAAAATCCAATATTTGCTCTAATCTTCATGTGTTTTTCTTTTAATTTTCGAAATCTTCTCAATGATTTCCTTGCATTATTTTCTATGAAATTCTCGTTATTAACATAACTTGCAATTGTTCTAGTTAAAGCATCATTGAAGGCCATTTTTTGATTTGCTTATGTTCCAATGTGGACGAATATCCAATAATCATGATTAAAAAATTAATCTTGATCATGATTAATGGCGTTAATTATTAATCAATAATCATTAATTGATTAACTTGATTAAAAACTACACTTACAAAAAAAATCTGAATTAAAAAAAAAAAAAATATTAATTTTTTCAATTTTTTTGTTTCCATTTCAAGTCTGTAAATAATAAAAATCTGAGACAAAAAAATTTTTTGTTGCTTTAATTAATTTGAACAAATTTGACCATACGGTACGGTTAAAAAGCTTGAAAAAGCAATTTGAAAATTTACAAGACTATTGTTAGCCTGTTTATCTAAAAAAACCCCATACCAGCATTAGTCTTTTAGTCAATATTTGTCTGGCAAAACAATATTTACGAAAATACAACAAAAAACATTTCGCACTTTTTTGAAACTAACTGTAAAGAGTAAAAAAAATCTTCATAAAATTTTCAAATCATCTTGTATAAAGAATTTATTCAAGAAAGATTTCAAAAATGCACTTAAATTTTATGTGGTGTCATTATTTGCTGAGAAATTGGTGTCCAATACAAGATTATCTTTTTCTTCGATAATTCTATCATAACAACAACCTGTTTCAATTTCATTGAAAAAGATAAAAAAACATGTTTTTTGCACCACCCTGATGGGAAAATAATTCTTATTCTCTTATAAAAACAATCATTAAAAAATACCACCAATTCATGTGCAATTTTTATATATTGCACCAAGACCTAAAAATATGAAAATAAAAGTTTATCACTAAAGGAAACTGAATAAAATTATTTTTAAATCACATGATTGTGAACTGATCATTTAAAAAAAATTGAGCAGGTGTGTGATATTTGAACCCATTTCAAAAGGTTGAAATTTTCTTTTGATCTCTGTTTTTTTTTTGTATAACTTTTAATATACGATAAACAACAAAATAAAATCTGATAATAATAACTTTTAAATAATCTAGCCCGAAAAATCTGAATCTCACACTTTTTCTTAGCTCAATCTACCATCATTTGGACATAGTTAAAATACTTAATCAAATAATCAATCATTTTAAATTTGATTATGATTAATTAATCATAATCAAATTTTTTGATTATGATTTTTAATCATTAACTTTTAATCGTTAATCAGATTAACTTTTGGCCAACATTGCGGTAACCTACCTCACAATTATTTTTAGCAAAAATTGAAAATATTATTTTTCTCAAAAACGGCTCTAAGAATTTTCTTTTTGTAAATTTTTTTTTATTTGAAAATGTTTATATTTGGTACCTACCTAGTAGACCAATTTTCGTTCGTTTTTGGTTTTCTTAAAAATGGTTCTGTTCATATTTTTCTTTTCTTTTATGTCGCAGCTTCGAAAAAATTAAAACATGTAAATCAAAATTTTTAATAAAAAAAAAAAAGCTCCATGTTTTTGAAACTCAATAATTTGAAAATGAGTTAATCAACTTGATTTAAAGAAATTTCTAATTATTTTTAAGAAAACTTGAAAAAGTCATGTTACTAAGTTAAAAAAACAACGGTACCTTTCATATATACATATGTTGAAAACCCGTTAAGAAAAATTTATTTTTTCTATAAATTGGATCGACGAATTTTGAAAAGAAGTAGTTTTGACATTTTATAAGTACATTCTACTTTCTAGCTGCAAAATATTTGTGTTTTTGTTCTTCTTACAGTTCCTCCCATAGAAACACTTTTCAGTGTTGAATAAACCTATGAAAATAATTTTTTGTATACAAATGCCCTTTAAAATGTAAATGCATATCAAAATGATCAAAAAAAATAAATAATAAAACTTATTCATAAAATTTAAATCTTAAAATTTCAAAATTTTATTTATAATCGTTTTTAACATTATATAACTGAATCATTAATATGCATCGTCAGTACTTCAATGTCTAGTTACATTCTAGCTTTTAATAACAAGACCAAGTTTGTGGGATCCAACCAGCTTTAATTTCATTTCCGATACACGCACAGTTCGTTTAACGTACTCCATATTTTCTGAAGTATATAAAAAACCATTAACATTATTATCAGAGAAGATTTATTCAATTTTCATTTTATACAATTTTTAGTTTTTTAAAAAATTGATTTTTCTTTCTAAATTATTCATTGAATTTTCAACCTCAATAAATTGATACGGAATTATGTTATATCTAAACATTAATTCAACTCCATCGAGACTTAAGTCGGTCTTCGAATCGCCTAGGACTTAAGAACTCCCTACCCCCAGAACAAGATAGATGGGTAATAATTTAAAAGCAATCCATTTCATTCCAATGATTTTTTTTTGTTGTATTTTCCAGAAAAAAAAAGTTACTCCTTCAATTTTTGCTTTCATTTATTTATTTTTCTTCAATTTTATGCCCATGATGGGGACAAATTCGGCTAAAAGTGTGTCGCCTATAAAGTTGAAACATTATGATTACAAATTAAATATTCATCACTTTGGGATGATAAGTTTCTTTTTTATCCATTTGGTAAAATGGGGAAGTATCCTTATTTATTATTATTTGTTTTTTCATTTTTTTGTTGACATCGAACAACAACAAAAAAAAAAAAACGAAATTGAACTGACAGCTGGTTTTGATCAAAGAAATGCAAGGAAGGAGGAGAGAGCTTTTGTAAACGAGTCCTTATTTTTATTTATTACATTAATATCCGCTTTGTGTGAGAAACATATCATATCAACACAAGGAAAACGTAAGATTATGAGGCTTCATATAAAATCTCATAGGGATTATGTAGGTTGATGGTTGGTGTATAGAAAGTCCTTAATTTTTCATTCCGTAAGGACATTTTGAAGTTTTTTTTATTGCTTTTGTGTTCCTTGGGTATATAAACACAAAGGGAATCTTAAATAACAATTTAGAGCATGTTAACAGTTAATATTGTATGTTTATACGGTACACCAAATTATTGTCGTTGGGATTTCATCAACATACGAATAAAAGTCTAAGTAGGTATAAGTCTTGTGAAAATGCGTTGGAGCTCTTAAATTTATTCCAAAACAAACGACTATATGGGATCTTAATGACATTTTTTTTGGAGCTGAATTCACCCATACATTTTATGAAGAAAAGAGTATTTTTGTTTTAATGCCCCAGGCTATTTTGTCAAAGTTAGTGGTGTTGGTTATGTTTCAGTGGTTCAAAAATATGAATGCAGCCTTATTGATTTAATATTCAAAAAAGGATATAAAAAAAAGGGTCGGAATTGAAAGACTTCATAAAGTTGATGACCAGACCGGGCACAAAATAGACTGAAACTAATAAAAGATAATTTTTAACGACGTCATCAAAGTCCTAACAGCGAGCGCAGTGGTTTCAGGACTTTTTTGTTAGAGATTAACCGCCATATTAAAAACTTTAATTAGAGCAGAATCAGCAATTTCACGAAAATGGAACAGTTAATTGCGATCCAGCTGTATCTGTCCAAACCGAGCTGTAATTTTATATGTGCCTCCTCGAGGCTGCAGCTTAAACGGCTGGATGGATTTTCTTCAAATTTGGTACCTAGTGTTTTATGGGTAATATTATGTCAACCTCTTTTTGGTTGCGATATATACATACCAGTGGCGTGGCGTCCATATAACACGATTCCTACCGTCTTCCCTTGCAAAATGTCCGTCAAACGCCATAAAACTGCTTCAATTTTAACTGGAATGTAGCCTACTATTTTACAGTCATTTTAAGATCTCAAAAATATATAAATACAACACTAATCTAAAAAAAGGGATGCAAAACAATTTAGTTCCAATCCAGTATAAGACGGTCGCAAGCGTGTTATTCATGTCGTTCGAAAAGAAAATTTGTATGGGTGACGAAGACAAAGAGGAACAGCGACAACCGCTTTCGCTGCCAGCCGCGCTGGAGCGCTGGTCGATGACAAGAGATACACACACACATTATATGTATATGGCAAGGTCATTTTGCAAGAAGTGTAGCATGTGGATTTGTATGTATGTATCTAACTTTTTTTTAATAATTATGAAAGGACCAAGACGGCTTATTTATCTTAAGTTTGTTCAAAATGTTAGAAAAGAGTGATATGGCTCGAGTAAAAAGAGTATTACTTGAGTTCTAATGGTCGGATCTTCAAGATTAGGATCTTAAAATCTCAGGAAAATAAAAATCTACAAATATATGTTAACATAATTCAGAGAATTTTAATTAGAATTTTATACCTAAAACAAATTTATTGAAAAAGTTTTTAAGAGAAGAATTTTATACTGACAAATCTAATATATAAGATGTTTGAAATTAGATTAAACGCATATCAAACTTTTGATATTTCTATATATTAGAACTTTAGAAATTTAGTATTGAAAATAAACGCATAAGACCATGGCCAGAAAATTAAGGCTCTTAAATTTGCGACTAATTTGGTTGATTTTGCTACGTCTTCCCAATTCAAATAATTCACGCCACGCCAGTGATACATACATACATATCTAGGTACTATAAGGCAAGTTACGGATTCGTTAGACTCGAGATAATAATTTTCCCTAACATTAAGATGATGGAGAACGCGAAAAAAGTTGGTCCCGCAATTCTGTCTGTCTGTCTCGTAGTATTTTTCGACCAATATTCCCACACGTTTTTTTTTTTTTAATTTTTCTTAGACCTGAAAATAACACTACCTGCCACAAAATTTTTTGGGCCAAAAAGGAAAATAATATTTTTCTCAAAAACGGCTCCGAGGAGTTTGATAAAAAAAACGATTCACTTTAAAGCGTCACAAATAAATGATTCACCACAAAAATGAAATGCATCGAGCATAAATATACATTTGTCATTGTCTTACATAAATTTAAACAAAGAAGCGTGGCGTGGGCAGCCATTTTGAATCATTACCTAACCAACCGAAGTTCAATATACGTTGATTCGAAGTAAAATGTTGTTTTAAAAGATGGATGAATTTGATTTAACTTTTATTCCACTTTAAATCAACATATAAACGTAGTAAAATCTAGTTCGTTTTTAAGTATGAAATCACTTTGAAATAAAGTCGCTCCACTTAGATTTGAGAATTTTCGGCGTTGGCGCCAAATCGTTCCGAAAAATATTAGAATCAAAGTTTTTTGCTTTGATTTTACGTTGTTTTTTTCTCTGTGCATGGTTTACAGTTCTGTGCCATATGCAAAAATGATGCTCTTATAAATCAATTGTGGGCACTAGACGTACAATTATATCCATTCATTAAATTCGCTAAATCGAATAAAAAAATGTAAATTTTTTATATTTTTAAGCGAATTATTCGTCAACCATGATATTATTCGCTATTATTTGCCATTGGTATAAAAGTCTCTTTATTTTGTGGTATATTCAGTTCATCGAAAGTGACTAATATTGTCATTTCAATGGAGCAATTGCAATTAAGTTTCGCTCTAGTTGCAATCTTTGTTGCCATAAACTACCTAAACCCCATGGTTAACAGCTTCGTGTTCATACAAAAAAATGATGTACTAGAGTTAAGCTTTCTAACGATATATATCTCGTTCGTGGGCAATAGGTAGACCAAAATACCCATTCTCCTTTCTTAAAAAAAAAAAAAAAAACTGTATTGATAATACAGTATTTTGCCGTACAGAATTTTACAATACAAAATTCTGGAAGACATTATTTTGCTCATACAGTATCTTGACGTACAGAATTTTGTGTTTACAGTATAATGACGTAAAGAATTATGGTCTTACAGTTTTTTGACCACACAGAATTTTGTCATACAGAATTTTGAAAAACAGTATTATGACCCGCTCCCAAATATTTTATAGAGTAATAACTTTGGCTTTTTGAGTAATCAGATAGAGATACAGGGCAAAATGTGACATTACCATTATTTTGTACTTTAGATATTTATAATAGTAAATTTTTTATAATTTTTTTGTAAATAGCTTACAAAATTCTAAGAATCCTACATATAAAACTTTTTATCCAAAATTTTTCTCGGTATGGAGGTATTAATTATTTAAGCCAATTATTTTAAAACAGACTATTGGCTAAAAAAAAATACCAAAAATCGGGGGAACAAAACATGGTTTCAAAGAATATAAAAAGGCATATTAAGTGTCATATGCAAAATTTCGATTTTGTAGCGATTTTGAGTGTAAGAATTTTTCGAATTAAAACATTTTTGAAAAGTTTTTTCTTGCAACATTTTGATTTTTAGCTTTTTTAAGGGTGGTTTTAAAAATCTCAAAATTACACAACATTTAGGTGGTATAGGTATATATTTTTGGTAGAATTTTGAAACCATTATCATTGTTTGTTTTTTTAAATATTTGAGTTGAAAACAATTTTTTAAGAATTTTTAATAGTTTTTGTTCCAGTTTTTTTGCTCTAAAAAAAAACTGTTTATTGAATTTTTTTTTAAAAAATTATCAGTTGTTTACTACGTCATTATATGTAAAAAAAAATAGACTGGGTTCGGAATCATTTTTTGTTCTTCAAATATTTGAGACGAAAATTATTTTTCAACTGCTTTTCTTAGTTAAAAAAAAAGTGTCTGTTCAATTTTTTTTTAATATTTACCAATTTGGTATTGTGTAATTATGTGTTAATTAAAATTAGTCTGAACAGAATATCTTGTTCCGTTCTCGAGATATTCCAGATAAATGACATTTTACAGCTCTTTTTTAAATTGCTGTAGTAAAAAAATGGTTTATTAAATTTGTTAGAAAACCTTTTCAGCACGTTATGACTATATTATCTGTATAATAAAATTTATCCGAGGTCGATATCTTTATTCATTCTCGAGATATGGTGGACGAAAAAAGTACCCCGAACGTACGTACATACACACATCAAGACATCTTGCTAAAAAAGACGAATGCTGATTCTAGAGACCTCAAAACGTGAAATAACGGACACTCTAATATACATACATATGTACTTGTACATCATCAATTTCTAGGTACGTTAAAGTTGTTAGCTACCAAGAGACCAAGTTTGTACGATCCAGTCGTGCCCATTTTATGTATTCATTTAATACGAACAAAAAGCTACAAGACCAAGTTTGTACGATCCAGTCGTGCCCATTTTATGTAATCATTTAATACGACAAAAAAAACTGTGGTAGGTACCTGTCATACAAGTTTTAAGTCGCTAATGAAAATCTTTTTTTTTTTTTTTGTCAAAAACCGCTCCATAATTTTGATAAAATTTAAAATGTGTGTATTCTCTAACTGTAAAGAAACTGTTATTACTTTAGGATAGTTTCTTTGCTCAATGCTAAGATCGTCCAGATATTTTTTTCCAACATTTTCTACTATTGGTCATCCTTTAACTTAACATAGACGTATCATAATGGTATAAGCATTTAGTGGTTTTAATTCACAAAAGCTTATTCAATTACAAAAAATACTCGCCCAACGTGGGGCTCGAACCCACGACCCTGAGATTAAGAGTCTCATGCTCTACCGACTGAGCTAGCCGGGCATATCTGACCAATTTTAAAACCATATAAAACAGCATGTAGCTTTTTTTTACGAAATACCTACTTATTTTACTTTAATCTATTTTTATATCACAATCGCCCACGTGTTCACGTTCAAATCAAAAACATTTCTACTACTAGAGAAAGGGAGAGAGGCAGAGGTAGATTTTATTAGATTTTTTTTTTCGTGTGCGCCTATACCTACCTACATAATATATGAATGTCTGAACGAAGCTGAAAATAGAAACAGACAAACGATAAGATTGTTTATAAAAATGAAACTCATATTAATTCTATATATTTTGTGTGTTGTTTTTATTTGTTGCAAAGTAAACCAGACGAGCTATTTTTTTTTTTTTTTTCAAACACAACAATAATTATTTTTAAAATATTAGACATATGTATCTACATATCCTATTTTTTTGGTTTTTTTTCTTCAAAATGTGTCAAGTTGATGTCTCCAATTAGGCCTTAGAGTCCAGGGGCCTATAACACAATAAATAAAGTGCTTGTTGAACAAGTGAAATTCAACAACTTCTTTAAAGTTGTGTAGCACGGTTCAACAAGTCTAGGAGAACTATAACAATTGTTTTAGCTTCTTTCAACAAGTGGGAAATTTCACAATTCCACCGTTTCTGTAACTGGAAACAACGAGAGTTACGAAAAAGTAGAATAAACTTGTTGAAAAGTTGATAAATTTCAACCGAGACGGTTTCGGACTAGTTGAAAGTCAACAAGTTAGAAACTTGCAGCAGTGTTAATCATAGCTTTGGAAAAATCAATCGCTTATTTGCTGGTTTACTTATTTAGTGGTCAAGAATTTTGTTCAAAAAATGTTTTTTTTTTGACTATGAATGAGAGCCAGGGACACAAAAGTGTTCAAAGAAAGAATTAACGTTGAAATAGAACTCCATATTTATTGAAAAATTTCGTGAGCCCGTAGAAAGTTGTTAATTGTGTAACCGAAAGTCTCTCCCACTAATTACGTTCCACCACTAATAAAAATAAAGCACTAAGTGCAAGGAAGAAAATAATTATAGCCTTTGAATTGGTTTGGAACTGGATTTCAATACCATTCTATAATGTTTATGGTGTTCATAAAATGACGGTTTACCGATGTGTAAAAGAAGTCGCATTTGCAATAAATGACATTGAATTTCAAAAACAAGTGTTTCAGCCTTAAATTAAAAGAATTTAACTTATCATACATGACTCATCTTGGTATATTTACTTGGTCAACTGATTCAACAAGTAAAGGGAAATTTTTTCTTATGACAATTGTTAAGGTTTTTATTGTGTTACAGAAATGATTTTCACTTGTTTCACAAACATAATTGAACAAGTAATTGTTGACTAGTTAGTTGACTTGTTGTTCTGTGTTATAGGCCCAGATAGTTATTCAAACTAATTAATAGACTTGGAAAGTTTTCTTAAAAAAGCAGATATAGGGTTCATTTTGGAAATCTAAGATTTAAGAGTGTTTATGGGCAATCAGAAGATTAGAAGTTTCAAACAAAAAAGCCAACAATTTTTGGTAGACAGAGTTGTAAATTGTTTTCAGCTAACAAGAAAATATTATAGAGGAACTTTTATGAGGACAGAAAGATGCAAGAGTTCTTTTTCCGAGTTAATATTTTGACAACTCTTTGGAGGTGCAAGCTAAAAAAAAGTTAATTTTAACAGTTGCCAAAAAAAAAAAAAAAACAGTTTATAATATTTTAAAATGTGTAATAATCTTAATTTTAGTATAACTCTTTAACTGAAACGACATAAAAGTATTATAAAGTTTTAATAGTTTGAATAAAAACATTTGCACGACTGGATCGCATGAAATTGCTCTTGCAGCTTTCAATCAGAATGCCCGTTAGTATTTTGTAAGCACTGATGCATGCGGAAATGTAGGTTATTGGGATTTTCGGAATTGCATTGGTTGTGCTTGGCGTCCCAGTAACTCAAGTCGCATTCGAAAAGGCATTTTCGCTTTTGCATTTTATGTTAAGCGATTATTAGCAAGACTTAGGTAATACCTAAAATAAGAAAAAAGCTCATAAATAATGTATTTATTTTTTTGAAAAATAATCATATGTTCTCGGCAAATTCCAAATTTGTCTGCATTAACCATTTTTGAATTATTTTCAGCGAAAAGGGTTAAAGGCTTACCTTTTGCAATAATTTTGTAAAAACTCATAACCATTGGGAGATATTTTTGAAAATAAAAAATAAATCTCAACCGATAACCTAAATTTATTTTTTTTTTTTTAAATAAATCTCAACCCGAAACCGATTAAATGTACCTATACCTAGAACAAATTTTATAAATATCTTAAGAGCCGTTAACGAGAAAACTTGTTAAGACCGAAATACGAGCTAAAACAAAAATTTAAATTTCCCGTCTATGGTATCACATAGAAATTCTTTACACCGAATTTAAAGCAAATCCGTGTACCCATTTAGGCTCTAGCTCGATGTACATCACAGCACAGACGGCGCACAGCCGCAGAGACGCATGGACGCACAGAAAAACAGATAGACGCTGACGGACGTCTTTTCGAAAATCGAAAATACCGCATCTAATACCGTTTTTCATTGGACGTCCGAAAGCGTCCAGAAGCGTTCGGAAGTCTTCTGAAACCATTCCATTGGCACAAAAAATACGCTTCTGAGAAGAGAAATTCGATTCTGGATTTCAAAACAGAATCCACTCAAGAAGCACTAAGACATTAAAACTCAAACGTCACAACAAACTGGAATGTAATTCATGTTTTTAGATTTCCATTTTAATTTAATTTGCATCAAAAATCAAAGTTTTTGTTAAATTTTAATAAACAAATTAAGAAAAAATCAAACTAAAAATATTTATTTGGAAGTTTGGAGTTGATACATTTTTTACATTTCACTTTTTGTTTGGTAGCAAATAATTTTTATTTGACGATTCACCTGTACAGATACCAAACCCTAGAATTGAGTAGAAGCATCTTGGACTGTTCCATTGGATTTCAGAATGAGTGAAACTTTGAGTGAAACCAATGGAAAACGGCATAACTTTTCATACATCATGATTCAAAACAAATTGACAGTTTTTTGGTTGACAAATAGAGAACACTTTTTTTAAAATTATCTACAGAAAATATACTCATCTTTAAAAACTAGCCGTACCCAAAAAAAGCCTTTTGCAGAGTAATAATAAAAAAACAGTCAACGGCTAGTATGTAATAGCTTTATTTCAGTTTCAAATCTCATTTTTATGTTTTTTGTTGTATATAGAAAGGACACAAAAATGGGATTTGATACACAGATAAGACTTTTAGCATACCAGAAAATATTTCAAACATTTTTTATCTATAGACATCATATTAATGCTATATAATTTTTTTTGTTTTTAATGTATGACTTTTTGAGAAATTTTATTTTGATATTCAGGGAAAAGCCACCCGAAATATCCCTTTTCAGACGTCTGTGAAGTTGGCAGGGCAACTTTCACGTAGAGTAATGGGACCAACGCAGTAATTTGCAGTTCTTTTGAATTTATTTTGCATTTCTATTCCTGATTTTGCAGTTTACCAAATTGTGGGTGTAATCGAGTGACCTGCTAACTTCACAGTGAAGTAAGCAGGTCACATAGTAAATCTCGAGAACCAAGCATGCTAGAGACTTGAAGTAAGCTCCAAATTTTCAGTTTATTTTGCATTTCAAGAAATTTGGGGTCCAAATTTTGTAGTTCTTTATTTGAAAAAAAAATTCATACATAAAAATTTGCAGTTTATTATGCATTTAAAGAAATTATAGTTAAAAATTTTGAAGTCCTAAATTTGAAAATTCATACTGCCCTGCTAACTTCAGTGTGAAGTTAGCAGGTCCTTTAAGTGTATCTTACGAACTAAGCATGCTATGAATTTGCAGTAAGGCTCAAAATTTGCAGTTTATTTTGCATTTCAAGAAATTTTAGGTCCAAATTTTGAAGTCCTTTGTTTGATAAAAATTTGATATTGCCCTGTTAACTTCACAGTGAAGTCAGAGTGTATCTCGAGAACCGAGTGTGCTAGACTTGAAGAAAAGCTCTAAATTTGCAGCTTATTTTGCATTTTAAGAAATTATGATTCCAAAAAAACTTTACAGTGAAGTTGGCAGGGCAGTATGACATTTTTTTCAAATAAAGGACTTCAAAATTTGGAACTAGAATTTCTTGAAATGCAGAATGAACTGCAAATTTTGAGCCTTACTGTAAATTCCTAGCATGTTTAGTTCTCAAGATACACTAAAAGGATCTGCTTACTTCACACTGAAGTTAAATTTAGGACTTCAAAATTTTTAACTATAATTTCTTGAAATGCATAATAAACTGCAAATTCGGAGCCTTATTTCAAGTTTCTTGCATGCTTAGTTCTTGAGATACCATCTGACCTACTAACTTCACTGTGAAGTTAGCAGGGCAGTATGAATTTTTTTTCAAATAAAGGACTACAAAATTTGGACCCCTAATTTCTTGAAATGCAAAATAAACTGCAAATTTGGAGCCTTACTTCAAGTCTCTAGCATGCTTGGTTCTCGAGATTTACTATATGCTAGCCAACTTCACAGACGTCCTTTTCAGAGCCTTAACAATTTAAAAACAGGAAATTTTAGTATTTATTACAGGTTTGAATATAAGAAATCAACGGTTCAACCACCTCCCCCAAATTTCCTTTTTATGATGAAATCAGCGACGCGGAAATATCAATTTAAACGAATATCAAAATATCAAATTTAAAATTTATCCCAAAGCTATATTATATTTTCTGTCACCAATATTGTTCAATTACATAGTCATATCAGCTTATTACTTAAAAGTGTCAATAAAAACATATTTAACTTAATTAAATAAACAAAAAGAACTCATTTTGTAAATTATATACCTACCTATACCTGCTCAATGATAACGAAACGTGATATTTTGATATCGAATATCTTGCATCCTCTGAATGACAATGAGTTGAATTGAAATTTCAATTTTTTTTCATCTCATCTCATCTCGTCTCGTTCGTTCTGCGCCTATTAAATTGAACATAAAGAAGAGAGATAAATTTCTTTTCAAAAATAAAAAATAAAAAAAGGCCTTGAATATATTTGGCAATAAATTTCATTCAATTGAAACACTTTCAGCATTCATCAGCACCATGATGTCGATGTATCTCTATAGCAGATCTGTTCTTTGCATTCTTAAATTAATCAACCATTTTTCCAGTGTCAAAAATCAATCTGCACGGAGTTTGTTTTTCGATTAAAAAAAAATGCACGACCTGGTTGCACGAAGTCACTCCAATTGTTAAAGGGGCTTAGAATTTTAGAAAAAAAAAATTGATTTAGTAATTTTTTTTAATTCAAAAAAATATTCTCTGTTGACATTTTGTCAGCAGATAGGAAGAGGAAGGCAGACTACGGTTCAATTTGCTTGAAGCTTTATTTTTTTTTTTTGCGAATTCAATACTGTACCTTAAATATAGGGCTAAATATAGGGCTAAGTTTAGAGCTGAATAATAAAAAAAATATATTTCCAGCAGCACGTACTATATTATTTGAGAGTTGACACCAACGATGATGACGACTATCATGCGGAGCAAAACAAGAAAATTGGCACACTATCTCCAACAAAGAAGGGTGCGTGAATTTCAATTTCTGTAGGTTAGTTAGTAGGTATATATTTTACTTTTATTATTTTTTAATCTTTATTACTTTTTTATCCTTTCGTTTACCCCAGCGAATTGAATGGAGATTTAATTAAAAACAACACCCACACCTCTTTAGAGTTCTAGATTTTGTTTGATTTTTTTTTTATTATTCAATTTTTAACGAGAAGCTATTCAAAAGCAAATGGACGAAAGTTATTGCCTTTATTCTAACACTGCCTTCCATTAGGATTTATGTTACCGAAACAAAGTCAATACATTTTCCAAAATAAAGACAAAGAACTCCATCACCGACCATTGTCAGTAAAATCTAAAAGCAGTGGCGTATGTATTCACAATTGTTTTTTTTTTTTTTTGGTTAAATCGGAAACAAACAGTTGAGAATCGTAAAAGCGAAATATAATCTGCTTTACGTTCTCGTTTTATTATAGTCAGTATACCCATTTAAAACCTAGGACGACACTCAGTTTATAGGTATTCTAAACGCAGTGAGGAGGAAAAGCCACATTTATTTCTTTTCGCTGCTTTGGTAAGTACCTTTAGTCTCATCTTTTGAATACAAAATATGAAATTGAATTAAAAAAAAATCTCACCACCCTCTCCCAAACCCAACAGGTAATTTAAGCTTTACGATATTGTCTACGATCAACCCAATTAAAACCATAAACTTCTCATTTCTTCAAAATATTTTCAAGAATTTTGATTCTTCTTGATAAAACTTATTTTCATTTGGTTTACTGCAACACCAACAAAGAAAATTTAAGTAGAATTGTGAGAACAATACAATTTTTGTTCGAACAATAGCATATAGATGATGGGTTATTTTTATATTTAAATTTAAATATGTTTTTTTAGGTCAAGAACGTACATATGTTTTAGGTTAATTACTTTGATTAAATTTTTTTAGTAATTTTTAGTATTTTTCGTTCTTTGCGTTTTGTGTAGTACAAAAATAAACATATATAATATCGTTATTTTACCTTTCGTTATTTTACCGTTATTTTAACAAACATTACTCTAGTGAAATAGACAGTTGCGTTCCTCGCCTTAAACAATTCAACCGTAATACTCGCGCTTCTAGGAATGCCCATCAGTTTACCCTTGAGCCCAACTTCGGACGTACTGTTAAGTACAGAGATTCTTTCTTTAGTCGCACTACACGAATGTGAAATGCTCTACCCAGCTCTATATTCCCCTCCTATTGTGATCTACCAGACATTCAAAACCCATGTTCACCGGTTTCTCCTTTCAAATCCCCTCCAACATACCTAATCGCTCGTGCTGTGTTTATCACTTTAAGGGTATTCACAACCCCTTTAGCGCGCGCTAAATATAAAAAAAATCATGTTTCAAAGCATTAGGACATGCAGAATAAAATAATAATGAAACATTTTTCAAAAACATTTAAATATTAATTATTTTTGTTCTGTTATTTTTCAAAAAATATGCATTCATAGCCGATTTTTCAATTAACAGCTGTGTTTTTTGAGAGAGTGACTAGTCACTCAGTAAAAGTTTTACACGGAAAACACAAGCAAAATTCTTTATAATAATTTGTTTTGTTATTGTTTTGCGTGTACACATTTTGCTGCGTTACTAAAAAAACACGGCTAGTATCAGTGTAATAAATACTATAGCAACACACACACAAGAATTTTTATTTTATTTGTTGAATAGATATACTATCTTTATCTTAAATTGATAAATTGGTCCTTAAACAAATTTATTTATAGCCAATTTCTTAATCATCAGCAATCAGCAACAGGAACGACGTTTTGTTTTATGCGAAGAATAAGTACTTTCTGAGGTTTAACTGACTATTAAAAATTTTGCCCTTAAAGATATAAATTTAAGAATTGATTTCTGGATTTAAAAAACTAGACTCAAAAACTAGAAACTTGGTAAAATTCTAGATTAGATTTACGGTTTAGGCAATCATCAACAATCTGCACTGCATTCAATGACAGGAAAATTATTGACACATGCACAATGTACATGTACAAATCAAAAATCCAAATCAATTATATGATCATCCTCTAAAACTTAAGCTTTGAAATAATAGTATAGTTAGTATAATTTTAGTTGCTATAATATTGATTTTTAAAGTGTCCCCAGTAAAATCATCATTTCCATATTACCCAGTAAAATCATCATTTCCAAGTTTTTGAAGATCATTTTTTTGAAAATGGTTCCTTTGATCACATCAAATTTTAGTACTCTATTTGAATTTATAAAAACAAACAAATAAAAACCCATATTGGATGGACATGATCACGTAACATGGGGGTAGCACAATGCGTACTGCAATCGTTTCAGAGGTTGTCAACCCACATAATAGGCAATAAGCACCATACCTAAATGAATCTGATGAACTGTGTGGCAGCCGTGAAATAGCTTGAATTTCAGCGTTAAAAAAAAACCATTGTGTTATTTCAATCACACCCTCAATATTTATATCATGGTGCGAAAAGCTATACAGTTTAACTGCGATTATGTTATCATACAAATTCCTTTTTAAAAAACTGATTTATTTCCGCATCGATATACTATTCAAATATTAATTTGGAAGGTTTTTGCGACCTATAGTGCAGATGTGTTTCGCTCTGACAACAACAATTGAGCTCTTCAGTAAGAATTGTTGTTGCCTTTCTTAGACACATGTTTTTAGTCGATGGCTACCGACGTATTTATAAAATAAGCTGCACTGATGTGCTGCAAATTATATAATTTCCAGGGGAATTTGGTTAAATTTTTGCAACTAGAGAGTTGTTGTAATTGCCCGTGGTCTGGCATTTTAATAAGCAGAAGATAATCAATAACAATTGAAAAATTGTTTTTGTTTTTTGTTAAGTGCACTTTTATTGAAATATTAATTTGGAAATTCCCCTGGAAATTATATAATTTGCAGCACATCAGTGCAGCTTGTTTTATAAATACGTCGTCGGTAGCCATCGACTCAAAACATGTGTCTAAGAAAGGCAACAACAATTCTTACTGAGAGCTCAATTGTTGTTGTCAGAGCGATACACATCTGCACTTTAGGTCGCAAAAACCTTCCAAATTAATATTTCAATAAAAGTGCACTTTACAAAAAACAAAAATAATTTTTCTATTGTTATTGTTTATCTTCTTCTTATACTATTTAAATGCTATTTATGAAAATAAAAAATATTTCCCAGCAAAGAAGCTAAAACTTTAAATTTTTGCATCCAAACGATATGGATACTCCCGATGACATATTCTGTAGATTTGTATAACATGTACAAACATACATTCATATCAGGGACTGTTTTAAGAACAAATCAGAACTACCAACAAATCATTATTGAACAAAATTATAAAGAAATACTTTCCTATAAAAATGTACAAACATACATTCATATCAGGGACTGTTTTAAGAACAAATCAGAACTACCAACAAATCATTATTGAACAAAATTATAAAGAAATACTTTCCTATAAAAATGCCCCAAATATGAATTCAATAATAATTAATTTTTGAAAAAGCGATTCAATATGAGTTTATTCTCACAGCAATCATTATAATTGTAGCTAAAAGTGACGCCAAATGCGTTTGTTTGATTTGCTTGCTTACCAATTTTTTGTCGCAGTTGGGTAATTGAAAAAAAAAAATTGTTGAAAAATAATAAATACGGCGGCGGCTCAAAAATTTAGGTTTCTGTTTGACTTTCAATTGAAATTGCATATTTTTGAGGCAAAAGAATCAAGTGCGCTTATATTGTGTCGGTAATAAGTTATATCCGTTCAAAACTTTGAGATCAGATAAAAGTTTTTAATGTTTTCTGTACTTGGATAATCTTAAAAAAATATGAAAAGTAATAAATTATTCGAAATTAAAATAGGCAGCAAATATTTGAACCTACACTGTGATCGAAAATTAACATTCGTAGAAGTACTTTGTGTTGAACTGGTAGAATAAAGGGCTGAGTGTTTAATAACAACTACAAGAAACGTGATTTAGAGCTACCAATTTCAAAAAGCAACTACCAGAAAACATAACAACTACCACTTAAAACAGTCTCTGATTCATATATCACTTCTTAGCAACGCTTTTTTAGATACTTTAGTTCAGCTTAAAATATAAATGACTTTTCGTTGAGTAAAAGAAATGACAAAACCGTTCAAGGAAATGAAAGCAATATCTTTCATTTCATTTTCATGAGAAAGTATACACATACATTACATATAAGTAATTTTGTTTTAGTTTTCCAAATAATTCATCGTACAGTAGGTATAAAAGAAAGTTTGTCCGAATCCATTTTTCAAAAAGAAGATACCATCTCTACTAAAATGAAAGAAATTACCTGCTTACTTATTTACGCTCATATAATATTACAATCCATTTATCTATGTTGGTGTGAGTAATGCTGAAGAGTAAACTAGAAGATTTTTTTAATTAACAGTCAAGAATTACTGTTGAAAATAAAACGAAGCTTCATAGTCAAGAAAGTAGTGTTGCATATTTTAGCCATCCATTAACCAACCAGAAGAAATCCCACAAAACAAGAAAAATGCAGTTACCTCTATAGAACAGTTTTAATGATACTGTTTACTTTGATTATTGCAAACAAAAAAAAAAGGAATAAGGGAAATTAAATTTCGTTCTGTTTTTTTTTTTTTATTAAATCTCCTTCATATTTGGGATATTCCGGAATATCTAGTCATTGACCAGGTTGATTTTGTTATAACTTTACAATTCGCTACTTCTATGTTAGTCATAAAATATTGCATTAAAATTTTGCATTATAATTTTGTACAAAACATTTAAATTAATAAAAAAATAGTTTTTTTTTTTTTGCTTTTTGAACACATAATTTTTTATAAAATCAAAAAATTTCAATATTGATATTTTAAGTAGTTTTTATTGTTTTTAACTCATACAAATATTATCGAACAATTACTATAGATCGTCAATGCCTAGCTACCTTCTCGTTTTAAGCTACAAGAGCAAGTCAATGCGATCCAGTCGTGTATTTTATTTCTGTGAAATTGAATGTGAATTGCATTACCCGACTACAGCTTTCCCTCCCATTTTAATATTCAGAACTTAAAAATTAATGTGCATCGGTGTCTCATTTAAAATCTTGTTTATTTTCAAAACGCTAAGTTCAATTACATTAAGGGTAGTCAAAACCCTTTGATTGTGGGCTCAATATACAGGTTTTCCCAACGTCACCGGCCAGACGAAAACCATGGGTTCCTGCGTTGATTTTAAGTCGAAAAGCTAAAGGGGTATTTTTTTCGTATTCGCTTCTTTTTCCACTTATTTTAAGACTTATTTCTTTAACTAGCTTTAACTTTGCCGAAATATAACTGGTTCTGGATATTTTTTTATTTTAGCACATGTTTTTACTCGTCCTACAATTTTTGTCTATGCTGATAACGGTTTTCTCTGCAATTTATTATCAAAGCTAATTTATTTCAATTTTGTTATTTGGTAAAATTTTTGTTTACAAAAACACTTTAATAAGTATCACATTTTTTTATTATGGAAGCCCAATTCGTCCTCTTAAAAATACTTAATCTTTTTTTTAACAAAAAAAAAATATATTTAAAATTATAACGAAATGCAGTGATGATGCGTTAGTGAATTTGCACAATATTTCACCTTAATAGACACATGGAATTATGTTCCTATCTAATATTTTCTTTGTGTGACGCAAGTTTACATTTTTACTTCACTTCGATAGTGACGCTTAATATGCGTAGGTAAGGTGTTTATAACTCTGAAGCATTATCATGAGGCGTTATTATGCATTAAAGCTTAGAAAATGTAAATATGCAAACTACAGTTGATTTTATTCTCAAAATAAATTAAAACTCTAAATATATTGTATCTCCGACACTGTGGTTCATTAGTTTTTAATCCACTATATAAAATCTTAACTTTCAAGCTCATCCTCATCCGCTTAAATGCTATCTTCTGTATGTGTATCAAATATCAACATCGAATACGAATACCCCTTTGCATTTTTGCTGTCATCAATAATTTCTGAGATGAGAAAACAATATAATTTATTAATTCCACGGCAACGAGGAGATTTAAATCGATTTCAAGGATATGCCATCATATGGCATATACAATATACATAAGAGAGTATATTCGCTCATAGCCATTAACCTTATCCAATAATATAGGGGAGATAAATTTGTTGGTGTGTTTGTTGTTTGAGTGCATCTATCTTCTCTCGGACACATTTACTGCGCCTGGAGGGGTTTTGCAAATGTGAATATGACATCCCACACTGACCATAAAACAGACACGAGTTCTGCGGTCAAAGCGAGGCTGATGTGTGCCGGCCCCAACTCTTTACCAGAATGTTTCAGTAGTTTGCGGTCACTGCACAGACACACACCAGTGGTGGTGGCCACCCAAATCGATTTGAGGAGGGTCGGTCGTTCCATGCAGTTCCGGACCCAACTCAAACTCTAAAAGTGAAAAGTTTTTCTTTTGCTTTTTTTATTTCTTAAGGATAAACACCTTAGGATACCACAGGCAGACAATTGCAACCAAGTCGCAACAGCGCCACCATACGAGTAGCATCAGCAAAAACAGAGTTGTCAGTCTCCTCTTATAATATGCGAGATGCAGCTGGACCTGCATATAGTGCAAGGATTTTGTTTTGTTGCTGGAGAGTCGCCTGTGGATTGTGCACTTCAGAACCACACATGAATGTGCTTTTTTATGGCGATGGATATTTAACCCATAGAGCATAATATTTTATCATATTGCGCCAAGAAAATATTGGAAGTGAGAAAAAAGGATATCACGAAGCTCTTATGTACATACTCGTACATATATGAACAAACGTCTAGAGGGATTAAAGTGTAAGACAGACAGAGTAATAAATAATGGGGTAACCACACAAGTTGCAAGAATAAATGGGGTGATACAGAGTGATGCACGAGGAACAACCCCTTTTATCGAAAGATCCTCTTCAGTATGAAGTGTTTTATTAAAGATTATTCGAATCCTTGGGAAAAAGAGGAAAGTTTATCGTTGTTGTTGATGATGGAGGATGTTGAATGTTAGGCATGTTCGAGAGGCTCTTTGACAAGAATAACGGATATGATAGTATTCTCTCCTTTAAGTTCCCTGGATCTAGATGGGTTTGGGGTGTATATTAAATGCTATTTTATTTAGACCCATGATGAAGTAAATTATATGAAATGATGGTCGTGAAGACGTAATAAGTTATTTGTTTTTTTCTTCTTTTTTTGTTGTATATTTAAGTGAGAGGTTTTCTACGGGCTTCTTGAGAACATCAAATATTTAAAAGGGTGCCTCTCTTAATTATTAATTTCAAATTGGCAACAAATTCCTTAGAGTTAATTAGTATTTGTATTCGAGGTCTTTTATATGAAGGCACCTACATATATACAAAAGCACGACTTGAGGAAAAGTGGCTAAAAATTTGTTGTGTTCGCTGAGGAGAATATTGCTTTCTTTTGAAAATTTGAGTAAATAAAATATCTATTTCAAGGAATATCAGGGGTATAATGGCTTTTGTGCTATTTTAATAACTTTTGACTTTAATTACGAGACTTAACTTATCATTAAGCAAATAGCTAATAAAAGTTTCAACCGGTCGATTGAATGAAAAAGTCGGCAGAGAAGTTAAGATTTATTTAAGTCCAGGGTAGATAGAACATAATTTTGAAAAATAGGTTTTGGTATTTTGGCAAGAGAGTGAAACTCTACACTGATTCACAATTTTACTTAAAAACAACGTTTTGCACATGTCATCACAGACGAGGAAGATTACTTAATTATGGAAGCATTCTAAAATCTTTTTGGCGATTAAACTATCCGATAAATTTTCCAAAAAACTATTACTTGCCGATTGACATACACATAATAACTCTTTATTGTCGCTGCATAGGTAAATGTGGACTTCAAATACCATCACAAGTAAATTAACTAAGTGTCTTTATAATAAATATGTATACAAATAAATTTAAGAAACATGAATGCCTTAAAAAAATATACAAAATACTATAACTTACAAAAAAACGTCATCATTAATTTTTAAAATATTCGCATTGTTTTATTCTTACCTGTAAGAAAAGAACAATATATTAGTTTATAATTTGTTTGAGTAAAAAAAAAAGATCACTATGTTCTTTTAAGAAAAGTGAAAGGTAAATTAAAGGTCAGGAGATCTAATGGCAAAGTAAAATATATATATTTTTACCTTAACGAGCTAAGAATTGTACGCAAAAATGTGCTAGTTAAAAATAGTTTTAATATTTTAAAAACAAAATTAACGTTATAAACTTATATGAGATAATCTTTTAAACAAAGAGGAATACAAAAATGGAAAATAAATTCTCCTTGATAGAGTATAATTTAGGACAAAACAGAACTTTACTGAATAGACCAACTATTTTGCTATCTGGGAGGAACACATTTGCGCTAAAGATTGCATTATTGAATAAAGTCCATAAACGAAAACATTTATTGTGTATTGTTTTCATTTGTGTCTTCTTTTTCTTTATATAAAATAACTAGGGTGTCCGCGACCGCTTCGCTGGTCGTTAATAAAAACTCGAAATTCTCTTCAAAATGTTTATCTATTGTAACACTCTTTGGTACACAACATTTTTTGTCTTTCTACTTGTGGAATATATAAATAACGCTGATGGTTTGCCTACTCTGGAGCATGCAACATATAACCACACATATGTGAAAATACTGGGTATTCTAAGTCTATGCCACACACTTCTAAAGACTGGCATTCTTAAAGCAAGGCGGATTGAAAATTGAATGGCAAATCAGATGGAGTAAGGGGAATTGGAGGAATAAGAACGTCTTCTCCCTTATGCTTTCCTTTTAAAATTGTGGCTTCGATTACATTATTCATTAAGCGCTTAACAGTAAGTCTAGTTTCATTGCAAAATTTTTGTTGATTTATATTCCGAAGCTAGGATTGACACATTGACTTTTAATCGTAAATTATGGGGTGGCATTCCTGGTCAATCTAGTGAATTAAGAAATTCTGTTGGATAGTTCACTACGTCATCTTCGTTTATAATAGTAAAAAAAAAAATAAATCGGGTGGCACAACGGCTCATGAAGAACCAGGACCTAGTGACTAACAACTCGCAACCATTCCCGTGTGCGCCTTTCGACAGGAATGGAAGGGACCTACAATTTTATGCCAAATCCGAACGGCTAGACGAGAAGCACTTATTCGTGACAAGTGATACTCTTGGAGGATTTGTCAATTCCTCGCAAGAGGCAGTAGCCCTGAAAAAAAAACTTTTTAGTTTATAGGTGGACGAGGCTGGGAAGCGATCCCAGACCTCCAGCGTGACAGTCGAACGAACTAACTCCGCACGTCTATAATAGTATCATTTTGAATATCCCAATTAACATCGTTAACATTTTTATTTTTTCCTGCCATATTGCTCGTTCGCTCAACCAAGCATGATCTTTGTATGGATGTCCAATGTTTGGAAAAACTTTTTTAATCAACTCTTCTTTAGTTTGGGTAATCTCACAAAAATTTTCCGACAGTGTTATTAATCCATCATCAATGGGTATTTTGCCATCTCCAATATTCAACAACTGCTTTGAAAACTCAACGGCCGATGAATCGTTTTGCAATTGGACACGCATATTTATTGTCAATCTGATTGTTTTGACATATCTCCACAAATAAGGTGATTTCAAGCCTGCATTAATTTCATCCGCTGGACTTGATTGTGAAACTACGGGCAATGATTGTCGAAAATCAACCGCCAATAATATGAAGACACCACCAAATAAATTTTGATTGTTTTGAAGATCTTCCAATGTTCTATTCAAAGCTTCCAATGATTTCTTATGAGCGATCGTGCATTCATCCCACACAATAATCTTACATTGTTGTAATACCTGTGCGAGTTCTTTGGAATGTTTGTAACATGTGGGTGTTTCATTAATATGAATGTTCAATATGGTAACTTCAGTAGGCCGATTCTGAAAAGCCCGGCCGATCGCTTATATTGGCGGATTTGTATATTCTTACAGCCGAATCTATAAAGAAATTTTAAAGGCTTCTTAACTCTAAACTACCTCTAAATATCACTTAAGTGTGAAATCGGTATCTATAATCAATTTCCACATTTAAGCAACGTAACTTAAACACCTCTTAACTTAAACACCATCCAAAGCGTTTAAAGGCTACGCAAAGCCAACTTAAATATATTTTGACAGATGAGAATTGTTTTTTTTTTATCAAAACAAATTGTGCGTAGGTTGAGTAAGGAAATATTTATGTGTGTACTGTGATGGCCGGTTTTAAATTGTTTTGTTTTGTTTTTTTTTTGTTAAAGAAAATAATATAATAAATTATATACTTTCTCACCAATATAGGAAGGAAATTTCTGAACACAAAATAAAAAAAAAAAAAAACAAAATGGAATGGTTTTATTTCTTCTGTCTTCTGTGTTTGACGATGCATACACACATACACCCAGTTGCTTCTCTTTCTGTCTTATTATTTGTGCACTCTTTTGTGTTTGCAAATTTTTTTTGCAATCTGACAGAAATAGCTTGAGAGTGAAAAATGTACTAGAAATTTGTATCAGATTTGTCAATTTTCTTGCGTTACGTTACATTACGGTTGTTTAGTTAAGTATGAAAGAAATATTGATTATAGATACAAATTTAAGTAACGTGATTTAAAGGCAACTTTAATATTTAAGCAAGCTTAACTAAATAACCTCTGAAAGGCATTTTAAGATAATTTTATAGATACGGCTGTTAGTTTTCAAAAAGGCTTCCGCTTTCCAGTTTTTGTTTTAAAATTATAGGTTTCTAGGTGATCGAAAAGTTTATGATCAATTTAAAACAAAAAATGGAAAGCAAAAGAGCCTTTGAGAATAAGAAAATAAAAATCCGCCATTGAAAGCGATCCGCCGAGCTTTCCAGAATCCGCCTAAAGTGCAGAATGTGCAGTTCGACCACCTTCCAATAAGGTAGCAGCAATTCCCGATGAAGCGAGCGCCAATACAACATATTTTGTTTTGTGACCGAATACATTCTAAAATCAGCGAAATTAAAAATGTCTTTCCGGTACCTTCAGGTGCATCCGGACAATAAAATCCACCTTTGAGATCATAAACAGCTTTCTTGATTTATAAACACTGAATTTTCGGATTCTATAAAGAATTGTTGTTTTGTTTGATTATTACTTTGAATGACAATAATAAAATCTGAATTTCCGTTTTTATTGGGTAGGTTCAGAGAACTTAGGCGACTTGCAAGTAAGGCAAATTTTTAGACTGTGATTGGTCAGCTGTCGAAAAATTGTTTCAAATGAAAGGAACTTTTGACAGATGGGCAATCACATTCTAGAAATTTGCCTTACTTGCAAGTCCCCTCTGAACCTACCCATTCTATAAACAAAAGCTGTTTGATTTTTCTTCGTTTTGTTTTTTTTACTTTGAATTTTTTTTTGGTATAAAAATGGTAAGCTGTCACAGTAATTTTTTTTACAAACAAACCTGCTACAGATCAAACCTTTGCAACAACAAAAAAAAATCATCAAATTTGGAGCTACCAAACTTGAGATATAAGAACACAAATGATT
Organism: Melangyna quadrimaculata; assembly: GCA_949320155.1. Lineage (NCBI taxonomy): Eukaryota > Metazoa > Arthropoda > Insecta > Diptera > Syrphidae > Melangyna > Melangyna quadrimaculata. The sequence continues at coordinate 9,742,519 of OX439485.1, read as the reverse complement.
TTTACCTAACTTTAGAATATTTTATTTTTCAAATACTGATTTGATTCGATGAAAATTTAATCTTAACTATTATATAAAGACGAAAGAATTATTTTGTTCCTTCGGGCATAACTCATAAGATAATTAAGTGATTAACTTGAAACAAATTTTATATTATTTTTTATGTCTATGAGAAGGTTTAAGAATATTTTTTATTTCTTAATTTGTTTAAATTTTCAGAATATTATTGTTTTTTAATTTTTTGCCACCTTTTTTCTAAGAGTTTGTCCCAAATACTCACTCAAAACGGTTTGATATTTTAAAATAATATTTTTTTTTTATAAACTCAACATTTGTATGCAAATTTTAAGACCTTTATATTTTCTTAATTATATAAACAAGCTGAGCAATAAATATAACTTTTGAAAGTAATACATTTTTTTTATTTTTTCTATCCCTGGTTCATTTTTCATTTCATTCCAACATTTTCCTTTTTTTCGCTTCATGCGACGTCACAGGTCACACACAAACGAATTCCAGTTTCTTTTTGTTCTCCCACGTTTTTTTGGCTGCACACTAAGTTTATTTTGTTCTCTTCCGTCAACTGATTTCTTGCTTTTTTTGAGTGAAAGAATAGGTCCGTTCCTTTTCTTTAAATATCTGTGATTTTCTGTGCATTTGTGTGATTTTCAGTCCAAAGCCGTTCCCGTACTCAATAATTTGACAGTTTTTGACAAAAAACAACGCTCACGAGTGAGTAAATAATTTCCCCTAACTGTGATTTTCAGTCCGAGAAATTTCTTCGGACTGAAAATCACAGCACAGCAAAATGTCAATTTGAGAGAAAAAGAATGAAAGCCAAACATCGTGCCTTACTTGTCAAACACATTAGGTAATACTGAATTTGGTTGAATTTGCGTTCCCGTACTTTGGCACAGTTATGATATTTTTGAGAATATATTAACATTGCTCTCCAAGATCTGACAGTTTGTGATTTTCTGTGCACAAAGTAAAGGATCGGACCTAATAGTAGAGTAGACATACAATTGAGTAGGTATGTCTGTTACGAGAGAGAACAACAATTAAAATAAAAGTCGCAACAGATTATGTATGACTCAAGATGCAACAGTTTTTAAGGTAAATATTATGTAAATCATACAAAAAGGAAACATGTTTGGCAAAAAATAAAATGTAGTACCTGTTTCTGCAGTTTTAAGGTAAAATTGGTCAAAAACGTGGCAGATAGCATTTGCATACTTTTTGTATGATTTAAATAAATGTTACCTATAAAATAAGGAAATACTTTTTTTTGAACATCCATATGACAAATAGTTTTTCTTACGCCTTTTGCTTTAAATATTGACAATAGTATTTAAGAGGCACATTATGATACAAATATTTAATTTTTTCAACCACCCTTGACATTTTGAGAATGTTAAAAGATTCACAATCCCAACCACAAGTAGAGGCGTTGCGTCGCCGTGCGTCGATTAGTTTTTATTTTATGTTCTCTGACTCAATACCATACCTATACACTACGTTTATTTTTGTTCTTGCGTTGAGTGAAAGAAAAGTAGAAATACAATTGAGTACATTATGCCTGTAAAGTCTAAATAAAAATTTACGGCCGAATTTATAAAGAGATTTTAAATGCTTCTTAACTTTAAACTGCCTCTAAATATTACTTAAGTGTGAAATTGATATCTATAATCAATTTTCACATTTAAGCAAAGTAACTTAAACTCCTCGTAACTTAAACGCCATCCACCGCGTTTAAAGGCTACGCAAAACCAACTTAAAAATATTTTGACACATGGGAATTGTTTTTTTTTTGTATGAAAACAAATTGTCCGTAGGTTCTATATCATGTGTGCACTGTGATTGTAATGGCCGAGTTTTAATTGTTTTTTTTTTTTAAGAAAATAATATAAGAAATGATGTTTGGTTTCATTAAATAAATGGAGTTATTTGTTTATGTCACATACCTATGTTTTCTCACCAATAAAGGAAAGAAGTTTCTGAAATCAAAATAAAAATAAAAACAAACCAAAATGGAATGGTTTCATTTCTTCTGTCTTCTGTGTCTGACGATGCATACACACATACAAACAGTCCCTTCAAGCAAAATCACGGACCCAAATTTCTCGGTTCACTTGGGACTCCAAAAAAAATGAGTGTCTCACACACAATAACAAATTTTCTGTGTACGCATGTAAAAAGAACGAGAATCGAGAGTATTTTTTTCAAGCATCGAGAAATAGAGAGAGTATAGGCGAAGTATACAATCATTTTGCCTTAATTTCCACCACTTTTTTTTTTTAGTTCAGTTTTGTAGGTAGCGTGGCGAAGACGGTTGCTTTTTTATCTCTTTTTTCTTGTTAACACTTTTAACCATTTCCAATCAGAAATGCAAGTTTCTATTTATTAAATGTAAATTTATATTTGTGGAATGATGTCATGTGCGAAATAGTATTTAGAAAATCTTTTATGAATGATAAATAAAAAAAAACTCTTGAAATGAAAAAATTCAGTTTGTTTTATTTTTGTAGTCAATGGAGAAACTGGACTAGATGGGAAGTTTTTTTTAATGCTTTTGGGTTGGGTATGCCTCAATTCATTCATTTTTTTTGGAACCGTTTTAGATTCCATTTGGTTTCGGTTCTCCGAGTATGGTGAATTCAAAAACTCTCTCTCACAATACATTCACATAATGGCTCCGTGGTGATTCTAATTTCCATACTAATTTGAGCCACAAAACGCAGTTTTTCGATCCGTATTTGGATCCGAATGCGAAGTCGTCCATACGTTGTTTGATACGTTTGCGGACCGAAAACGAGCTCGCTTGCTTGAAGGGGTTGCTTTCCTTTCTGTCTTATTGTTTGTGCGCTATTTTGTGTATGCTTTTTTTGCAATCTGACAGAAAAAGCCTGAGAGTGAAAAATGTACTAGAAATTTGTAGCAGTTTTGTCACTTTTCTTGCGTTACGTTACCTTACGGCTTTTTAGTTAAGTATGAAAGGAATATTGATTATAGATATAAATTTAAGTAACGTCTTTTAAAGGGTACTTTAATATTTAAGCAGGCTTAACTAAATAACCCCTAAAAGGCATTTTTAGATAATTGTATAGATACGGCTGTAAATTTATTGTTCTCTGATTCCCATTCCAACTATACACGTACACACACACCACACTTTTCTATCTGCGTTATTTTTGCGTATTTTAAGTGAATTATGCGTATTTTGAGTGAAAAAAATAGTATATAATTATATATAATTGAAGAGTAAGATGTATGTAGATACAATATACGAAGGAAACGAAAGAGTTAAGAGATTGTTTGCATTTCAAAAAGCAAACACAAAATATTGTTTGTACACATTTCAGAAAAGGGCATAAAAATACGAAAATTGTCAAAGATAAGGAAATTTTAACTTTTTAGTGTTGTGCACATGAGTTTGAAATTTTGCTTAGAGATACAGTTTTTTTTTCTTTTGGGTAATAATAATAATAATAATTATTGTGTTAAACAGTAGGTACCTGTGTAAAGTAAAAAGAAAAGCGAGAATGTGTTTGTTGAAGTTCAATTTAAATTAGTACCTAACCTATGTTAGTGAATTATTCTAGCCTCGCGACGTTTAATTACGTTGTATTATTACCCAATTCCTTTTTGTCATGCATAAAATACAATTTTCCAAAAAAAGTCAAATCTGGATAAGCGATCCCGAGACGCAAAACGAAATGTGTTTATCGCACTAATAAGCAAAGTTTAGAAAAACTGCCAACATTGTGTATCCGGAAGCTTTAACATTAATAAAAAAAAATAAAATATACAATACAAATGTACATACATGTAAAACCCAACGTTTTTTTTTTTTGGAAAATTATGTCCCTGACAGATCATAAAGTTCTTTATTTGGTAAAAATACATAAACTTTTTTTTAATAAAACTATAGAAACTGGGGTTAGCCTTATTTGTAGCCTATTATGTATGTTGTAAACAATTCACGATTCCTAAAACTGCGAAGCAACGCGAGCACGGGTTGCTAGTAAATAATATACCTACGTTGTTATCTTCGTTTAGGCGTATTATGAAAACATACATTGTGGGTAAGCACATCAATACAAATTAAAATCGGCTTTATTTTGAGATTTCTGAAAAATTCAAAATTTTAAATAATTTAAATAAATAAATTGGGTGGCCCAACAGCTCGTGAAGAACCAGCGCCTAGTGAAATAACAACTCGCAACCATTCCTGTGTGCGCGTGTCGACAGGAATGGAAAGGACCTACAATTTTATGCCAAATCCGAACGGCTAGTCGAGAAGCACTTATTCATGATAAGTGATAATCTTGGAGGATTTTTCAATTACTCGCAAGAGGTAGTAGCCCTGAAAAAAACTTTTCAGTTTTTAGGTGGACGAGGCTGAGGAGTGAACCCAGACCTCCAGCGTGGCAGTCCAACGAACTTACCAATACGCTACGGGCTGATACCAACCAATATTTTTTTAAGTAAAGTTGGTTTAATGGTTAATAAATGTTTAAATGTTAAGTTCAAAAATTGAAAGAATTCAATTATGAATAAATTTAGCAAAAAACTGATTAAAAGTAAAGCTTTTTTTTGTTTTGTTCGTCTCAATATTAAAATTAAAATTGTATCCATCAGGTGGCACTGAATTCAAGTTTTAACAATTCCTACATTTATAGATAAAAATTATATTTTGCAGTAAATATTGATTTGTGTAAGAAATGAAAATAACAAAATCGGAGCAAGATAGCACCATGGTATAGAGTTAAAAATAAATTATTTTCCTACAAATACGTTGTTAGTCTAGTGTCAAAAAAATACAATAAATTGGTTCATTGGATAAACGACAAAATTATGCCGTAAAAATGCTATAGTTTTATTTTCTCAAAAACAACGTTGAAAAGTACACTAGGGCGTATACGCACTTTTTCTTATTTGATTGAACTTTTAACCTAATTTAATAAATTTTTGTTTGTACACACTAATTTAATTTATTAAATGGATATCAAATAAAAGCTAGGACCTCTACGTGTTGAAATGCTCTAATTGAATTTTAATTGTTTTTGACGCGAGTCAGACCTCTTTTTTGTAAGAATTTCCATATAACATGCGATGGGATAATCATGTGACTGCCTCCCAGACAAGTAAAATCATCCGCGCGATAAATTGATCGGATTGTACTGTGTCATGAGACATTTTGAAGTTAGGATAATGTATTAGGGCGTTTTCGAAAACTCCATCTGCGTCAAAAATGCTAAAGAATTTTTCTATGCCATTAATTTAGTTAAGTTTTTCTTTTCAAAATTTGAGGAGCAATGATCAACTTTCAATGAAAATTCTAGTGTAAACGGAGTTTAGTTATAAGTTGATCACATCAACTAATAGAAAAATGATTATTTCCAGACACACTGGTATATCAGCAATGATTTGTTAAAATTTTTAACTATATAAAAAGTAATTAAAAGTAACAGAAATCATCAAAGAATATAGTTAAAATTTAAACTAAATTTACTTTTGTGGTAACTTTAATGACGTCTTTTATTCAATAATTTGCCATCTCATAAAACAGAATAGATCCAAAAGGATATATAAGGACGTTTTGATTAACATCTAATCAGATATACTCTGTATTTATGTTACTACCAATGTATATATAAGTCGTTAATTAAATGTACACATCACATTTGGATAATCATTATCATTACCTTGAGGCTCAAAGATTTATTCCCATTAGACATCCCTTAATACTTCATCCCTATGCATTAATAGGCACTCTTTCACAAATTCACTCCAGACATGTATAATCGTCTTCATACATAAGCCATCAAAAGGGATGGCTATTCCTTTTTTTTTTGACGTCGAAAGAAAATTATAAAGAATATACGACATACATAAAATCTAGTCCAGAAAAGTGGGTGATATAGAGTAGCCGTCCCACAAACACTTCATCGTGGAAAAAAAGTACGAAATATATGTAAATGACCTGATTAAAGTTATATACACAGCACAGAAATTCAGCACTCTGAAAAACTCCGTTTGTAGATGGAATGGAAAAAAATAAGGATAAGGATAAGGATAAGCCTCCGAAATCGGGGTCATCACAGCTATATAAAGATGAGAAAATACCGTTTCAGTTTTCGCCAAAAAAAAAGCGTTCTTTGAAAGTATTCCATCAAAAGAAATTCATAACATTTTGTAAATTCCTTCCTTTCCGTTTCTTGTTCATTTTTCTGTTGCGCACAAAAACAAAAAAAAAAACAACAAAAAATAAAAACAGGACAAAGACAAATTTCATTTCCTTAAGGCAATTGTCCGACATGCCACCACCAACATCAATTTGGCATCATCCTTTTTCTTTCTGATGTGTCTGTTCATATCTCATCCTTCCTTCTACAGCTCAAAAAAAAAAAACAACCAAAAAGTATGTCAAATTCTAAGACTATACCTAGTACGTGTTGGAAAGTTGTCTCGCACATTTATATATAAACACACAGGACGACACAATTCTGCCGAAGACAGGCAATTTTGCTGATCTGCGTGTGTGCTTATGACCTAAGGCGACAGGCTTTTTGACATATTGCCTTGTTCTACCTGTTGATGCTCGAAAAATAGTTACAGGATGCTTCGATATTTTTATTCTGAGGATGAAGATGTAAGACTATTTTTCTTTTTTCAACAGACTTTAAGTTTCTCTAGGCCTAGTTGACACGAGATTATACCGCACGTTTTTATAGCTGTACACCTACGAACAAATGAGCAGTGGTGCATACATTTACCTAGAACTTTTCACACGATGATTTCTCAGCAAAACACGTGTTTACCAATAAAAACGTGCGGTGTAATCTTGTGTGAACTAGGCCTTAGGAGTAGTTTTCACTGGTTGTATGTGGGACTAACGGCACTCTTTAATAGATGGTTACGGCTCAGAAGTCAGAACCTTTCGTTGGACTTAAGTCCTGAGTTTTGACTTGGATTTATGTATATTTCACATCAGCGAGACAGAAGTTTATACTTTAACTATATTGTTTTGAAGACGGGTCAAAACGCTTGCAGAAGGGCTCCGGAATCTTAGCACATTATTTATGGAATATAAGAATAAAATGTTTGTCATCTAAAAGGTCAGTTATTGGTCAACTAAATTCATAAAATTTGTAATCAATAGTTAAAGTTGTTACAAGGTAACGAGAACGACCTATTTTTGACGCCTCATTTTTAGGTTATTCGCATAAAAAGTAGGACTAAATATTCCTAAAGGGTTAACTAGTTCCAGTTACTAGTCTATTTTTTTATGAATTTAAAAAGTTTTTTTGTGTCGTCGGAGCACCTCATTTGTGATTTTCAAAAAAAAAATATGTGCCAAAAAAGCTTTAAAAATGCATAAAAAAACAATCAATGGCTGATCAATTTCTGAACCTATTTGACTGTTTATGAAGATTTAGAAACCTGTCAGATAGTTTATTTTTTTGAATATCCCAAAAAATGAGGTGTTAACAATCTCTACTACCTTCAAAAAGCTGATAAAAAATATTTAAACAGTTCTATAGCTGACCAATTACTAAAACTAGCTGACCATCTTTAACGTCATCCAAAAATCTTTGTAAAAAATAAGAACCCACCTTGACATCTCAGTGGTTAAAAGTGGCGCCCGAGTAAGTATAATTATGGATTTTAATAAATCAATCATTGCTTATTTGTCATTAACATAAACAAAAAAGTATGACTAAGGATTTTCCAAAAATCTAGATTCTTCTCGCCTCGTTTATCTTATATCAATATGTATTCGTACAGTACATTTCCACGGTTATCTTGAAACTATGTTAGCAAGTAGCCGAGGGGCAGATTATGACTCTTGATGTTTTCATAATTTCATAATGTCCGTCGATAGGGAAACTTTCACCTATTAAGACTAACGCAGTAACTTGCAACTTTTTATATTTTTTTTGGCGTAAGGCAATAACGTCCAATGAAAAAATGCCCAATCGATTTGGAAATATAGCCCCAAAAACTCTGAACAAATTTTAGTTGTAATTTTGTTTTCAATTTTGGGGGTTCTTTCCATTTTTTGAAATTTTTATTGAGATGAAATTTTTTTATTAAGATCAAAATTTTAAGTTGAAATAGAAAACTGGAAATAAGGCCAACAAAAAAGAAAATATTGTCAAAAATAATTACAAAATAATGAAGTTAATCTTGTAAATGAATATTTTGCTGAAACTACTGTTGTAGTTAGTTAGTAGGCGCCTGTCTGATGGCGACTGAGCATACCCTAAGCGGAGCGACGGAGTCACTTTAGCGAAGTTAAAATTAGGGGGTTAAAATTCACGCAAGGTACTCTTGTTAAAGAAAACTAGACAATAAATTCCGTTAAAATTTTGTTTGGAAAAATCGCCCAAAATTGAGTAAAGAACCCCCAAATTTTACAAAAAACAATGAACATTCAAAATATTTGGGCAGCATTTCCATTTTATTATTTGGATCAAACGTAATTTTGAGCCATATATTTCCAATTTATTCTTTGTTTTTTTGGGAGATAAGAAATATATCGGCGATAATTCCAATTCGATAAAGGCGCTTTTTCCTTGGGCATTATTGCCTACCGCCATTTTTTTTTTGCAATTATATTCCCGAATTTCTATTTCATCAAATAACGAGTGTTATTGAATAATCTGCTAATTTTACATTCTAGTAATTTGCTTAAAGGCTACAAATCAGCAGTTTTTTTTTTTTGAATAAGCTAAGTCCAAATTTCGACATTTCATAAGATTGACCTCACAATGAAGTCAGCAAGTCACATTGTGTATCTCATGAACCGGGCATGCTAGAAATTTGCATTAATGATCCAAACTTCCATTTTTAGTTTGGTATATTAAAGAATGCTTACTTCTTCACTGGGGTTGTATGATTTTTTTTCCATTGAGTACTTCAACATTTGGATCAACCGTATTCTAAAAATGCAGAAAAATAATTTCGATTCTTTTTGCAAATTTCTAGCATGTTAAAATCTCGAGGACTTTATACGACCTTCACAGTGAAGTAAGCAGGTCACTCGATTACATCAACTATTTATTTGATTAACTGCAAATTCGGGATTCTAAATCTAAGCATAAACTGCAAATTATTGCGTTAGGTCCATAATACTCTTGGTGGGAGTTTTAGTTCAATTTAATACTTAAGTTAAAATAATTAAAATAAAACACCCTGTTTAGCGTATAAAATAACTTGGCTTCCATATTCAAGTAAACTTAGAAAATCTATTCAGCTGTATTCCTTTTTTTGGCCTCACTCGCATACTTCTTTATAACGCCATCGTCGAAGTGAAAAGAAAAAATATGTTTTTCATTCTTATTTTGCTAAAAATACATAATGAAAGCCATATCTATTGTCTGAAAGTTTATTTAGTCATTCAGTCATTCATAACTACTATAAGAAAAACAATTTTATGTTTGTAAACTTTTTTTCGGTCTACGGGCAAAAAAAAATTACAAAAATGAATAAAATAACAGTTGTGAGCGACAGATAGGTCAACACAAGGAAGAGGTAACCTTTAATTATGTAAATGGCTTAGAAATGTGTTTCGAATTGTATGTATCTATATAGGTAGGTATGAGGTAGGTATGTCAAGTGCAGGAAGGATAAAGATTTGTTTTGACAGGTCGAAGGGAGTATATTGCGTGTCGTCTTCGGATTCTGGTTCAGATAAAATGTCAGATCGGATTTTTTCTTGCTTGTGATATGACTGTATAATACTATGCCAAAAAATGAAAGAAGATATTTATCTTGAAATGTATTTTCTCAGGTGGGCCTTTAAATGTGTAATAGAATTGTACTACGTGGAATTGATATTATGCAAAGAAAAAAAAATCATCATCTTTTGAATGAGAAAGTTGCGTTATTTAAGAATTTACCTGTGATGGGGTTGGGTTGGTTCAATGTGAGCAGAAATGTTTTCAAAATATGAAGGTATCTTATATCATGATATGGAATACTTTACTTACTTAAAGTATGTACATACAAATAAGTTTAACAAAGAATACTTTTTCTTTGATATTGTGCGATGTTGCTTTCAAATAAGACACATAAAGCTCAGGATAATGTTTCTTAATATTCAGAGACATTTCAAGAGAAACTTCTTTAGGAATTATTTTTTAATAATTTTTTTTTTTTAATAATTTAACTATATACCTGTACTCAGGTCTTTTAAATGCAATGCACGGCACTAGTTGAAAATTAATGAAATTCCATGGGTGGCATCTAGTTGAAACTGGGGAATATAGAAAAGAATGCTGCCTAGACTAGGGCTCGAACCCACACGTCCAGGTTAGCAGTCAAACACTATATTCACTGTGCTACCCACCCACCTTAAATTTATTTCCTCAACTGTAAATTATATTCCATTTAAATAGAAAATTTAAAATATGTAACTTTTATGTGTAATTATTTGTAGAATACTTTTATTTATATTGTTTTTTAATTTATGAAAACAAAACAGGCCTTTGTTTTTCGATTTCATATTTAAGAAAGAAATAAATTAAATATCTTATAACTTTAATTCATTATATTTTCAAAATGATGTACTTCAAAATTTAGTTTTCTCAAAAGATAAAACAAAAAAGGAAGATATATTAATAAGGCCGAGTTTGTTCACAGTGGGTTCTCTTAAGTAAGGCTGGCCACGAGACGAGACTCCGCGAGAATTTTGTAAGTCTCGTCCCGGTTTCGTAAAAATCGAAAATTTTCAGTCTCATCTCGGTCTCGTGTCGGTCTCCTATACTAAATCTCGTCTCCGAAAAATACGATTTCCGTACGACCTGTTGATTATTGAACGAAATATTTTCGATTATATGTAATTTGATTATGTGGAGGAGAAAATAAATATTTAACTGAAATTAGATTTTTTAATTTATTAGTCTCTCTGTAAATTTTGGTCCAAATATACAGTCTCGTCTCGGTTTCGTCTTGGGTGATTAAGAGGCCTCGTCATGCGAGACCGAGACTTTTTTCGTTTCGTGGCCAGCACTAATCTTAAGCAACTGTAATCAACCAAACTCAACTGATTAACAAATTTGTATTATTATTAAAAATTCAAACTATGGATTTCTAATACAAAAGTTGGTTAACAAACACTGTGATGATGATAATCAATCAGCTGCAATAATTATGAAAGATTATTAGCTTTGCACACACTGGCCCTAAGCACTACACAAAAACAGAGACTGATGATCGCATTACATTACACACATAACCATTTTCCGAAAACAAAAAAAAAAATATAAATAAAATACAGGACTGGAATACCCTATCTTCTCTCTTGTACCTAGCTAACAACTAGAATGTAGCTATATAGTAGCTAGACATTAACGGTATATAGTATTGGTTCGATAATTTTTGTATACTGTCAACGAGAAAAAAAATTGTAAAATAAAAAAATGAAAAACAGATATTTAAGAATATCACAAAAAAAAAGTAAAAAAGACCAAATTTGAATCATATCCATCTAACCGTTAAGGTTTTAGCCCGATGTACAGCAAGACCGACAGATAAGCAGACCGACGCGACGGACTTCTTATAATCTCTTCTTTTGGCATAAATATTACCTTTAAAATCAACACACATAAGTAATTAATAACAAACATTAAGGCAAATAAAATGCGCGACTAAATTTCACGAATTTATTTCTGAAGTTCAGAGCTTTTATATATGGCTAAGCAATCTAGACATAAAGACCTATTAGCTTCCTAATACAACAATTACATGAGAATATTTGAAAAAAGTCACAAATAGTATGAAACTGAGTTTTTTACGATCTAATACAATAAAAAAAAGATTTGGAATGCAATATTTTTAACAGTTAGTAGTAAGTAACTTTGGCAAAATTGTAATGCAATTCTGTAACTCATTACGAGATATAAGAGAATAACCCAAAAATAAGCCAATTTCCTCAAAACATGTAAGAACCATATTTGGGTTATTTCCCTAAAAAAATATCAATAACTTTTTTTCTGTTAAGTTTAATCGAAATAGTTAAAACAGTTAGTATCGAGAATTTTTTGAAAAACCATAAACCAGCTACCCGGATGAGCTGGGAAAAGCCTTTGAATAATTCTTTTAGATTCACATCAGAATGCAATTTGACAAATTTGAAGCAAATCGTCCTATGCACTACATCATATACAAATGATAAACCCACAGATGCACATACCAACGGACATCATGACGAAAACCCATTTTTTACAATTCTCCATTATACAGGGTGTCCCATTAACAATGGTCCAAACCAAAACTGGTGAAAGGCCAGGCCATGGCCTTTCAGAATTTGGTAACTTTTCTATACCGAATCATAGCGGTTCTCGAGTAACGGCTATTTTTTGAAATTTGAAAAAAATCTAACTTTGAACCAGTTTTTTGCTCACCCTGTCCATAATTGATTTTTGTTTTTTACAAATTTTGCATTACAAAATTCACTTATAGTTTCACTAACTTTACTGAGTAAAATGTTTTTAATTGGCATCACCATTTGCCTACAAATCATTTAGTTAGTATTGAACTTTGCCAAAATTAATTTTTGACCACAATCTTCTGATGAGCCCCCTGAATAAAATTCGTATGGCTCAATACAGGTTTTGTATTTCAAAAATTGCCTATTTTTCTGTTGTTTACAAAAAAAGGTATTAAACTTGCCAAAGCTATGTTTAAATAGACAGTTATAACCGTTTGAACCCAATAAAAAAGCTTCAAAATCAAACAAAAAAAAACATTTTTGTTCAAATATTTCGATAAAATTAGAATTTCACTTCAAATATAACTCCGAAAGAGCTGAATTTTGGTGGAGATCTTCGTTTTGATGTCTTAAATAAATACCTTTAATTTGGACAAGGACCTTCTATTTTCTGTGGTGAAAGCGTAAAAATCCAGTATTTTTGAAAAATTTTCGAAAACCATCAGGTTTTTTAAGAAGTGTCTTTGGAAAACTTGTAGCTTATAGCATTCTAAAAAAAACCATTAGGATACATTTTTCCGTTAGACCAATAAATTTTGAGACAAATGTGCGCAAATGCAACGGTGTGGAAAATACCATATCAAAGTATAAAAACACATTTTGTCCCCGTTTTCTCAAAATCTCTTGCTCCAACGAAAAAAAGGAGTTAATCTTTTTTCTGTAGAATTTTATAAGCTACATGTTTTCCAAAGAAACTTTTTAAAAAACCTGATGGTTTTCGAAAAATTTTAAAATATACTGGATTTATACTCTTTCACCACAGAAACTTAAAAGTCCTTGTCAAAATTTAAGGTATTTATTTAAGAAATGCGTAAGACATTAAAACGAAGATCTCCACCAAAATTCAGCTCTTTCGGAGTTATATTTGAAGTGAAATTCTAATTTTATCGAAATATTTGAACAAAAATGTTTTATTTTTGTTTGGTTTTGAACCTGTTTGATTGGGTTCAAACGGTTATAACTGTCTATTTAAACATAGCTTTGGCAAGTTTAATACCTTTTTTGAAACTACAGAAAAATAGGCAATTTTTGAAATACAGAACCTGTATTGAGCCATACGAATTTTATTCAGGGGGCTCATCAGAAGATTGAGGTCAAAAATTAATTTTGGCAAAGTTCAATACTAACTAATGATTTGTAGGCAAATGGTGATGCCAATTAAAAATATTTTACTCAGTAAAGTTAGTGAAACTATAAGTGAATTTTTTAATGCAAAATTTGTAAAAAACAAAAATCAATTATGGACAGGGTGAGCAAACAACTGGTTTAAAGTTAGATTTTTTCAAAATTCAAAAAATAGCCGTTACTCGAGAACCGCTATGATTCGGTATGGAAAAGTTACCAAATTCTGATAGTTCATCACCTGGCCTATCACCAATTTCAGTTTGGACCATTGTTAATGGGACACCCTGTATAAGCAAGCAATGCTAGTTTCGAATAAAACCTCAAATTATATTTCCCCTTTGCAAATTAACTGACCAGATTCATTTTTTTATAAAAAGATCGTAAAAATATTGAATAAAATTATAAATGAAAATTAGTAGGTAATTACAACCCATCGAAAATGACAAATTTTTTGTTGTTCAAATCAACGGCTTACTTCTTTTAACATGATTCCTCTTGATAGACTTAACTTCACTTCAATTTTGCCTTATTTATTAAAATAATATACGTTTATAACCCCAATTTTATAAACATAGGTACGTTCACTAATATCTACAAACACACTTGGTATAAAAGTTTTTACATCCTGCCTTTAATCCAATTTTATCCTTATATTTAGGAACAAAAGAAAAAAACAATAAACTCCAAAATTTAAAATTTAAAATCCTATTTTATCCTCAATATCTTTTGTAAAATCGTTAGGTACCTAACCTACCTACGTATACCGTGTATACCCATCAATTTACATGCATAAAAAAGGTATATATTGAGGTAGGACTGAATCTTGATAGCTATAGCACTTTACTAAGTGGCGGACTAAAAAATAACAAAAACAAAAATATTTTATCTAGGATTGCCCTCTCCCAACAGTCCCTCTTGAAAGTAGGTCATTCAAATAAAAAAAAATTCCAAGAAGCCAATTTGTTATGGTTTCGGGGTACATTCTAGAAACCTTCATCTCTCTCTTGATGGGTTGAGTGCTAATCATGATATAATTCAAAAACAAACCTTTCGATATTGTTTTGGACTTTATGCGAGGTATAACTCGTATCTCTATCTACTTTCATTTATTTAGAAAAGATTACATTACAATTTTGCAATTTTAAGGCCTAAATCCATTAAGACTCACCATCAGCTTGTTTTGATGTGGACACAACAACAACAAAATAATATAAATATATTTATAACATTTGCATATTTCAAGAAGGCAAGTCTTCTTTGACAGTAAACCCATTTATACCATGGTGGTAACTTAGTATAACATCGTCCTTTTAGCCACATCAATTATGCAAAATGACTATTTTTTTGCATAGAAATAGCTTCCCACGCTTCAAGACAGTTTCATTTCGTTTTCCCAGTTGGATTTTAACGAATACAAAAAAGCCAGCACAAGTCAAACTTCATTAGGTTGTGCTCCAACCTTATTCTGGTCTGTTTTTTTTTTTTTGTATGCTCAGCTTATTCATGACATTCATGAATTACGAATGGAAAATGTTTTATTTGCTTGTGTTGAAGGCATATAATGATGTGTGATGCGGAAAGTATAGGTAATTTAGCCTTACATCAGGTAGCTTGGTCAAGGAGAACCAATTAGACTGGACTATGTCTCTCCAATGGGATATTTCAACCAAAATAATTTTTTTTTTGGTTTAAGACCACAATTTTATATCTAACCAGGATCGATGCTAGTAGACATGCAATATACATCAGCTGAAGGACTCGGCTTGCTTTGTGCTTGGAAAATGTTTACACACAGTGGCCCAGACAACTACGACGACCACGTCGACGACAAAAGTCGTTTGTGCAGCAAACAAAAATTCAAGGATCATGAGATACGACTACGACTACGGCAACGGTAAGTGGTGCAGTGTGCTCTGTGATATCGTTAAATTAAATCGCAAACATTACCTCGAGAGAGCAAGAGCAGTTTTTTTTTTTAAACTGAAATGGTAAGTGCACGTAGCGGATGAAGAGCATTTTCCATTCCAATAAACGAAGGCGCTTTTTTAGTAAACAAAAATCTCAAATTTCTATCGAATAGAAATGTTCATAATAATTTTAAAGACAAACTTTAACTAATAGACTTTTGAACTCTTAATAGTAAGCATTAAGTCAATTCTATTTTAATTAGGTCTTAGGTCTAGTTTTTCAGTGCGAGATCATCTTAGTTTCAGAGTTAAACTCGAGTTAATCCTTTTAATTTGGTATTTAGCTGGAGGTTAACTTTAAACTCGCATCACTGAAAAATTGGGGGTTCAAATTTTTAACATCATTATTTGTACTTGGTTGGCAAATTTTCAACTAATCGAATGAGTTCTTATATTTTTTTTATATTAAGTTATTAAGTAAAATTAGGGTAACCACTTTTAAATATTTTCGAATTTCCATAATACATCAAAATTAAATCATTCGTGCTCCCTGAAATTGGCGCCCTTTAGAAGCTGGCCCATGTCGTTCGATGAAAGAAATCCAGTATTGCGAGAGTGTATGAATGAATAAAAAAAGTTTTTTTTTTTCTTTTTGTCTTTTTTTTGTGTTTGGTCTTCTTGTGTATATGTACTTGGTTTGAATGAATAGATGAGCCGAAATTGGGTAAGGCACTCTTTTTTACATTTATTTTTTATTGCATTTGAAGAAGAAGCATCCATGGAGTCGTTATGTGTTTAAATTTAAATGGGCTTAGGATTTAAGTTCTGTTTTTACGATGCTGAACAGACATTTCAATGAAGTTTTTTGTTTTTTTTTTAAATTGCAAGAAATTTTATGTAGGTTCATTATCTACCTATACGTATACATATGTATATCATATATATATTAACAAATCACGGACAAAGATTATATAGTATTGGTCAGACTTAGTTTTCACAAAGTTTGCAAAATTTTGCTCCTCAAAGTCTTAAGCATCATCAACTAAATGTGATTTTATATTGGCCTTTTAATTTTTCGAATCAATTTATTTCATTTTCTATTATGGTCTTTAACACGAATCAAGTGCGAACTTAATAAAATGAACAAAACCAATACCAATGCAAAAAATTAAGTTATAATAACATATATACGAAAAAATTTGCTGACTTAACGAATAAATTAATTAATTAATAAACATTTAAATATAACGTGAAATAATGAAATAAATTCACTAACTCAGCAAAATAAATATAATTTTGTATACAATTATTTCATTATTATATTAAATGGATTCATTAACTCAACGAAAAATTTGATTGAATAAAAATATTTCACTGAGGTTGTTCGGCATCCTTGGTAATACCTTCGAATTTTTAAAGACAGACCAAAACTGTGCTTGATGTCAGCGATGAGGCTTTTTAATTCCTTTTAGGACTTTTTTCAATCCCTGAGGCTTTGAGTCTTATTTTTTTTTTCCCAAAAAGGCTTTTTTTCATTTCTTATAAGTGTACTAGATTTTATCTTAAATTGATAAATTTATTTTTATTTTCCTTAAACATTTAAAAAAGTAGGCAAAAAAGTATTTAAACTGTATAATGAAAAAGTAGATGGTTCTAGAACATTTAATTTTTTTTTTTTCAGAAATTAGTTTATCATTTTATTTGAATTAATGTGTTGCTACATTGATTTAAACAAAACTTTTTACTTTTTAGCATTCATGTTTATGGTGTGATTTCACTACTTTTTGCATAGATTATTTTTATCACACTGGGTGGAATAAACGCCCAATGAGAGCCTCATAAGGAAAAGGTTTTAATGTTTGCCTACTACAAGTCATACCCCTCTACCAATTTTCATAAGTTAAAAGTGCTCCATTGAAATAATAATAATTGATAAGAAGTTGGTGGATGTAACACCACTGCCTGAAACATTTTATGATTTCAACTTTTTCTATGTATATTCCTGAAAACTAACCGCTTTAACAAATTGCATCATCCTGCACCAATCGGAAGTGCTCTCAATATATTTAATATTAATTCTGTGAAAAATTGGTGGTTGCCACACCCACTGATTGTAAAATCTACGACAATCAGAAGTTCTCTACATAGTTGATATCAATTGTGAAAAAATAGGCGGATGTCACACCCTCTGAGTGTAAAATCTCAAATTTTAAAATTTTGCTTTTGCTTGCACTTTCTAGCCCTACCGTTCTACCAAATTTCATCATTCTACGACAATCAGAAATGCTTCTCACAATTGATATCAATTCTATTCAAATGGGTGGGTGCCACGCCCTTGAATGTAAAATCTCAAAATTTAAAATTTTGCCTTTGCCTGCATTTTAAGCCCTACCGCTGGCTGTACCGAATTTCATCTTCCACGACAGTCAGAAGTGCTCCAAATTATTTATATCAATTCTATGAAAATGGGCGGGCACCACTCCCCCTGAATGGAACATCTTGAATTTTCCTTTGCAGACACCACAAGGGCTACCGTTGTGCGAAATTACAAGATTCTACGATGCCGGGAAGTACTCCATAATTTTGATGATCTGTCAGTGTGGCAGTTACGATTTTTGCGATTATTGCAGTCTTATATCTCGGGAACCACTAATGCTAAAAAATTTGGTGAGTTATCTAAACCTGGTGAGTTTAGCAAATGCTGCGAGTTTGAAGTTTCTGACTTCATTGGTACTGAAGTTAGGGGGGGGTCGAAAATAGCCTGAGTTTGATCCTGTAAAAAGGGTGAAGTGCCAGAACTTGGGTCAATTCTAAAATAAAACAAATCTCAGTTATATGTATACAGTAGAACATTTTGTGGTCATTTGGAAAAATATACAACCAACCAACTTGGCGTGCGAAACTGGAAGCAACTAGCTAGGGACAGATCTGGCTGGAAAAGGCTTGTTGGTTGAGTCTCTGGAAAAATATCCAAATTATTTTTGAAATCTTGGCAGTAAAACAAAAACTGTTCTGTTTTTATGTAGGTAATAGCTATACATTCTGTATTTGAAAAAAAATCGTTTTGATAATGTGAAGAAATGCGCGCATTTAAGTTTTATTTTTTTAAAACAGAATTTTGAAATAAATAATTTCGTTTATAAAGAATTTTGATCATACCGAATTTTAAAATACAGAATTTGATTCATACAGAAATCTGTGTAGGGCTGCTAGATGTCCCGATTTTGGCGGGACAGTCCCGATATTTGAACCCTGACCCGATATCTGTCCCGATTTACAAAATTTCCCGATTTTGTCCCGACTTTCCACTTTAATTTGTTATATAGGACAATTCTTTGTTTTGTCTCAAAAAGAAAATTCGAGGTTTTAATGAAAACTAACATTACGATAATGTAGAAGTCCAATAACTGATTTTCGACAAAAGACGTCCATCGGTTTGTTTATGTCTGTGCGTCCCAATTTATATCGAGCTAGAGCCTAAGCGAATCGGTGGATTTGCTTCAAATTTGGTGTGAACCATTCTATGTTATTCCCAAGGAGTGAGATTTAATTTTTGTTTAAGCTTATCTGGATAGAACGGTCATACAAAAATTTCATGGTTTTGATAAAACTTCGTACATGTAATGCCTAGAAAGCACTGCATGAGTTATTGCCAACAAAATCAAAGAACTGAAATAATTATTTGGGATTTTTTGTGCAAATTACCGGTTTCTTACTTGTTTTGAGATATTCTTTTTTTGATTTTGTCAAAATTTGGAATTCGATAGGTACTTCTAAGTTAGTAAAAAAATATTGGTCAAAATTTTAAACAGCCTAATATTAAGTGTTAAGCAGGATACTACTTAACATTTTTCTAATTTTAAAACAGTTTAGTAAAATTTGCTAAATTTTAAATATTTTTGAAACTGTAGAACACGTCTAGAAAAGTGTTGCTCGTTCAAAAAATTCGCAAACATACCTCATTTTGACATTTAGAAACGTTAATAGGTGTCATATGGATTCAGTACGATACTAAATAAACAAAACTGATTTTAATCGTTTTAAATTTATTAATTAAAAATGATTTAACATCGTACTAAATCGACTAAAATTGTGTGCCATTGCATTTAAGATTTGTATAAATAGATTTTTTTTAATGTCCCGATTTGTCCCGATTTTTGGGCCCTGGCGTCCCAACCATAGAATTTCGAAAAACAATTATTTTAAAACACAATTTTTACCAAACCAGATTTCCACCTCAAAGCTTTAAACGTCGCAATTAAAGGTCAAGAATATAGAATAGGATGGAATTTCAGCACTCAACGTCCAACGTCTTACCTCTTTTTTGCCATAAAATTCGATTTTTCTTTTGTTCTATTTAAAAATAACAAACTCATATATGCTATGCCTCAAAATATTTTCTAACCCAACATTTTCCTCTAAGAAAATCAATTTCGATAACAATGCGTAGTTGCTTGTATTTCTGTTCATGATCAACCGACAAAAAATACAATATGTCACATATACGACAAAGGTGTATTAATACAAAAATGAACAAAAAAAATATGTGTACACACAATCAAAACAGGTTAAAAAAAAGTACTACGGGACAAATATCTTACAAACAGCTTAATGATGCGTTGAGCTATACATAGCTGACAAAAACACCATTGGAGCTCGGTGCCCTTTTTTATTCATGATGGTTGCCAAATAAAGAAAGAAAAAACAAAGTCAGGAACCTATTAAAGACACGGCCGGATGAGGGCAGCAAAGTAACGCAGTTTTTATGTCTTTTTTAAGACGAAACATGAATAAAACTTATTTAAGGAGCATTTTTATACTTTCCACGAACAAGGTACTGGAACTCCTCAACCCGAAATAAACAAACAAATTGTCTTTCCGTTTAACCGGGATAGAAATAAATCATACCCTAGCGCTCTTAACACATGATGAGAATGACCGATTGCTTTGGGAATAAAATCGGAGGTTAATTTGAAGGTTATTTGCTTTCAACAAAGAGGCGGCGCATCTTGAAAAAGTGTGTACAACTTGAGGGTCCTGAGCGAAGAGTTCCTATTAAAAGCAACACAAAATTATCAAAAAATTAAGTTAAATTAAAATTTTCTTTAATATATTGATTTTTTTTGTTTGAAAAGTCAAACCAACAAATCAAAATTTGTTTCTCAGCCCCGAAGAAACAAAGAAACTCCGAGCCCAAAAGCCACTGAATTCTCCCTTATTCATAATGCGGATATGGAAATAAGAGAAGATATAGATAATTCCATCGTCATGTGTGTTTACTGATTAGATTATACCTACCGCTATAGACAGTGTATCCTCTTCACACACAACAAAACGACCCACATAATGATTATGTTCTTCGTGCTCAATCATTACAAAGGTGAAAGTTCAATCTCACACAGATAAAACCCAAATAAACCACACCAACAATAAAAACAAAAAATGGAGGCTGAGGCTATTATTGGATGTTGGACGCGAGGCGACCAAAGTAGGACCAATTTGAGATGGTGTCCTTATTCGATGTCCACCACCTCACTCTGTTTCCTTCTCTTTCTCTTTCCATGGAATATAAAACCCAAATAAACCACACCAACAATAAAAACAAAAAATGGAGGCTGAGGCTATTATTGGATGTTGGACGCGAGGCGACCAAAGTAGGACCAATTTGAGATGGTGTCCTTATTCGATGTCCACCACCTCACTCTGTTTCCTTCTCTTTCTCTTTCCATGGAATATGGCCTTCTCCCAAAATGAAATAATTTTCTTATTTTAATATAATATCCTAGTTCGAGCCACCGAGACCACCGGACCGAGAGAGAGAGAGAGAATACAATAACAAAAAATATTCTTTCGCACTTTTCCGGGCTTCGCTCGTTTGTCCTTCCATTTAGTTATATTCTCTTAATCCCCTGATGCTGTTCGAAACTTTGCTGTCGTTTCACATCCCGTTTGAGTAATTTTGTGTGTCATTCGGTTCAAAGCAGTGTGAGAGGTGTGTTTTTATGATCGAATCCCACCTGACGACCTGACAAACATTATCTCATACCCATCGTCCTCATTCTCGTCGTCGTTGTTGAATTCAATGGCCGGCCGTAACGAAAAGTGAAACAGATCCTTAAGTAAACAGCTGAAATTGGTGATTTGTAGTCGAGCCCTTGTGGCCTTGTCCCTTGTGCAAATGTGTACCTACTTTGACGGCAGTTTGTAAATTTTTTTTTTTATTTTTTTTTCCAACTCTCCTTCCATTTTCTTCCATGTTTTTCCCACAGGTATTCAAAAGGAGAGTCTAAGCTTTTAGAACTTCCTCAACGAAAAAAGTCGTTATTGCAAAACATTTTTCATATTTATTTGAATTTTTTTCACTTCAAGGATTCTTTTTGTATAAAGGCGACTGTGGAAGATGGAAAATTTATTGCCCATGTGGTAGGCCAGTATCGAATGTAGTGGTAATAGACTATCTGATATATTGGTTAAATTACTGTTTTTTTTTTTCTTCTTTTAAGGGTATAATATAAAAATGGTCAGTTCAGCATTATTTTGTGTGATTCGCCTATAGTTGCTCTGTTTGATTAGATATTTCATTCAATATTATTATTTTTTTTATTTTAAGACGGGAATGACTTCATGTTATCGTTTGCCAATTCCGGTCACGAAAAAGTGCTTTTCAAAAAGGCCTTGTGGAGTTTTTAGTGGGTACATATATCGAAATATTTAAGAGGGCGGATGTCACGCGTCAGATTAGAAATAGGGCGCCATATTAAAGAGGAAAGGGCGTGACATAAGACATGTTTTATTTATACTGAATTTATTTCTTAAATGCGACGCTTTGGATGAATATTTTGAAAATTCAGGACACGTTTGAATGGCGCAGAAAACAAAATCTTATATATATTGTAGATATTTCAATTTGCCAACGTCTAAAGAATTTTATTTGTTCTTTTTTTATTTTGTCTGTGTGTGATGATGTGAGAAATGTATATCCTGCGCTTTTAGTGATATAACGTGTCGAAGACTTTATAAACCCTTTCCCATGAAGAGTTATTGGTTATAGTTAAATAAATAGTTTCAATTTCAAATTTTTCATTTGTGAACAAATTCTTCTATTAATTCTAGATGCGTTTTAAATTTGTTCCTTAAAGCTCATTGGAATGGATTTCTTCGTTTGATAAATACACAACAAATTGATTAATTACCACCATTATGTCTCTTCAAACGACCTTGGAATGATTTAATTCGATTTAATCAACTATACGAAGTATTCCATCGATAACGCCAACGCGTTGTTAACAAACTACTTCGATGAATTTACTATCGTAAAAGTGGGGCGTATACTTGTTCGTTTTGTGTATTGTTCTTGAGTAGAAACAATTGTTTCTTTATCATTTGATGTTTGTGTGATAAGAAAATTAATTGAACTCGAAGCGAAGGATTGTTTAGACTAGTGTGTCACTTCAATAATTGGGAGTGACTTTTCAAAAGTGGAGTCATTTATCAGTGATTCTCAAAAGATTGTTTTTTGAATGCATTATGTAGTAAGCGTAGTATAGCATCGTAAAAAATTAAAAAAAAAAAAAAAAACCACCTCTGTAGATTGTAATTCACAATATAGTAAATATGCCTTTTTGTTGATGCATATTTAAAATGTGAGGTTTTTAGTTGCGATGTTAACATATCACAAGTTATATGCGGATTCGTAAAGATCGAACTCGAGATTTTGATCACAGTTTCTGTTACTATTACGATGGTAGTGGAAATGTAGGGCTCACAATTCTGCCTGTCTGTCTGTCTATAAGCATTCTTGCGGAAGTTAGACTTTCATGGGTTTTTATTGTAAAATTCATTCAACGGGTCATTGAAGATGAGAGAATTGGGTAGTGCATTTATGTATGCAATTTGGTAGAGGGCAGAGGTTTCAATGTAACCCTTCTGCTTTTGTTTGTATACAACTCGAAATCGAAGCAAAATATCGAGATAAGGCAAAATGTTTTTTTTTTTTAAGAGAATAAAATTTATCGTCGAAATGGATTATTAAAACAATTTAATTACATTTTTAATACCCGTTGAACGATTTTTACAAATAAAATTTTGATAAATATACCCACACGTTTTTTTTATTTTTGATAAGGATCAAAAAAGTCGATATCTACCTGCCTTTAATTTAAAATTTTTTTCAGAACGCGCTTCAAGGGTTTTGAAAAAAAAATCTATACTATTTTTTTTTTTCGAAAGTTACCTCCAAAAGAACTATTTTCTGGTTTTCAAATTTCCCAAAAATATTTAAGTCGATATTCTATAAGGTTTGAATGAAATACCAACTACTTGAGTTGGTTACCATCACCAAGTATTATACAGGGTGATTCATCTACGTATGTCAAAAAGCTAAAGCGTGTAGGTTGAATCGAGACAATATAAAAATTGTATAGGAGGGAGGAGTCTATGCAACCCGTTTGAAAATAGATTCCCCTCTCGTACGCTCTAGCTTTTTGTCCCACTTTAGGTGAATGACTTTGCACAAGCTGGAGTTTTTGATATGTCACGGCTGTCACACCGATCATCAGTTTCTTATCGGCAAAAATATTACTGTCACACTCTATTGGATACCTGGCCCCGTAGATGTCGAGGGTAATGAGGAAAAAGACTCTTTAGCTGAAATAGGTACAACGACTCCCTTAACCGGGCATGAGCCATATTGCAGAATAGGAGAAAACGTGATAAGAAACAAAATCAAAAAATAAAAGGAGGACATACGCTAAGACATGCCAAACTATTATACTTGGGAAATATAACCAACAACGTTTCACAGATTGTATCAGCTTAAGTGGCAATACACCTTATAGAGTAAGAGCCCAGGGCCGCCAGACATACGTCATTTTATCAAAGCTAAGATCTTTTCTGCGAACAGATACTATAGTAGCTAAGTTCAATCCGGGTGCAGTTAAGAGGTAGCGACTGTTAAAGTTGCATACAAATGATGCAACATTGCGTTATTTTATCAAAGCTGAATTTTTGATATGTGTTAGGGGATGGTGTCATTTACTTTATTGGACACTTGCCAGACATCTACAGTGGGGCCTAACGTGAACCAAACACTTAAAATATGTCAAACTAATCGTGCCATTTACGTTGTAGTTTTAAAGCTAATATTTATATTAGTCTAAGAGCTAAGAGCAACAGTCTGCCACTCCGGTTCGATCGATTAGGTCCTTATTTTTAATGTTTTAAAAATATAAGACCTAAGCCTCTGACCCGGAGTGTAAGAGTGACATTTTTGTGTTTGACTGTCCTAAATCTTTATATGACCAAAGTTTCATCCATGTACCGATGAGGTCGAAAAATATGTTGCCAGCTCTTCGGCTATATGTTTTGTGGGCAACTGTTTAGAAATAATTCCCCATCAGCTATACATCAACAGTGGGGCGTATTCATCAGCCAGAAATTTAAAAACAGCTAAAATAAGCGAAAATATCACGTTTTATTAACAAAGAATTATTATTTTGACAGTCTTATGGTGATGTAAGGCCCCGCTGTAGGTGTCTCGCTGATTAGAAAATATTTTAGAATATTTGCCCAAAGAAATGTGCCATGTAAATGTAAATGGCACGATTAGTTTGACAGATTTTAAGTGTCTGGCTCACACGTTAGGTCCCACTGTAGATGTCTGGCAAGTGTCAAATAAATTAAATGACACCATCCCCTAACACATATCAAAAATTCAGCTTTGATAAAATAACGCAATGTTCCAACATTTGTATGCAACTTTAACACTCGCTGCCTCTTAATTGCACCCCGATTGAAGATTTTTAGTATCCATTTGTTCTTAGCTACCATAGCATCTGTTCGCAGAAAAAATCTCAGCTTTGATAAAATGACGTATGTCTGGTGGCCCTGGGCTTCTAGTCTATAAGAATAAATATGGATCTGCTCACTGAACACAGCAAACTAAAAAGACACCTTAGTATTCTTGGTCTAGCACCTGACTATGTTCTAGAGAGTTCTTACGTTACCAGGTAGAACAGAGTGACTTTCAATCTCTGAAGAAACTCTAAATACTCAAATCTAGAGAGCAATACATTTGGAGCCAGAACTGATCAACAGAAAAAATCATGCAGCTCTAGATGGAGTGCACAATAGATCTCAAGGTCGCAGTGCAATAACCTTCCAATTGATATACATTACCCGTGTTTTTTTGGCATTCTATTAATAGTACAGTAGAAAATTACCAAAAAAACGCATTCGCAGTAGCCTGGTTTTTGTATTTCAAAATTGGTTTAACTGAATGAACACCTGTCAGAATATTAAAAAAAATATAACATTTGTGAGAATCAGAAGCAGTCAAAATTCCCTACACAAAAAAATTAATAGTAACCAACATTTGAGAATGAACTGCCGATGTTGTATTTGTTATTCATGTAAAATCCGACTATGGATAGCTACTATAGAACACTACTATGGATAGCTTTTCCAATAAAACACGGGTACTCATTCATCAGATTCATCATTAGTGGTGCTGGTCTACAATATTCTACATCTAAATGTTCCAATTTTAATTTATAAGTTATCGCCATCAACTGGGATTGAACATATACCAAGTTATCTTTTTTTGTAGAAGCTTCTAGAAAGTTCAAATAGTTTTTGTATACCAAACAGAAGAAGGAACTTTTTTTATATAAACAAAATGTTTGAAAGCTTAATATTTCGAACTTTTCGACTATCTCGTTTTTGGATAAACCAATAATTTTTTCAAATTATTTTTTTAACTAAATTTTAATAATCACAAAAAATGTTAAACGGCCGGCGGCGATGCGCGTGATGTTCGATAAATTAAGCTTTTAAAATTAAAAATTACAACTTAAGTTAACTCCACTTGAGTCGGTCACGTTAATTTACACTTTTACATTAAAAAAAAAAAAGAATCATCAGCAATCACGACTAAACGTTATGGGTATGCAACATTGAAGAACTGTTGCTGCTGTTGGACCCATATAGCTCACAGGTCACAGCTATGATCAAAGGTCATAATTTTTCTTTTTGTTGTGTCCTGTTTATGTTTTGCTTTGGCACATTATATTCACCAGGCAAGATTCTATAAGGTATTGCCGTTGTCTAAGTTCAGTGCTTTTGGGTCTTTTTGTATGTAAAAAGATTTCATTCTTTGAAATCCCAGTCATTTGACTTATCTCTGCGAATGTAGTTAAATACATTTGCTAAGTATTTTTACTCCAAAGATTAATTCGCAGTCAATTTTGAAGTCTTTTATATTGCAATCATTTTAAGCAGTTAAAAAGACTATAAGTTAAAAGAATGCAATACTAAAGACTTATTGAAGTCTTTTATAAGTCTTTTTCATTGATTGCATTCTTGAAGTCTTTTGATTGCAATCAAAGTAATGCAGTCTTTTAACTACTTTGAAGTCTTTTTTGTATGTATTTTTAAACCAAAAAAAAAATCCAAGAAATAAAAATACTCCAAGAGCAAAAGACTTCATAGTCGTCAAAAGACTGCAGTACGTTGATTGCAATCTAAAGACTTCAAGAATGCAATTAATGCAAAAGACTTATAAAAGACTTCAAAAAATTCAATAAGTCTTTAGTATTGCATTCTTTTAACTTCAAGTCTTTTAACTGCCTAAAATGATTGCAATATAAAAGACTTCAAAATTGACTGTGAATGACATTGTGAAGTTTAAATACTAGGGTGAAGTTAAAATACTTAAATATAAGTCTTTTTATTCAATTGATTGCCATACTAAAATGATTGCATTCTTTCTCAACTCTGGTAGGCAACCAATCTTCTATCGTCATTCACTTGTTTAATTAGATTCAAATTGTCGATGTTTATATTTGCATGATCATTATTTAACACATGAGCTGCAATTGCAGATTTTTGCAGTTGATTGAGGCGAATATACCTACGTATAGGTGTAAAAGTGTAAACTAACGTCTATACCGACTCAAGTTGAGTTTACTTAAGGTGTACTTTTAAATTTTAAAAGCTTAATATCTTGAAATTGGCGTTTGAAATTTTGTTTTAATTTTAAAAATTGGCATAGTTATTTAAATGTTATAGTTCTACACAATTTTAATT
Organism: Melangyna quadrimaculata; assembly: GCA_949320155.1. Taxonomy (NCBI): domain Eukaryota; kingdom Metazoa; phylum Arthropoda; class Insecta; order Diptera; family Syrphidae; genus Melangyna; species Melangyna quadrimaculata. Next base: position 9,714,904 of record OX439485.1, on the reverse strand, counting down.
TGAGGTCACAACATGAAAATATTTTCATTGCATTCGGATAAGATAATACAAGAAATTATTTCAAAAAGTTATTAAATTGTTTAAACTTATCGGCATATTGATGTTTTTTTTTTATTCTAAAATTAGAAACACCACAATGTACGTCTTAAACAAAAAAAAAACTTATTTTAAATAAGTCACTTAAAACTAGAATCTCTCACACAATAATAATAAATTGAACGTGTTCTCATTTCTCGACCACTCTATATTCTACAGAGTTTCTAATTTCATGTTCACTTTCTTAATTTTTTTTTCTTTTTGTCATCAAATACATTAGTGGCAATTTGTGTTGCACACATAATAAGAAAACAACAAGAAAGTCACATAAAAGGATACACAAATACGAGTATTTCTTCGTTCGAAAAAAATACAAAAATTATAAGAAACATTCCTATACAGTCCCCATTCAATTATATGGGTATAAGAAAAATTAGATAATTCTTTTGTATATTTTTTGTTTTTTTTTTTCTTTATGTGTTAAAGTATGTTATTCTTGAATATTTCTTCTTTTATTTATTTATTTTCATTTTCTAACTCATTTCTATACCTTAATGGAATTTTCAACCAACCGTTCATTTGTGCTAAATTATTTTTTTTTTTTATTTTATAGTAGAATTGTGAATTCTTCATCGTCCTTACGTCGCGTCGTGCGTCGGTCGAGAAACCAAAAATATATTCACAGGCGCTGGATAGCGAAACCGCGCCTTTTGAGAAGTCAAAGATGGTTTTATGCTTTTTCCACAAAATTAAAAAAATAACAATAATATTAAAAAAAAAGAAGAGAGTCACAAAATGTCACAAAAGATGTAAGATGGAACAAAAAACAAAACCAAACAGAAGAATTCCTAAGGATCTCTTTAGCTTATTATAGCTTATAGGTCATCAGGATACTCTTTGCATTAACATCATGATACGGCATGCACTACCACTGCTGCTGCTAACTTCTTTGTAGTGAGCACACTTTTCTTCTTCTAACATACGAGTATGTATAACTTTATGCTCGGTGAAGTATGTTGAAGGTGGCTTAAGAACGCATAACCATAAGCATTAAATACTATAGACATGATAGTATATTAAAGAACCTATCACAAATGATATTTTTACGATTGCCACTTTTGATAATTTCGTTCTTTTATAAATACAATTTTGAATTATTTGATTCCAAATTTTTTTTAATGCGCTATACAGGGTGATTCGTATAAGATGAGAAAAAAGCTAGAGCGAGTCGGTTTAGCAGAGGCAAGAAACAAAATCAAGGTTTTAAGCAGAACTAACACCACGATGATGGAGAAGTTCAAAAAAGTGATTTTCGACAAGATATCCGTCAGTCTGATTGTCTTTAATATGTACATCTTAATGTACATCGAGCTATAGCCTAAACTGGTGGCCGGATTTTCTTCAAATTTGGTGTGAAACATTTTTATAAGATTCCCTGGAAGAAAAATTAATTTTTTTTGTTTTGGTTTAGGTACTTATAACGGGAAGCTGTCATACAACGAGTCTAACTATTATGATTAAACTTCTTCCATGTAATCTCTAGAATTGTTTAAATAATACTGTATACCAGTTTTAAATATACACCAACAATGTCTATCTATGTATACTTTCTAGTTGTTAACTACAAGAACAAGTTCGTGCGATTCAGTCGTCCATTATATATTTCTTGTCTCCACCCAATCTACACGCCCTAGTTTTTTTCGCATCTTATGCGAATCACCCTGTATTTAGGTATATATTTTCTAAAGGCAAGATTTTTGAAAAATCAGTTTTCAAACTCAAAATTTTGATTTTTTTTTTAATTTTGTTGGAAAATTTTACGTAAAATTTAGATGTATATAAAGTAAACAGGGCAGCTCCGAAAATTCATATTAAAAAATATATAGTCATGAGTTGCTAATTTATTGCTAATTTGTAACAAAAAAAAAATGATTGCGCTGTTGAATTTCGAGATACGGGGTTATCTGCTAACTTGACGTCAAGTTAGCAGGTCAACTTTCTCAAAAATGTAAATAAACGAGCCGGGAGTGGATAAATGTTTAAAATTAATTTATTGCTAATTTGTAGCGAAGAAAAAATATCACTTTTTTGTTTTTAAACATTTATTATCCACTCTCGGGTCGTAACTTGACAAGTTAGCAGGTAACGCTGTATCTCGCCATCGAAACAAAAAAGTAATATTTTTTTTTCGTTACAAATTAGAAATAAATTAGCAACTCAGGACTATATAGGTTTTTTTTTAATATGAATTTTTGGAGTTTTTGGAATTGCTGAGACATTAACGAGATATTCAGAAAGTCCAAAAATAAGACAATATATTCAAAAATCTTCAAGAATCAAGACTTCAAGTTTAATTAATTTTTCGGCAAAAATCGAATATATTTTGTATAATGTATATATAGTTTTCTTACTATAACTCTAAACATTAAAGGAAATAAGTTTTAACAAAATAAGAGCCGTTTCTGAGAAAGTTTGAAAAAATGCAGTATTTGTCACTATACCTAAAAGGGGAATCAGAACAAAATCGGAAGCTCGATTTACACAACAGTAGACCTTAAAACTTGCCTCCACTCAAAGGTACATGATTAAGACTTTGATTCTCGGCACAAATTTAATACTTACGCTACGCAAGTAAAAATCAGTTAATGGCTATATTAGGGTGGTCCTTATAAAGATCATTGTCTTATTCTAAATGACGCACCCCCCTTATTTGTTCTAAATAAATACAAACAAAATCCAGTAAAATGTTAGCTCATTATATTAAAGTTGACCCGGCCCCCAAGACGTCTGAAGTTTTATATGGGACATCCCATGTATTTTTGTAAATTCAAATTTGAAAAATCTTAACTTTGGTAATGAATAATGATTGATAAAAAATTGAATTTTGGAACACATGTAGTCACTTTTGTCGTTTTTATAAAAATGTATCAGAAAAGAATTAACAGCAGTTATTTCCCTACTTACAGCCATTTAAACATAAATATCTATTTTTATTTAATTTTTTATTTTAATAAATATTGTAATTTTTTTTTAGTAAATTTTGTTAAACATGACAAATGTTACTACATGTGTGCAAAAATTAAATTTTTTTTATCAATCATTACTAAAGTAAGAATTTTTAAAGTTGGATGTACAACAAAATGCATGGGAATTGCGATATAAAACTTCAGACATCATGGGAACAAGGTTGACGTTATAAAATGAGCTAAAATTTAACAGGATTTTTTTTAATTATTTAGAACAAATTAGGCAGGTGCGTCATTCAAAATAAGACAATGACCTTTATAAGGACCACCCTAGGCTATATATATATGTTTTTTTTGTTCATTTATATAAATAGTAAAAATGTTTCATTTTGGATTTTCTCGGTCAACATTTTTGTTCAGAAGCTTTAAAGAAATTTATATAGCAAATAATGCCAAAATAATGTTAAAAGCAAATTTCTTTTTTTTTTTTTTTTTTTTTTGATTTAAGAAATAATTCAAAATAATTTTTTTTAAAACTCGATGTTTCGAAAACACCTTAGGAACCTAGATGATTTTTTTTTTCAAATTTGGGGTCTAAGGGTTCTTTCAAGGCAAACTTTTTCGAAGAACCAAAAATAACGGCACTTATCAGAAAAATGATTCAAAAAAGTTTATTAAATACTTTTTTTTTAGAAGAACTAAAATTTCAAAAAACCATATGTATCAGGCGCAAACATAACAGTTTTTTTTTTACTTTATCATCTTAACCAATTTAAATTATTTTCTTTTTGCTAGGGATTATTTAAAATAGAAATATTTGTATAATTTCAATACAATTTTTTGAAAATTTGGTTTTTCAAAAATTGATTGATATATATTTTTTTTTCAAAATTTGATTGTTTCCTGCACATTAATAAATCTTAAAAATTTTACTATAAAAATGTTCGAAAAATTTGAGTTGCTAAATTATATAGTTTTTAAAAACTACTCGAACGATTTTAAAACTTTGTGTGAGAAATTTTATCCTTTTTTTTAAGGTCGCTGTTTAATCAAATTCGGGAATAAATTTCATGACTTTGAACATTCTCCTTTAATATCCTTCTTAGGATACCTACACACCTACCAGAGCGTGCGCAGGATTTTGTTTGCGGGGGGCTCAGTCTCAGTTTTGGTGAAATTTTTTTAAGGTGTCACAAAATAGCAAACAAAATTAAAGCTTTTCGTATTATCAACCAGCAGAAGTTAAATTTCAATAGAAAAAAAAAAAAAAAAACAAAAGGAAAAAGACGCAAAATACTCCCTATAGTTATGAAATGAATTTTACCTATCTTTCTTTGTAAACATATATTTTTTGTAAAAATCCAGTTCGACAAAAATCCAGTTTATGGACTCGATTTAAACAACGTCAACGGTAATAGGGGTATAGGCGAAAAGTGTATTCACATTTTAATAAAAAAAATGTCCGTTTTTTATTTAAATAAGCTCATAGCCAAGGTATTGTTTATTGCACATAAACTTAAAGCACACCAACTGACAATATACACAACCAAAAACCCGCGTGTAACGTAACTTTCACAAGTCCTATATGTTGTTTAATGCATTTATTAATTCTGTTCCTTTCCTTTGAGTTTCTGTGATTTTTAGTCCAAAGTCCTGTCAAGAACTTGGGAACAAAATGCGCAGAAAATCCCAGAAATTTAGAGTAAACGAACAGACATTTTTATAGTTTAAAGTAGCAGAAGCAGTAGCTTTACAAATACAATGAACAAAATGGTAACATTTTTCAAGGGAATTCTCATTATACAAATTATTATTTGGGCGTTTTCGTAGTGGTTTCGCTAAACAGTAAGTACAGCTTAAATAAGATCAATTATTAAAATGTATTCCAATTCGATTTCTATACTTATCAAAAAAGAAGTTTATTAAATTATTAAACGCCAAAAATAGTGCATTGACAAAAACTAAAATAAATATTTAGGTTATCTTTTAAGTTTAAACTAATCATAATAGTTTAAAACGACAATGAATACAGTCCATTAACTTAAAAAAAAAGAGTTTGAGTAGATTATCTACCTCTGATACAAGTTAAAGGCAGTTTTTCGAAATGTCATCAATTGACTGCAGCTTTCTTTTTTTTTCTACTAAATAGAATTTTTTTTTCGTTCAAGAATTTATGATCGACTTTTGTGTAAATTTTTGTTTAAACCTATAATAAGAATATATTTTAGTGGAAAAGAATATCTCCTGGTACAATATGAACTTTCATATCGTCATCCATGTTTGGTGGCCTTCCTTCAAGATGCTCAATTATCTTAACATGTGCTGCTGATATTTAAAAATATTTTTTGAATATTTGATAGGTTCACTGAGCGTGAAGATACTGGTTAATGTATAACTAAAGCATTTGACCACTAAAAAGCAATATAAAACGATATATAGGGAAGATATAAAGGGAATCTTTTATGATAATTAATACACTGCATTCGTTACTTCATTCCGGCTTTTTTTTATAATGGGAAAAAATTAAATGTGTGAAATCATTTTGCGAAATTTGACTGATTGCAAAGGAATTTTGTTTGGGTTTCAATATAACGTGTGGTATGAACTAATGATTTCAATACGACATCCATGTCTATAGATTTTTTTTTTAATTAAAATTGAAAATACTGCTAAAGTTCAAAATTAACAACAATAAAATTTGAACTAAAAATAATAAAAAAAACTTTCTTCGATGATATATGAAATCTTAGCACAGTACACCATATTGCTTGGGGGGGGCTCAAGCCTCTTAAGCCCCCCTGCGTAAGCCACTGATACCTACATACTTTCTTGTAATACAATTTTAAGTACATAACTTAAACAAAGTATGCAAGAACGCGTGTGACACAGTCATCCATTTTGTTTTGTACACATACATGAACTTTTATTTAATTTGATTTTATTTTTTTAAAGCGATTGAATTTTAACTTATTTGGCAATCTTAAAATTGGATGCAATGTTGTTAGGTTTTTTTCTTAGTACCTATGACATTTTTCTCTGTCATGCTTTTGTTATGTAGTAGGTAGATGTGTTATTCCATTTGTTGCATCTTTGCTTTCAAAGAAATTTTTCATATAAATTTCTATTTCTTTTTTATCTTATGAATTTTGCTTCTCTGAAGTTTAATTTAAAAGAAAAAAAAAGAAATAAGTTTCCATTCACTGCGTTCCGGTGCAAACCGAGTTATGATTATTTGCTTTGCAATATAAAAGAGAAAATGATAAATTCTCAGAAGTAGAACCAGACTCATCCTTGAGACATAATTATCATCATCATAAGCGTCCTCTTTTCCCCTTAAAACTTTGGATCCTTTAAAAATGCAAACAAATTTTGCATTTTTCTGCTTTTTCTTTAGCAAAACAGCGTAATGACGCCGCCCGCCACCGCCGCCGCGGCGCTTGTTTTGTATGTCAGCTTTAACCATGAATATCATCAACCCCCTCTATATTTGCTTGGTTAACATTTAATGAGGTTTATTAATGTTGCAACAGGATGATTACAAAACACATAAAGCCAATAACGTGTGTGAGTATTGTATTTTATTCTTATGTACTACTCGTACATACGAGTTTTTATGTATGTTGTCCTGTTCTATATTTTGACCCGGTTTATCTTTTTCTTCTTTGCAGAAACGTGTGTGGGAATAACAATAATAATTATGAAAGTCAACGTAAGATTTTGTTACGTGAGAACTATGTCCCAATGATGAAAAAGAAGAATCTTCCATCATCCTAGGATATAGAAAGGGATTTTTCTCCTTAAGTGGTTTTATTTAATATTCTTTTTTTTTTGCTTTCTGAATTAGGTATACATAAGAGCGAACCAGGAATGAGAGGAAGAAGTAATGAAATCAAAGGACGAAAAAATAATTTAGTTGTTTCCTAAGAATAGCTTTGAGAAAAAAAGAAAAAAAAAAGAATATTTAGCTTAAAAAAAAAAAACAGAAAAAAAATTGGTTATTCTACAGATAATAAAATATTCGACGAAATTATTACCGGCGGCGGCGGCGGTGGCGGAGGGGTTTGGTCCTTTTCGTTGGGAACAAACAGTCATGGTTTTTAATTCAAATTAATTTTTGAAGTTTTCTCCTGGTTTGCCATTGAGGTAGAAGACAATCCAAAGAATTTAAATTACAAAGTTCTTACACTCTTGTATACATCAAGAAGATACAAAAACCAACATCCTGGAAGGTAGGTACTTTCCATGCCTATATGTACTTGTACATGTATATAATTTTATATGGATATTGAGGGTTACTTGTTGGAACTTTAGATACTTAGCTGTGAAGCTGAAAAGTTTATAAAAGCAAGTAATGGAGAGGAATTAAATAAGTTTGGCCTGTTCAATTTTGTTCTTTTGTTTCTGTAAGGGAAACGTGATGCTTACATAAATGTAGCTTTGTAGAAATTTGTACACTCCATTTCACTTGTTAGAGGCAGTTGATGTTTTGTTTTTAAATAGTATATAGGCATAGGTATAATATATAGCCGCAGGACAATTAAACAATTAAGGAATAATTCATTCTAATAAAAAAAGACAAAGATAAATATTTATATGAGGCGTATTTTTTTTATTTTCATGACTCGTGAACATGACAATAACGACAAAAGTATAATTTTTTGAGATAAACCCATTTGCTGCTATCGAAATTCAGAAGGTCGGCATAAATGAAATAAATTTTATTTATGTTGCAACAATAAAACTCTTGCAGGGTTGCCACTATCTCAAGCTAAAGTTGAATTCGTTTTTCGCGAATAATGTACATAAGTAGTATTTTTGAGTTTATCTAAAAGAGAGCCCTAATTATTTTTACAAGAAGAACGAGATCTTCAAAATTCAATTTACCGATATTTTTAAATTCTGTATTTTCATGAAGTTAAAGCCCATTACAACTCTTTTGATAGTACTTTAAAAATAAAAAATATTTCGTCAACGAAACTGTGAATCCTATTATAAAATATAATAATATACAGAGTGTCCCATCGTCACCGGCCCAGAGGAAAACTATGGGTTCCTCGGTTAATTTTAAGTCGAAAAACTTAAGAGGTAATTATGTCGTTTTCGCTTCCTTCTCGACTTATAACGGTTCTTATGATTTTTGGTCGTTTTTCTTTTAACTAGCTGTAACTTTGGCAAACTGTATCCGATTTTCGATTTTTTTTTGTTTTATTTAAACAAGGAGAGTAAGCACTTTATACTTGCTGTACAATTTTTTTCTATGCGGATAACGATTTTCTCACAATTAAATATCAAACCCATTTGTTTTGCATTTTCAGGTCGTTTTTTTTTTTGACTTTGGTGTCATTTTTTCCACAAAAACACCTTATTAAGGGCATCTTTTCTATTTTAATATGAAAGCCCATTTTATTTTCTTAGAAAAACTTAACATTTTTTAAACAAAATACAACACTAAAATTAATTATATCTTTGTATAAATAAAACAAAAAAATCAAGAATAGGTTGCAGTTTGGCAAAGTTAGAGCTAGTTAAAAGGAAAACTATCAAAAATCATAAAAACCGTTATAAGTCTTAAGTTTTTCGACTTAAAATTAACTGAGGGACCCTATATAATATAATAAAAAATACATGAGAGTATTCTAAATAATTTATGAAAACAAAATATAGTTAATGGTTTTGGGCTTTTATGATCCTTTGAGTTGAATGCAATTAATTAAAAAAAACTAATTCATATTTTACCCTACGTTTCGCCTGGTTTCTTTCCAGCTTCCTCAGGGGTTTATATTTATTTAGCTTTAAAAAACAAACAAATTACAGTATCAGAACAATACAAAACAAATTTTAACATAGTACATGAGTTGTTTATACAAAATTATTAATATTACTGACTTGGTCTATTGCACTTACTTTTTGTTTTTTTTTGGAAAATTACCTTATTTATTTAATTTAATTTTAAATTTGAAATTTTTTTTTTAATTTTACTTTGAAATAAATTAACAATAAAAACGGTACACTTAACAAATTTGTATTGAAAATAATTTAACACTTATTGGACAGCAAAAATTAAAACTAGTATCACTTTCTATCACAGATCAGTTAATGGCAACACTGTATGCAGAGCTTATATTGTCCATGTCTTCCTGATGGTTCATTGTTTTTGTCATTTTTTGTTGAATCCGAACACTTTCCAATGTATAGCGGGTGGTGGTGAGGTTCTCTTTGTCCAGTATGTTACATTTTCTAGATCTGCCATGTGATCTTTCTCTGTCATGTGTTGTGACAGCGCCGTAGTTGATCTCTTTTTTCTGATGTCGGCTTCGTGTTCTGATAACCTCACTGCTAGCTTACGTTTAGTTGTAGCTATGTATATCATTTGACATCGCTCATCACATATTTTGTACTTTTACCAATGTCGCTAAAAAGTTCTAAGTTTAAACAGTAATTTCTAGAATTTCCATACTTCGTTATTTTACAGTACGATATTATATAATTCAGATAAGCTTTTCAGAAATTGGTTTACTGTTGTTGAAATAAAGTTCAAATTTACTTAGCTAATAAAAAAGTTATGTGTTGTTGTATTTTATTGTTTCATTTTAACCTCTCTAAAACCTTCTTTGTTTGTTTAGGTTTAACAGCCTTTTGCCATGTAAACATTTGTTAAGAAAATTTCACACGTTAACAAAATGTATACATTCCGAGATTGTCTCAGCGAAATTATGAATTAAGCAAATTTAAATAAAATTCGGAATCTTAAGGCAAAGGGTACCTATTTTATTTAGTCAAAATTCTTTGATGAAATATTAATAGAAAGAAGAAATTAAAAAGGAGGCAATTCACCTGCTAAGGAGTTAGGGTAGAGAATAAATTATAGCATTTCAAATAGAGTTGATTGGACATTGAAGAAGTATAATGTGTTATTTGATGGGAAAAATCTTCAAAATTATTTGTATGTATAAGATTATCAAAACATCAGTTTAATCGAAAACAAATTTTTTGTTTGCGAGTTTGCTGTTTGCGAGTTGTTATAGTTGTTACATTTCTTCTTTTAACTGTCATCATAACATATGCGAGTCCATATTTATAGGTAGGTACGTTTACGACTTAACATTGAGCTTTAGTCTCTAAGAAGATGGACCAGTTTGCTTCAAATTTAGTAAATGATAGCATATTGATGTGATTCCTTATAAGACATTGAATTGTTCGTTCAAACAAATCTATGACGGATAGGTGCCATACAACGATTTCGGTATTTTCAAAACTTATTGTAAGCCGCTATAAAAAAAAAAATTAAGAAAGTCACAGACCAATTACAATTACAAGAACTAAAAATATTGCTTTCCTTAACTTCTTTGAACTATTAGATCAAGTTTTTGCGCTCCCTTTGTGTATTTCATTTCCCGTTGTTTCGGGCTACTAACCTTTAGCACCTCATATATGGGATATTCGCAAAAAAAAAGTATGCCATCCTAAAGGTCACTAATTGGTCAAAAAAGGTCAACTAGTTTCAGAAATTGGTCAGCCATAGGTAATTACTAATCAATGGTTAGAGTTTTTCAAGGTCGCCAACTATTTTGGCACCTCATTTATGGGATATTCGCAAAAAAATGTACCATTCGAAAAAAGTGCCACCGACTTGCGATAAAAGGTCAGCTAGTTTCAGTAATTGGTCAGCCATAGGTTTTTTTTAACGAAATTTTAAAAAAAATTTCAAGGTCACAGTATAAGACTTTTAGCACCTCATTATTAAATGAGTATGCCATCTGAAATGTCAGTAATTGGTCAAAAAAGGTCAGCTACTTTCAGTAATTGGTCAGCCATACACTAAGAAAATTAATATTTTGTTTGCGTTTGCGGGTAACGAATTTCGTTTTCTGTAATTATAATACATTTGCTGGAAATGTTATACAATCCCTGCAAACGTATTTCATTTGTAGCAATTGTGTTACAGTCGCCACAGAAAGTAATTCCATTGCATCAAACATATAACAAATAACCCATTCGTTCGGAGCTCAATTTGCCTGGGTTGATTTCGGGTAAATGACAATGTTTCCCAAATTCAAACGGAATGATGTTTGCAAGCAAGTGTAATTGTTTATGGCAAACGAATGAATCGATTGCGAATTAAGCTTTTAAAATGCAGTTTGCTGCAAAAAGTTTTACGTTTACTATATAAATTACAATTGTTTGCAACTAATGAATCGAACATTTGGGACGAATGGTTAATTCGTAGAAAGTAAACTAATTTGTAGCAAGCGATTGAATGATTGCAGGGTATATATTTTTAAATCTTATTTTTACAAATTAACTAAATGCTTGTGGTAAACATTTCATGCTTTTGAGGCGAAAGAATTTTTGATTTTAGGTTTCTTTAAAAGAAATTCGCTTGCAGCAATAAATTTCCTATTTGGAAAAAGTATTTTATTTGTTTAATTCCTATCTAACTAATTTCAGGTAATCTATAGGGCAAGTATTGGGTACGTTTCAATACATGTTTTGCTTTATCAATTTGGTATTGTTCTGAAGTTCAGCACTACTTGTACAAAAAATCAAATTTCAATTGAAAATATGTTGCATTTAAAAAGAATGCGATTCAACATTGAAAATTTGTTGCTTTAAAAAATAGCAAAGTCAAAATTCGAAAATAAATGCTAGTTTAAAAATTGTTAAAATAATTACATTCAAAATAAAAGTTCAATTTTAAAAATTAATACAAATTACCTACATCTCCGTTGTTCATTTCGAAATATATGAGGTGCTAAAGGTTAGAAGCCGTTGTTTTGGCCCCACGAATATGGTCATCAATCATCATATAACCATGAATCATTTAAACTAAAAGGAGCATAATAAAATAAGTATGTTTTTCATTTTATCTGCTCAAAGGAAAAATATAATTGGTTTGTGTGATCAAAATTCGGGGAGAAAAGTACAAAAAAGAGCCTTCCGTCGGGTCATCCTGTCTATTCGTCGACTGTAATTCCAGCTGACGTCCAGTCAAATTCGAAAATAAAATCGCAAAGCGCGATGTAGTTCTGCAGCTTTGATATATTGTTGGGGCATTTAAGAGTAGTCTGTTTGCAGCTTCGAAAAACCTGTGCAGGAAAAATGCAGTAGTGAAAAAACGCTAAAATAACCCCATTTGATTCGACATTTTCCTTTATAACTTTGGAAGTATGCAACTTAGGAAAAAACCATTGACTATAAATTTGTTTGTAAAGTATTTGATTCCAAATTTTTAGCAGAATTGGACAATTTTCTACCTGTTTTTTGAGTGCTTCCAAATTACTGTTGTTTTTTTTTAATTCATGGGTTAGATAGCAACACAAATATAACATGCATAAATTAAAAACTAATGTTAAATTTATAATGGGGTGATTTTAGCGTTTTTTCACTGTTTTATTCTTCCTGCAGCGAGCACAGCTGCAAACTTAGCTACAGGCTACTCTAACATGCCCCAATAGCATATCAGAAATGCAGAACTACATCGCGTTTTGCAATTTTAGCCCGTTTTTTTGTAATTAAATTTTAGATGAGGGTTTGGTGATGGGTTTTCTTTTTTTTGGAAAGTCTAAGAGCTGGCTACAAAAAAAAGTGAGACCTTTTCAGAAACATACGTTTTGTTGCCTATACTATATACTTACATTGGGGCTTATTCATAGTCATTTTAGACCTGGGTCTAAGTTAAACATAGCTTTGGTTGAATTTTCGGACGTTGATTCTATTTTTTTAAGTTTATAATTTCAAAATATTTGAAGCTATTTGTGTAGTTTACTAAGTTAATTATCATATAAAAATATAAAACCAACAATTTGTAATTCAAATCGGTCTGTATTCATTGAGCCAAAATTGTATTAAACTGTAGTTTAGTTAAACCTGGGTCTATCTGCGACTATGAATATGCCCCATTATGTTTAAATTATATGTACCAAATTCCAATCTTTGTTGGCCAATTACTTTTTTCACACAGCGATTTGTAAGTATTTATGTACACAAAAATACCTTTTCAATGACATATATGTCTCATTGTTATTGGTTATGTAGACCGTTTTGTCCGGTTCTCCTTTACCATTTAAAAGATGTAACGTATGTATATGCGAAAAACTTTTATTTTAGACATTTGACACTATTAAAATTGTAATATATTTTAACTTATTGAAAAAACCCTCGTTATCTTTTTTGTACTGAAAATCATGATGTATAAATTGAACGTAAGTATTATTTTTTGTAAATCTTTGCCATTTCAGAGTAAAAAGGGAAAAAACAGATATTTAGACCTTTTTGGAACTTTTTAATTAATTATATCTTTAAAATGTTTGTTTTTAAGAAAAAATAATAATGTTTTCTGGTCAGTTAGTGTACAAACGTTGTGTTCATATGTCTTCGCAAATATGAACCGTTAAAGAGTTATACGTGAAAAAGAGGGTTTTCCACATTTTAGATTTTTTTGAAATGTCGATATCTTCTTAACGGTGAGTCTTAGGAAAAAAATGATTTTCGATAGCACTTACCGTTTCGGAGTTATTGGTGAAAACCCGATATTTTTGACATTCAACATTGAATAACTATTGGCGCGTGTGCGATTTGCCAATAAACTTTTGCGACTATATTTTTCATGCTAAAATAAAGATAATTGCATTTCAAAATTTTCATTTGGATTTTCTGGGGAAGAAATAATGCAATTTTATCGGTTTAACAGTGCACTTTTCAAACACGTCTGCCGCGGTATTAGCCTCTGCTTCTTCGTCTGCCATTTTGGATTTTGCTCTCTGTATACATAAGTATGAAAATAAAAAAATCGGTATCCATATCCATGTACCTTATGATTTTTTTTACCAAGATTTGATAACTTTAACGACGTATACCGGCCACTTAGCCTCTCGCAAACCGTCTGCCATTTTGTTTTACTTTTCTTGACGATATGGAATTTGCGTTATCAGAATCCATGTACCTTATAATTTTTTTTTCAAAAAAATTTGACAACTTTCATACCCCGCCCACCCTATTAAGCCTCTGAATCGCGCTGGCAGACGTGCATATTTGTGCTCAGCCACTTTGAATTATTCTCTCCAGTAAAAATCAATCGTGTAGCGATGACTCATTTTTTTTAGCGAGCTCTCCGTCTACTAGTTAGGTTTAGTTTTTTTTTAATATTTTGTTTACCTTAATTCGAAGCACAAATCTAAGTTGTCTCTTATATATCGTTAAGCCGTGAAACCAACAGCGTGCGTAGCCACTTCTTGGGTACCAAAGAAGTCCTCTGGGAATCTTAGCTCCTAACAATGGCTTAATTTGTATGTGATTATATAAAAGGGGAATTTGAATTCTTATTGTAGCTCATCAAGAACGAGTACCTAGCTCCTGTACCTACAATAACGAATTTGATCAAATGTTCTTCCGGCTTTCGCATATTTCGTAAATGATTCAACCAATTTCGTTTAAATTATGAACTCTATAGTTTTCCTTATAAGAAGGCAGTGCAAAACTATTATTGCATTCGAAATTTTTTTAAATAATAAAAAAAAAAATAAAGAAGAAATTAAATAATTAATTTTCTTATTTCCACTTGGTTTTGTTCGACTTCTTGAGTGCCGCATGCCGCTTCAAAATAAATTCTTACAGAAAATAAAAGCACGTCCATTTAACATGTGCCAACCAACAACACGCACACAGGAATGGCTGAGAGTATACAAATCACTAGGCATGGTTCTCTACGAGCTCTTTTTGTTTATTTCCAATCCACAAAGGACCTAAGCGGTTTGGTAGAAAACCAAATAACAATCATTCCCACACTTTTTCAAAAACTTTTAAATTTCTTAAAGCTCATTATAAGGTGATTATTATCGACTATACGTACAAATGACCGACACAACCGACTTTTTATTTTTTTTTACTCGACTTAAAAAAATGTCAGTACCTAACACTAATCTGGAATTGACAAAATATGGACTGTCTTGAATAAAAGGTCGAGGAAAAAAGCGAACTGTCGATGCATAAAATTAAAAACAAAAGGAATGGGATGCGATGTTCTGACTTTTTAAAACATCGACTTTCTTTGATCGACATTTTGAAAGTCGACCTTTAGTCGACATTTTAATCAGATCATGGTTCAGGGAATGTTGTTTACAAACGCGTGCTTGTCGATAACTGACGACATTTTGTAAGTCGACATTTTAATAATCGATCGTTATTATGATCCGGTCCACATTTGTTTGTCTAGATTATAAAAATCGACCTCAAAGATTCGGTATTTAAAAAAAAAAGAACATACCGTTTCCAATCCAAATATTTTTCATAATACAAATCAAGATGTAGATCCAGAAAATTGGCTTTTTGATCAAAACATAAAACAAAAGCTAGTATGACTGAAAAAACTCTGATAACATTGTCGATAGCACTGGTATGGCAACACTGTAGCGTCGCGGTAAAGCCCTCGTGTGGTTTTTCATGTTCAACTTTTCAATGTTTTTATTTTTATTCTCTTTTATTTTTTATCCCAAAATCTGAAAACAAATCTGTTTTCTTAAAACACTTTTTGGCACGTAAATTGAATCAATTATACACCTACAATAAAAGTTTAGTTACAAAACATGACTGTATACGGTTTGCTATTTATACAGCCTCCTCAAATGTCATTTTTCTACAAATCATTGCAATACACGATATGCGACATAGCTAAAAGTAGTGCAGTTTTTTTTTATGTTCACGACTCTTTGGTTCAGCCAATTATTTGATACAAGCTGTCCTTGTTTATTTCCACCCTCTATACAATACCCTTAAAAAGGTTGTTCCAAATCAGTGATTCCCCCACCGGAAGGATGACTTTATCCGCCATATCCGCACGATACGTGACTTTGTACATACGCCAGATTGGATAGAAATGGGTAAATGCATCAGCAAACTTTTGCCAATGCGGCCATGTAAAGTCCTTTAACCATAACAACCTAAAGCACTCTCTAGGAGGAAATCATCTGTCTATCTATCTCGTCATGCTATAGTGCAGTGCATCTCTTTTGATCGTCCTTTAAAAGCTTAGTGTCACGTTTGGTGTTTTTAAGGAGCGCGAGTGTCGGTGCTGTAAATACAAATAAACCAGGTGAGCCGTACTGTTGTACATGCACGGATTACTGTGGTTATTTTTATTTGTTTGCCGCGGATGTTTATCCTCCTGCAGCAGAGCTGATGCTACCTCTATACTCTACAACTGGATCCTGGGTTCATTTGCAAATAGTGCTAGGATATTGTAATCCACAAAGCTCTATTGTGTCTTTCATTATACACACATTTACATATACGCTTGGAATTTAATTAGTTTTGAAACGTGTTTACACACGATTTCCAATGACAATTTCCGCTCAGAGTCCCAGCTTGAGCGAAGCGAAGAATAAGCTTTATTGAAACAATATCCTCCGAAATATCTAAAAATAAAACAAGCGACACACATGGCTGCAAAATTGCATATGACATTTAATTTTTGTTTAAATGCGATTCCTGTTCCAATCATGTACCATACTGTTTTTGAAACACCGACCATTGCCACCGTCCGCACGTTGGCCCAGCAGCCGTAGAGGATTAAACTTGTCATGTCGTCATCGTCGGAGTCAGTGTTCGGTAAGGCGACATGTCGCAGCAAATTATTTTGGAAAAACCTGAAAATAAATTGGCATTTGGTCTTTCTTCGAAGCAAAAAACTATATGAACGTTAATGCTGTTTCCTTCCACTTCCGGTTGACACAGGTGGTAATACTAGACACCTCACGATTTCAAAAGTCACATAACGGTTGACACTTCAAATTGTGTAGGTGGCTGGATGGTCTCTATTGAAGAGCTCAGGGAATAGGGGGCGATTGGCAATACAAAAAAAAAGAAAACTTACGTGGAAAACTACCAGAGCTTGCTTAGAGCTCTTGGGTATGGACTCTCGTATAAGAACGGTTAAAATGGATTTTCGCTTTGTTGCCAGTTAAGTGGAAAAGAGGTTATTGGGTATGGGTGGACTACTGTTAAAAGTTTGTTTGGTTTGGCGTTAGATTTTCAACGTTCAGAGACTAATTTAGTTAGTTTTTCTACTGAAACCAAAACCAGCCCAACAAACCTCTAACGACCACGTATCACGGGTGGGAGACACAAGCTCATCAAATCACATCACATTTCACCTCTGTCGTTCGAACGAAATTGAAAGATTGTTATTGTGGATGATTGATGTTGTTCTGTGAAGAAATACCCGTTTGTTGTGGGAATGAATCTTTTAAAAGCTGAGATTTTCAATCTTAGTGGTGTAGGAAGTGTTGGTGACTTCTTGACTTGTAAGATAAAACCTAAGGCAATAACAATAATAATTGCCCATCGTAAAAGGTATGTATGTGCACTGATTTATTTGGAATTTTGTAGATGTTTGTTACTGGGTTTTCTATACTTGGATTTTAAGTAAAGTTCGGACGATATTAATGGGGATACTTAAGGATTTGTTGCTGTATAATGGAAACAATTAAATACAAATTACTGGACCGTAATGAAAAAGTAACGAGGGTACAGTTTAATTGTTTGGAAACATTTTATTTTTGTTTCTCTAAATATTGTTTAAAAATTTAACATTTTTCACAATAACCTATACCCGTTTTGAAGGCAATATACTGGGTCGATTCTGGATCTGTGAAGCTATGAGGTGATACATTTTTAAAACTACACACGTACCTACTAGTTCGAGTCTGGATGGGTATATACAAAAAAAAATGGAAATCAAATAAGTAACAACATTTTGTTATTTCCTTTTGAGTTATAACATTTAGTTTCATTTTTGTATACTCATCCAGAATCTAACTTTATTCGTGTTAAGCTTTGACAATTGTTTCACTACACAGGCTTCACAGAAGGAGAATCGACCCCCATTTTTTTTTTTTTTTTTTTTTTTTTTTTTTTTTTGTATTATGTCACATCTCTTATTCTAGCCAGATTGAAATAACAATCACTTAGAAGTATTAGAAGTAACACTTAGAGAAACACATTAGGTACAAATGTAACTTTTCTCTTTTTAAGTTTCAAAGGTGCTCTTACCCTCATTTTAAGATGCAGAAAACTCAGTAACTCTTACGACTGTTTGTTTCAAATGGAAATATAACTATTTTGACACAATACAAAAATTCATTTTATTTTCAGGCTGAATGAAATTTAATTTTTTTTTTTTGACAAAACTCCGCTTATTTGAAACAAGTTTCAGTTATCCGAAGTTCGATTAACTGAAAACTCCGCTTAACTGGAACAAATAGTCTGCAATTATGGTGTTCCAGTTAAGCTAAGTCGACTGTATTTCCATATGGAACAATTCCAACAACAAAGGTATTTACATTTTTAATCACAAAGATTGCGTCAGGCATACGTTTTCTGTCGAAAATTTTTGAGGATAAGCCACAAAATAAACAAATTTAAAAGAAACGACTGACACCAATAAGGATTAACAAGAAATGAGGTTTTGACATTTCAGATTTGACATTCCAAATTTAAAGGGTGTGTTCGATTTATAATTTGATGGGAGCGTTCAACGGTCGTTTCACTTATGCGGAGTTGAATAAGTGAAAAATGTTCATTTGAGGCAAACAATCTTATTTCAATTATCCGCAGCGGAGTTCAGTTATGCAAAGAAGTTTGTTAGAAAAATTCTCAAAGAGGCTCCGGAATAAATTTCTTGTTTCACATAAGCAATGTTTTCAAAATCATCTTTTATTCATGAATACATATTTGTCTGCATGGGAAATATTTTCGTTGTTATTCCGTTTTATTTGTTTTTACATTTTCGTCGTCCTTTAAGAATCCTTCGTAAACTATGAACATTGTACTTAATTTAAGAACAAAAAATATCTAATATTTTGATATATTTTTGAAGATGATGTGACATCGCAGTCCAAAGTTATAGATCTAGAAAATTGGACGCATAATCGGGTAAGAACTTATAGGTACACATCCGCCGCTTTTAGCAAACTACGTCAATTGATATGAGTAATTTTGAAAAATTTGACGCCTAAATAATTTTTGAATATAATTGTGTATGAAGCGATTCATTCTAAAAGTAACTAATTATACTGCCAATCATTTTAATAGGTTCACTCAACTTCCCAGTGTAATGTTCTTCTATATAATTCAATAAAAAGTACAACTCCAGAAATAATTGTGTTTCGCCCAGGTATAACAGTGGGCGAAACACAATAATTTCTGGAGTTGAGGTCACTTGTACTTTTTAATTGAATTACATATATTCATTTACTTCACTTGAAACAGAAGTAATTTCAATATTTTAATATTTAAATTTCTTCATCTTCTTATTGTTCTTCTGTATATCTTAATATTTGTTGCATTTGTTTTATTTGTTAATTTTTTTTTCGCAGAAAAAACTAACTAGAAAAATTTATGTTTGCTGCTTTGGGCATATTATTTTACAAAATTATGCAATTTTTTTTATAATAATTTTAATTATAGGTATGCGGGTGATTCTCTGTTAAAAGCTCCTTTTTAGCACCCAAAATGTCCCCTACCTAAATTTAAGAAAAAATGATGTACATTCAAGTGTTTTTATAAATTATGGATTTAAAGTGCGGGCACTTGACTTTAAACGTTTTTGAGAATTTGGGCTTGATACGGAAATGACGCCTTCGATATGGAAATGATAATGTACCAGTAATAAAATTTTCCTTTTAAAATGTTCCTTGTAACAAGGGCCGTGTAATTCAGGATGCACTTAAAAGATTTACGGTATTACAGGAATTTATTCAAAATTATAAAAATCTAAATTAAATCGATTTACGGAAATGATTTTGTGGTTCGGAAATGACATTTAACTAGTAAAGATAAATAATTTGTTACGTTTTCGCTTCCCCACCTATCTCAGATTTACGGTCTGGAATTGCATTTAAGTGGTTTTAAATGCATGTACCAAAATTTTAATGATTTGCAATAAATTCATGATTTCTTTAAGAAAAAACACATCTAAAGTCATTTCCGTAACCATTTTCTCATCGCCGTAACCCAATAAAGGCGACGGAAATGACGAAAATCGATGTTTCTTAGCTTTTTAGAAAAGAAAAATAGAAAGTATATTTTTTTCCCAATTTTATATAACTAACTGCAACATAACCTCACAAGACTGTTACGAAATATTTATTTTTACTATCACTTACTAAAATTATATGCACCTACGGAAATGACGAAATTGATGAAACACGTGGCAAATACAGCCACTTACTTTAAAATAACACACGAAACTGATGTCCCACTCATATAATTGAATATATTTCAAAGAAAGCATGAATGATTTTCTTCATTTAGTCTAAATCCTATAAACTGACGGCCGTTAATTTGAATTTATAAACATTTAACATTTTTTTACGGAAATGATGCAAATACATGGAGACACATGTTTGAAAGATTGTAAGTTAATTGTTTCAAATAAATAAATTTAATTTTTAGGGAAGTTGTATTTAACTACATAGTCTTAATCCTGGAACTCAGTCAAATTAAAATTTATGCATTTAAAAACAAACAAAAAATCCATTTTTCCGCGCTGAAACAAGGAGGAGACTCGCAACGGAAATGACATTTCGACCATAAAAACAATTGTTTTTTTATTACATATCTGCAAATATTTAAAATTTAGAAGTGGCGCAGTTAGAAACGTTGCTTGCGCTGTTATTGACTTCAAAATAAATAAGGTTTTTTAATTTGTTGGACCATTTTTGGTCGGGGCCACGAAAAGGAGCTTTTAGTGGAGAATCACCCATGCACTGTACTATATTTTGTTGGGTCATTTGAAAAGGTGCGCTAGAAATAGTTTGAGATTACGTTATCTTGCGCTTACTAATCATGTTTTTTTTTGTTTGGCAATCGAAAAATGTAATTGCTTGTCACGAACGGTTTTTAAAATGAATCACGTCTATAACGGTCTATAACGATAGAACAAAACGATAAAATCAAAACACGTTATGAATCGGGTGTAAAACATCGTCATATCGCAAGAAAACCGAGCAATCATCAGAGTTGCATTTAAAATTTTACGCAATTGCAATATTTCGACTTCTAACAATTTTTCTTCCAACGCTGCCTAGGTATTTATATTTTTGGAACAGCTTCAACACGGGTTCGTTTTCGCAGAAATCGAGAAGCTAAAAGTGATGCCAAATCCATATCCCCTGCAATTAAAATTAGCATTTTTATACAAATTCCTCACTTTTGCTGTCAAAAGCCTGAAACTGGCACCACTATTGCGATTGTCAATTACTGATTGATAGTTGACAAATATTGAAATTTTGTATTTTATATGGCAATTTATTCAAAATCTAATCAACAATTCATCGTTTTTTAACAATTTTCTTGTAATTAACGACGGCCTGCATCATTCTCAATGACCGAAACGTTTAGCGGCTGGCTTGTTTAATATCGAATTTCCGTAATTATCAACTATCAATCCACGATTGGCAATCGCAATAGAGTCGTCAGACTTCATCACGTAAAACAAAAACGATCGAACGATATCGTTTTGAATATAGGTCTTTATTTTTTTCTACCAGTAATGATAGAGCTAGCAATATTAAAAACGATATCGCCCAATCGTTTTCGTTTTACGTGACGAGGCTCCTGAATTTTATTTGAGTCAATTAATTTCTCAGTTTTTTTTCGCAATTTATTAAAATCACCGTTGGAAAATCAAAAAAATATACGTCCGTCGCCTAAAAATGTATACCTAGGTTTCTGCTGAATCCAATTGAAATTGGATGTGAATTCGTTGGGCAACAAAACCAAGCGGGTAAATTCAATGTCGGTTAATTCTGTGTAGTTTAATTTTGGCGTTTCGTATTAATCTAAAATTTTTAAATTGGTTAAAAAGCTTTTTTGTTTTCGTAACAAAAATGAATCATCATAAATAACGTGAAAATAAAAGTACAAAAAAATACCCATTCATTGAATATGTACATTCGTAGACAAAGTGTGTGCTGGATATGGTCAAAAAAAGAGCGTAGTGTTAAATAACAATTACCAGAAACGTGAATTAGAGTTACCAATTTAAGATATAAACTACCGCAGAAATCATAACAACTGCCACTTAAAACAGAGTCCCTGCAGCTGTGTATAATCAATGACATTTGAAAGAGTCCATGTTAAAAAATCACAAACATGTTAAGAAATTAACACTACGGTCATGTCCAAATCTATAAAAATTGTATGCTGAAATAACATATGAACATCATGTACATATTTTCTATGTAGTTATTATTTTTAAAATATTTTGAAAAATGTATGGATTCTACCAACAATAATAATCTATAATCTTTCCTGTCAGACATTTTAGTGACATACATAATAAGGTTTTTTTTCATCAGTTTTTTTTTTATGTTGTTGTTAAGAACTGGGTTTTTTTTTATTTTCTTGAACAAGATTAAGTCAACACGTTCCAGTCATGTATTTTATTAAATAATGAAACAGGGCCCGTCCTTTTAAAGTTCTATAGATAAGCTTGAGGCATTAAAAAGACTTACTATACATCAACGACTGAACATTTCAACATGTTACAACAAAACAAAAAAAAACGTCATACAAAAAAGTCCTGATGGATTGCCTCAGATAATTGGCAAATATAAGGTGAACGTTGGTTCGTTTGTCATCTAGAATTAAAAATAACGTTTATTTATTATTTTTTTTTTCTTAAATTGCATCAAATTTCTCAACAAATTGCCATATAGACAATTTTTATTTAATAAATGCGTTTATTACGATTGTCTTGGAATCTATGAGGTTCATTATTTCGCAGACGGAAATTTCATCCTAGATACTGAAAATAAAAATGATATACCAGGCAATTTAAGTAACAACAATTTCGGGACGAGAAAAAATTTTAATATTTTTTATACAAATATAGGTACCTACTTCAGATCCACCTGCTTGAAAGGTACCTACTTTGGTAATTAATTAAAAACAACAAGCAACTAACCCTACCTAGGAAAATAAAATATTACATTAGTATGTAGGTAATGTACATAAATGTATGTATATTTCATTTAAACGCTCTGCGAAGTGAAATTAATATCTGAAATATAACAATTTATCTCGTACTAAAGAGCTTAATATATGTTCTAGAGGGAGGGTATATTAATATAGCACTTTTATAGAATATTATTTTAGCAATTAAAAAAGGCGTGGATTTAAAACTTATCTATAGGGGCAGTGTTTAACTCCTTTTCGACGACGCGACGGACGCACGGTAGGCAAAATTAACAGACTTGCACTTGAACAAAGGTCAATTTGGAGAAAGTTATAAAAATATTTTAGGACAAAATTGTACGCACATCAAGACCTTACACATTATCCAGTCTATAGCTGAAAGGATTGGTCTATGAATTTTTTATTTGGATGCAGACACATTAATTACGAATATCATAGCGTTTTTTTCATTAGTATAAATAACTTCATTAAAACAAAATTAAAACACCTCAATGGGCGCGCTCACATATCCGAGTATAAATAAAATAAGTTCTCACCACGAGACGAAACGAGGAGAGACGTTTGTTAGTCATGTCTCCGACTGGTAAAAATAGAAACAAATGCAATATCTCGTATCGGTCTGGTATCTTTGTTTTTTTGTGCGGTGTGCGCGCACTAAAAGGGGTTTGACTACCCTTAAAATGATTGAAAACAGTGCGAGTATTAGGAAATCAGGGAAGGATTATAAAAGGAGATACCGATGCACATCACACATTGTTGTTGTTTTGAAATTCTGAATATTAAAATGGCAGGGAAAAATAGTAAAGCATTCTACATTCGGGTAGGGCGGCTAAAAAAAGAATCTCTATCTGTGACTATACTTCTGAAATTGCGTTCAAGCGAAGGTTAACTGATGTGCATTCCTAGAAGTACTTGTATTTACGGTTGAATTGTTTTACGGCAGGAATGCAACTGGCTATTTATGAATATTAAAATGGGAGCGAAATATAGAGTCGGGTAAAGCATTCCACATTCGCGTGGTGCGGGAAAAGAAAGAATCTCTCTACTTGACATTAAGCTTAAGCCGGAAACACATTTTTTTCATGTGATTTGCTGCTATACGAGACAGGTGTGATTCCAGCTTTAAAATCACTCTGTCTTCCACCGTTTTTTTTTTCTACGATTTTTGTGGGGAAAAAAAAAGCTTCTTAAACTTCTAAATATTGACTTTAAATAATTCAATTTTATGATCTAAAATACAACTAATGTACAATGAAATTGCAAAAATGGTTGAGTAGATACCTACAAGTTTAAATCAAAAATAAAATTTGTATTTTTTGACTTAACCAATTTTCAATACATTTTTTAAAAGTTGAAATATTATTGCATTTTAAACTTTTAAAAAAATAATTGTAAAAATTATTATTAAAAAAATTCAAATTTATTTTTTTTTTTAAATTCGATATTTCAAAAAGGGGATAAGTTGTATGAGTACATTAAAAAACGCGTGAAATTGGCGTACCAAATGTTTTTCTTACTCGGTTGGGAAAATGCCAAGTTTCTGTCAAGTTTGGCAAGGCCCTAGTAAGTTTTTAGTAGGGAAAATCTAAACGAGGAAAACTTGTCAGATGTTAAGCATTCTCTTGCTGGATTTTAGTACCAAAAATGTATGCGAGGAAAGCTTTTTAAACACTCGTGAGGTCCTCTCTAGTAAAAACTTGTTGACCATGTTTCGGTTCCCCATCTGGAATGTCTCTTGTACACAACAAAAAAAAACATTTTATAAGCATCGCATGCAATTTCAGTATCATACGACACTTTTTTCTCTTTCCTTTGTCTTATTTTACATATCAAACTTTTTCTACATATATGTTATAAGAAAACCTGTTTTAAGTTTTTCTACCTTAAAAGCAAGTACATAAAATCCTGGGGTGGAATCGGCTAAGGTGATAGGTGATTATCAATCGTGGTGATCGTCGTTTAGGAGATAGCTGTCTCTATCACATCTTAAGGAAAAAATAGAGACAGCAATCGTCAAAACGACGATCACCACAATTGATAATCACCTATCACCTTAGCCGATTCCACTCCTGTTCTATTCTCTATGGATTTGTTATGCAATAAGGTATGAAACATAAGAATGAAATTTATTCACTTTTGACATTGAATTTCTGTAGAGCGAGTTAGCCCAGTGCAGTGGGTAGCGCATTGGACTGACAAGCAGAAGATCGCAGGATCAAGTCCCACATAAGCCAATTTTGTTTTGCAAAAGGGGTTTGGCAAAAGGGTTCATAATCGCCAAGGCCCATGTTCTAGCCTTTTTTAGCCCTTGCTAGCTCCTTACCAGAATTGATGTGAAACTCTCTAGTGCCTTGTCGAAAAAAAAGATCGTTTTTCTGCGCGGGTAAAAACTTTTGTCAACATTTTATAAATATTTTGTTTTAATTTTGTTCAACAAACCATATGACAGTCATGACGTCCTTCGCGTCGGCCTGTGCCCAGACGATGAACATCGAACTAGAGCCCAAACTAATGAACGGATCTGCGTCAAATTTGGTGTGAAGCATTTTTATGCGATTCGTTGAGGGAAATTCAATTTTTTGCATAAGCTCATCTAGAAGAGGTAGCTGACATACATACAACGACTTAGGTCTTACCAATTTTTTTTTCGAAAACAGCTGTAACGATTTCTAATAAATTTCGTACTTTTAATCTCTAGACCAGTTTCAATAATACCGTTGAGCTTATACACATAGAGGAACCACCTCAGTGTAAAGTTGTCACCAATCTAGGTGGCGCCCGTATTTGCATCTAAAACAAGAACCAGTGATAATAAATACAAGAACCAATTGCTCCTTTAGTTAGACTATTTCCACCTTAAGGTAGACTATTTGTGGGAATAGTGGGGAATACCCACCACCTCTTTATCGATTCTAAAGTCGCGTATTATAGCGTGAAATGGGACGAATTTTACAGAGCCATGTCATTCATATCTCGAAATCTCTGCCAAACTCGTCCGCTTGTGCAGGATGACAATGGATCTCGCTTCTCCGTCAAAATCGGTAAGAGCACCACCAATTCCTTTGATGTTGAGAAAGGATTGAGGCAAGGCGAGGCGTTATCATGCAACCTATTCAACATCATTCTTAAACCAATTGTATGAAACGCACATGTCAACACCAGCGGCACAATTTATCAAAAGTCCGTTCAATTGCTTGCGTATGCAGATGACATAGACATTGTCGGCAAAACGAGGCGAGCTGTGGCAGGCGCATTTGCGAGTATTGAATCGGAGGCGGCTAAAATGGAATTAGCGGTTAATAAGGACAAGACGAAGTATATGTTGTCATCGAGAGAGGAATCTCAATACCGTCGACTCGGGCAAAATATCACGATGGACAGCCATAACTTCGAAATTGTCAAGGACCTTTTCTACCTGGGGTCCTTTATTACCTCAGTAAATGACATCAGTGCAGAGATAAAACGAAGAATTACTCTTGCCAACCGCTGTTACTTCGTTCTAAGAAGGCATTTAAGTAGTAAGGCCCTCTCTCAGAGAACCAAGGAGACTTTATACAAGACCCTAATCATCCCGGCCCTGCTCTATGGGGCAGAAGCATGGGCATTGAACAAATCTGATGAAAATCTGCTAGGGTACTTTGAGAGGAAGATTCTTCGTGTGATTTCCGGTTTTGTGTGTATCGAAGGAGTGTGACGGGATATATAGCGACGTTGACCTAGTCAAACAGCTGAAAATACAGCGGCTGAGATGGCTGGGGCACGTGGAGCGTATGGACAGCAACGCACCTGCCCGACGAGTCTTCGAATCCAGCCCCGATGGTGTACGCAGCAGAGGAAGAACCCGTAACAGGTGGCGCGCACAAGTGGAGGACGACATCAACCAACTCGGTTTGCGCAACTGGAAGCGGTTAGCTAGGGACAGAGCTGGCTGGAGCCGCTTGTTAGTTGAGGCCGAAGCCCATCCTGGGCTGTGAGCGCCATCTTAAGTAAAGTCAGTATAATTAAATGAGAGTGCCTACACCTAATGGAAATGTTTCTCCGCCGCGCCGAATGTTTGGCGTTGGTTAGGAAGAGCCTTAACGGCAATAAAGTTTTAAGATTTTTTGACAAGTCGCCTTTTTTAATGTTTCCGAATAACTCGTAAATGGCTTTGTTGATTTTGTTTCATTCTCTTGTATTCTAGGGCAAGTACGTCCGATCAAGTTGTTGATTTTATTTTATTTACTTTTCCCTCAACGATCAAAGCGGCTTTTAAGTTAACACGATTTTAAAACTTCAATTAATTTCGACGAATATTAAATTTCTCTATCAAAATTCCACTCACAGTCTATCATACTTTTTCAACTCAATATTATAAATTATATAGTACTTTCCTTTCATTAAAAGTTGACCGATTAAAAATCAGCGAGAAACGAGATCAACTGAATAGTTTCTGCGACGAAGAATATAGCTAGTGAACAAACAAAAATTTAAAAAAAAAATACCTCGACTCTCCTTTTAGCCTCTTTTATTAATTGAAAATCCTTTCCGTAATTCGCAAGTCAACGCTCAACCCCATCAGTTCTTGTATGCAAAGAGTAATTAACGAGCAAATAATTTGAGTAGCATTTTACAATGAGGGAAGATATATCCGTTGAAAATAGCATTTCTCGCGACTCATTCGGTTCAGGCATTTTTCCCTCCATAATCATCTTACCAAGTCTCGTTCACCTTCATTCTCTTACTCCTGGTGTGTCAGCAAAGCCCCCTTCTGCCCCACGCCCACACTTCGTAGAAACAATGAACATAAAATTTCAATAAATTATATGATAAATCGCGGGAGACCATTGAGTAAAAGGCATGCCTGATGGTGATGGCTTTGACGACTCAGAGTCTGAGAGAAAAAAATTGAAATTCCATATTAAATGCCTCCCTATCAGTTTCGATGGGGCGATGATGGTGTCCCCTAAACATTCAAATTGTTGAAAGTAATTCAAATGGCTCGGTTTGGGCGATTAATTCGAAAAGGCATTAAAAAGTACTCAGCCAACTCACCTGGCTTGTGTTCAGTGTTCTATCACTCTCATTACCTACAATGGCAAGGTTTTTTTTTCCTTTATCCTTTGATTCATCGACCGTTATAGGGCGGGAATTTATTGTCCGTATATTTCAAACCATTGTGTGTGTCATTTTTAAAATTATTATCTGAGAAAAGCCACATTGCTGGTTGGAAAGACCATGATAAGGACGAACTTTATTTTTTAATTTTTTTACAAACGAAGGTGTACGTGACTTGAATTGCTTATTTTTTTTTTTTTTGAAAAGCTCTGCCTTATTTTGTTTGTTCTAAACCAGCACAAGACAGGTAAATAAAACAAAACAAATAAAATATGCAAAAAAGATAATGATTATGATTCTTTGAAGGGGTTCATACTCAAAATCATCAGGATGCTTTAAAAATTTAAATGACAAAGGAAGCGAATTATTGTTTAAAAAAATGCATGTCTTTGTCGTATTCACTTGCTTTCGAATGCTAAGTATCATTTGTGTAAAATCCATACCTACAAAAACTAGCGGGCGAAGGTTGGGTTGAAAAAAAAACAAAAGATCGCATTAGAGAGAGGTATATTGACCCCCTCTCCCCCCCGCCCGTATTTTAATTCTGAAGCCCACAGCTACTTACATTTGAAGTAAATGCCTTTGATTATTTTTTTAATGTCAAAATATAAAAATAGGTTCTTTTGAAACTTTCAACTTTGATATTTAAAAGTTGCCTGCAATAAATTGCGTGGTAGGTGTGCCCACAAAAAATTAACAAAAAAGTTTTAGCAGCAAGTTGTCAAGTCACATGTCAAATAAAACGTTGAATCATACTAAAACTGAAGTTTTTAAAATTCTCTACAACCTTTCAGCAGAAAATTACCATTCATATAGCATTTTTTTTTTTGTTTATAGTCGTGCTTAAAATAAATTCAAAATGTACGGACTTATTTTTTTTATCTAATTCAGATTCTTTATCAGCAATCAGCATAATGTGATAGAATGTTGAATTAAATAAAAATGTACAATTTGTGCGAAACCATTACATGCCCCTTGTAGCAAGTGAACTACTTTACTGTTTTTGGAAGAGAAATTTATGGAAGTAGGTCGATTCTGTCGCATAGACAACAATCAAATTATATCTCTAGAACTGATGTCCTATTTGTCCACCACAAACAACTTTAACAACCCCGTGCAATTTTAAGTTAAAATAAACATACAAAAATAAACATATTTCAATTTTTTTTTTTTTGAGTAAATAATTATAATAAGATCAACATGTGAAGAGACAAAATGGATATGTGCGGTTTTCATTAAAGGACCTACAATATTTGTATGGCTCTAAAAAAAAACAACAGCATAGTGTAGGAATTTTTCAATCTACATCATAGTGAAGGATTTGTATACAACTACATATATGCAACGATAGACGCGCCTGGTCCAGGTTAGAGAGAAGAGAAAAAAAAAAAAAAGAAAGTTTTTTTTTGCAAGTTTGTGTGCGTTTTTGTTGCTTTTCTTGCTCCCGCTCGCTTTTTCTCTCTCTCACTCTCAATTTCTCTGTATCTTCCCTTGGGGAATAAAACTAATCAATGAAAATATCCCCTTCCTGTGGGATAAATGGGGGGAATTTTATGCTTCTTTTTCTGAATGAAAAAACTGATACTTTGACATAAAAGTTCGGGAATGCAGAACGAACTTTCGAATAAATCAAATACCAGAGTGACCAGATGGCCATGGCGCGTTACAACAAAAATTAATCCTTGTTTTAGAAAACGTTTATACCTATCCCGGAAATGGCTCTAACCGCATTTGAATTAAATTTATATATTGTTTTAAAAAATTCAAACAAAACCTTTGAATTTAAAAAAGCATCAAAATATTTTTTTTTAATTCGATATCTCGAAAACGAGTTGATAATTTCTTTACCGTCGATGTAAATTAGGGTGGAGCTTTATTAGCTATTTTTTTTTTTCCAAATCTCTGCCTGCAACTCATAATTTATGAGTAATGAATTTCTGAACTAATCCTTTTTACTTATTTGGAGACACCCCTGGGAAAAGCCCTCGAAGAAAGGTTTTTTTTTTTTTACAAAAATTGACATCTTATGAATTCAAAGCACAAGGACCAAATACAAGTATTATAATAGCGGTTTATGGAGTTCCACTAACACGCTGATTTGTAGACGATCCTTTGATAAAAAAAAAAACTTACGAAAAACGGTTAAAAAATTTACTTTTCATATAGAAGAATTTTTATTGATTTTCACTGTTCTCGAAAACTGTTAAACTGATTTTTATCAATTTTTTTAAGAAGAATCTTTTAATACCAGGTACCATCTATATTTAACAAGGAACAAACATCGGCAACATAATGTGTTTCTAATATTTCTTATTTCGAGAAGGACCATTTCTATTTTTAAAACTTACACACATTAATTATTTCTAAAATTGTTTCTAAAACCAAAAATAAGAAAAAGTTTGATCTGAGCTTAAATTCAAACGATCGCTGATTTAAATTAAAAAAAAAAAACATAAAAGTTTCTTAAAAGTTGAAATAATTGTGCACAACAAAATTTTCAAAAAAAATTGTGTTTTTGATCTTAAGAATCCCAAAATTATATTCAAAATTCGATATTATTTAAAAAATGGTTAGAATATGATTTCTTTTTGAAATTGGATTTATTATGTTCTTAAAATTGGCGCAACAAAAGCAAGTACGAGCAAACTAAATTTCGATATAAAAAAATGCACGTGGCACGAAATTGCTTTCGTAATACAGATGGAAATTTAAAAATTGAAATTACTTCTGATTTATATGGAGTGACTGGATATAATTCAATTAAAAGTAAAAGTGATATCAACTCCGGAAGTTAATGCGTTTCAGACAGATATACCAATGCGATATTGCGATAAGCGATATTTCTGCATTAAAATATTCAATGATTAAACTTTCGAAAGGTCTCAAAATCAACAGTTAACTTTTTCAATGATGGTTTTCAATGATAGCTATAACTGGCCCCATCATTGAAAAAGTTGTCTGTTGATTTTGAGACCCTCCAAAAATTAAATCATCGAATATTTGAATGCGACTTCAAAATTATTTCTCCTCCAAAAAAAATTCATTTTGACCCATATCTTCCCCGTAGGTCTCAAAATCAACAGACAACTTTTTCAATGATGGTTTTCAATGATAGCTATAACTGGCACCTAAAACGAAATTCAATTTGACACAACTTTTCTCATAAAATGACTTTTAATTTTTCAATGATGAACTAAATTACCAATGATCATTGAAATAATTAAAAGTTACGTTGTGGGGAAGATATGGCTCAAAATGAATTTTGTTTGGAGGAGAAATAATTTTGAAGTCGTAAGCTACCTTTCTGCATTAAAATATTCAATGATTAAACTTTCGAAGGATCTCAAAATCAACAATTAACTTTTTCAGGCTGGCACCTAACTGGCTCCTAACATTTTTAACGTAACTAGAAATTGTTGATGTATTTTATAGATGGATTAGTAAAATTATGATATCGTTAAAAAAATATTACTTTGTTGTAAAACAGTATATAGAAGATATACATATGTAAATAGTATATATTAAAATAAAATATGCACGACTGGATCGCACGAACTTGCTATCGTAGCTTACAACTAGAATGAAGCTAGACATTGGTGGAAGCAATATATGTATATAGTGCTGGTTTGATAATATTTTTAAATCGTTAATGAGAAAATACTAAAAACAAGTTAAAATAAAAATTTCGACAAACAAATTTAGAAAAAAAACCTAAAATAAAAAAAAATGTCTTCGATTTAATTTTTTCGAGAAAAAAAAAAACCATTCATACAAATTTTGAATGCAATATTTTTAAACTAACTTAGAAGAACCGAATTGCAAAATAGTGAACAAATCCATTAAGGCAATGACGAGACATGAGAAAATAAACCTACACACATAAGAAAATGGCAATTTTGTTATAAAAAAACATATAATTTTATTTTCATTATTCGTTTTTTTTTTTATTAAAAATTTGGTATGCATCACTATTAATAAAATTGGTGTAGTGATTAAATGTATGAAGATAAATCAAAATCGTTAAAGCCGTTTTTGAGAAAACTCCGAAATCGTTGTATGGCAGCTACCCGTTTTAAATGAGCTAAAAGAAAAAATCGAATTGTCTTCATACTAAATTTGAAGCAAATCCGTCCATTCGTTTAGGCGTTCAGGACGCATGGACGTTCAATGGACAAACAGGCCGACGCGACGGACGTCTTGGCGTAAATCACTTTTTTGGTTTCTCTATCATCGTAATATTAGTTTTGATTAATGGTGGATTTACATGTATCTTCGTCTGACTTCTGCAAAAAAAAACAGGGATTTAAAATTAAAATTTACATTTGTTGGATAAAGAGAGAGAACACCAAAGTGCAGAAGATCTTCGTGCATGCTGATTATAGGAAGTGCCATAATGCAGATATGAAGACGAACATGTTCATCTTCTTGATGGTTCTCTTTCACACATTCGGATTTTCGTCATACATCTGTCCCGCTCTACTTTTCTTCATATTTTCAGACGAAGATACATGTAAATCCAGCATAAAACTTCGAATTTTTTTTGACACGAAACCAATACTTGCCCTATAGGGCAAGTAAAAATATATTTTGTTTTAAAATAGTATAAAAAAGTAGATACATAATTTATTTTTAAGAAAATCAAAAACGCGTTAGAGCGTTATTCCTAAAAATAAATTTTGTGTATAAGATTTCTTGATCCGTGGAATTTCATAATATTGTTAACACCTTATTCTCAATCTGGTGCCGTGCATTGCATATAAAAGACCTAAGGTCTTACAGGCATTTAGTTAAAATTATTATTTAGTATGTATTATTATTTAAATTAGAAAATCGTTCCTATGACATACATACATTGCCTTAATAACCGTTGTGTATTGGTAAAAATATTTTTTTTTTTTTTCAAAATATTGACCATACCATTAACAATGATCCAACATACATGTTCCAGTGCTTTGATTGATGTATGTCAAACATTCTTTAGGTATTTGTCATTATAAATGATAATACAGTAGATGACGGTTATAAGATAGTCTCATATAAGAAAAACACGCTTATAAGACGAACATTCCAAAACATCATGCACGTTCCCATAAAGATAAGTGTTAAATAAACCTCATATAAGAAAATTGTTTTTAAGAAAAGCACTGATATAAGAAACTTATTCTGATACAAAATCTCATTCATTACATAGAAAATTAAACTTTTATAAGAAATTTTCCCGTGTAAGCTTCCAAATGATGGTTTTCCGACGTTGCATGAATACCTT
This sequence comes from Melangyna quadrimaculata, assembly GCA_949320155.1. Taxonomy (NCBI): domain Eukaryota; kingdom Metazoa; phylum Arthropoda; class Insecta; order Diptera; family Syrphidae; genus Melangyna; species Melangyna quadrimaculata. Next base: position 9,681,565 of record OX439485.1, on the reverse strand, counting down.
TAGAGAGAAATAAAAAAGCCCATACATTGACAGTGATACATTTTATTTCGTATACAGTGCATCAAACTATGGATCGTACATTAAACAATGAAATAAAAGGGGTTGTTGTACCAGCCATTTTTGTACGCATTGTAGGTATTTCTAGCTATATAAGAAATTTTATTTTTTCATTTTATTTATATAAGAAAATTTCTTTTTATAAGTATACAGTTTTTTTTATAGAAGAAAACACGGATATAAGAAAGGAATTCTTTGGATTTTTTGAGTTTCTTTAATCCGTCATCCACTGTACTACTTATTATTTTAATTCTTTTATCGCTCAATTTTGAAAAGCTGTATTTCTACAGAGATGGGTTTGTGACTGTTATCACGATCTTACACCATTGCTTGAACACCAATATGCTAAAATTGTGCTGCTATGTGCTGACAAATTAAAAAAAATCCCATAGTGAGTCAGCCCATCACGTGTCACATTTAAAATTTTCTAGACCCACATTTTCACCGCATATTGTATTTTTAGGGAAAGATTTTATTTCTTGTTTTAAGTCCACAACAGTATAAATGATAAAAAAAAACTTGGAAGTCACAAAATTTAGGGTATAAGTCAGCTCATGACGGGCACATTAGCGAACAACCTTCTTTTTGTAAAAAAGACAAATAAATTCGGTTGCTGGTTTCACTCTAAAAAAGTTGTGGGTACCTTTGTTGAACCTAGTTGTTTTTTAAGGACAAAAACAAATATGACAGTCATAAGCCCACAGGCCAAAAATAGTAATTTTCAGTGCCACAGCCGACACTTACCTTAAAAAGTGCCACTCAAGTTTAAGAAGAAGTGCGTGAATATAAAACGGAATCATTTGCTTATTAAAAATGTTTCAATATTATTTTGTTATTACAAAAAAAAAAAAAAGTTAAACTTACCTATATGTATGTAGTTATAACAAAAAAATTACTTTTCAAGTTTTAGGTGCAGGCTTCATATTTTTCGAAAATATTTGTAAGGTTTACAAAACATTGTAGCCGCCATTTCTATCTATACCTTCTTTGATAAAGTAAATATTATTGAAACTGCTTTCAGTCTTCTTTTTACTAAATGCAAATTAAACCCATTGTTTATATTCGACGCTTACTTTTGTTTGCATGCTCATTTAGGTAGTTATACCTACCTAAGTTTGTTTTTTTTTTTCTCTCAAAGTTGTTCAGTTAAAGCTGAGGGCTTTTTAGAGGTTCCCTAAGAGTTTAGAGGTTTTGTTTTTAAGAAAACCAATACGCATTATATATACATACATACATACACACATAAGTGAAAGCATTGACTTTCAATACCTATTTCCTCGCACTTTTGTTTGTGACAACAAAGTCAAATTCAAAGAAGCCTTAAATATCTTTTATAAAAACTTTCTTTGTTGGCCATTTTTCAATTTGACTTTAAAAGAGGGATTTCTTTAAAAAATATAAAGACATGCATATAGGTAAAATACAAATACATAAACATTAAACATCATTGCACGTCCTTTTTTGTCCTTTAGGGATTAGAAGACTAAAATTGATTTATTTATTTACAGATTTTTTATACCCACCTGAAGCGCAACACATATCATCCTATTGTTGGCATTATATACCTAGATATTCGTAGCTCAATGTGGTCTTCGTTATGTGGCCATATACTCCGTGCCTTGAAAGTGTATGCAAAGCAAGGACACTTCTTCGAACGTCTAGAAGTGGATTCTAGACCACTTTATACATTTCTTAAGGTTATGTGGCCTTTTGCATCATGGCTGGCAAGCAGTTGTTGATATGGGTTCTTCTGTTATATACATATACATACAGAAGTACTGACAATGGTTCTGGATATGAATGTAAGATTTGCAAGGACCGTATACCTTACCTACCTATCTACTGATTTTGTATTATTTATAATATTACAAATATAACATAAGCCACCCGCTCTCACCTTCTTTCTCTTTTCAATCGCCCACCTCCGCCAGAAGCCAGTGTTTGACATTTTAAGGCATCAAATAAAATCTCAATAAATTGTGGTGTGCCTATAAATTAACTTTTAATCGATATCTGTGAAATTCGAAGCAAATAATAAAATGTACATAAATTCGCGGTTTTGTTATACACCAAGCTTAGGAAACTTTTCAATTTTCATTGCGAATATTAATTTAATAATTAATTATCTTATAACATCAGTTACCTATAATGTCAAAGGTTTTTGGAAGCGGGTGTTATATATGATGGGTGTTATGATATGATGGCATTCTGGCTGGTGTTTTATAATTCTGTTGAAGTTTTCATTTAATATACAAATATAAATAGCAGCTCAGGGAGCACTTTGAATGATCAGACGTGCGTGCAATTAAAAACTTTTGATGGTTTTTTGTTTGCATTTTGTATAATTAAATTTGATGTTAGAAATTATGGACCTACTTTTGTCTATTGGGAAAAGTTTTATGACAAAATTGAATTTTGTTTCTTTTTTTTCCGAGAGTTCTTTATTTTCGGATGCAGGGTAGAAGAACTTTTTTTTTAACTAAGGTTGTATTCAATTAAATAAAACCAACACGTAGGTAGGTACCCACATGCTCTTATAATTATTCAATTATGAAATTGCAAATGATTAATTGCTACACAGAAGACTTAATCTACATATTTATACATACATACATATATTAATAGCCTTAACGAAATTTTGTAGTACCTCAATTTTCTCAGAAAGTGTTTAACCGATTTCGATAAATTTTATATGATTGAAAATCCATAGTTGTAAAATTATGCAGAATATACCTTAGGGGTGTCTATTAATTTTTTTTTTGTCAGATATTCAAAATGGGTATCGTGGATCTTGTAGAGGATACCCACACAAGTATTTCTACGTCCTGGAAATTTTTTAAAATGGTACTTCCAGACCCCGCGGCCGTTTTTTACGTAAAAAACACGTTTTTTTTCAAAGTCAACAAATCATCAAGAATTTTGCGTATCAAAAGTTGTTTCACTGACTTTAAAAGATTTCTTTTGACTCTCTAGGGATCTAATAATAAAATAGCCTAAGTAACTGCCCCTTAAAATTTCAAAATATGCCCCCAAAAATCGGTTGATTTTTAAGCTTTTCTCGATTTTAAAGACCTCCATGCTTGAAAATACAGAAATGAAATGAAAGTGTCTAGTAACTGCAATAATTTCTCAAAGAAATGACATTTTGTTGAGGAGCAATTTATTTTCCCGTCAACTTTATCAATTTTCTTATAGCGAATTGCACTAGGACCACTTTCAAAATAAGGGCTCATTATGTAGACAAGTCTTAGTAAATAGGTTTAAACTATTTGCTAACTATTTGGGACTCAATTTCGGTACATACAAATAGAAAGCATTGACCCTTTTACATGATGAGAATACTTAAAAGCCCCTAGGAAGATAAACATTTTGTTTTGTTATTGTATCCAAGCCACTGAATTATTAAATATTAAAGTTACATTTTTTAATTTTAAATCCGCCATATGACTTCGTTTAGGAAGCATTATGGACAGCGCAAGACTAAGCAATATTTGATATCATCTGAGTTTATTGATGGGATATTGATACAAATCAATGAGTATAATTCTGCTATAACAAAAATACATATTCTGCCATTAATAGTTTGAAAAAAATAATAAAATGGAGCCAACAACAGCTCACCTGTATTATAAGAGCATGTAAAGTAAAAAAAGCCTTAATAACTAAATTTAAAATTAAAAAAAAAAACAAATTGGGATGCTCGCAATTCAAAAGAGCGTTTAGTTATCTGTGTGCAAAATTGGTAGGGCCATTATATCGATACAGGACCATATTCGAAAAATATGACAAATCTCGCAAAAAATCCTTAACATTTTGTACCATTCAAATTTTTTAGAGCTGAAATTAAAAAAAAAAAAAAAAACACAAACTCGATATATTGCAGTTCAGTGACGTTGAACAAAGAATTCGAATCTTAAATTAATTTGAAGCAAAGTAGTACAAAAAAAAAAAAAAAAATTGGGTGGCACAACGGCTCGTGAAGAACCAGGGCCTAGTGACTAACAACTCGCAATCATTCCTGTGTGCGCATGTCTACAGGAATAAAAGGGACCTACAATTTTATGCGGAATCCGAACGGCTAGGCGAGAAGCACTTATTCGTGACAAGTGATACTCTTGGAGGATTTGTCAAAAAAAAACTTTTTTTTATCTTTTAGGTGGACGAGGCTGGGAAGCGAACCCAGACCTCCAGCGTGACAGTCGAACCCACTAACCAATACGCTACGGGCTACTTGAAGCAACGTACAGTTTTGCTAGTTCTGGCCTCAAAATGTTCTTATCTACGAAAACCAATATTAAGGTACTCTAAGGTCTAAGAGACAGTAAAAATAATAAAATATAAAAAAATATATAGCTGGGTACCCTGGTACGTACACAGTTTTAAATCATTAGTTTACAGAATTCTTGTAACACTTAAGTTTGAAGTCAGCCTCTCCCGAAACAAAATCCTACGGGCCTGGCCCTAGTTCATCATTTTTTTTTTTGTATGGACCATGGGATTTAGGCAGTAGGTAGGTATATGGAAACAAAGATTGCAATTAGAGAAAAAATGAATTGCAATAGTGTTCCATTGAAATGACAGTATTGATCGCTTTCGATGAACTGAATAGACCCCGAAATAAAGGAACTTTTATACCAATGGCCGATTATAGCTAATAATATCATGCATGTCGAATAATTCGCTTATCAGTTAGAAAATTCTACTTTTTTTTAATCGATTTAGCGAATTTAACGAATGTGAATAATTGTACGTCTAGTGCCCACAACTGAGATATACTACGATGGAAAGCTTAGTTCAAGAGCATCATTTTTTAGTATGGAGACACAACGGTAAACCATGAGATTTAGGCATCGAATTAGCAAAGTGTTTTTTTTATTTTTTTGTTCGCTTATTTTAGCCAACTACCATTGTTAAGGACAAAAAGTATACTCGTACGTTGGTATACTCCAAAGTCCCTAATCATTTGTATAGGTCTCGTTTCTGGGCACTAGGTAGACAAGGTCCCATATATGTTTGCCCATTCTCCTTCCGAAATTCCAAAAAGTAGGTAAAGAAGTTTTCAGATTTCATAAACAACACAAACGGTTTCGCAACAATGAATTCTTGGCGGTCCCCATTATTATACCTATTCAGACAAAAAATGTTTAAATATGTGTACCGCAGTTCAGCCCATTGGTGATAAAGAGGTGCGATCAGTTCTCTCAACCAAAATTTAACTATACCAATACATGAGCCTGATTAAAACTACCAAAAGTGTGCGGGGGGGGTAAAAAGAGGTTGAACCTGTTTGGTAGCAATTTCCATCGAGTTTTTCAAACTTGGTAACTGTTTTTCTGGTATCGTTTGAAAATTGTAAACATTTGCAAGAAAAATGTATATTACTAAACAGAATTCCAGTCTAGTGAATCCAAAATTTGTCTCCTCAGTAGTTGACAGCACTTAAAACAAGATCTTGTTAACTTGTGGCTTTTTTTATACAATTCTATAGTGGATATTATTGATCTTGTTAGTTAAAAGGGGGTAATATTGTAATATTGCCATGAATCAAGTTTTGCCAGACTGAATTGTATTATTCACAACGCTTTTTGAAAATTTTCGAACTGGCAAATATAAATACATTAAATACAAAAAAAAAAGGGTCTGAACGACTATTGAGTAATTTCGAAGTCAGTATGGCTATATTTTCAAGGCATAGGAGTTATAATATTCTAATGCCTTCAGCAGGTCTTTTAAGAGTTTTTTTTTTTTTTAATTTCCTAGAAGCACCTCAAGAGTTCTGCATTGTTAAATCGCAATTTTTTTAAATTCGCCTATGAAATGTTGGTTTCAATTCCAAACAACTCTCTAAATTAAGCAGTGAAATAGCGATAAAATAGAGAAAAAAAAAATTCAATTTAAAATCAATTTTAATTTCACTAGTTGCCTTTCAAACTTTTTGTGTGTGGCAATTTCATTTCGACACTCCTACATCGACCAAAATGATCCATTTCTCGGCGCTTGACTCTGTTATTATGTTTTGGCCTCAATACCCTGCAGTACCGCATATCTGTTCTGTATTTGATTTAGCGGTACAGTTTGTGTGATGAATAATTGTGGATTTATATTGAAAGTTTCTCCTTTCTTCAACGCGAACTCGCATGACCGAATGACCTAATTTCTCCAAATGGCAACCTTACATCGCATACAAACCAAAATCCAAAACCACACCGTTGCTGCAATAAATAGGGGTGTGCAACTGTGCAATGCAACAAAAAAAACTTAAAAAAAAAGAAGTCCAAGTGCAACAGACGCGCACGCTCTCGCATTGAAAAAAAAACACATACAAGAGCGACAGAAACGCAGGGAGTAGTTGAAGCAGGGAATTTTTAAATCGTTGATGCTTCCTACCACGCTTTGACCAAAATTAAATTCACTTAAGTTTGTGGGTGGAGAGGAGAATAAAACTTTTGTACAAAAGCAATTAACTTACCAATAGCACGAAACATAGGAACAGTCAGCGATTTTGGGGAACAGCAAATCGGTCGTCATAATGTTTTATTGTTGACACAGCTTCCAGGCGGTCGTTTCAAGAGGATGCACTTGTTTGTTTAGCTTGCAGTAACTAGCACCTGTGTCACTGATATCGAGAGAATCTTCTCGTTTTTTTTTCAATTTCTTGTTAAGATTACACTTCAAAGATTTCCCGAAATCAACTCAAACCTCTCGACGAGGAAAAGGAGCTGCGTAATGATTCAAATGAACGACGAAGACCGCCGACGATGCTAAAAATTGATTAAAGAAGTTACTACTGTTGATTGTGGGGCTACTGGGTGTACGGCACTAGTGACAGGATTGCAATGGCACGACACTGCGCTTCCGTACGAATTTGTTTGGGTATTATGTTCCTGGACCAACGAACAGACAAGCGGAAGTGAACAAAGGTGCATGAATGCGTCGTCAACTCATTTACAATTCCACCGTACGTTCGGGAGGAGGAAGTGTATCGATTTCAGGAGAACTACGACTTCACTAGACAACGAATATGGGAAACTACTGAGGGGGTTCCGCAACTATTTGCACTGTCTCGTCAATTTGGAGGATGCTTTTTCTGTTGATAAATCGTAAGAAAACAATTAAATCTTTGGGTAATTCTTTATTTATTCGCGAATATAATTTGCAAACAATTTGTTTTTGGCAACCGACGAATTGAGGTCCACTCGCGTTCCCGGTTCTGTATCAACTCAGATTCTCCTGGAAAACGCAAAACAGATTTGGCCAGAAAGAGTCCAAGAGCCAGTGTTCGTTTGCGATTTGTGTGAGTTTGCGTTTTTATTATTTTGTGCGAGAAGTGAGAGGGGAATTTGTTCAACGTTGCGGCTGCAAAAATTCATGGATACGTTTTGTGTTGCTTGGTTGGGAATTGGGGTTGGGCGAGGCGTTCATTGGGGTGGTCTTCCTCTCTGTTTCTTCGTGGGGTTCGTTCCCTTTCCTGTGCTGCGTGAAGAAAATTTCCCAATTTTCTTATTTCCCAACAAAATATACCGACAAGAACCGGTAGTTCGTTCTTCGTCTGATTAGCGAGAGTGAAGAGCCCAACAGGGATTTGTTATGGGGAATGCGCAACTGGTAAGACAGCAATCATTTTTGATTATATTTCTTTATGTGTTATTAAGGTTTTTCTTTCAACTGTAAGATAATTTTTTAGATAAGGTCGCTTTTGTATTGCTTTTTGTTTAAAAATTAAAAATATAAAACACAAAATTTGTATTTTGTTTTTGAACACTCAATTTTTTTTTGACGTTAATATGACATATTTGACAGTAGGCTCAGCTGTCCCTTCAAGCAAAATCACGGACCCAAATTTCTCGGTTCACTTGGGACTCCAAAAAAAATGAGTGTCTCACACACAATAACAAATTTTCTGTGTACGCATGTAAAAAGAACGAGAATCGAGAGTATTTTTTTCAAGCATCGAGAAATAGAGAGAGTATAGGCGAAGTATACAATCATTTTGCCTTAATTTCCACCACTTTTTTTTTTTAGTTCAGTTTTGTAGGTAGCGTGGCGAAGACGGTTGCTTTTTTATCTCTTTTTTCTTGTTAACACTTTTAACCATTTCCAATCAGAAATGCAAGTTTCTATTTATTAAATGTAAATTTATATTTGTGGAATGATGTCATGTGCGAAATAGTATTTAGAAAATCTTTTATGAATGATAAATAAAAAAAAACTCTTGAAATGAAAAAATTCAGTTTGTTTTATTTTTGTAGTCAATGGAGAAACTGGACTAGATGGAAAGTTTTTTTTAATGCTTTTGGGTTGGGTATGCCTCAATTCATTCATTTTTTTTGGAACCGTTTCAGATTCCATTTGGTTTCGGTTCTCCGAGTATGGTGAATTCAAAAACTCTCTCTCTCACAATACATTCACATAATGGCTCCGTGGTGATTCTAATTTCCATACTAATTTGAGCCACAAAACGCAGTTTTTCGATCTGTATTTGGATCCGAATGCGAAGTCGTCCATACGTTGTTTGATACGTTTGCGGACCGAAAACGAGCTCGCTTGCTTGAAGGGGTTGAAGACTAACATCAGCCATGTTTACTGAAAAGCTGTATCCAGTCCAATAAAATTAGAGGGAAACAAAATTACTATTTACACGATGCATCGTTTGAGTGAAGAACCAGCCACTGGAAAATTACAGCCTACCCAGTTTAGATTGTGACTGCTAACTGCGTAGTGACGGCAGTTTGTAGGTGAAATCGGTGTGGGGGAAACGAAGCTGGGTGTTAAGGACAAAACATAAAGATTGTATTGAGCAGTCATGTTTCATTTCATAAATGTTACATTTTGTTCCAACTAGTTCATAATTCACATAATTCTATGACAGTTCAAAGATATACATACATGAGTGAAAACTACAAGCATTTAGACACGCAGTGTCAAACTAAACAGGGGCTTATTCTGGCAACCTTACTGATACCTCACAAAAGTCACAATATTCTCATAACTTGTGGTGAACTCACCTCATAAAAACTTAAAAGTTATAATCTGCTCCCTGGCAGATCACAACTGAAGTTGTTCTTGTGAGGTTTCTTATGAGGGCTTCCACAGCATACGAAATTGTGAACGCTTTATTATGCTGTTATGCTGTTGCTCTATAGAACTCTTTACAAAGCTGTCAAACTCAAAAAACTGATAGCAAGCATGATGTACCTACACATACATATCCCCAAAAAAATTGTATTCCCGGGGAGTTGACTCTATCCGCAACGACTTTGGTATGGAATTGAAATGTCAAAAGTTATATGGAAAGGGGATATGTGGTTTGCAAACTACGTTAACGACATTCCTCAGGAATGATTCGCAATTTATTGAACAAAATTGTTGGATGGCCATTCATCAGAGTCTGTATAATGGGGGTGAATGAAATTATTTTTGTGCTAAAGACACCACTGCTTTCAAAAAAATAAACTTTAATTTTTGTGACAAATATAATTTCATAGCCCCTTTGTATACAATCAGGTACGTTTTGCAAAAAGAAGGTTGTTTGTAGCTGTCTTAAAATATATTTCCTATTGTTTTTTTTTGCAAGTTGGTGTCCTTTAGCATTGATATTTGTACCCAACTAACTATTTTGCTCCTGTACTCATCCATAGAAGCTATTTGTAATCGGTTATTGCACTCATTTATAGCCCTATTCTGCCGTTGTGAGGGTCATAGGTCACAATTTTTTGTGAGTTTGTTTTTGTAAGGTGGTCACAATTTCGGATTCTGTTGAAGTCCTCATAATGAACCTCACAAGAAGAACGTGCGTTGTGATCTGCCAAGGAGCAGATCATAATTTTTAAGTTTTTATGAGGCGAGTTCACCACGAGTTATGAGGTTATTGTGACTTGTGAGGCATCAGGCACCTTAATGAAGGAAATTCAGTTGCGATGAAGAACATTCTAAGAGAGTTTGAGAGAAGTCCTAAGGGAGTAAAGTATAGAGTGTGAGGAAAAATAAAAATAAAAAAAAATCATTTAGGTACGCCTAGGGATCGAACTCTGGATGCCTCGCAATGCTTTTCAAGCTCGCTAACCACTCGGCCAATATCTTATATGAAATAATTAGCATTAAAACCGATTGACTTTCTCCTTTAAAAGAATTTTTAAACTCATAATTTATTTAAAAACAAAATCTATTGAAAGCTTTTTCGCCTGCCGCACGTAAATTAAAATAAGAGCATAATGTTTTCATTGCACATACCTATCATTAAAGCCCATCATTGAAAATATTAATTGTCAATTTTGAGAGCTTTTGAAGAAAAAATAAATGATCATTTTGATGCCAAAGTAAAGCTAATTGACTTAATAATTATTTCTAGGTAAAACAAAATTCAATTTGGCACAACTTTTCTTATAAAATGACTTTTAATTTTTCAATGATGACCTATGTATATACTTTATGGGGAATAAGATACGGGTCAAAATGAATTTTTTTGGAGGAGAATTAATTTTGAAGTTGTAAGCTATATTTCGGCAAATATATTCTATGATTAAACTTTTGAAAGGTCTCAAAATCAACAGCTAACTTTGATGGACGAGCAATGTTTTGTAAATTATTTTTTTTTCTGATTTGCGATATAAAATTGCGTTTTTTCACATTTTTTTGTTTAATTAACGATCGAAATAGTTTTCTATACGAGATTTGTTTTTATTTGAATGTATTTTGTTTTTATTTTGCATGCTTGTCCAAAAGCTGAAAAGTTAGTGATGCCGATTTCTGAGTTTCGTGATAGTGATGGTCATTTTTGCTTCGATGACTTTGCTAATAAAGCCTGATCCACATCTGTGTCGTGTGTTGTGTTGTGGAGTCGTGTGGTCGCTATCGCTACAATGTATTTCATATGCGTAGAACCATATTTGTCTCGTGTATTGTGTTGCAGTGTGGCGCATAAGATATATGGAATGACAGCGACACACAACTCCACAACACAACACACGACACAGATGTGGATCAGGCTTATATTCAGATGTCGTTTTTTTCGAGAATTTTATCTGAACCTGCTACCATCATTGAAAAAGTTAGCTGTTGATTTTGTTGCCGGCAACTTTAAGTTGCCGGGAGTTTCCTGCCACCCGCCCACTATGCAACTACTGAGCAACTTCCGAGCAACTTTCAGTTGTTGTTTCTTATTAGTATTGACTTTTGTCGCCATTTTGCTTTTCGTTCGGTGACAGATCTATACTTATGGCAGTGACTCGAGACAAAAAATTCGTGATTTTTCATTTTCCGCAGTTTGTTAATGATTTTATTTTCAAAATTTACCAAATAAAAACATTTAAAATATATACTAGCAGCCGTATTTGATAGAATTCGCTAAACAGCTCTAACGGGTAAATAGTTATGCAGTGTATAAGGATTTATGTAGCCTCTATACAACATTGCATAAATAGTGATTTATAAAACATTTCCCCACCCAGTATAGTTATACAGGCTTTGTGTCAAATAAAGTACCAAAAAGTAGAAATCTATTACGTTTTGCTTCTAAAACTGACAACGAGGCTCAGCTGTTTTTGAAAAATCAAGAAAATAATTTTGCTGACGATAGGATTCTTTTTGATTTTTTCTTCATTTCGTTTGTTGTTATTATATAGTTATCGAGTTGTTTTGTTTGTTTTTTGTGTTTATTGTATTCAAAAGAAAAGAACGTGTATTTGTTGATTTTTTGAATGAATTATTCCATTCACTCACAGCATGATGTTTTTGTGGAGAAAAATATAAGGGTCACTCTTTTTTGGCAATGCTTAAATTTTATTCGTATTTCTCCGTAAAGTGATGAACGTGATTTTGTGTAAAATTCTATTGAAACTGTTTAACGTTAGCATAAGCCATAGCAGATGGAAGAGTTGTAAGATTTTGATAGAAGTTTTTCACATTTTGCACGTATATTATGCAGAATCTATAAAATAAAGAGTAAACAAAAGATATTCCTCTTTTCTAAAACAATATCCCAACAAAATTAACAATAAATACACAAAAACATATTTGCTTCATTTACTTATTGATATATTTATTTATAATAAAAATTATTTAAGCGAGATTTTAACATAAACATTGCACAAATAAGCACCCCCTAATATCTTTCTTCATTATATTGATGTTGTATGTAAGTAATAGTGACATTTCGAAACTTAACAGCCTTTATGTAGGCTCTAAACAACCTCCGAACGCGTTTAGCTTATATTGCCTCTATACAACGTTGCATAAGTTTTATAAATCATGTTTTTGCGTTCAGAGGTATTTCAAATGTGTTTATAAATAACACTGTAGCATTTTTACTTTGGAACCAGATACCCCGTTTACATGAAGTATTCGAGCGATCTTCGAGATCGCTTGGACCCTTTGTATACCTGCGTTGACTTGAAATGAGCTTCAGCCGACTAAGTTCCACTTCAGGAGCGGAGTCGAGTCGAAATTGTTGATAAAAAACCTGGGTCGAAGAGTCGGTCTTGAGGATGTATTCACCACAGTGTTTTTGCACATGTGCGAGTAAAATTATTTATTTGTTTTGATAGCTGTGTAAAGTATGTACTAAAATTCATTAAATTTGAACTGTTTTTGTGTAAAATAAGTATATTGTTGCCATTCCATTAAATTTAATCTCAACACCATATCAACGCAACTTCAAATGGGGCTCTCAACTCACGTGACGAAACACCTGGGTCGAAAATCTGACCCTAATCCAACTCGAGCTCTCGATTCTGTTTGTAAACGGGGTAAGAGACAGGTGAATGTAGTCAAGAATTTCCCTTCAAGAAAGCGAGCTCGTTTTCGGTCCGCAAACGTATCAAACAACGTATGGACGACTTCGCATTCGGATCCAAATACGGATCGAAAAACTGCGTTTTGCGGCTCAAATTAGTATGGAAATTAGAATCACCACGGAGCCATTATGTGAATGTATTGTGAGAGAGAGAGTTTTTCAATTCACCATACTCGGAGAACCGAAACCAAATGGAAACTAAAACGGTTCCAAAAAAATGAATGAAAAATGTATTAAAAAAAACTTCCCATCTAGCCCAGTTTCTCCATTGCCTACAAAAATAAAACAAACAGATTTTTTACATTTCAAGAGTTTTTTTTATTTATCATTCATAAAAGGTTTTCTAAAGACTATTTCGCACTAATAAGCATGACATATTTCCACAAATATAAATTAACATTTAATAAATAGAAACTTGCATTTCTGATTGAAAATTTTTCAAAGTTTTAACAAGAAAAAACAGACAAAATAGCAACCGTCTTCGCCACGCTACCTACAAAACTGAACTAAAAAAAAAAGTGGTGGAAATTAAGGCAAAATGATTGTATACTTCGCCTATACTCTCTCTCTATTTCTCGATGCTTAAAAAAAAATACTCTCGATTCTCGTTCTTTTAACATGCGTACACAGAAAATTTGTTATTTTGTGTGAGACACTCATTTTTTTTGGAGTCCCAAGTGAACCGAGAAATGTGGGTCAGTGATTTTGCTTGAAGGGTTATGTTTTCTTATACATGCTGAACACAACCCATTGTGTATTTGTGAACTCACACAACAATCGACAGCCGATTTCTATGGATTCGAAGAACTTTGACATCTGTCAATTTTCATTTAAAATTTCGGTTTTTGTTTGTAAATTAAAAATAAAATATATTTTTCTTCTGTCTTCTAGTTCTATTTGTTTTTAAATCCAAAAAATAATGAGAATGCAAGTTGATTCAGATTCAGATGAAGCATCAGATGCGGACCTTTCTATTCGCAAATCAAATATTCTCACAAGAAGCGTATTTAACTTAACACTTGATTGTAAAACAAACAAAGCTGAAACCATACAATAATATCGTAATAAATTTCTTTTAATTAATGTTTTTTTTAGTGCCTGGCGATGAAACGAGGCTAAATAATGGACGAACAGAGTATGAAAAAAGTTATTTGGTGTTGAAAGTTACTAATAGATCCTATTGCAGGTATGAGAAGCGATTGAATGACGAAATTGAAGAGTGGCTCTGTCTACTAAAGAAAACCCGCCAAACCATCAACAGGTAAGATCCATCAGACAATAATGCAAAGACCAGCCTAATAAACTTCTTTAATTTAAGTGCATCTTCCATAACCAACATCGACTACTCACTATTATCACAAGAAAAACTCGATTACCTCAAGAGAGCTCCAGATCTAAACAAATTTCTCGAGGAATCCATTCAGTTCCGAAAGGAAGCCAAAGTCTATCTGGAAGTAGACTACGCTGACTTTCTTGAAATCCATGAAAACCTCGCAGAGCTTTGTAAGCATCGTCTCGACACAAAAAAGTCCGAACTCACCGAGCAATTCATTTTTAAAATACCATCGTCCCAGAAGGATAAAACAACAAAATAAAAATAGAGCTAAAAATAGTTGATAAGTTAAAAAAGTTGGTTTTTTATTCTTTGCCCCAGGCAGCTAGGTATTTCATTAGATCGGTTAATCCATCGAATTCTGTTCGACTCTTTGGCGCATCGGTTTTAGTCAGTCTCGGCAATCCAGAGCCCATTTTATGTCGAAATTCATCCATCTGCAAATGGAAATGAGTAATTTTTGATGATAATAAAGAAGAAAAAACAAAAACTTACGTTTTTAGCACCCGATAGCTTCCAAACGCCATAACAGAATGCTCCTGTTCCTATAAACGCGTACAAGGAGCCCCAACCAAAGGCGCGCAGAGCTAGGGCTGAGCCCGCGTCCATCAGAATCATCGTTTCTCGTCCACCCTTGGCAATGAAAGCAGCTTCGTCTTTCTTGGCTCGACCTAAAGTTCGGGAGAATCCAAAGAGGGCAGCTAAGCCGCCGACAAGACCCAAGAATGCTCCTCCTGGAATTTTGTTATTGAATTGGCAAAAACTTCATTTGTATGATGCAACGAACCTCGGTAGCGATGTTTTCTTCGTTCTTCTTCAGCTGCGGCGCTATCAATTTGTGGATTGGACATAATTTTAAGAAACTGTATGTAAATCCACGAATTTTGGTGCAATATTAATTTTTTTTTATTTTAGTTGACAGCACTTTTGTCAAATGTCAGCTGTTTTCTTCCTCTGTGACATATATTTGCTCCGAGGTGGCTCTCAAATCGTCAGATAGATAAAAGAGTTCGTTACTTTTGAAAATGCATGCTTATGTGTTTCATTTCCGTTTAATTTAATCTAAAAGCGGATATATCATTTAACTTTCGTTAAAATTACCTTGAATTGGGTTTTTTAATCTGATGAATGAATCATTTGTTTGCCTTTTGATAGACTGGTAAGATACTTGAAATATTGATGGATGTGATTGCATTGTGTAAATAAATTATATCCGTAAGGAGGTTTTGTAAATTTTCCATAAGTAGTTGCAAATATATTTCATGTTTTTAAAAGTTTGATAAATAATAGCCGTATTTTTTGCAGGATCAGATAGATTTTGACGAGAGAAAAACAACATCTGAACTAAGGAATTTACATGTAAAATACAAAAACAACTGAAGTCCATATGAACTTAGCTAAGTCCAGATAATTATCGGTTCTTAACTTAAGTTCAGATAGAAAAAGTACTGCCAGCTCAAACTACTATTTTGATATCGATAGTTTGTATAAAAACGTCAAAATATCTGAGCCAACGAATGAAAATATTTTTTATAAACAAAAAAAAATGGACGACCATTATTTTGTAAGTTAATTTTTTTCTGATTTGTGATTTAAAATGGCGTTTTTCACATTTTTTGTTTTATTAACGATCGGAATAATTTTCTATACGAAACAAATATATTTTGTTTTTATTTTGAAAATTTATTTAAAAACCAAATTAAAATTTTTCAAACCAACTTTTTAAAAACGTATACAAGTATTTTTAAAAAATTCACACGAATTTTTCAAAAATGCTTGTATACGTTTTCAAAAAGTTGTTTTGAAAAAGTTTAATTTTGTTTTTTAAATTTTATCTTAAGTAATTTTTAAAATGTTAAGGAGAATATCTTAAAAACTAAACTAAAATTTTTCAAAACAGCTTTTTGAAAAAGTTTACAAGTTTTTTGTTTAAATTCAAAATAATTTGAAAGTGACATATGGCCATATGAAACTTTGTAAACGCGACAAATTGGCCAAATGTTGAAATATGGCCATTTGACGCTTTCACAATGTGTCACATGGCCATATTTCTAAATATGGCCATATAACACACGGCCAAATGTCACGGCACCGTTGTGTAGCCTTTCACAACGAACGACATGACATGATTTGCCCAGTGGGTAAAAATGCACCGATTGTTGATTGAATTGTGGCTGTGATGTGTGGGACATCTGCACTGTATGGCCTGTGGATTCGGCGTGTTATGATCCGCGTTCGTTGTTTGTTTTGCTGAACATCAAAAGTTCAAAAGATAAAACCGAACTAGAAACGAATGAAGAACAAGTTATAATTTAAAGGAGCTCGGAACGGAAATTGCAGTGAAAATTGTTTTGGAAGTTGGAACCTAGACATCGCGTATGTACAATTGCACATGTGAAAACTGTTTAATGGAACATTGTTTTGCAGTGCAGTGTTTTATATTGTTCATTGAATAGGTAGAGTGTCTTCGATTTTCTTATCACTTTATAATTTAAAGTAAACACCTATACGTTCAAGAAACATAAACTTCCACCAAACGTGAGTGTCAAATAAAAAAATCTAACGTCTGTGAAAACAACGCTTTTTGTTGTTTTTTATCCATGTTATTTTCACCGATTTCATAAGAAATTAAAAGACAAAGACAGTTTCTGAAAAATCTGGATTTTATATTTTACTTTATTGTCGTAGCAGAGTTTTGACAACAACTATAAATCAAATGATATAAAAATGATTTTAACTTATTTTTAAAAGGAACTTTAAGTGATATTATGAAATAATGAACAAAAAAATGAAAATAGCTTTATTATCAAAATCTTGCTTGATTATTTATTTTTCACTAAGTCGTGAATAAGTAGAATGCCTATTTTGTTGATTGACCCTCTACTGCCCAAGAAGCCATATAATGCTTTTGATTTTGTGAAGCACCCACTACTGCAACCAGTGGCGTACGCAGCGGGGGCTTGAGCTCCCCCCAAGCAATTTGGTATACTGTTCTAAGTTTTTACTGTTTTTAGTTCAAATTATATTTTTGGTAATTTTAAACTTAAGCAGTATTTTCAATTTTAATTTAAAAAAAAACTATAGACATGGATGCCTATCATAATGAAATCATTAGTTCATACCACACGTAATCTAGATTTTGTTTGGGTTTCTATGAATACTGAGATACATTTGAAATGTCAAACAAAATGATGATAATGATTTCAATACGACATCCATGTCTATAGATTTTTTTTTCTAATTAAAATTGAAAATACTGCTAAAGTTTAAAATTAACAATAATACAATTTGAACTTAAAATAAAAATAAACTTTCTTCGAATTCCCTTGCAATCAGTCAAAATTCGCAAAATGATTTCACACATTTAATTTTTTCCTTCCTTTCCCATTAAAAAAAAAACGGAATGAAATAACGATTGTAGTGCACTTATTAAGATAATACATTCTCTTAGTATCTTCTCTTTTTTATTGCTTTTTAGTGAGGTGAGTGAAATGCTTTGGTTATGCTTTATCCAGATACTGGCGCTCAGTGAACGTATCAAATATTCAAAAAAATATTTTTAAATATCTGTAAACTGCATACTTTTTTTGCCGAATGTTATTTCTGATGCTACGACATAAGGCATTAAGAAAGCTGTAGAGTCAATTGATGGTTAGACAAGATGAAGTAGACAATCTTGTCAAACCTTGTAATGGGTCAAACCTTGTAATGGGTCGTATTAATAGTCGTTTTAAACTATTATGATTAATTTAAACTTAAAAGATAACCTAAACATTTATTTTAGTTTTTGTCAATGCAGTATTTTTGACGTTCAATAATTCAATTAACTTCTTTTTTGATAAGTACAGAAATCGAATTGGAAAGAATTGTTATAATTGATCTTATTTAAACTGTACTAATGTAAAACATGAGTTTAGCGAAACAACTATAAAAACGCCCCAATAATAATTTGTATTATACGAATTACCTTGAAAAATGTTACCATTTTTTTCATTGTATAGCTACTGCTTCTGCTACTTTAAACTATGATAATGTCTGTTCCCTTACTCTGAATTTCTGTGATTTTCTGTGCATTTCGTTCCCAAGTTCTGTCAATTTCATTTCTTTTATATGAACTTGACAGAACTTTGAACTAAAAATCACAGAAACTCAAATTAAATGAACAGACCTTATAAATGTTATTAGCTATGTTGTTTCAGAGAGTGACTACCAACTCAGAAAAAGTTTTACACGGAAACACAAACAAAATTCTAAATTGCTTTGTTATTGTTTTGCGTGTAAACATTTAGCTGAGTTGCTATTAACTCTCTCAAAAAACACGGCTATATAACATATATATGAGCTTATTTAAAAAAAACGGATTTTTTTTTATTAAAATGTGAATACACTTTTCACCTACCCGTATTACCGTTGACGTTGTTTAAATCGAGTCCATAAAGTGGATTTTTGTCAAAGTGGATTTTTACAAAAAATATTTGTTTACAAAGAAAGTAATGTAAAATTCATTTCATAACTATTGGGAGTATTCTGGTGTTTTTGTTTTTTTTTTTCCTATTGAAATTTAATTTCTGTTGGTTGACAATACGAAAGGCTTTAACTTTGTGATACCTACCTTAAAAAAATTTCAACAAAATTGAGACTGAGCCCCCCCCCAAACAAAATCCTGCGTACGCTACTGACTGCGATTGCGCAACTGCCACTGGAAAAATAGCATTTTGATCGTTTATAATAGTTATTTTTTTATATATATTTGTGTATTTTTTTTTTCGCGGTAGCGAAAAACCACAATTAAATCTAACAGTAAGTTTATTTGTTATTTGCAAAGCGAAAAATATAAAGGCTGTTATATTTTTTTTTTTGTGAGATTGGATATTGGAAAATAGAATTTATGAGTTAAATTTTCAATCATGTTAGTGGAGTTCAAAACACGGCGCGTTTTTGGGAACGTCCAAATATGGCTCTTTATCCATTCACAACAAAATTTAGGGACGCCATATATGGCTGCTTGCGCATTCACAAAAATATAGATATACAATCTTTTCGTTTCTATATATGCCTATTTTCGATTTTAAGCGGCTAAAGAAGAACGCCTTTGCAGGAGTCGACACTGTCTGAAAAGGGGTCGCCGTGCATCAACTGCAAACACTCCAAAACGACAAAAGACTAAAATTTTCTTCAAATTCCTGGATTATGGTTTTCTGATCTCATCCTTAGAAAAAATATAAAGGCGTCATGGCATTTCACTGAATTCGGTTCGCTTAGACTCTATGGATCATAATTCTCGAATAGAAAAAAACAAGGCACCAATACTAAAATTACTTCAGGTACAGGACATTTACAATGTGCACAAAATGCAAACTAAATCTATATCTGAACAAGGACCGAAATTGGTCCGCATCACTCCGAACTTAATTTATTTTATAATGAATATTTGCAAAAATGTTTTTTTTTGTTAAATTATTGCTTAGTTTTGCAATGAATACTAAAGAAATCGTTTTTGTCTTTTTTTACCCCTTGAACTAAATAAAATTAGCTAAAAGCAGGCACGAACGCTGGAAAAAATTTCGGGCGGGGGGCGGTGTTGAAAAATTCAAGACGTTTTTAAATATTATATTTTATCGTGAAAAGTCGAGATCATGACTTGAAGATTGAAGGACAGTAATATTTCAACTCCGATTAAAATGAAAACTATTTTTTAAATTAAAAAAGTTATTTAATAAAATCATTTTCTCTGAATTAAAACATTACTTGCCACCCTGACATAACAAAAGATTTTGGGTTCTTTTTTTTTTAAATTGACAAAAAACTAATTATGAATGTCTTATGTATTTTTTAAGTTAGTCAGACGATTGCAAACTCGCTCTTAGTTATTATCAAAATATACCTTTTTATTTAAAACAATTTTTTTTACTAAAATAATATTCTTTATTAAAATATTGGTACGGAATGCTAACACTTTCCAGAGGTGACTGCATACAAATTTAATAAAAATTAGTTAAGCCGTTTCCGGGAAATTCGAAGATTAAAAAACCACAGTTCTATGGAATGTATACCGTTTAAAACAGTTCTTTGGAAAATTACACCCAAGCCTGGGTCGCATTTCAAACATAAGGAAGTATAAAATTACCATACAAATGTGATTGTATTTTTATGGAATAGTGTGAATTAAGGCAAAAGTAGCATCCAATTATTTCTTCTCTTATGTATTTTTTTTTATAAAAAGTTTATTTTTGTAAAATATTTGCAATTAAATATAATAAGTATGTAAAGTTACCTACTTCTTAGAACGACCTGTGTGATGCAAAATATTCTTAGACGTTTACGTGATAGGTATGTGGAATGAACCCAAAAACTCAACAAAAAAGATGTAAAAACCCTGTTTCCGTTTGAGTCAAATTCAATGTTGTTTAATTAAAATTACTTTATTCATTTCAGACACGAAGTTTATTCAAAATCTGTATCAACTACCAAAACCACCTCCTGATTATGACAAAAATGAATAACACAATTTGGGCAAACTTTCCTCATAAAAGGATTTTTAATTTTTCAAGCATGAACTACCTTAAACCAATGATCATTGAAACAATTAAAAGTCGCTTTATGGGGAAGACATTGGGCAAAATGATTTTTTTATGTATAAATAATAATTTAGTATACCAACCTACATATTTTTGAAACAAAAGATTCAACGATCTTACATTCCAAAGGTTTCTAAATAAACAGTAGTTGCAAATTTAAATGATGGTTTCCAACAATAGCTACAAAATAGACTAAAGGACAACTTGTATTCGGTCTTCGAATATTATTAAGGTAAGAATTGATTGAATTTCAATTTTATCACGAAACCAATACCTGTGTCTTATAGAATAAGAAATACTACACTACTCCGCAACAATTATGTATGTACATGAAGTTTATATCACTTCATTTAAATTTATTATCGTTTTATGTTTTTTGGAGCCACTGTCGAATATAATTTTCGTTACTGATGATAAGCTGATAGTGAATTTTAAACTTTGTAATGGAAACGCAAGGTAGTAATTTGGCCTTCAAAAAAAAAAAAAACCGCCCTACTTTTATTGTTTTTATTTTATTCTAGTCAAAAAAGTTTTTCGGTGGAAATTTAAAATGTTGGTATAGGTTGGGTAACTTGTTGAGTTAAGATAAGATAAATAAATATTTTTTATCAGTAATTCCTTAAAGCCCTACTAATTGTCAGAAATAGTAGCCTAATCAAATCGTACAAAAAAAATGAGAAAATCTGATAGCCTTATGTACTTAGTTTTGATTTTGTGATATGTCGTTATAGCTAGTTATAGAGTAGTCTGTAACGAACTTTGCAACTTTTAAAATCTGGTTATGGCTGCAGTAAAAATCCAAAACTGAAAAATGATAAAATCATCCTATATTTGTCTGAAATTTGCCTTTATAGCTTTAGAAATACGCAATTTAGAATTTTCGATGAACTGAATATGTAAACCCCAAAATAAAGGACACTTTTACCACCGGCCAATATTAGCGAATAATATCATGGTTGGCGAATAATTCGCTTAACAGTATGAAAATTCTAGATTTTTTTTATTCGATTTAGCAAATTTATAAATTGAAATAATTGTGCGTCTAGTGTCCACAATTGAGATATACAACGTTGGAAAGCTTATTTCAAGAGCATCATTTTCGAATGTGGACATAGAACTGTAAACCATGGGGTTACATGGGTATATTACAAAATATAAAACAACTCGTCTATATTTATTCGAATATGCAAAGTGTTTTTCTTATTTTTTTGGTCGCTTATTTTAGCCAACACCCATTGTTTAGGACAAAAACAATACTTGTACGTTGCTTGTTTGTTATAAAATTTTCTACTCAATGACATTAGTTTTAAATGCGTATACACGTTAAATATTTGCTGCTATATAGTCATGGATTTAAACAATAACTACATAAACAGGTAAAACAATTATAATGAATGATTTTTTACCGGTAAATTATAGAATTTGCCTATTTGGAGTCTCACATACATTCCTAACCTTATTTCACCACTAGATGTAATTTTGAAAAAAAAAGGACCGAGATCAACTGCTTTGTTTGGTCTTGTTTGTTAAGTACAACAAAGGCCAGAAATTTTCCATTGATGTACCTACATAGGTATAAAATGATCATCGATAGATTGTTTATTGTTACACTGTTTTCTTTAAAATTTATGACCTACATTACATAGATTATTTTCTACATACGTGGCCTGGGTGCCTGGTTGTATAAGAAAAAGAAGACGAAAGAAAATTCAACAATACCATCTTTCTGACGAGTCCAACTATTTGTTAGCTGGGCGAAACGCATTTGCACTAAAGGCTCGAAAAAATGTTCATTTATACATACCTGCATACATATTTTTATAAATATAGTTTTGAGCATTGATTAATTTGGAAAGTGCGAAGTAATTTTATAATCCAACATCAGAATTTACTTGTAAGTACATTATAATGCAAGTAAAGTATGTAATAGGTGCCTAAACCTTTTGCAATATTTATATTTCAAATGCTTATTGTGTTATCAATGCACACGCTTCGTCTAAGACACGTGATAGAGCTGATAGATATACGAGTTGGTATACTAATAAGATTCTACGATGAGTCGGGGCGTTCACCTGCTCACGTGGAATATAGATATAGGTACGGATGCTTTGGTATGATATTCATACAGTCTGTGTCAATTGATTGGTTTAATACATTTTTTAGTTTAAAATCTAATAATAGGGGACATTTCGGCAAATTATTTGTCAACGAGGATTTCAATATCATTTAAAGCGCTGACTTGCAAACAGAATTGGATTTGTATATAACATACCTATCATAATTTTTCAAGTATTGATAAAGAAATAACTTACATCATCAACGAAGTCTTGGCTCATATACCTACAATATAACCCATTCGTGAATTTAATAAACTGTTATAAATGTCCATTGACTGATAATGACAAACGACATAAAAATTAATAAAGAAACTGATTCGTTCTTAGCTATGAGGCAATATTTAAGTGCATCGGTATCTGTTTCCATAATGTAGCACACGTCTAACGGCTTTTTACTAGCCAATTTATGATTTCAAGTCAAATTACCGAAAAAGAATCACCGAAATGCCCACTGAAAATTTGGGGGTGCAAAAGTGAGCAAAAAAAAGGGTATGAGTCGAAAGGTGTGTTAAGGCAATCAAAAAAATAATGCAAGTCTTGCAGTCCCTGGTGGCGTCTTTTAGGCAGTAGGGGCACTTTTCTAAAAAAAAATGACTTAAAACAGAAACAAAATGATTAAAAAAAACAACAGTAATATTTACAATTCCCTGTTATACCTTCTTGTAAGTTCAGAAATCCCTTCTTTCATTTACGTTTTAAATAAAATTCTTTTAATGAATTTTGAAAACAAAAATGAAACTAATGACATCAAAATTAACCCTAAGAAAAGTTATTGTCTATTTTATCCGGAAATGACTGTATTTTCAGTAAAACTGGTAAAAATTAAAAAAAAATCCCTTGAACAAATTGTACATTGATGAAAATTTTATAGATATTCAATTTGGCATGGATGGG
The DNA here is from genome assembly GCA_949320155.1 of Melangyna quadrimaculata. NCBI lineage: Eukaryota > Metazoa > Arthropoda > Insecta > Diptera > Syrphidae > Melangyna > Melangyna quadrimaculata. Next base: position 9,657,796 of record OX439485.1, on the reverse strand, counting down.
TGTTTTTTGGATGAAAGGGTGTTTTATTTAGGGCAAGAGGAAGGTATGGAAATATGACCATAACACCTAACCCAAAAATGGCAAGTGGATGAAATTTGGTAAAAAATGTTCATTTGTCGAATGCCAAATTGTATATTTATATACCTTTTACATCACTGTACTTGCATTTTTTTTTATTTGCCTTATTAACACACCTTTGGACTCATACCGTTTTTCTTGGTTCACTTTCGCACCCGCAAAGTGTACTGTGGCTCTTGATCTATATTTTGAGTCGATAATAAATATGAATTCAACAACAATTCAATAACATACACATTTACTTCTTTTCCTGTGTTAATTACTTTCAAGACTTTAGAAATTATTTATTTAATTTTTAAATTTTTTGCACTGTGCACATATTGAATTTCGTATAAATAACTCTTTGAAGAGCCACTCTAATGTACGTACATACGTATATAAAATGTATCTTCTGAAAAACCACCTTACGATACAAATTTATAAAAATACAATTTTATAACTTATTTAAAGAAATGAAGTCGATTGCATTGTTTAAATGGGCTGACACATATTTCAACCGGTTTAATACTACTGCATGATACCTTAGAGATAATAATACTTTAACTTTTTACCCAAACCCATTTTGTGTGTTCAATATCTACTGTTTTTAATTATTTTTAAGTAACTATTTACTATCATACCTATACCTAGTGTTTATTGCACATGACCTAGTATTTCGATTTGTACTAAAAGCTCATAATTCTCGACATTAGCTTATCTCTTAGCGATTTGTATTGTGTTCGGAATCAAAACACATTAATCAAAAGTTTTATGATTAATTTCATTGCAAAAACAAAATTTAAATCAATGTTTACCATTTAAATATGATAAAACAGAGTTAAAATTAAAAAAAAATCAAATCCAATTTATACAAATATATGTACCTATATATAAATATATATATGTTTGGTGCCGTGAAATAAAGAACAATGAAATAAAGTCCATAACCAAATTCTGGACTTTATTGCACTCCCAGGCAGTGTCGGCGCTATGCGACTTTAGTCGCATTTTAACCCTTTTTTTTGCCCTTTAATTATAACGATCTAGTATCAGAGTATCAACACCTTATAATTCCCCGTGAAAAATTCATTGCAGAGTATAAGCTTTTCGAGTTTAAAATTCAAGACAAATATTTTGAAAATATGCTTAATTTAACAAATTAAGAGGAGTTTTGGCATAAGATCGGGGTTATTAAAAACCCATTATCCATTGGTTAATTTTTTTTAATAAAAACAAAACTTCAAAAAAATGTTATTTTTCGCAACTTATATGAATTTCATTTAGTTTGGCTATGTATTAAATCATTTTCCAAATGCGACTTTTTTTTCTCGTGACCCCTTTTTTTTGCCACCTTTTCAAATATCTTAGCGGCAGTCCTGCTCCCAGGTGTCAAATAAAGTCCAAAACGATTTTGGACTTTATTTCACAGCTGGGAGTGCAAAAACTCTTAAAGCCAATTAGCATTAATAAGGTGGTTTCATAAATTTCACGAGCGTTTTTTTTAGTTTAATACAAAAAACTTTGATAGCGTCTACCAGACGACTGAGCATACCCTAAGCGGAGCGACGGAGTCGCGTGAGCGGGACAGAGGACCCGAAAAAGGAGTTACACACCTTGAACCCGAGAAACGGGCCACCCAAAGTACTGTTTAGTACAATAAACTTTGCTAACAGACCTACTGACAACATAGGCGCGCGAAATTTTATGAAACAACGTTATTAAATTATCAAAAAAAAAAAAAATTGTTTTTAATTTTCGCGCAAAATAAAGTCTTTTTGAACTCTTTAATTATGATTGTGACCTTTTATAAATTATAATAATTTCTTGTTTTGTAGGCTATAGGTCAATGAAACAAATTTTGATTTTTTTATTTCGATGTTTCGGGTATGTTTATACCCTTCGATATCATACACATGTATGTACAAATTTAAGGCTCAATTAATTGCCTGATGAAGGGTATAAACATACCCGAAACGTCGAAATAAAAAAATCAAAATTTGTTTCATTGACCTATAGCCTACAAAACAAGAAATTATTGTCTTTTTGAACTTTATTTCACACCTGGGAGTCCAATAAAGTCCAGAATTCAGTTTTGGACTTTATTTCAATGGACTTTATTTCATGGCACCATATGTTTTTTGCAAATTTTGCTTTTATATTTAATTTAAAAATTATGCAACGTCGTACAAATTCCTAGCAGCCTGTACTTTGTATTTTAGTGTCAAAATCTAGTTTGACTTAACTATTTATATAGAACGGATTATTGTTTGAAAATAGGAGTTTGGTATTTATGAAAGTAATCTTATTATGTTATTTTCATCTGTTCTTATGGTGTTGTACTTATTTTACCTAAGATTTGTTTCAAATTCAGCTAACGGGTGAATTATGAGTACAAAAGTTTTCCATTCGGAAGGCAACTTTTGAATTGGAAAATTAAAATGCTATCACGTTAATTTTGCAATTTACAAGCTGGTTTGAAAATTTTCAATTCATTAACTAACTTATTAATTTGAAAATGTTCCAATTCATAATTCACCCATTCATAATTCCCTAATTGGTTAATGAATACTTTTTATTTAAATTCATAAGTCACCCACCAGCTTTTGGCATTTAAAGTCAAGCTTTAGATAAGAGACTTAGGCTCGTTTGCTGATACGAAACATAAATATTTAAGTTCTACTTTTTCCTTAGCACAAACTGTCACATAAATTCTTATGTTGAACATAAATCCTTAAGTTTCGTTTCAGCAAATGGCCCTTAATCTTTTGCAAACCTGATATACAAAGTTTTGTTCATAGTTCTTAGACCCCATGAGTTTCGATGTTGGCTTTTTATAGTGATATCAAATGCTTGCTATAACCTTTGTATATGAAAACTATAGTAATCTTATCAGGAGTGGCGACTACTGAGTCTCGTAGTGTCGAAATCCACCAACTTCTCTCAACACTTTTTGTTAAGGAAACAAATTTGAAAGGCAATATATTTTCTAAACATAATTGTCTACGCTGTCAAAATCATAAAACATGTTGCAAACACATTTGCCACCTGCCGTCGAAATCCAGCGAAAATAAAACGACTCATTGATTATACTATAGTTTTCATATACAAAGCTATAACTAATATTAGTAAGCATTTCGTTCATGTCGATGTTTTTTTTCATACATATTTCACCAACTCCTTTGAATGACAAAATTGACCTCAATCAAGTGATGTACAGTATACTTTGAACTGCATCAACCTTCTACATCTCTAGCAGCTTTTACTTGCATCGTAGAAAATGTATCATCTTTATTATTTTATTCGTCACTTCATATTATTATAATTGTTATTTAAAGTGTTTTAAGTAGATTAAATTTGATTTGTGTAAACACAAAGCTTTTTACAGCCTTATTACTCATTTAATCATCATCTTTGTTGAGGATCATAAAGCTAATCTGTTCTGTATACCGAACGTTAATTTAAAACTGCTGAAAGCCGCTTTCCGTTTTATAAAAAATTTAATTTCTCCAACCAAGATTCATAAAAATGGTGACACTTCGTGTGCCGTAGACCATAATAGACGTCAAATAAATTGTATGGAGTTAAATTGTAGCGCACACCACACAAGACAAAGGCTCTTTAGAAAAGAATTAAAAATGATTACAATACAACAACAAAATTGAACAAAGACACCTGATAACAACCAGAAAAAAAACCGAACTTATCTTATCCTTCGTCATAGTCCTAAACGTACACACTTGTTTTATGTCATAAAAAATAAATATTCGCAAATACAAAAAAAAAATAATCAATATTCTAGATCCCTGGCGCTGATATAACTATAACTGATAGGACACACAAATTTATACTTGTGTAAATCAGTCTGCATGAGTTCCCACAAAAATCCAGTTCTTATAAGCATTATCAGCAGTCCCATATAAACCCAGAATTTTTGTTTTATTATCTCTCGAAGTGGATCACAGATTGAAGTCGGTGTATAGCTTAGCTCAGTATAGTTTTGAGTTTCAACGATTACAGATGTGCCATTTAAGTTGATTGAAACACTATTTATTTGAAAGAAAAATTAATTCACTGTTAAAATTTATTTGGTTTTGAAAATCTACTTGTGGAAAAATTAAAACGTGAAAGAAATTGGTTGTATAGATTTAGTCCATTTACAATTGGTGATAAAAGAAAAGGACAATTTTTTTTAAGGTATGGTCAAATCCGTGTGGGGGGTTGTAATTTGAACGACTATGAAGTTTTTTTATTGATGCTCATTAATTATTATAATTGTTTCAAAGTGAATGATTACCTAGTGTTTGATTTTATTACATTTAATAAGTGTAAAAATTTGATCGACTAATTATAATGCGTTACTGTATAAGATTTGGAACGAAGGTCTAATACCATAGGGTCAGTTTTGTTCACAGTTTATTACGTATGATTACAATTTATTGCATTATCTTCGAATTCGTGTGTTGATCAACATAGTGAAACAATTTATTAAAGGATCCACAATTTTAGTATTTAAAACCTGAATCGCTAATCAGCAGATTATGTTAGATTAACGACATTTGATTATAATATTTAACCCTTTGGGAATATAATTACCCTTCGAACCCAGAAGTCTGTTAAAGAAAATAATGTTTTCACGAAATGCTTGAGTTGTATTAATTTAACGAAGTACTAAGAATAACTGGGTCATATTTTAAACTGACCCTTTGCTGGATTGGATTATCACGACGTCGAGTGCCTAGATATGTACCAGTGTACCTGTGCAATAATGCCTAAATCATTAACATATTTTGTTTTATAACAAAAAGTTACAGTCACATTAAAAAAAAATAAAATCCGCTCCTTAAGACGTATTAGCTGACACACAGACAGAAAACTTGGCGGTTTGATAATTTCACCTAAGTACGCGTGTGTGTTAAGAAGTTATCCGTTTCATAAACACAAAGTTTGGGGAGTTAAAAGTTATCTTATTGATACAAATTAAAATCTTAATCTCGCGTTAATGTTTCCCCGGCTGCTATTATGAATTTATTAAAAGGGCTGTTAGTGCATAATAATAGTAGGAAAAAATGTGATTTGTTATTTATAGGGGTTCCGATTTTATTTTATTTTTACTTGCGATATATGTACGTAGTATAGGGCAAGTTTAGGATTCGTGCAAAAAAAAATCGAGATAATAATTTTCCCTAACATTACGATGATAAAGAACGCGAAAAAAGTGTGTCCCGCATTTATGTCTGTCTGTCCGTCTGTCCTCTACCTGCAGCCTAAACGGCTGAAGCGATTTTCTTCAAACTTTGGACTTAAGGTTCTTATGGGATTCCCTAGAGGGGAAATTGAAATTTTTTTTGTGAAAAATTGTATTTTATTAATTACTAAAATTTGGTATACCAAATTTAATTTCTTTTAATTTTCAAGAATTTTTATATAGGTAAAAAAAATTATTAAAAAAAAAAACGATCTAAAGATTTTTTTTTTTTTTTATAAATTCATATTTATCAAACAAATCAGATGGCATACTTTTTTTTGAGCTATATCTGTTTAAGCTATAAAAAAACAGATTTATAGTTATTTATAGTAATAATTTTTATTTTTAAATTGTTTTTAAAACTTTTTTTAATGATATCATATTGTTATAGAACCATTACATATGCACATTGTCAATTTTAAGTTACGTTTAAGTTATGTTAGCTACGAGAGCAAGTTTGTGCCATCCAGTCGTCCCCATTTTGATTCTTATTTTAAACATAGTGAAAAATTAACTAGGTAAGGTATTTTTATCAATCAAGAGATTATTAATTTTTTTGTGTAATAAAAATTATCACAACGCTTCGCCTTTACCTCAGACGCTCAGACAAAAATATAAAATAGCCTCAAGTTATAGGGTTATTATATGTAAGGGCTTGTGTGTGTGTGTATTATTGTTTATTTATCTAGAATAACAATTAGCTCTGGCATTGGGCGCCCATTGATAGATCTTAAATGTTATGAACCATGGCAATGAGTCTGATAAAACAATAATCAACGAAGTGAAGGAAATAAATTAAGGCCACTCGCGTTGACAGACTTTGAAACGTTAGTCATTACATTATTTTTACAATGTTTGAAGCTGAGTGGTTTTTTTTTTTTTTTTTTTTGTCGAACAATAATAAAAGATAATATACTCGTAAGAAGTGCGAACAATCACCCCTATTACGAAGTTCGTATTATTAAGTCGTATTTGGCCGTATGTTGGGCTTGTGGTTTCCTTAAATTTAACAATATCACCATCGAAAGACATGGCGAAAAGAAAAATTTGTGTTCTTTTTGAACAATTTTTGTTCTTTTTAAATGACAATAATCTTAAAATTATTTGAAAGTTTATATTACATCATAATTTCAACTTAAATATATATAATTTCATGGAAAAGCACATTCTTTAAAGATATCCATCTTCTACCGCCTTCATTATTTGTGTCACTTTTTTGTAAAGCAGTTCTTTAGCATCTATGCCCCAAACAAAGTCCAAATGATTGAATTCAGGAAATTTAACTAAATATTTTCCTATCACATTTGGAAGTGCCTGATCAAGTCGATCAACATCTGCAGGAACTGTCAACCAATCATTTGCTCCATAATGTAATGCTACTTTTGCAACGACATTTTGTAGGTTATAGTCCGGTGGTGACAATCTTCTATATATTCTCCAGTTATCTAAATACCCATGATCGAATTGCCTAAAATGCCCAGATGATTTGAGCTGGGCAAAGTGAATAAGTTGTTTCGTGGACGATCCTGCTGGAGTGTGTCCAAATATTACTGGTAACATTGTCTGTTGCATAAATGGATACAAAATCTGTTATACTTTTTTAAAGAACAAAGGGTTAATTATGTTACTTCTTACGTGGTTCAGTTGGGATTTATCGAATCCAGCTATTATGAACATGACTTGGGAACAAATGCTTTGACCTATTAAATCATCATCGCAAATGAACTGGCTGAAATACTTGATGAAAGAATTATTTGGCAAAAACTGCTTCGCTCCGATGATCTTTAAGATATACTAAGAGAATAAATAGAAAAGAAAAACGTTTACCACATAAGCCCCTAGAGTATCAGATATAAAACAATTACCGATATCGGAGAGCGAAATAAGGATAAAAAACTAATAACTGGACTTTTAGAACCTTCTATAAATGCTGCAGGCGCTAGAGCTTGCATCGAAATTATCTTTTCGTTATACTTGGGAAGTAAGCTGCTCATTATCCAAAAACATGTTGTTCCCTAAGAGTTAGTTTTTTTTTTTTTTAAATTAAAAAACAATAATTTTATACAAACTTGTGAATGTCCAACATAATGCAACCTGGTGAAGTTGGTTACCTCCAAGACGTAATCAATCGTTACTGGTATATCATGAATTCCCATTTCGTGGAAACTAAAATTCCAAAATTTGGCCTTTTTTGGACTTAAGGTTGTGTGATTTTTACAATAAGTATTACCTCTTACATTAGCCATCCAAATATCATAGTGAAGATCAGAAAGCATGTAAGCTGAAAAAAAAGATATTTAAAAATGTTATCAATAAAAAATAAAACATAACACAATAATAATGGTGTGGACGGACTACCATAAACATCAGTTTTATTTGATAAATATTTGCAAGTATCCTGTCCTTATATTTTTTTGGGCATTGTACATATAGGTATAACTAAGAATCGTGAAATGAAAATATTTGCATTTTTCGGGATCTATGATGTGAATTTTTTTTTTCTTGCCGCACGATACATTACAACAGATTTATTATTTGTTTCTTATGACGATGTTTGATCACTACGCGACTATTTCTTTTCACTGAATCACTTGGCCTGTTTGTTTATTATAATACTGTCGTCAAGACGTCAAGTGGCAATGCAAATATAGGTACCTACAAAAATCGCATCCATTTGAATTTATAAACGAAAAGTGTCAAATTTGGCCCAGGCATATAAGGGATAAGGCCCAGGGAAATAGTGCCCAATTTTTATTTTTGGGCATTTAGTACAGGCAACGGGGAGTCAAATGAGTGCAATCTGGAAAAAGTTTTGACGTCTGAAAAGTTTGAATGCAGTTTTGAAGAGGGGTCGCTTCTTGCATAAATCTCGATTTGCGGGATTTTCGGTCCGCCATCTTGGAAAGAATAAAAAAAATTAAGTTTTTTTTTTAACTTTGAGTTTGAAAATTATTTTCTCAAAAACTATTTGCTCAAACAACTTGATTTAAAAAGTTAATTTAAGAATAGGTTTTTGGCTTTCAAAAAAGCTATAACATGATATTTTGACTGTTGCCGTTGATTTTTAATATTTTTTTAATATTTTTTTTATATTTTAAGTAATTTTTTTCAGAAAATTGCCCCTTCTGCCTAAACGGGGAGAAATAGACCCCCCTCCCCGTAAGATTTTTTTCTTATCTTAATTCAACCTACACGCCCTGGCTTTTTGTTACACCTTTAATTTAAGACTTTTTTTTTTATAAAAGTAATAGTTTTGGAGTTATTCGATTACTAGGCCCGTTAGGACCAATTCTGTACATTGCACATTGCACTGCACCTCCGTGGGCGCCTAGATAAAATATCAAAAAAAAAATTATTTTTTGTATTGAAATCCGGAAACTTTGAAATTTGGGCTCTAGTCCCATTTTTAATAAAAAATATTTGGGCCTTGGGTCTCACTTGGGTGGGACTTAACCCCAAATTCAATTTGGACATTATGTCCCACTTAAGTGGGGCCCATAAATAAAATTTGGGCGTTATGTCCCTGAGCCTTATGTACCTGCGCCGCCATCAAATTTTACCTAAACTGAATGCTGTGGCATCCTGAAATCACTTAGCATTAGTTCTATTTGAATTAAAAAAAAAAGTTCCAGCTATTTGAATTCCCAATCCAAAATTACCTTTTTGTAATTTGGTTCACATTATCGAGGAACTACTTAAGTTTTAAAATGATAACTGTCTTTAATGATTAGGTATGTGCTTTTCAAAACTCAAAGCAAACTTATCACAATTATTATTAGGGGTCAGCTTTTTTTTATTTTTTAGTTTTACTGGGCATTTGGCCTTTGTTGTTGTATATGGTGTAGATATACAATACACATACATTACATACATTATGCAAAGGTATGTATTTTAACATGAATCACTTAAAAATATTTGGTTGTTTATTTCTATCACTTAGTTATACCTACTCACCAAACCCCTTATGTGGTCCCATCATAACCCACGTACTAGAAGAATCTAAAAGACCATGTACCATTAACACTGGGGTTGCGCCGGGTTTCGGAATACGATGTATTTCTAATATATAGCCATCATCGGTTGTTATATGATGTGTTTCTGCTGGATATCCATATTTTGTGATCAATTGCGTCTACCGATAAAAAAATTAAATTATACTTGTCACTAGTTATAGGTTAGTTATATGTAGCTAAGCTAAGCTATGCTTACAGTCGTTAAATGTTCGTCCTCCTTCACACTTGGGTCAATTTCACTTTCGGTTTCAATAAAATTAGAAAAGAGTTCATTTTCGTCATTAAATTGTAGGAACGAAGTGGACCCAAAAATTGACCAACTACTCGAACTTTCTGAAAAGCAGAAACACACTTTGAAGCCCAATATTAGAACTAGCTGTAACCGCATTTTAATAAGAACTGAACTAAATTATAGCTTACTTGACCCCCTTGCCATTTTTTGCTTAATTAGGTTGGTATCATTGATTGTAATATATGTATACATACAAAATGACACATATAGTGCCACGAGAGGAAAGGAGGGACCCATTCTTATGTGCGGAAAGCTTTTCATTTTACGGAGCTCAGCTGATAAGGTTTATCGTCGGTCACTTGAAATATTTGTTTTTTGTTGAATTTGCTAAAGAAAAAAAAAATATATGTACTTGGATACTTAAACAGCTTCTTTTTGTTGACCTAAGCTTCATACAAACATTTATCAATAGTGGAGAGTCGTGGCAATAAAGCCGAAGGAGGAATAAAAAGTAGAGAGATTATTAATTTTTTTGTGTAATAAAAATTATAACAACGCTTCGCCTTTACCTCAGACGCTCAGACAAAAAATAAAATAGCCTCAAGTTATAGGGTTATTATATTTTAGGGCTTTTGTGTGGTATTATTGTTTATTTATCTAGAATAACAATTAGCTCTGGCATTGGGCGCCCATTGATAGATCTTAAATTTTATGAGCCATGGCAATGAGTCTGATAAAACAATAATCAACGAAGTGAAGGAAATAAATTAAGGCCGCTCGCGTTGACCGACTTTGAAACGTTAGTCATTACATTATTTTTACAATGTTTGAAGCTGAGTTGCTGTTTTTTTTTTTGTCGAACAATAATAAAAGATAAAATACTCGTAATAAGTGCGAACAATCACCTCTATTACGAAATTCGTATTATTAAGTCGTATTTGGCCGTATGTTGGGCTTGTGGTTTCCTTAATGCTAAAATGCAATCTTTTTTGGTGCAAAGCTTTGCGAATAGAAACATTGCGATGGTGGTATTTAAATTTAACAATATCACCATCGAAAGACATGGCGAAAAGCACAATTTGTGTTCTTTGTGAACAATTTTTGTTCTATTCGCCATGTCTTTTTATAAATATGTTGTTAAGTTTTAATACCAGCATCGCAGAGTCTCTATTCGTAAATTCTCAAAACCTTTGAACCAAAAAGGATGATACTTTACCATGAAGGAAGCCTCAAACCCAATATACGAATTAATAATACGAATTTCGTAATTGGGGTGAATATTTTTGTTATGTTTTAATAATATGACTAATGATGAGTGTTTTTTCTTGAAGAAATCTTTTTGTTGTCGGGGTAGACTGTTTGTATGGAATGGTTGTTTTCGATGTTCTTATCATTGAAGACTGGACATTGACACCTTACGTATGAAATGATAGGGAACGTCTACCAGACGAGCTCATTCAAAAAAAACTGTCGATTACTATTTACATAGAACTTTTTGGTTTAGACGTAATACAGATAAATAACTTCGTTGGAGGTTACAATGTTCTAATCAATGGTGTTTTCCATAAATAAATCAATTTACTTTTTAATTTGTAAATTTGGAAAATACAAACTGACAGTTTTTGCGTTTCGTTGGGCAAATGAATTGATTTATTTTTTGATTTAGGTATTAATAATTTTGCATATCTAAATTTGTACTCTCTATACTAATACCAATATAATTTTAAGCTGCAGATTGTTCAATGTGTTTTAATTAATTTCGATTGTAAAAATTATGTTCAAAATATGAATACCGTCATTTATAACACCAATGGTATGGAAGCAGTTTAAAATGAATTGGTAAATTCATGAAGCTTATTTGCCTCTTCTGAAAGTGCAACAAATGATGAAGGCCTTTTTTGAAGTTGTCAGAATTTGTTCATGGATTTCAATTAAAGAATACCGCACTTGCATCTCCCTCTTAAAACAAATCTCTTTCAATACAGATATTTTGGGGAATTTTTTGATTCTTGGTAAACATGCCAAATAAATAAACATTTGTTCCAAATTTTATTGATATCCCATTGTTTGAAAATGGATTTGTGTATCATAATTCCATAAAAAGGACTTTAACATTCTATATAGGATTCTTTCTTCCTTTCAGTTTTGGTCTCTTTGTTTTCAGCGTTAAATAGTACGTACCTTAAAATCATGTGTCATATTCTTAGATTGGAACAAAATAAATATTTCAGCTTGATAAACTCCCACCTAACCCCGCTTTCCCCCTCTTTGAAATCGTCCATACAAAAAGCCAATGTGGGAATTTCAGGGACCTTTGGATATGCTGTTGAGGATAAGATTCTGCGTCGACACCAACAATAAAATTTCATGAATTATTTGTTGTCCGCATATCCATATTAAATTGTCTACCTTTCCTGAGAAACATACAATACGTTTATTGTTATTGAATTTCCCAAAATTCGGGGTTTTTGGCACTGTCGAGGAAATAAATGTACCAGTAACAGTTCCTGAAGAACTTGTTGAAGCTCTACCATGCTACCAGTTGGATTTTTTTTAGAGCTTATTACAAGCGGCCATAGAAACGAATATGACAATCTAAGCATACTGTGTCCTGGGGTATGCCAGAATTTATTTGTTGCTTATTATCAAACTTAAGACAAACTTATACAAGAACAAACAATCGACCTGCAAAGTAATTTGTGAATATAGGTATTCATCAAAAACAAAAGGCACGAATTTTCAATATGAGAACTTGATATACCAAATTCTATTAAACTTTTTTGAAATATCAAATGCAATAATCTTACTTTCTCCAACATACTGTCGATTTAGAGATTTCGTTCATTGCAAACAAGCGGCAGTTCTAAAGACGGAGTAGTATTTCGTATTGTTTTTTCTCTTTTTAATTGGGCTCGTTGAATATGACCGTTCCTAATTCAAAACAGATTTTACCTGCCTTTAGTCTCACTTGGACTCTTCAGTTGACTAGTGATGACCTTATTAATATGCAATTTTTGTTAAGTTCAGTGCAACTTACACCAATTTTACAGTGAAACTATATCAATTGTGAACTTTATCCAACTGAATTAAATTTCCTAATTATTAATTTGTTACCGTTCCATTGCATTATTAAATGGGGTTAGACATATAATTTTTAAAACTGACTTCTGTGATTTTGATAGCTGTACCAATGTGACTATTTCTGTGTGCTCTTCGTATTTTTTTTGTTTTAATCTAAAAGTTTTGTGGGCGTAGATATAAGCCTCGTGCCATAATCTATAAACATACATTTCAATATAAAAACGTGCTTTTATCAAAATTTATTATCACCCACGAGCTTCTTATCAATTTAAAAATTTATATTAAAAATCTTTGATTTTATCTTGAATCTATCTTGAGAGTTTTTTAATCTGCAATTTTTAATTTGTCATAGGTTAAACGTTCTCTACGACCAAAATATTATGCACGAATGATTCACACGAGCTTCCTCTTGTGGTTTAAGGCAATAATGCCCTCACTTATCGAACTAAAATTCTATGTGATAACATTATCTGTTATCACATAGAATAAATACCTTTAAATTATTTGTTATTATTTATTTAAAACAAATGCCAATCGACTTCCAAATTTTTAAATCTTCCGCGTCGAATAAATGGTCAATTTGTAAGGCAATTTCAGGATCTCAAAGGTCTCTCTGTGGAAATACTGAGCAAAAAAAATTATTTTAATTCGCTTTCTCACTTTCCTCAACTTACAAAACGCCATTAGATTTGAGGATAGGACACGGAATCACTCACTAATTTTGTAAGAATAATAAACATGAATTTGGAAATGTTGTTTTGCCAATAAGAAACAGAAATGCGAAGATAGAACATAAACTTGGAAAATAAGAAATACCTATGAACCGGAATAGATAATGACCACAGTTGCAAAATGCAAATAATCTGGGAGCTAAAATGAATTAGAATTATCTTTTCAATATGACGACCGTAAATAATTAACCACATTGTTCTGGAAACATTTCAGGACAATACATTTTATTTTGCATTCTTCATTGTGCAATGTACACACACATTATACAAGTAAATAATTAAATTATTTTGAATGTATTGGAAAGTTTAGCTAGCCATTATATATAAAAAAATAAATATGTAAATGATACTCCATTCGAATATTATTTTTTTTTAACAAAGAAATAATCACAAATCACAAACAGAAATACAAAAAATTCATATGAAAACTGTTGGCAGCATTGATTTCTGTAGCGAATCTGGAAGCTCGCTAACGGTAACAAGGTGATAAGTGAAATTCGCTAAATCGTTCGACTTTAAGCGAACGTTCGATTCGCTATTCATAATGAGAGCATAATGTGACTAAGTTAATCATTGTTTTTGAATATAAAAACATATATTTTTGTTCCTTTATACATAGGTACCTTATTGCGTTTTTATGGGAGAGTTTAAACAATTAAAACACTTTTTACTAAAAAAAATAATTATTTTAAATCACCAATAACTGAAAAGAGTGCGAAAAAATCGCGTTTTTGATCATGGATCGGTCACCGCTCAAGGTCGAAAAGGTTGTTTACTAGGCCAATATCCCGAACAACTCACCATAACAATCAGAAATACCAGATTTGACGCAAACGGCGTCTTCCATACAAACGACAAGGTTACTGGACTTGGACTACTACCCATTTTAAAATTATGAACAAAAATGCTTTAGCAAATAGATACACTGTGAATAAAGGAAAAAAGAATACAATTTCCTCAAAGCTTGTGGTAGTATCCTGAATAAAGGCTCTCCCAAACCAATGCGAAACATTCGTTGCGGCGAAAAAACCTTCGTCAGTCAAAATTATTTCATGTGTTTTTCCGCCGCGTTGGTGTGGGCACTCTCATATATCACCATGTAAATAAATTTTGACATGCGAATGTTTTTTCACCGCAACGAATGTTCCGCATTGGTTTGGGAGAGCCTTAAAGAGACGTCCGAATAGATGAAGAAAGTTTATTTAATCGACAAATTAATCAATTGACTACAATCTTATTTTCATAAGGTGTTTCCATATACTACAATAGGTAGGTAAGGTACATCTATTTCTTCTTTTTAAAATAACCTAAATGAAATTTATTCGACTTTATATAAACCCTGGCCATAGTAACAACAACAACAATCGTATCATCACGAGCATAAAATCAAACATAACCACCAAAAGAAGACCCTTCGCTTTTCCGACAATATGTAAATACATCAGCAAACGTTACAGATCAAACGCTAAAACCGACCGATCTTATAGATATTCTACTTTATTCTTTCACATTGTCTGGTAATTTATCGTCGGTCGGTGTAACTATCTTGTTTTCCTCTTGTGTTCTTGTTAATTAACGGTCCATTATTCGTAGAAAATAGAAAAAGATTCTGTTCAAATCCATTGAACCAGACATTTGTCTACTCTCGATCTTTTGAGCTGATAGCATCTTTCTCCTGTTCCAAATTTATTGAAACAGTATTTTTCTTTCTTTTGATGCTTTATCTTTTCAGCTATAGTAATGAGTAAACCTTGTAAAATATAGCCAATTTATGGAACGAAATACTGGTAGGCTGATTTTTTCATATCTGAAAGAATGGCATTCATTTTATTGACAGAATATTGAACCGACTACCTTCCAATATTCCATACAGTGTCCTCTGAAATGCTAATGCAAAAATTCGTAAATCAAAAGTTATTTTTAAATGGAAATATTTTGTTTCGTACGCGTAAGGACAGTTAAGTATAGAGATTCTTTCATTTGCCGTACAAAACGAAAGTGGATTTTCCTTCCCATTTTAATATGCAAACATTTAAGGCTGTTTCACACTGTTTCTTAAATGCTCGCGCTGGGTTAAATTAACATTTAAAGGGTGGTCATACTCCCTTTTGAGTGCGCTTAAATAATACATTTTTCTGTAAATTGCCAAAACCGCACAAACGACCTTTAACATTATCAACGGAGATAAAAGTGTTATAAGCTAATTTGAAAACAAATTAGCCCACTCGTTTAGGCTCTAGATCGATGTTTAGTGGACGTACAGATTCACAGACGCATACGTCCGTCACCGGATGTCATGACGAAAATCACTTCTCCATCATCGCGGTGTTAGATTTGATTAAAACCTATTTTTTTATGACACTAAACCAAAACTTGCTATAATATAGAGCGAGTAAAAGGTGAAACGTGGCTATAATTGTAAAAGATTTACAATTTACTTGTTGATAAATTTAAACTAAAAAAGTCAAGTAAATATAAAACCATTTATAGTGTTAAATTTGTTCTTATCAAATATGAACTTTTTCATATCGTCATTTTATAACTCAAACTAACTATAAATTTATTATCATTAATTAATAACGCCCAAAGGTACTCGCACTTCACTTATGACTAAAGTATTAAGTTGAATATTTATGCATAGCTATACACTGCAGATATATGTAAATAAATGAAGGGACATTGTTTCCAACAAGATGATTCGATGAAATCAATTATGTACCTATTTATATTATTCCGTGGCCTTTCTAATGACTCTGTAAAAAAACAACTCATCGATTAAGTCTGGCAGTGACAATATAATTGACGATGAATAAATGGTAGGGCTTATCAAAGAATTGATTAAGGCCGCATTCGAAGGCACGCTTATGAATTTCTGTGTGTGGCTTTTGGTTATCGTGTTGGCGTTCAGAGCATATTGGTCATCAGTGTAGTGTAACCAATTAAAAAGCTATTGGGGAACAGTCGCCTTCAGATAGGACCATAAGACTTACAAAACTTACAATTTGATTTATATATATACACGACCCGTATGTACATATGTAGGTGTTATCAATAAAGCAACTATATAGAAAAACACTATACCTATCACTAATGTAATACAGTGTCAAGAAGAATTGTTGAACTTGTATTGGGTGGGGTCAGACATAATTTGTTTGTTATAATTTGTAGAAATTAGTAATTTTTTCAAAAACATGTTTGGGTGAATGAAATTTGTAAAGTCATTTATGGCCTTGAAATTAATCTTTATACATGCCCAAATAATATGGTTTTGTTGTTAAAATGTCTTGTTTAAAGGCTCCTACACATAGACGCAGTTGTAGTGATTAGTTCGCTGTCTATTTTAACACGTATATTCATTCTTACCTTTATTGCGAACGCCGTTAAAAGCTTTCTGTATAGCTTTATATGTTAATGTAATCCCTTGTGAAAACAAAGGTGATCAGTGATAAGATATTTCATGTAACAAAAGCTTAAAATATTTTTTATTTCCAATAATCGACTTGATACAAAAGTCAAAATCCCAAAACCCAAGCTTCAAAAATCTTAAATTCCAAAAAAAATTGCTTTTGCTGATTATTTCATTATGTATACCTTACATATCTTGCAAGCACAAAATCCATTAAACTTAAATCTGATGTGATCTTTATTTACGTTAATTATTTTACTCTAGAAGCTAGATTTTCAAAAAAAAATCCGAATTCTTGTTTTAGGTCATCTAGAACGGGTACTTACTTACTTACTTAGGTCCTCCGACCTATTACGTCCGTGATGATTCCTTTACGGGACATAGGGCCTCCAATACTCCTACAAGCCATCGTGTACGATTTATGGAAATGTATTTCAGATCTCTCCAACTTTTCCCCAGTCGTGCCGATTCCTGTTGGACCGTTCTTCGCCATGTACTTCTAGGCCGGCCCACTTGTCTTCCCTCCTGTGTGAGCGGGTTCCACTGCATTGCTTGAGATGCAATGCACTTATCGCCTTTTCGAAGCGTATGACCAATCCACTGCCACTTTCTTCTTCGTATAATGGAGTCTATAGGCTCCTGACCCGTTCGCGCATGAAGTTCGGTTTCGGCTGTTTACGTCCAGATCAGTTTCACCACCCGTAGAGACACTACTCCCAAGATATTGAAAATCCTCTACCATCTCTACCGGTTGTCCAGAAATATTAACTTGGATTGATGAGGAAGTTCCAAGGCTGACCCTTTTAGTTTTGCCGAGTTGATCTTAAGCCCTACGATTTCTGCTTCTCTCTCCACCCTTGTTGTCATTTTTTGATGGAGATCCATGATCCTATGAGAGAGTAAGCATACGTCGACCGCGTAGTCCAGATGTTGGAGGTGAGATTGCAGAGTCCACCGAATTCCTCCATTTCCATTTGACAAAGCTGCGGACCGTATGTCACATATCACCAACAGGAACAGTATAGGTGACAGTATACAGCCTTGCCTAACCCAACTTTGAATTTCAACATCCTCTGACAGCCTACCTTTGTGCAAAATATGACATTTGGATCCATCATATGTAGCCTTGATAATAGCAATCAATTTATCTGGGATGCTACTCCTGCTCAAAGCAAGCCAAATAAATTCTCTATTGACACTGTCGAACGCCTTTTCAAACTCGGTGAACAGCAGGTGAAGTGGTGATCGATATTCAACGCACTGTTCGATGATGATCCGCAAGATGTTGATGTGCTTGTTCGGCGTCGAATGTGTCTTCGAGGTGGTAGCTCTCCCGATGTTGTTGGGACTGCTCCTAAGTGCTCTGCAGGAATACCGTCAAGTCCAACCGTTTTATTGTTCTTCAGTGCTTTGATGGCGGTGATGAGTTCTTCCTTACCTGGGGGGTACGGTGCATGTTCGGGAAATTGTTACAACATATCAAAAATGCAAAACTACATCGCACTTTGCGAATTTATTGTCGAATTTGACTGGGCTATGTGTGATTTGTGAATTAAAAATATTCAATTCACAAGCTCTTTCTGATTTGTGAATTGAAAAATATTTAATTCACAAGCCCTTTGTGATTTGTGAATTGAAAAATATTCAATTCACAAGCTCTTTCTGACTTGTGAATTGAAAAATATTAAATTCAGAAGCTCTTTCTGGTTTGTGAATTGAAAAATATTTAATTCACAAGCTCTTTCTGATACGGTACCTAAAATCAACCGAGTGTGCCCAATAAAGGGCCTTATGAGTAATTTATTTCTGAATTTGTCAAATAAAAACACAGTTTTACGAAATATAATTTAAATACAACAGTATGTAGGTACTATTAGAAACCAGGGTTGCAAAAGCTTAATATCTTTTTTGGCTTAAGTCCTCGTTTAATTAGTGATTCAGTATTTGATTTGTGAATTAAAAATATTTAATTCACAAATCTGAAAGAGCTTGTGAATTGAATTTTTTCAATTCACAAATCAGAAAGAGCTTGTGAATTGAATATTTTTCAATTCACAAATCACAAAGAGCTTGTGAATTAAAAATTTTTCAATTCACAAATCAGAAAGAGCTTGTGAACTGAATATTTTTCAATTCACAAATCACACATAGCCCAGTCAAATTCGACAGTAAATTCGCAAAGTGCGATGTAGTTTTGCATTTTTGATATGTTGTTTGGGCATATTAGAGTAGTCTGCAGCTATGTTTGTAACTTTGAAAAACCTGTGCTCGCTGCAGGAAAAATACAACAGTGAAAAAACGCTTAAATCACCCCATTTTTTCCGACATTTTCCTTTATAAGTTTGGAAATATGCAACTTATGAAAAAACCATCCACTATATTCTTTGCTATAAAATTTTCTATAATACCACATTGATTTAAAATTCATGAATGTTATATTTGATTTGCTATCTAACCATGAGTAAAAAACAAAAATCTGTAAGACTAAGTAATTTTAAAGTGCTCAAAAAAAAGGTCAAAAACTGTCCGATTTTGCTCAAAATTTCAATCAAATAGCCTAGAGTCTTACACTGGGCCTAAGCCCAGTGTTGTCATTGCCAACATCGGCATTTAAGTCTCCTATCACCATAATTATGTCTCCTCGTGGAATGCTATCATAAGCAGTACTCAGCCGGTTTTAAAAGGCCTCCTTCTCCTCGTCAGAAAAGAGCAAAGTTGGGGCGTAACACTGTAGGATGGTGACACGACGTACTCTAGTCCGGAACCTGGCTTTCAGGATCCTGTCACCTAAAGGCTACCAGGAAATTAAGCTTTTTTTAGCTGTTTTGGAAAGCAGCAATCCAACACCAGATTCCTGAGTGCTTGCAGGTATTTTTTCGGAATAGAATAGTACAGTGTTAAGGGTTGGTGACTTAAACTTCCCCGAGCCCAGCCATCTTACTTCACCTATCCCTTAGAAGCGTTTTCATATTCCAGAAGCCACTCTTTGTCCAGGTACAATAGCCAACAGTCGTCAAGGAGTTATCATTTATTTCCGAGGCGTAGTGTTGGTTTCGGTAGCGGGTTGATTTCAGTTACGGAGAATGCTAACCTCCGTAACCTATCCTAGAAAGCTAGGCCTTTTCGCACTTGTAATTTTGGCCTATTTATGAATGTTGGGATACACAAATAGTTGCCCGGGGACCACCACGAGGAGGTGAAACAAGCAATTCATCGTGACTGATTGTTGTTACGCTACTGGCCCAGACCAAGTTCTGGGTAATTAATAGTTTTCCGATCAGACACGATGCAGGTCGCCCCGGGAAGCTGACATGCGCTGACATACATTTATTTCGACATATCAAGTTTTCTCAAAATGGCTCTAAAGATTTTGATAAAACTTTGTGCATGTCATCTCTAGATCAGTTATAATAATACTGCGTACCATGTTTTTAGCAAAAAAAATCGAATAACAATAATAAAGTTATGTTTTTTTTACCAAATTTACCTCAAATTTCGTCATTGGCTTGGTTGATTTTGTCACTATTTTGCGACTCGGTATTTTCTTAGTTAGTCAATAAATATTGCATTGAAGATTTATATAATTTTTTTTTACGAAAAAATGAAATCAAAGAAAAAATATTTTGTTTCATTTTTAACTATTTTTCAAATTCTTTTGTATTAAATAAAAAAAAAAATCAAAATTGCCTTTTTAACATGTTTTTATTATTTTTTCATTAACGATATGAATATAAATATAAAATTAGTAGGCCTCGCCACGAGACGAGACGATACGAGACCGGCTTTTAAGCAACCATATTATCAAGCAAGTCATATTATCAAACCGGTGCAATCAAAAGTACCTCTTGTTCAATTAGTTACTGATCTTATTCTGACTTAAAACTTATTTCATTTTTTTCAAAAACAACTTTATTCGCAGATTGATTACAAAAAATCAGAAGAATGACAAACGATAAAGATGAGCAGAAAATACTTCGAAATGGAAATTATCATTCTCAAATTGTTAACGACCTTGGTAAACCTCTACAGCCAAAGCCACTAGGCGAACAACCAAAAGCAGTACGAAGACAAGTGAGTTTACCATCATAACCGCACTAAGCAGTGGTGTGTCACCTCTTCTTAATCATAATCCCCCATGAAAATATTGCTTATTTAACTTGACGACAGTGATTTACTTTTTTTGTGTGTAGATTCTTCGTCGTTAATCTTTGAACTTATTGTTTTTATGATATCATAAAGAATTTGTCTTTATTTTTATATTCAATGTTAACTAATTTTTATTTCGTTATTAATTGAGAAACTTATCTCTGCATAAAGCTCAGAAAAAAATGATAACAGATTAATGTATGTTTAAATTAATTCCAGGAATTTATGGTTTTATTGTTAAACCTTGGAGTGCTAGCTTGTGGAATTGGCTTGGGTTTGCCTACTGTTACACAAAATCAACTCACAGATCCAAATGAATTAGTTCATTTAGACAAATCACAAGCGTCATGGTTTGGTAAGCTCAAATACATATATATGGATTATATTATATGTATAAAGGTTTGACACACAATTTTTATTTTCCTCCCAACAGCTTCTATTGCCTCCATAACATCCCCTTTAGGAGCACTTTTAGCTGCCTTGCTCATGGACAGAATAGGCAGAAAAAGAACCGTTATCCTTGTTAACCTTTTTGCCATTGCTTCATGGGCTCTAATGGCTCTTGCATTACAGGAAGACTCGGAAACAGTTTATGTTCAGTTGATCATTTCAAGATGTCTTATTGGTATAACAATGGGTATGGGAAGCTCACCAACGGGTGTTTATGGGGCAGAGATAAGTTTAGCGAAGATAAGAGGAAGACTGATTTTGGGCGTGTCAATCAGTGTGGCTAGTGGAATTTTGCTAGTTTATACATTGGGATATTTCATAAGGGTAGGTTTTTCATCGTCTCAAGAATTTTGTAAGTTAACATTCTATTTTTTTATTTTTTCCAGAATGATTGGCATCTGCTAGCCATGCTCTTACTAGGTTATCAAATTATTTGTTTGATCCTTTTGATTCCAGTTATTGAAACTCCCAGTTGGCTTATGTCTAAAGGACTTGCGAAAGATGCAAAAGTAGCATTATACTATTTTCGAGGACTTAAATCTGGTAAGTTTCAAAAAAAGAAAATCTATTCATCAAGAAGTTATAGATTTAAAATGATGTAAATTTTTAGATCAAACACATCCAGAAGTAGAAGCTGAGTTTGCTGTCCTCCTGAAGTCTATACAACTCAAAACCGGAGAAAAAAAGACTCCATTTTATAAATCTGTATGCCAGCCAGAAGTATACAAACCACTGTTAATCATGATTGGACTATTTTGCTGCCAGCAATTTTCCGGAATTTTTGTTGTTGTGGTGTATGCAGTTCAAATAGCCACCGAAGCTGGAGTGAATATCGATCCTATCCTCTGTGCAGTCTTCATTGGTATTGCAAGAACAGTAGTAACCGCTCTTATGGGAGGTTTTCTTGAGAAATACGGTCGTCGACAAGCTGGCATGTCCTCGGCCTTCGGCATGGCTGTTTGTATGTTCACTTTAGCCGCTACAAGCTGGTTCCCTTGGTTGCACATGCAAATCCCCTATCTGCCAGCAGCATTGATTATCATCTACATTATCACTAGTACTTTGGGAATATTCACCTTGCCATTTTTCATGAATTCAGAAGTCTTCCCTCAGAAAGTTCGTGGAACATGTGCCGGATTGACGGGAAGCTTTGGATTTCTGATGTCATTTATTGTGCTCAAGGCATATCCATCGATGAGGGACAATATGGGAGCTGAGAATGTATTTGCGTTGTATGGGGTTATGTCGGTTTTGTCAATTTTGTTTGTCTACTTTTGCCTGCCCGAGACAAAAGGTAAGACTTTGTTAGAAATCGAAGAATATTTCCGATATGGCAAAATGGGTATTTCTAAGCCAGAGCTTGAAGCTGAGATGAAAGAAGTGCTGGTGAATGTAAGGACCTAAGATGGAACAACATACTCAATACTATGGAGATTTTATAAGACTGTGATAGATATTAATAAGGAAGAAATATACATTTATATTAATAAAATTGCAACTTTTTTAGTATTGTCTGCGTTCCACGCAAACACTATTCGCTATTTTGAGATGCGGTTTTTTAAACTGTGCTCATTATAATAATTGGTATTTTAGAACAAATCCACTAGAAATGGACTAACATACAAATTTACTTAAAGAGAGGTAGAGGAGAAAAAAGTTAGCAGGGATTAATAGTTTGTCATTTTTGTGTTTGAAAACCGAGCGAATTAAAAAAAAATAAACTGAAGAACAGAATATTAATTTTATTATAAATTGCTTAAGGATCGAGAACAAAATTCTTATATAGGAACTGGTTCAGTTGAAAGTTAATGTTTTGAAACAAAATTAATTGTCTGAAGTTGCGCAAAACTTCTTAGTACTTCGTAATAGTTCTTGTAAAGGTGTTTGTAGGAACAAAATAATTCGAGTGAATAACGAGATATAATAGGTTTATACTACATAGTTTATTTCCGTTATACCTATGCAATTTTCTTGCCAAAAACCTAAAACAATATAAAGTTGTTTTCGAAGAGTTAGGGCTCAACTAGCTAAATATTAATGGGCCATCACACACTGGCTCAATTTTGAGCTGAAATAAGTCCAGACTAACTTTTACTTCAATCACACACGAGGTGAGCAAAGCTGGCTGAAAATTATATGTACATGAACCGGCTTTAATTGTAGTAGTACTTTTCAGTTTAGGAATCAAAACAAAAAAAAAAAATAATTTTCTTTAAGGGCTCTGTAGGTAAACGCTCGAACATAGTGCTAGTAAACTCTTGACAGTACCTACTATGTTCGAGTTGATTTTTATTGTCTACGGGCTGGTTCTAGTACCAATTTTTTGGTGCCACCAAACAAAAATTTGGTCTCACCAAAAATCAAAAGTATTTTGATATTTTTCAATGTTCGAGGGCGAAGCTATGTATGTGTTTTCGTACCAAGTTCTACTGTCTGCGGACTAGTTTACTACGTTTACTTGAACGTTTCGATATTAAATTTAAAAAAACAAAAAAACAATAATGACAGTTTATTTATACATTTTAATATTAAATTTCAAAAAACAGAAAAGGATAATGTCAAATAAGCCGTGTTTTTTGCAAGTTCAGATAGAATTGTCGAAAAAGACGACATCCAAACTTAGCAAAGTCATCGAATAAAAAAAAACATCACTATCAAGAAATTCAGAAAACACCATCTCTAACCTTTCAGTTTTGTAACAAGCATCAAGCAAAATAAAAACTAAATACATACATACATGGTTATGTACATTCAAATAAAATTCAATCTTTTAAAAGAAACTAGCGGAAACACCTAGCGTTGCCAGGTTAAAGTATTGTTTGTTAAAAAATCTTGAAAAAAAATTTCCCGTGCTAAATAGTTTTCCTAGAAAATATTTCTGCTTTCGTGAATATCTCTGAAATAAATTCTATGAAATGACCCCCAACTCCCCAGGAAAACTTATTCCCGATATCAATAAATTTCCAACATCATTCATGTTCTCAATTTTCAAAGGATAGAAACATTGTGCAAGTGGTAATTATTATTAATATAAAAGCTTAACTAAAAATTGTATGGTTTTATTATTAATATAAAAATATTTGAAAAAATTGTATGGTTTCCTATCTCGCCCCCAACTATCAACTGTCAAAGCAATAGGTGTGATTTTTCCGATTTTTGACATTTCGCCACCATCACTGTCAACTACTGTCAAGTGCGATTTTTTCGGTTTCCACTGGACTCAGAGTGCTGGCCGTGATATAAGGTAAAATCCACCTCCTTAATCGATTGGCGCTCTCAGATCTTGACATTTCGACACCCGTCAAATTTAAAAGTAAAATTTTTTAGTTTCTGTTGGTGCTAAAGTGCTGGCCGAGACAGTAGGTAATAACACCCTCCTTAATCGATTGGTGCCCTTAGATTTTGACATTTCGAAACACGACCTGCAACGCACAGAAGAGAGGGCTGTAATACGGCAGTTTTTGCTGTTATTTAGCATTGCTGTTACCATTTTTGTTATCATTGTGAATGATTTGTTCTACGAAGCGAATGTTTCTCACTGATTTGGGAGATTTTGAAAGTATTCGTCGTGTTGATTGCAACATAACTAAATTTCCACCGACCATGTAAATCAAACATGATTGGTTAAGGTTTTACCTTTCAGCTTCCACCACAATCCAATCAACAACCAGCGCATTTTTACTTACTTGAAAATTATATCATGCCTTTCATTAGCCTTTCACCACTACTTATTATATTTTACAACATTCCAACATTCACTTACACATTCAACAAAAACCAGGCAAAAAACTCATACGCACCTGAAACCTCAAATATCATAGATAATCTTTGTACAACGCTCATGTCTTGTTCAAAAAGTTATATTTATCGCCATGTCGCTGCATGGACATAGATTTTTTGGACTCCATTGAATTTTTTCTGGACATGTTCACAATCCTACCATCTGTTTAAGCGTATTAGTCTTTAAAATTGTATAGCTGTCTATTAATACTTTGTATGTATTTAAATAGTGAGGCAATGACCTTTCCAAAGACACCTACATTTTGAAATTCCGATTAATAGCCAATTTTATGCAGATAAATTGACAATTTTAAAATTTCTTTTGGATTTTATCTTTAAAAAATATTTCTAATGTAAAATTTTAATATTTGAAATTATATTGTGAAGCTTGTGAGCAACGCACAGTTATGTTTTGTATTAGTAAATACATCAATAAAACTAATTTCAAAGTGCATTTTGTTGAAATAATCACTTAACTTTTATAAGCATTATTTTAGAAGGGGATTAGAGCAATTGGTGTGTTGGTTTTGTTTTTCAAAATTTATCAATTTTTTTATTATCTTTTGCATTTAAAGTACCAAAACTCGAATTGATTTTTCACTAAATCACATTTTTAGTATGATTTTTTTTAAGATTTAGCAAAAATTTTAACACAGACATTTAAATTATAAATTTCTACTTTAAATTCATGTATCATTTGTTATGAACTATTAAGTACTACTCAAGTTTGAAGCCTCTAAATTTGGCTAAGTGGAGTTTTTTTTGTGATTTATTTTATTAAATTGCCCCAATTTTTTACCCGTTAGAGCTATAAATACAAAATTACTAACATAGCTACACCTATAAATGTGCATCATTAGTTTTTTAAAATATATACATTTTTCATTAACTTTTGAATTTAAAGTACGAAAAATTGAGTTGATTTTTCATTAAAACACATTTTGAGTACAATCTTTTTTAATATTTTGCAATAATTTATACACACAAATTTAAGTAATAAATTTCTACCCAAATTTCATGTATCATTTATTATGAACTAATAAGTACTGTACAATTTTGAAGCCTCTAAACTTGTATAAATGAAGATTTTTTGTGATTTACTTCACTAAATTGGCCGTACTTTTTTTCCCGTTAGATTTGCAAATATAAAATTACTCACATATTTGTAGAAGAATAATACACCTACAGTTGTGTTTTATTAGTTTTTTGCAATTAAAAAAGAAAGTTTTTTGAATTTAATATATGTAACATAAATTTGATGGGTCATTTCCACACCCTTTTAGTATGAAATTTTTCACCCCCCCCCCCCTCAATAATTTTTAAACACAAATTTAGCCACATTTCATAGCTAAATTTTGAGATCTTAACTAAATATCGGCCGAGTAGAAATAAGGTTGTGATTTTTTATATTAAAGAAAATCCAATAAAAAATAATTTGAGATAAAGGTGCTTTGCACTGGTTGACGATTGTTAACAATGAACAAAAGCAGAGCATTTCTACGGATTTTATTCGATTTTTTATGAATTTTAAAAAATCAATTGTGACGCTAGTATAGGAGGTAGATCAAAAAATGAGGTATCAAATTATTGGTTACTCTATTGGGCCATCACACACTGGCTCAATTTTGAGTTGAACTAAAGCCAGACTAACTTTTCCATCAATCGCACATGGGCTGAGCAAAGATGGCTGAAAATTCTGTGTACATGAACCGGCTTTACTTGTATTAGTACCCTCAGTTTGAGAATCGAAAAAAAAAATTCCTTTAAAATTTTCAGTTTAGCATGGCAACAGATTTGTTTATTTTCTCTAGAAACGAACAACTGTGTATGTATTAGTAATTAAACTTTGTTAGTCCGCTCGAAACAAGGATGAACATTTCCAGCTTAGTCTACTTCAAAATTGATCCTGTGTGTGATGGCCCAATGAGCTAAAACAAAAATTTTACAAATTTCTCACATAAAAATGGAGTATGGCGAAAAACATTTTTTGACATGCACATCTCCATCATCATAGTAGTGTTTTGCTCGATAAAGTCCTCGAAATTTTATCTAAAATAAAACTGATTTCATAATTGTTATCTGATTGTATTACATTTGTTACTATCATACAAATTACGAAAATAGTGTACGCCTGTTGTTTTGTATTATAATGCTCATACATATGTACGTATGTACATATATCTTTCAATGACCAACATTTATAGATAAAATTTAAAGATACAATTTTTTAAATGAGCTTAAGTGCATAAATGCGTTTGCTAGCATTGGCTTACAGTAGATGCACGGACCCATGGTTGAATACATAGGCGCCCAAAATGATAAATATTAAGAATAATCAGGTATAGGAATTATATTAGGTTTAACTGACTATTGAAAAATTGTTTCCTTATACATATTAGGCCAATATTATTGAAGAAAGTAGAAATCAATTTTAGGAAATTTCGCTTTTATAGGAATATTCATTCAGAACTTCCAAAAAATATGTTTCATGTTAAAAAATCTACACGTTCTTTAACGTTCACGTTAAACTTGTATTGGAAGTAGAAAATTACGAGTTTATGTATTTGTACAATAATAAATTAGAAGAATATCCAACAAAAAGATATGTTCATTTTGTACATGGATTGGAACCTTTCATTATCTTTTGAAAGTTCTTTGGCCGCAACAAACAGTCGACAAAACAATTTTTTTTTTTCGATACATGGATGTCGCCAGTACTTTTTTCTTTTTATACGCAAACGCGTATGAATATAACATGCAATTGCTATCATGCAGTTAACTATCTAATATTAATATACATTTCTGTGTCACCGGCCTGGAAAAACCCTGCAGGCGTCCATGGTCGCATAAAAAGAGAAATTCACAGAGACAAAAACACAGGCGCAACAGGCTGAAAACTTTCTTTTGGCCTTCATCCGTATATTTATTATTAAACTTTAGATTTCCCTAAAACTTGTTTTGACATTATTTTTTTAGAAAGAAGTTCTTAACGGGAGGTTCGGCAATCATATTAATCGATTGTGTGAGTAATGGATAGATTGCAATTTTGGCGGGCTTCGGATGGCTTGAGGGCTTGTTTTTATACATGGAGATTCGTATAAGGGGCACCAAAAAGCTGTAACGAGCAGGTTGGGTTAAGGCAAAAAAAATCGTATGTGCGGGGGGTCAATTCCCCTCCGTTAAGGCGGGAGGGGCAGTTTTCTAAAAATTGACTTAGAAAGAAAAAAATTATTTAAAAACACCGGTAAAACTTGCAATGCCCTGCCATACCTTTTTGGAAAGCCAGAAATCTCTTCTTTAATCTTCATTTTAAAGTAAGTTGCGTTTGGGGATAGCGTTTCAATAAATTTGATATCTTTTCTCAGTCTTAAGATATTCAGTTTTTAGCCTGTTCCATTTTTCCTGCCCATGCTAATTTTTTGACTTTGGGGTCAATTTTCTCCAAAAAATGCGTAATCAACATGATGTTTTAATTATTTTTTTGAATGTATGTAACAATACTAAAAATAAAATTCAGCGACAAGTTTGCCGAAAAACCCATAGATTTTATGATAATTTGGAAAAACAGCGGCAGGTAAAATTAAAAAAAAAATCGAAAAGCTATGAATACAAATTATTTGTGTGGTTTAAGATAATTTTTTGAGTATGTTTTTTACTTAAACAAATATAACGGGTGCACTTTGACATTCCTTGGTTTGAATACATGCTAATTTAAATAGTGGCTACTAGTTGAATTCTACAAACTATCTGCAGTTGTTACAAAATAATTTATCAGAACTATTGGAGGACATTCCATAGGTTCAACTAGTTTCATCTCATTCATAACTTGATGGTGCTTCCGCCCACTTTGCTCGCGAGGTTAAAAATTGACAAGATGAAGAGTAAGCGGTATCGTTGGAAAGGAAAAAGTTGGAGCAGTTCAATGGCCTGTAAGATCTCCTGACCCTACAATATTGGATGTTTTTTAACGGGGAAGAATGAAATAAATCTTTTGTTCAACCAAAATAGCAACTTAAAGTGAATTAGAAGAGCGCATGCTCAAAGCGTTCTCCGAAGTAAGGCAGTAGCTAGGATCATTAATATCAATATCAGTGAAATACGAAAACTGGCTATAGCATGCACACAAAATCAAAGATGACTCATTTTTACACCTGCTATAACTGTTTTAGTTCAAACATAAAATAAAAATTATCGATTACCACACATATCATTTTTTATTCATAGCCATTCGAGCGTTAAGCAAAAAAAAAACCTTTTTATTAAATTTTACCTGCCGCTGGTTTTCCAAATTATCATAAAATCTATGGGTTTTTCGGCAAACTTGTAAGTGACTTTTATTTTGAATATTGTTACATACTTTCAAAAAAATTATTAAAACATCATGTTGATTACACATTTTTTGGAGAAAATTGACCCTAAAGTCAAAAAATTAGGATTGACAAGAAAAATGAAACGGGCTAAAAACTAGATATCTTAAGACTGAGACAAGGTATCAAATTTATTTAAACGCAACTACAAATACGGCACAATTACCGGTAACATGGATCAGGGTTCCCCAAAGTAAGTCTTTTCTTAAATTCCCAATAAATGATATCAAAATTAGAGATAGGCCGTAACTGTACAACAATATTTATCTTAGAATATACCCCAGAATCATACCCTAAAATACTCTTGACGAATTAAGGGACACCCTGTATAAAAAAGAAGGTGTTTCCCGGGTGGAAAACAAAATTATTTGGTTCGAGTAAAAATAGTATAACTTGACTTCGAATGGTCGAATCTTCAAGATTGAGATCTTAAAATGACGGGAAAAACTGTATACAGTCTTGCGTATTGAAAGAAAGAGGTATACAATTAATATAAAGCAATTGAATGATGTTTGGTGAATATTTTAAAAGCGAACATCTTATGAATAAATTCAAATGAATTCAGTCTTAAAAAACGCTTCACATATTTACAAAATGGATACACTTCGCTTTTAAATTTTAGAAACAGAATAATAAAGAACATAGTAAAATGTATTCGTGAAGAAAGGAATTTGTGTATATTCGAACACGTTCAGTTTTGAATTCTCAGTTATCTACTTTTTGTTTGAATTTTTCGTCATTCCGTCGGCGGCGTCGTTATAAGCGGGGAAACTGAACTATTTGAAGGAAATGAAATGAACCAAATGAATGAAAAGTGGTCGTTAATAGCGACTCTTCGTTATATAAGCCACGTCGTTATAGGTGGAGTCGACTCTATTGTCCGCAAGGATATCCGATCTCACTAAGGAGCTTGCAACTGTATTCCTTCGAACACTTTTACTATTAAGCCTCAATTTTTCAGTACGAAATCATACGAATTTTACAGTTAAACTCGAGTTTACTCGTAGAATTTCGTGAGTTAAGGTAAATGTTCATCTCTTCAAGGAAAAACTGGGACTAAACAAAGATTAACAATGTTAATATATCATTCTTTATACTTTGCTTAAATTAGCTATATCCGTAATAATTGGGCTTCTGAATACCCCATTAAGCAATTTTCAATATTTTTAGAAAAAGTAGACTCGCGTAGTTTACCAAAAAGTTCCATTATAAAAAACTAAATAGGACTAACTTCTTCTACGAAAATATATAAGAGTGCTTGCGCTTCGCAGCAAAACTATTGAGACTTATAATATAAAATTTCATTAATTTCATTTCATAATTTTCATTTCCTAACGTACGAGAATTAGGAAAAAATATTGAAGTGTGGAAAAGTATGACATTTGTCAATAAATTAAAATAAAAGTTATAATAATTGAATAAAAAAGCCTTAAGAATTATTTTGGATCTTATGATCGTTTATTTTTGAATATTAAGTGTTATCGACAAGCCAAAAACCAAACTATGGAATTAAAATAGTCTTCTCAAGCATTTGAAGATTCGTTAAACTGTCAGACAAATCAAATAATTTTTTTCATTCAAAGTAAGTACTACCAATTTTCAAACTGAGGACTGAAATTTCGCGTGGATAATTAATTATGGTTTCATAATGCTTATTCAAGTGAATTTCAAACCGCTTTTATTTTTCATTTCACTCAGAGGTGAGTACTAGGCTTTACGAGTTAAAAAAGTTCCAAAAAGTATTTAATTTTCAAAATGCCTTTAAATTCCAACGATCAAAATTGCCCGGTTAAAATGGCATACTAGTATGCAATCTTACCCATGCAAGTAAACCAACCAGGCTATTTTACCTTGGTGGGCCATTTTAGGCCACCTTCCCCTAAAAATTGATAGGTAGTAGGTATACCTTCAAAAATATAGAAAAATACTATTTTTTTCCATTCAAGGTAGCTATACGAAAGATCTAAGAACTCCCCGTAGTAAAAAAAAAAAATAGATCATTTAAAGTATATTCAAAACTCTTGTATCTCTTGACCAAAAATGTATACATTAGTCTTTTGACGAATCTAAGACTCCTTCAAAAACTCTATATAATGTTAACGACTTACAATGTAAACGAAATGTAGGTATTCGTACCATAAAAGAGGAACCTAAGAGATTTTCGTAATTTTTTAACTTAGAGCCAATTTTTTAATCATCAGTTAAAGTATTAGAGGAATAAATGCAATAGTAACACCAACAAATTCTTGTTTTATTCGATCAATAAACACTATCTGAGGTTTAACTGACTATTGAAAAAATTGGCCCTTAAACAAAAATCACTTAACCGAGGTTTTAAGTTAGTTACATACATCATAAATCTGATAAAATAAGGTAATTTTGCGAAAATTGCTTACTCCTATAGGTTTCCTTACCAAAGTGTTCATACGCAGAAAATTCTTGGCTTTCATAAAATGACTTAAGTGTACCTATTGCGGTCCTGGAGAGCAGACATGAAACAAAATGTATGTGTCAAATATTCACTTATTTAAGGCACAAACAAACCTATGTACGCAACAGTTTTCTCGTTATATTTCAAGTAAGTGTGAAGAGTTCCCCAGCTTCGGAACGCCACTACTCCCTGCTAAATCCAAACCAAACAAAAAAAAA
Organism: Melangyna quadrimaculata; assembly: GCA_949320155.1. Taxonomy (NCBI): domain Eukaryota; kingdom Metazoa; phylum Arthropoda; class Insecta; order Diptera; family Syrphidae; genus Melangyna; species Melangyna quadrimaculata. Next base: position 9,625,639 of record OX439485.1, on the reverse strand, counting down.
AAAAAAAAAACAGTTTTGTTAAAAAGCAATCAGCATAAAGCATTTATAGTCACATTTATTTCTGCTTTGATGATTGAGTTTATTAAGAGAGTCTACAGCTATATTTCCGCGAACGGAATTATAAGAACATAATATTTATTCAATGCTGCCCCTGAACTTTTCTCTGGCCAATTTAAAACAATAAATAAATTGAGTCTGCTTCTTTCGATAAGTTCCGGTATACCAATCATATAATACCACCCGTTGACCACCCCGCAAATACATATACAAATATGCATTATAAGGTATCTTTTCACTTTGTACAGCAATAAACTAAACTAGATCACTGATTGATCAGGTCAGTGGGATAGTGGGAAAGATTTAGGTTGCAATAACACTGATTTGAAATAACAAAAATCAACAAATACCTATAAAATCAACTAGAAAATCAGCAGATTCATTGATCTTTGTTTATACGTTATATACACGGCAATAGATTGATAACTCATTTATTGAAGTGTGATAGTGATAGACTCATATCAGGGTTGGATTAAGGAATATTGTAGGTCTATTCACTTTGTTCTCACTTTCTCTTTATGGAAGTTGTTAATTTTGACTTCTTCATCAACCACAATTTAAAAACTTTTTGTTACTTTGCTTTCTTCAAAGGGGTGTCATTTATAGCATGCCTATTAATAGTTTGACTGCACAAATAGAAACAAAAGCGTTATCATTATTTCGCAGCGGATCTGGATCATGATGGCCTCAGCAGCTTATAAGAATAATTACCGGCAAATCCGGTCCTTGCCATCGCCGTCGTCGTCTGCTAGTATTATTGATTGATTCCCGATGATTTATTTTGAAGTTCTGTATTTTTTTGTTTTGTTATTTATTATTTAGAGCCAAGCAATTTATTTGCTCCATAAAGTAGTGCATGATTACTGAGCAATGATGACACGGGTCGACAATAAAACCATTGTTATGACGCAAACCAATTGGCGCAAACGAAATGGTTGATGTCGATTAATATTAATTGTTTGTTGGACACAAAAATAATATTGTTATGCTTTGACTGTAATGTTTTCAAGCTACAAACTATGAAATGAATTGTTTTACTTATGCATTCAGAGAGAAAAAACAAAATACGAAAGTGTTTTGGGGACCATTATTTGTTTGGTTGAACTTTTGACCAAGAGCACAGTGATGTGGTGCCAAAGAAATTAATTTAAATTCATATAGGACCAACAATTAAAACATGTTATGGCCAGATGGTCTTGCCTAAAACTGGTGAAGTACATAATAAACCTATTAAAAAACAATTATTTTCTTTACAAATCTTTTATTATTATTTCTCCTCCAATAAAAATTCATTTTGACCCATATCTTCCCCATAACATAACTTTTAATTTTTTCAATGATCATTGGTAAGGTAGTTCATCATTGAAAAATTAAAAGTCATTTTATGAGAAAAGTTGTGCCAAATTGAATTTTGTGTTACCAAGAAATAAATATTAAGTCAATTAGCATTACTTTGGCATCAAAATAATCATTTATTTTTTCTTCAAAATCTCTCAAACTTGACAATTAATATTTTCAATGATGGTTTTCAATGATAGCTATAACTGGCCCCTAATACAGTCATAGGAAGTGCTGAAAGTGCCCTCCTGCGTTCTGAATGCATGCTAGAGCTCGTTTTTGGTTTTCATTTTGAATGCTTATTCTCGATAACTCTTGCCTTACTTTAAGTGAACTTTCGTAAATACGTTGTTCTACTTCTAATTCAGTTAAAGTTGTTATTTCAGATGAGTAAACGATTTCTTTTATTCGTCCCTATACCAAACATTCCAGAACAGTGAGATCGGGAGATCTGGCAGGCCAGTGAATTGGTCCATTACTACCAATCCATATATCACCGAATACTTCATCCAGTCAATCCTTAACTTCACGACCATAGTGGGCCGGAGGCCACAAGATGGAAAAATGATGAAGCTTGTTGAAGTAATGGAACATCCTGCAATATGTCTGGTAGATTTTTTTGTGAAAACTCCAGATAACTAGTAGAATTAAGTCCGGGTGGTAATTTGAAAGGCCCGATTAATTTATTTCCAATTACACCTGCCCACATATTGACACTGAATCTATGCTGAAATGATCTTTGCCGTCTTGAATGTGGATTGCATGAATGGAGATTATGGAAATTCATAATACCATCTCTTGTGAATTGAGATTCGTCAGTCCAAATAATTCTGTTTTTTAACTGGTTTTCATTCAAGTTTCTCTAGCAACCCGTTACAAAATTTGAGTCTCTTTTTAAAAAGTGCTCTTCTCCAACTGTAATCGTGACTTAACTTGACAATCTGATGAATGAATTTGTTTTTCTTTTCTTTTATACCACTTATTTAGTTAATTTACCCATTAAACATTTTATACTCTAAATTTAACTCTCCCAGAGGATTCGACAGCAAGTCAAGTAGGCATAAGTACACTTTTAACCCTTTGTATGAGTGCACAGTCTTAAAAATAACCTAAAAACTATCAATTCTTGGAAAACCACTTCAATTGCCAGTGCTGCAATAAAAATAGGTACAAAAATACAAAATTCGATTTTTACCTACCTCAAAGTAAAAATTTTGCTCGGGCAAGAAAAATTGAACCCCATTTAAAACTGAATATCTGACAACCCTAAATACATATCAGTTCATATTAAACGTAGTTCTATAGGCTAGTATTTCTACTAAAAAAAAGTTCCAAAATGAGGTCCCTACTATTAGCACTGACAGAGAAATTGGCCTAAACAGCGGTCAGGGTACACCAAAATTAGCCTTTTTTTATCGTCAAAAAGTGATGTCACAGTTGAAAATGACTTTACTTTAGAACTTTACAGGAATCACATCCCAAAGTATGGCACACGAATTACTGGACACCCTGTATACACAGTTGTTTGTATCTAGGCAAAATAAACAAATCTGTTGTCATGCTTAACTGAAAATTCTAAAGGGCTTTGTAAACGCTCGAACTTGGTGCCAGTAAATGGAACATAGTGTTATTTATATTAGTGATTAATTTAAAGAAAGCCAAAAATTTTGACGGAACGGCAGTATTTGCAAATTTACGCACTTACATCCTAACATTATGTAGTTTGCTTGTAGCAGTGCAACTGCAGAAAGGTGCTTTTCGGGCCTGATCATTATTAAAGACGATTTAAGAAATAATCTGAATATCTCCACTAAAGATGCAATAATGCAATCAAAAGCATTATTAAAGAATGTCGAAGGCGTTTTTAACTCAATCGATTCATTAGTTAAAGGCCTTCCACACTATCCCACTGTGTTTTAATATATGTCAACAAAGTGGGAAACAAATTATCCTACACAACCCGACATTCTATCCCACACGATTTGACATGTGTTAATACATGAAGAATTTTAGAATGGTTCTTATTCTACCCCGCATTCTATCGCATTTTGTTTTAGGTTAAGGTGATGTATTAATGCAAGCAAGTGTGGAATCAAAATATGAAAAGTCATTTCTTTCACAGTGGGCTAGTGTGGAAGGGCTATTACGCTTAAAAATTTTCTTACCACAATGCAACGCATATTCTAAAAACGCATATTCATAAAAAAGTTTAATTTTTGCGCGATTACCTTATTTATTTTAATTTTTAACTGTTTTGAAATTATAGTTTTCTAATCTTATATTCTTTATTTGTTACTTTCGATGAATATTTTTTATTAAAAGATTGAATTATCGCTTAAATATTGTTTTTATTTGAACAATTAGGATGTCCTTTTCAAAAAAACTAGGTTACACTACTTTTTAATTCCGCTACGCTACATCTTGTACCAGTTGGGGGGCAACACTGCTGCCACCTCGAATGACCATGTTGCTATGGATAGTTTGTATGGAAACGTCAAAATATCTGCGACAACGAATCAAAACATTTTTTATAAAACAAAAAAAATGGACGACCATTGTTTTAAAAATTAATTTGTTTTCCTGAAAAGTGATTTGAATTTGAGTTTTTTATTTTTATTTCCCAATTTTTTTTTTGCTACATACGGAAAAAGTTTCTTTAAAAGATTAAATTTTATTTGAATGTATTGTAATATTTTGCCAAGGGTTCGCAACTAAAACTTATTTCTTTTATTTAAACTGAACAACAATTACTTTACAAAAATAAAACACCTTTATTTCACTTCTAATACTTTTATTATAAACAAGCACAACTCTTAATTCACTATTTTGCAACGTTTATTCGGTCACTTTTATAAATCAAACTGAGGTGTCCGGACTGGTGGTGGTGTTTTTATATTCGAGAAAAAGCTACTAGAATCTTCTAGGGGTTCTGGAATATGCTGGAATGTGCCTCTCCTCCACAAGTCTCCACAAGTAGCCCAAAAGCTTTCGAACAATTAATTATAATGGTTTAGGTATTGGAAAACGATAAGAGTGGTTTATGTATTGGATACCGATGCGAGTTGTTTATATATGGGATAACATTAGTTAATCTTTTGTTCACAGATGGCGCGGAACTCATTACTAATTTATTCTGTTATAGAAGAATAAAAGGTGTCGTTGTTTGCATAAATGGGCATATTCACCACAGTATTCAGTTTTTATTTAACATGCTTAGCACAAAACTGGGAGGTTAGAGATTCGATGACTTTGCTAAGTTCGGATGTTGTTTTTTTCGACAGTTCGATCTGAACTTGCAAAAAAACACGACTTATTTGACATTATCCTCTTCTATTTTTTGAAATTTTATATTGAAATGTACAACTAAACTGTTATTATTGATTTTTGTTTTTTAATTTTAATATCGAAATGTTCAAGTAAACGTAATTTACCAGTCCGTAGACAGTAGAAACTTGAAAAATATCAAAATACTTTTGATTTTTGGTGCCACCAAATTTTTGTTTCGTGATCCCAAAAAATTGGTACTGGAGCCAGCCCGCAGACAATTAAAATCAACTCGAACATAGTTTACTTGCACTATGTTCGAGGTTCGAGCGTTTACAGAGCCCTTAATGAAAATATTTGTTTTTTTTTTGTCGATTCCTAAACTGAAAAGTACCTACTACTACAATTAAATCCCATTCATGTATGTACTGTGGTGAATATGCCCAGTTATGTAAACAACGACACATTAGTACAACTTTCCGCGCCATCTTTGAAATAAATAAATAATTAAATCCATAACGGTTGGTGTCCAGGCTCGTTCGTACTGTAATAATGGAACGAAACCTTTTTGGAAACGCACCATCTAGCATCTAGAAAACTCTAGAACCATTTATTTCGGATACCAGTCCGAAAGAGGCAGTTTGATTTTGAAAGTGAATGAATACATGTCAGTGTGAATTAAGAGTTGCATACTTGTGCTTGGTTATAATAAAAGTATTAGAAATAAAAGTATTTAAATAAAAGCGTTTTATTTTGTGAGGTAATTGTTGTTTCAGTTTGAATAAAGGAAATAAGTTTTATTTGCGAACCCGTAGTAAAATATAACATTGGTGTCAGAAAAAGTGGAATAAAACTTATTTAATCTGTGAATTCAGATAATTGATGATGAAAAATTGATAAATGTGTGGATTAGTGAACAAATAAGAAAGGTGCTTGTGAAAAGTGAGACACAAAAATATAAGAACAAAATAGAAAAAAAATGGGTAAAATTGTGAATGATTTAAATTGTGTTGAACTTAAGGCAGAAATGAAGAGAGGTCTTCCTACTGCTGGAACAAAAAATGACCTCATTATTCGTCTGCAGGAAGATTTAAGGCAACACGGTGAAAATCCAGACACATTTGTCTTTGAAATTGAAATGACCGATGAACAAGTAAGTACAACAGTAGACATGACCAATATGATGGCTCTGCTGCTCGCCCAGTTTGAAGAACAGCGAAATGTACAAAAGAATCTTCTAGGACAACAACGAAAAGAGCAAAATAACCTGCTAGAAGAACAGAAAAACCTCATCGAAGGTAAGCTCGATTCATTCGAGAACAAATTTTTTTGCTCTAGATGAACGCGTAGAGGGTGTCGAAAAACAGTTTTTGAAAATAGACGAAAAGCTCGAGAACGTTCAAGAAAAATTCGAAGACAAAATTCATAGCATTACCGATGAGTTATAAAAAGTTATGAAATGAAAAATATAAATGAAGGTTCGAGAAGGTAATGCCGACTTTCCAAAGAGAAAAGAAATGCATCCACCAACTTTTGATGGACAAACTTCTTGGTTAATCTACAAGAAGCAATTTGAGGCAGCAACAAACGGCTGGGATGACGAACACAAGTTTATTGCCCTGACGCTTGCCCTAAGAGGTTCTGCAGCTGAATTATTGCAAATTATACCAGCAGACCATAACGGCAACTTCAATGCTCTTGTTCAGGCCATTGATGAACGTTTTGGTGATGGCCATATGCAAAGAGTCTTCCGCGTACAACTCAATACCAGAGTCCAGAAAAGAGGTAAAAGTCTGCAACAACTCCAAGCCGACGTTGAATGGCTGGCGCACTTAGCATACCCAACTGTAGGAGATGAAATTACCAACCAGCTAGCAACGGAGGCTTTTGTCCGTGCAGTTTCCGACATCAACCTCCAGCGAGCAATTCGAACTGCTTTCTGAAGCATTAGCGTTCGCTCTGACTATGGAAGCATCAGAACAGGCTTCCTTAGGAGTTCATCGGGTAAGAGAACTTGAAGTTGAGGAATGTTCTCGCCAGAGAGCTGAATTCCATAGAAGTCAGCGAGAAGGACCTTCTCGATGCTGGAATTGCAACAAAACAAGACATCTCCAGCGCCAGTGCAGATTGCCACCAAGAAGAGTCGCCTGTCAACATTGTGGAAACAGGAATAATACCCGCGAACAGGCGAGCAATAACATCAACGCTTCTGCTCGCCCTGTTTCCCAGTAGGGAAACGAGTAAGAACCAACTTCGAGGTGCAGAAGCTGGTTTCTGGTATCGATGGCCCCAGAACCACCATCCAAGTCTCGCAGACTAAACGAAACAATAAAAGTCTGACAGTGGATGCAACATTAAATGGCAAGAAACATTTGGCTACAATTGACACCGGTGCCACAGCCTCCATTGTTAGAAAAGACTTGGTCAAGATGACATGGCTACATAACACCAATAGCTTCCATCTTAAAACTGCGATAGGTGAGGCAGCAAGAGTATATGGAGAAGTTCGTCTTAAAATCCGTTTGGCAGAATTAGAGTTTTCGCATCTATTTTTGGTGGCAGATATATGTGATGAGTGCATAATTGGAATCGACTTTATGAAAGAGCTCGGAGTGATTCTGGATATCGGTAAGCAAGTGTTGAAGTACCAAAATGTAGAGATTCTTATGGTCTATCGCAACGAAAACCCATCAATTCTAAGAACCGTCATCAAAGAAGACATGTGCTTGCCTCCCTCTTCAGAAGTGTTTGTTTGGACAAAAATAGAGGGTGATCTAGGTAGCCATCGATACCTCATCATGGAACCAGAGTCCGAGCAATCTTCCCAAAACATCATCTTAGGGAAGACTCTTGTGGAACCAAAGAACAACATGGTACCCGTACGGATTTTGAACATCAAACCGTACATGGTCAAGCTCAAGAAAGGAGAAATAATTGGAAAATGCGAATCTGTGACCGCAATAACTAAAATCACAGAAATGAACGCAGAAGAACCAATGGACCCCCGAAAATTCAGCTCCATGAAAGCCAAAATTCTCAAGCCATCCAATCTAAATCAACATCAGCTAACTGTTGCTGGAAGCCTTCTTCATGAGTACGCTGATATATTTTCTTCACCGAGTGGGCAGTATGGGCAAACACAACTGGTACAGCATCGAATCGACACAGGTGATGCGAATACCGATTCGACAACCAGCAAGACGTCTCCCATTAGCCAAACAAGCCGAAGTTGAAGAAATGATATCGACAATAAAGAAAGATGGGCTTATCGAAAATTCTAAAAGCCCTTGGGCGTCACAAGTAGTTCTTGTCAAAAAAAAAGATGGAAGCAGCCGATTTTGTGTGGACTACCGTAGGCTGAACGATGTGACAAAGAAAGACAGCTACCCTCTGCCCAGAATCAGCGATACTTTGGATGCAATGGAAGGAGCAGAATGGTTCTCGACGCTGGACTTAAAGAGTGGCTACTGGCAAGTAGAAATCCATCCAGAAGATCGAGAGAAGACAGCTTTCTCAACAGGAAATAGTCTGTGGCAGTTTAAAGTTATGCCATTCGGATTATGCAACGCTTCGGCAACATTTGAGCGTCTGATGGAGTGTGTTCTTCAAGGAAATCATGCCTTGTATATTTGGACGATGTCATCGTTTATGGAAAAACTTTTGACGAACATTGTGAAAACTTTAAGGCTGTATTCGAAAGGCTTCGAGAAGCACACTTGAAATTAAATCCAGATAAATGTGCGCTTTTCAAGACCGAAGTTAAATACCTGGGACATATCATCTCATCCCAAGGAGTAAAGACTGATCCGGAAAAAGTTACACTGTGAAGAATTGGCCAACACCACAGGATAAACACCAACTGCGTAGCTTTCTTGGTCTAGCCACATATTATCGGCGCTTTGTAAAAGACTTTGCTGGAATCGATAAAAGCTTACATTAGCTTACTGGAAAGGGGAAGTCGTTTAAATGGTCAGGTGAGTGCGAAAAAAGTTTTCAGGAACTGTAGCTACGCTTGTGTAATGCTCCTGTGCTGACCTATCCGACTCCAGGCAAACCTTTCATCATCGACGCCGATGCCAGTAATGTTGGAATTGGAGCTGTATTGTCGCAAGGTACCCTCGAGACCAGAGCGGAATTATTGCGTGACCAGAAGGGAACTTCTAGCATTGATTTTGGCAACAAAGCACTTCCATAAGTACATCTATGGGCAGAAGTTCCTCCTTCGAACAGATCATGGTGCGCTTAATTGGCTTCTGAACTTCAAAAATCCAGAAGGTCAAGTAGCAAGATGAATCGAGAGACTGCAGACATACGACTACCAAATTCAACATCGAAGAGGAAAGCTGCACTCAAACGCAGATGCATTGTCTCAACGACCGTGTAAACAGGACTGTAAGCATTGCACGCGTCAAGAAGAAAAGGAAGCGGTTGCCATCCAATGAATAAGAGCCGACCCCATTTACGGTTGGAGCAATGAAGAACTGGGAACTGCCTAACAAGAGGACTCGGATATAGAGCCCATTCTTGCATGGAAGGAACAAGAAGAAAAACCAGAATGGGGTGACATCTGCGATAGAAGTCCAGCTCTCAAAGCATATTGGGCACAGTGGGACTCACTTCATGTGTAAGAAGGAGTACTAAGGCGCAAATGGGAACCTGCAGATGGCAAGTCTTATCTGATGCAGTTGATAGTGCCTAGGTCAAAGGTTTATGACGTTCTTCGAGAGATGCATGATGGAGCATCTGAAGGTCAATACAACGCTGGAGAAGATACGACAACGATTCTCCTGGCTACATGCAAGAGATGATGTCGTAAAGTGGTGCCGAAAATGTGATACTTGTGCTGCTACCAAGGGACCAGGTAGAAAGCTTCAAATTAAAATGCAACAGTACGATGCGGGCACACCTTTCGAAAGAATAGCAGTAGATGTCGCAGGTCCGTTTCCGGAGATCAACAGCGGAAACCGATACATCCTTGTAGTCATGAATTACTTCTGCAAGTGGCCTGAGGCATTTGCCATCCCAAATCAAGAAGCTAAAACAGTTGTTGATCAGATTATCTTCAATTGGGTGAGCAGGTTCGGCGTACCTTTGGAACTGCATTCTGACCAAGGAAGGAACTTCGAATCTAACATCTTTCAGGAGGTTTGCTCTTTCCTTCTTTCCTTGGCATCAAGAAGACGAGGACAACACCGCTTCATCCACAATCTGATGGATGGTAGAACGATTTAACAGGACTCTTAAAGAACATCTGTCCAAGGTTGTAGGTGACTATCAACGAGACTGGGACCGCAATATTCCATTGTTCTTGATTGCCTATCGAAGTGCGGTTCATACACCATCGGAGATCCTGTTTGGCACAACAATACGGCTGCCCAGTGAAGTCAATTTTGGATGCCATACCATGGAACCAGAAAGGTCAAATGAATATATGGTTAACCTCAAAGAAAGACTCATTGACATTCATCAACGGAGAAGGAAAAACATAAAAACCGCTAGTGATAGGATGAAAACACGGTACGACGCCCGTGCAACAACGATGGAATTCCAAGAAGGAGACCTGGTGTGGTTTTACAATCGTCACCGACAAAAGGGACTGTCACCAAAACTGGGAAGGCCCATATACCGTTGTGAAGCGAATCAATGATTTGGTTTACCGCATTCAGAGAGGAGTAAGGGGTAAGCTTAAAGTAGTACACTGCGACCGTTTATTTATTTATTTATTTATTTATTTATTTATTTATTCATCATCAATTAGTAGTAGCCCGTAGCGTAATGGTTAGTGCGTTCGACTGTCACGCTGGAGGTGTGGGATCGCTTCCCAGCCTCGTCCACCTAAAAACTAAAAAGTTTTTTTTCAGGGCTACTGCCTCTTGCGAGGAATTGACAAATCCTCCAAGAGTATCACTTGTCACGAATAAGTGCTTCTCGTCTAGCCGTTCGGATTCGGCATAAAATTGTAGGTCCCTTCCATTCCTGTCGAAAGGCGCACACAGGAATGGTTGCGAGTTGTTAGTCACTAGGCCCTGGTTCTTCATGAGCCGTTGTGCCACCCGATTTATTTTTTTTTTTATCATCAATTAGAGTTTGCAGTAACTCTTACAGACTAGCGAAGTACAAAATTTGTCTTAACATAAATTTTAGTTAATTAACCAGAAAGAATAGGCTAAGCACATATTTAAATGTATCCCTACTCAAATGAAAATTAAAATCAATAAAATCAGATATTTGGTTAATTTCTCTGACACAGCGAGATATTGGCTCGTTAACAGCATAATTTACTCTATGAATTACCTCATGAAATAAATAACGATTCCTAAGCACTCGAGTTGGAGCATGCAAATTTATAAGAGACAATAAAAACGGACAGTCAATATGATAGCATAAGATATCTTTAATAAACATTATGCAGCGGTTTTCTAAATTCTGAATGCCAACTAGTTGAAGTCGAGTATTATAAGGTGGCATAACATCAACGTTCCATCTAAGTTTATAAATAACTATTCTTGTAAATTTTCTTTGAATTTTTTCAATTCTAACAGAATGAGTTCTATAAAACGGATTCCATACTACACAGCAGTACTCAATATGATAATCATATACAAAAGGAGACGAGCGGCGGGAAAATGAAAAACATTGACATTTAGAGATGTTGAGGTTTAATTGGTTGATTTTACACCATGTTGATAAGCTTTGAAGATCTTCTTGTAGAAGTATAAAGTCAACCGGATCCTTAATGCATCTCAGAAATTTGAGATCATCGGCAAACATCAAGGAAAAGGAATTTAAGAGAAAATCAGGTAGATCATTTATAAATATAAGAAACAAAAGTGGTCCAAGATGGCTACCTTGAGGAACACCCGGGGAAACATCTATTGGACTTGAGACAATCGAATCAATACGGACATATTGAATGTATCCTGAGAGATATGAACGCAACCAATCTAGCAAGTTAGAATGTATACCTAGCTTTACAAGTTTATGAATTAAAATGTTGTGGTGAACTCTGTCAAATGCTTTGGCAAAATCCGTATATTAAATATAATAATAATGGAACGAAACCTTTTTGGAAAAGCACCATCTCGCAGACCCTAGAAAATTCTAGAACCCTTTATTACGGATATAAATACAGGGCCACCAGTCCGAAAGCGGCAGTTCGATTTTGAAAGTGAATGAATACATGTCAGTGTGAATAAAGAGTTGCATACTTGTGCTTGTTTATAATAAAAGTATTAGAAATAAAAGTATTTAAAATAAAATCGTTTGATTTTGTAAAGTAATTGTTGTTTCAGTTTGAATAAAGGAAATAAGTTTTATTTGCGAACCCGTAGTAAAATATTACAGTATACATAGAATTTTCAGCCAGCTTTGCTCACCTCGTATGCGATTGAAGTAAACGTTAGTCTGGACTTACTTTAGCTCAAAATTGAGCCTATGTGTGATGGCCTATTAATATTTAGCTAGTTGAGCCCTAACTATACGAAAACAACTTAATATTGTTTTAGGTTTTTGGGAAGAAAATTGCATAGGTATAACAAAAATAAACTATGTACCTATATCTCGTTATTCAATCGAATTATTTTGTTCTTACAAACACCTATGCAAGTACTATTACGAAGTTTTGCGTAACTTCAGACAATTAATTTTGTTTCAAAACATTAACGTTCAATTGAACCAATTACTATAAGAATTGTGTTCTCGGTCCTTAAGCAATTTATAATAAAATTAATATTCTGTGTTTCAGTTTATTTTTTTTAATTCGCTCGGTTTTCAAACACAAAAATGTCAAACTTTTAATCCTTGCTAACTATTTCCTCCTCTACCTCTCCTTAAAGTAAATTTTGATGTTAGTCCATTTCTAGTGGATTTGTTCTAAAATACCAATTATTATAATGAGCACAGTTTAAAAAACCGCATCTCAAAATAGCGAATAGTGTTTGCGTGGAACGCAGACAATACTAAAATAGTTACAATTGTATATTTCTTCCTAACTAATAGCTATCACAGTGCTATAAAATCTCCATAATATTCGGTATGTTGTTCCATCTATGTATAAGTCTTTACATTCATCAGCACTTCTCTCATCTCAGCTTCAAGCTCTGGCTTTGAATTACCCATTTTGCCATATCGGAAATATTCTTCGATTTCTAACAAAGTCTTGCCTTTAGTCTCGGGCAGGCAAAAGTAGACAAACAAAATTGACAAAACCGACATAACCCCATACAACGCAAATACATTCTCAGCTCCCATACTGTCCCTCATCGATGGATATGCCTTGAGCACAATAAATGACATCAGAAATCCAAAGCTTCCCGTCAATCCGACACATGTTCCACGAACTTTCTGAGGGAAGACTTCTGAATTCATGCAAAATGGCAAGGTGAATATTCCCAAAGTACTACTGATAATGTAGATGATAATCAATGCTGTTGGCAGATAGGGGAAGTGCATGTGCAACCAAGGGAACCAGCTTGTAGCGGCTAAAGTAAACATACAAACAGCCATGCCGAAGGCCGAGGACATGCCAGCTTGTCGACGACCGTATTTCTCAAGAAAACCTCCCATAAGAGCGGTTACTACTGTTCTTGCAATACCAATGAAGACTGCACAGAGGATAGGATCGATATTCACTCCAGCTTCGGTGGCTATTTGAACTGCATACACGACAACAACATAAATTCCGGAAAACTGCTGGCAGCAAAATAGTCCAATCATGATTAATAGTGGTTTGTATACTTCCGGCTGGCATACAGATTTATAAAATGGAGTCTTTTTTTCTCCGGTTTTGAGTTGTATAGACTTCAGGAGGACAGCAAACTCAGCTTCTACTTCTGGATGTGTTTGATCTAAAAATTTACATAATTTTAAAACTTTAACTTCTTGATGAAAAGATTTTCATTTTTTGAAACTTACCAGATTTAAGTCCTCGAAAATAGTATAATGCTACTTTTGCATCTTTCGCAAGTCCTTTAGACATAAGCCAACTGGGAGTTTCAATAACTGGAATCAAAAGGATCAAACAAATAATTTGATAACCTAGTAAGAGCATGGCTAGCAGATGCCAATTATTCTGGAAAAAATACAAAAAATAGAATGTAAACTAACAAAATTCTTGAGACGATGAAAAACCTACCCTTATGAAATATCCCAATGTATAAACTAGCAAAATTCCACTAGCCACACTGATTGACACGCCCAAAATCAGTCTTCCTCTTATCTTCGCTAAACTTATCTCTGCCCCATAGACACCCGTTGGTGAGCTTCCCATACCCATTGTTATACCGATAAGACATCTGGAAATGATCAACTGAACATAAACTGTTTCCGAGTCTTCCTGTAACGCAAGAGCCATTAGAGCCCATGAAGCAATGGCAAAAAGGTTAACTAGGATAACGGTTCTTTTTCTGCCTATTCTGTCCATGAGCAGGGCAGTTAAAAGTGCTCCTAAGGGGGCTATTATGGAGGCAATAGAAGCTGTTGGGGGGGGGGAAATAAAAATTGTGTGTCAAACCTTTATGTAATATAATCCATATTAGATGTATTTGAGCTTACCAAACCATGACGCTTGTGATTTGTCTAAATGAACTAATTCATTTGGATCTGTGAGTTGATTTTGAGTAACAGTAGGCACACCCAAGGCAATTCCACAAGCTAGAACTCCAAGGTTTAACAATAAAACCATAAACTCCTGGAATTAATTTAAACATACATTAATAATTTTTTATCATTTCTTTCCAAGCTTTAGGCAGAGACAAGTTTTTCAAATATTGACAAAATACAAATTTGTTAACATTGAATATAAAAATAAAGACAAATTTGTTATGATATTAGGTATAAATAATAAGTTCAAAGATTAACGATGAAGAATCTACACACTAAAGAATATATATAACTGTCGTCATGTTAAACAAGCAAGACTTTCATGGGGGATTATCATTAAGAAGAGGTGTCACACCACTGCTTAGTGCGGTTATGATGTGTAAACTCACTTGTCTTCGTACTGCTTTTGGTTGTTCTCCTAATGGCTTTGGTTTTAGAGGTTTACCAACGTCGTTAACAATTTGAGAATGATAATTTCCATTTCGAAGGATTTGCTGCTCGTCTTTATCGTTTGTCATTCTTCTGATTTTTTGTAATCAATCTGTGAATAAAGTTATTTTTGAAAAAAAAACGAAACAAATTTGTAATCAGAATAAGATCAATTACTTGTTGAACAATAGGTACTTTGGTTGGACACGTTTGATAATAAGACGGCAAATATTAAAAAAAAAATGCAAGACTGGATCCCACGAATTTCCTCTCCTAGCAATCAACTAGAATGTAGCTATACATTGACAGTGTAGATATAGTAATGGCTTGCCAATATTAGGCGTGTATTATTGCAAAAGCCATCCATAGTACAGTACGATTTTACATGCATTACGAGTTCAACATCGCTAGTAGGCTCTACAGACGATAAGAAGCTAAAGTAGAATCCTACTGTGGATAGATTTTTGGCGTTTATTTGAGCCTCTTTTCTACTTAAGCTTGTCGGCTGTAGAGCTACTATAGCGATGTTGTATTTGTAATGCATGTAAAATCGTACTGTACTATGGATGGCTTTTGCAATTAAACACGCCTATTATATTTATATTCATATCGTTAATGAAAAAATAATAAAAACATGTTAAAGTAGCAATTTTTATTTTTTTTATTTAATACAAAAGAGTTTGGAGAAAAAGTTAAAATTTAGAAAACAGTATTTTTTCTTTGATATTATTTTTTTGCAATATTTGTTGAAGAAATACCGAATTGCTAAATAGTGATAAAATCAACCAAGCCAATAACGAAATTTGAGGGAAAATAGCTACCTACAAAAGTATAAAAATGGCATTTTTTTCAAAAAAAAAAAAAAACAAAACTTTATTTCTATTATTCGATTTTTTTGGTAAGAACGTGGTACGCAGTATTATTATAACTGATCTAGAGATGACATGTACAAAATTTAATCAAAATCGTTAGAGCCATTTTCGAGAGAACTTGATAAAATCGAAATAATTGTATATCAGCTATCCGTTCTAGATGACCTAAAACAAGAATTCGGATTTTTTTTTTGAAAATCTATAATAAAATAATTTACTTCAAAAAAGATCATTTCCGCTTTAAGTTTTAGGGATTTTGTGCTTCGCAAGATATGTAAGGGATACATAATGACATAATCATCAAAAGCCGCAAATCCACAAAAGCAATTTTTGTTTGGAATTTCAGTTTTGTGAAGCCTGGGTTTTGGGATTTTGACTTTTGTATCAAGTCGATTATCGGAAATAAAAAATATTTTAAGCTTTTGTTACATGAAATATGTTATCCTGATAACTTATAAGTTTATCACCTATGTTTTCACAGGGTATTACATTAACATATAAAGCTATACAGATAGCTTTGGATAATTAATTAACTCTTATTGAATTAAATATTAAACGGTGGCGCTCGCAATAAAGGTAAAAACGAATATGCATGTTAAAATAGACAGCAAACTAATCGCTATCAAGACTGCGTCTGTGGGTAGGAGCCTTAAAACAAGACATTTGAACAACAAAACCGTATTAATTGGTCAAGTGAAAAGATTTATTTCAAGGCCATAAATTACTTTACAAATTTCATTCATCCAAACTTGTTTTCGGAAAAATTACTAATTTCTACAAATTACAGAAAAAAAAAAAACAAATTATGTCTGCCACCCACCCAATACAAGTTCAACGATTCTTCTTGACACTGTATTACATTAGTGATAGGTATGGTGTATTTGTACCTATATAGTTGCTATATTGATAACACCTTCATACGGTTCGT
Source organism: Melangyna quadrimaculata (assembly GCA_949320155.1). Taxonomy (NCBI): domain Eukaryota; kingdom Metazoa; phylum Arthropoda; class Insecta; order Diptera; family Syrphidae; genus Melangyna; species Melangyna quadrimaculata. The sequence goes on along the minus strand of OX439485.1, from coordinate 9,609,151 downwards.
GCATAGCAATATACGCGACTGTTCCCCAATAGCTTTTTAATTGGTTACACTACACTGATGACCAATATGCTCTTTACGCCAACATGATAACCAAAAGCCACACACAGAAATTCATAAGCGTGCCTTCGAATGCGGCCTTAATCAATTCTTTGATAAGCCCTACCATTTATTCATCGTCAATTATATTGTCACTGCCAGACTTAATCGATGAGTTGTTTTTTTACAGCGTCATTAGAAAGGCCACGGAATAATATAAATAGGTACATAATTGATTTCATCGAATCATCTTGTTGGAAACAATGTCCCTTCATTTATTTACATATATCTGCAGTGTATAGTTATGCATAAATATTCAACTTAATACTTTAGTCATAAGTGAAGTGCGAGTACCTTTAAGCGTTATTAATTAATGATAATAAATGTATAGTTAGTTTGTGTTAATGACGATATTAAGAAGTTCATATTTGATAAGGACAAATTTAACACTTTAAATGGTTTTATATTTACTTGACTTTAATTGTTTAAATATAAATTGTTAATCTTTTGATCTTTTACAATTATAGCCACGTTCCACTTTTTACTCGCTCTATATTATAGCAAGTATTGGTTAAGTGTCATAAAAAAAATAGGTTTTAATCAAATCTAACACCGCGATGATGGAGTACCTTTAAGCGTGCTTTTCGTCATGACATCCGGCGCGCGGCGAACGTACAGTGGGCACGTGATGCGTATGTTCGTACGTCCACTATAATACATCGATCTAGTTCTTGACCTAACCAAGTGGACTGATTGTGCTAAAATTAGCTTATAGCACTTTTTCTTAGATGATACTGCTAAAGGTCGCTGCTGCGGTTTTTGGAATTTTCAGAAACATTTATTATTTAAGCGCACTCAAAGGGATAATGACTACCCTTATAATGCTAATCTTACACAGTCCGAGCGTTTAAGAAACAGTGTGAAACAGTCTTAAATGTCTGCATATTAAAATGGAAAGGAAAAAATAGAGTCGATTGAGTTATTCAACATTCGTTTCGTACGGCAAAAGAAAGAATCTCTATACTTAACTGTCCTAACGTGTACTAAACAAAATATTTCCATTTAAAAAAGCTTTTGATATACGAATTTGTGCACTAGCATTTCAGAGGAAACTGTATGAAATATTAGAAAGTAGTCGGTTGAATATTCTGTCAATAAAATTAATGGCATTCTTTCAGATGTGGAAAAATCAGCCTACCAGTGTTTCGTTCCAAAAATTGGCTATATTTTAAATAGGTTTACTTATTACTGTAGCTGAAAAGAAAAAGCATCAAAAGAAAGAAAAATACTAAGGCTGGTAATCACAGAGCGATCATAACTTAGGAGCCTCATAAACCTATTCACCAAGCAATATTAATAGACATTTACGAGCGCTCGCAAAAGTTTTTAGTGGTCTCGAGCACTCCTAAGTTACGAGCGCTCTCTTCGAAAGGTTGTCCGAAAAGTTTCGCAATAAAACCTCTCTTTTCCCCAAGATAAACAGAAAAAAGTATGCTCATTTGATACACCATCATGGTATTTCTGGGTATTTCTATGACGTCACAGTTCACAATCATCTTTTGTTATTATTTTTTGTTTAAAGAAGTCAAAGTTAAAACATTCAAAAGAGTTATTTTTATATGACAATGGAATAAAATATTATTGTAATGTTAAATTCTTAAAAAACTACTACCTATTATTTTGGTTCAGAGATTATACCTATTTACAGACAAAAGTAAAAAAATGTTTTTAGTTTATTCATATTCTCTTGGCGTCCGCCCAGTCAGCTGTCTTTCGTTTCCAATTGGGAATGTTTGGTTGGTTTTTCGAACCTTTGCTCTCATAGTCAAACATTGGCTGTCTTTTTCGGACATGGAAGACATGGAGTGGTTGGTGAATAGCACAACTAATTTCCAAGTTGAGAAGCTCATAAAGTTAAGAGCAGTTTATGAGCGATCGGTGAATACCAGCCTAACTGTTTCAATAAATTTGAAACAGGAGAAAGATGTTATCGGCTCAAAAGATCGAGCGTAGAAAAATGTCTGGTTCAATGGATTTGAACAGAATGTTTTTCTGTTTTCTACGAATAATGGACCGTTGATTAACAAGAAAACAAGAGGAAAAACAATATTGTTCCACTGGCCGACAGTAAATTACAAGACAAATCCCAGCTGGAAAAATTTCAAAAATGGATTGAGGAAATGTCAGCTTTTTCCTTGAGGAATGGCAGCTGCACCGTCCACTTTTCAGCTGTTTCCTTTGATGAAATAAACATGGGCATGTCCTAGGCGAGAAGCACATGCTGAAGTCTGATGAAAATTCACCAACGAAATCACTACTTCGTTTGAAGTTGTTTATTCACCTTCACCAACCTAGGTGATGAAAAACATGGTGGTTGCATAATATGTGAATTCACTACATAAATATATGTAGTTTATTCATCGGTTCAATATTTTCGATGAAAAAGGTAATGAAAATTCAATTGTTAAATCACAAGATAAGTGGTAGTAAATTAGTTAATTTAATATGAAAAATGTGAAGAAAATTAAATAAATAGTGAATTCATTAATTCTATTGTCTTGTGAATTTGTGATTGGTTAAAATATAGAATTAAAACATTAAATTAAAGTGAAATCACTAGGTCAGAGGTTGTTGGTTAATCACCACTTTACTTATGCGAAGTGGTGATTAACCAACCACCCGAAATACTTGGAGACGATCTTAGATTGCCTCATTTTGATGGAAATTCACAAGTCCTGTTATATAATTTACTGTCAATAGACAGAGAACACCAAACAAAATCAACTTCTATTAAAACACACATAACCCTCTACCCACCTCTCTCTCGCCATGAACACTTTACAAAGCATTTGAGTGGACATAGACGATGAACTGATGAAGTTGTACATGACTTTTCAACAGTTTTTTCATCGCATAATTTTTCCTATCAAAAGCTATTTTTAATAATTATTCCTTCTTGGATGACCTTTATTAAAATGTTAAGTTCTAAATGGGCTTTAGAATTTAACAAAAGCAATTTTTAATTCAACGCAAGAAAGTGTTGTTTTCTACACACAAAGCAAAAAGTGGGTTCAAATCTATGAACTGAGGAAACCTCGCATGCCTCTTCACTCACTAAATCATTGCATGTCGTTTCCTTTTATTATTTGGCTAGTGAATTGATTGAAGAATTCAGCTATAAAATTCATTGGGGACGATATTTCCCGCTGGGATGTGAAAGAAGAAAGTAGAGTATCTATATATGTATAAGATATGTCGGTGTTAGTGCTTGACCTGGAATGTTTGCTCATGTATTTAAATATTGTCTTAATAGCGAAGGGTCTTCTTTTGGTGGTAATTTTTGCTTTTATGGTGGTGTGGTAATGATATGATTGTTGTTGTTGTTACTATAGCCAGTGTTGATATATAGCCGATTAAATTTTTATTTAATTTTAATAAGAAGAAATAGATGTACAATGTATGTACAAACATACCTAATGTTGTACATATGGAAACACCTTATGAAATATTAAAAAGTATTCAATTGATTAATTTGTCGATGGAATAAACTTTCTTCACTTTATTGTTTGTTTAGAGCGGACCTATTCAGACGCCTCTTTATTTAGGATACTACAACAAGTTTTGAAAAAATTGCATTATGTTTTCCTTTATTCGCAGTGTATCTATTTGCTAAGTTTCTTATTAGTAAACATATAAGAGATGATCTCATTTTTTTAGTAAAAAATCTTTTAATTGTTCACACTCTCCCATACAAAATGCAATAAGGTATATGTATAAAGAAACAATGTTTTTAAAAACAATGTTTAGTAACATTATTACCTTAAACCACAATAGAGGAAGCAAGTGTGAATCAGTGGTGCATAATAATTTTGTCATAGAGCACGTTTGACCTATGACAAATTAGAAATTGTAGATTAACAAACTCTAAAGTTAGATTCAAGATAAAACCAAAGATTTTTAGGCTCCTAACTTTCAGCACCTCATATATGGTATATTCGCGAAAAAGGTATGCCATCTAAAAGGTCAGTAATTGGTCAAAAAAGGTCAAATTGTTTCAGAAATTGGTCAGCCATAGGAAATTTGTAATCAATGGTTAAAGCTTTTCAAGGTCTAACTATTTTTGGCAGCTCATTTATGGGATATTAGCAAAAAAAGTGTACCATTCGAAAGGCCACCGACTTGTGATAAAAGGTGAGCTAGTTTCAGTCTTTGGTCAGCCATAGTTTATTTTATATGAATTTTTGATGTTTGTTTCAAGGTCACAGTATAAGACTTTTAGCACCTCCTTTATACAAAATGAGTATGCCATCTAAATGGTCAGTAATTGGTCGAAAAAGGTCAGCTACTTTCAGTTATTGGTCAGTCATAGACTTTTTTAAAAATTTTCAAGGCCAAAACAATTTTTAGCACCTCATTAATGGGATAATCGAAACAAAATATACACTATCTGAAAGGTTACCTGAATTTTTCAAATTTATTTTGTCAAGGTTATTTGTTTTAAGAAGGAGATCGAAAGTACGTTATTCTTAAAATAAAATCCATGAACAAATTCTGACAACTTCAAAAAGGCCTTCATCACTTGTTGCACTTTCAGAAGAGACAAATAAGCTTCATGAATTTATAATTCATTTTAAACTGCTTACAAACCATTGGTATTATAAATGACGGTATTCCTATTTTGAACATAATTCTTACAATCGAAATTAATTGAAACACAATGAAAAATGGACAGCTTAAAAATTAAAATTGTATTGGTACACAGAGAGTACAAATATAGATATGCAAAATAATTATGATAAAACAAAAAATAAATCAAATCCAATTGCCCAATGAAACCCAAAAATTGTCAGTCTGTATTTTCAAAATTTCCAAATTAAAGAGTAAATTGATTTATTTATGGAAATCGCCAACATTGCTAGCTCCATCAAATGTTCTTATCTGTATATTGTGGGAACTAAAAAGTTTTATGTATAAGTTCTTAAGTATAATCGCCGCGCCGGTTTTTTGAATGAGCTATCAACAGTTTAAATTTTAAAATCTCGTCTGGTAGAAGTTTCCTATCATTTCATACGTAAGGTGTCAATGTCCAGTCTTCAATGATAAGAACATTGAAAACAGCCATTCCATACAGACAGTCTACCACGACACCAAGAATGATTTCTTCAAGAACTAAAAAACTCATCATTAGTCATAATATTTGCGCATAAGATTATTGAGAAGAAAAAAAAAGTTGAAGTTATCAAACGGGCAATTTTTCTAATACGTCTTAAGGAGCGGATTGTGTGTTTTTTTAATGCGACTGAAATTTTTTGTTATAAAACAAAATACGTTTATGTCAATTAATGATTTAAACATTATGGCACAGGTACACTGGTACATACCTAGGCACTCGTCTTGTTAACCCAATCCAGCAAAAGGGTCAGTTTAAAATATGACCTAGTTATTCTTAGAAGGTAACTTAGTTTAAAAATTAATACAACTCAAGCATTTCGTGAAAACATTATTAAATTTAACAAACTTATGGGTTCGAAGGGTCATTAATCATTATATTATTATCATTATATTCCCAAAGGGTTAAATATTTTAATCAAAAGGCGTTTATCTAAGATAATCAGCTGATTAGCGATTTAGATTATTAAAAACTAAAATTGTTGGCCCTTAATAAATTGTTTCACTATGTTGCTCGACACACGAATTCGAAGATAATGCAATAAATTTTAATGATACGTTATAAACTGTGAAAAAACTGACCCTAAGGTGTTAAACCCTCTTTCCTAATTTTATACAGCAACGCATAGAATTAGTCGATCAAATTTTGACACTTATTAAATATAATAAAGTCAAGCACTAGGAATCACTCACTTTCAAACAATAATAAAAATAATTAATGACCATCAATAAAAACTTCATAGCCGTTCAAATTTCAGACCCCCCCCCTCGGATTTGACCCTACCTTAAAAAAAGTGTCCTTTTCTTTTATCCACCAATTGTAAATGGACTAAATCTATATAACTAAGTTCTTTCACGTTTTAATTTTTCCACAATATGATTTTCAAAACCAAATAAATTTTAACAGTGAATTAATTTTGTTTTAAATAAATATGTAGTTTGTTTCAATCAATTAAACTGGCACATCCGTAATCGTTGAAACTAAAAACTATACTGAGCTTAGCTATACACAGACTTCGAATCTGTGATCCACTTCGAGAGATAATAAAACAAAAATTCTGAGTTTATATGGGACCGCTGATAATGCTTATAAGAACTGGATTTCGGTGGGAACTCATGCAGACTGATTACACATTACACAAGTATACGAGTATAAGTTCGTGGGCCTTACCAATAGTTATTGACTAAACAGGCAATTAGATAAACGCCACATTAATCTTTAGAGACGAATTAATTTATATGTTAACCAAAAACCAAATTAAACACGTCTTTAACTAATTAGTGCTCTATTACATTATCTACTACATTTGTTGCTAAACAGACAGCTTCTGTGAATGGAAATGGTCGAGTTAACATTTGCATTTTTAATAATAATATCAAATTACTTTTGCCAATAGACTAAACATCCTATCGGATGAACGTGAATATTCGCAAAAGAAGCAATCTCGTTATCTCTCATCACATTATATATACAAATCATGACTGTATCCATCAGATCAGTCATGAAAGATATTTTAAGTTAATTCAGTTTAAAATATATACTCAACAGCGATGGATCTTTTTAATAAAAATACAAATTTTAAATAAATGGTTTAAATATATTTTTATTTTTTAAAACTTTTGACGCGTAATGAAATTATTAATTGGCCGCGATCAAGAATCGATGCGATAGCCTATCTAAGATAGATTTGTATCCATCTAGGTTTCTGACCAATCAAAAAGTGGATAGATTACTTGAAAGTATTTTTGGTAAAAGTTTTCGTTACAATACAGTAATTTGCATTTTATTATTATAATACTTATATAATATATAATAATAATTATAATTTTAACTATATGCCTGTAGAACCTCAGGTCTTTTAAATGCATGGCACCATTACGGCACTAGTTAGAAGGAATAGAAGGAAAGGAAAAATGTTTTTATCCAACAGCAAAAGCTGTTTTGTCATCCGCTGTTTTTTTTTTACACAGCTGTGAAATAAACTTCAAAATCGTTTTGGACTTTATTTCACACCTGGGAGCAGGGTTGCCGCTAAGATATTTAAAAAGGTCGCAAAAAAGGGGTCACGAGAAAAAAAAGCTGCATTTGGAAAATGATTTAATACATAGCTAAACTAAATGAAATTCGTATAAGTTGCGAAAAATAACATATTTTAGATTTTTTGAAATTTTGTTTTTTATTAAAAAAAATAAACCAATGGATAAAAAAAAGTTCTTACTCTTTTAAAATTAGTTTTAACAAAAATAAATTATTATGATTTCTTATACATAAATAAAATAAATAAAAAAGTTTAATTAAATAAAGAGATCAGTCTTCAGTTAATTTATAGAAAAACATTTATGATATTTCAGCTCGTATTTTAAATAAATCAATTTACATTCTATTTTCAGAATTTTCTTTTAAATAAAAACATTAAGTTAGTTTTTAAGAATTATTGCGCGTTATTTATAATGCAAACTATTTGGCTTTTATTAATATATGTATGTATATATTTATAACTAATTTTTTTGATTATTTTGACGTATGAAAGGACATTATTTTGTTGTTATTTCTTAACAGTAATTTTTTTATAAACTCTTCTGAAGGCAAGATCTAGATCTTGTTTTTCAGATATATTTGCTGCAAGGAGCATGGCATTGCATTTTTCCCACACTGGCGGCTGGTTAGTCTATTTTTTTTAAATTGTTAACTTATAGAATACCCTTAGAGGACAGGCACTGCTTTGTGGAAGCCTGAACATTTTTTTTACAAAGGAGTATAAATTAGAATAAATATATTATCCAAGAGGATTTTTAATAGCCCGATCTTATGCCAAGCTCCTCTATAATTTGGTTAATTTAAGAATATTTTCAAAACATTTCGTCGCCTGAGAATTATTTTGTCGTATATGCCATTTAGGCAATTTTGGAGAATTGAATTTAAAGGTTTAAGTTTCAATTAAAAAAAAGTGAGCGATAAAGTTTTCTTTTTTTTTAATATATTATTATTTATTGTTAATCTTCTTTCGATTGAAGTTTTACAAAGTGCCCAGTCAGTTTTGGTTTTCGAATTATAAGTGTTTTTCTCTAGAATCAGTTTTTCGTATATGCCACGAAAATAAGCATTTTATTGCACCCCATACACGTACGACAAAGTAAACGCACATTGACATTGCAATACTAAGTTCATGCCGATTCGAATGAGAACAAATTATTCAAATATAGAGTGTCCAGTAATTCGTGTGCCATACTTTGGGATGTGATTTTTGGTCATATTCTAAAAAAAAATAGTTTTACAGTTAAGTCTGATTTTCAACTTTGACATCACTTTTTGACGATTTAAAAAAAGGCTAAGTTTGGTGTACCATAACCCATGATAAGGTCAATTTTTCTTTTAGTATTAATGAAAGGGGCCTCATTTTAAAACTACGTTTAAATTAAGCTGATATGTTTTTAGAGTTGCCAGATATTCAATTTTAAATGGTGTTCAATTTTGTCTGCCCAACCTAAATTTTGACTTTGAGGTCAATTTTTTTTTTTAAAGTGCGTAATAAACGTACAATTTTCTTATTTTTAGCTGATGAACGAAACAATAATAAAAAAAAAACTTATAAATAAAATAAATAAATCTAAAACTTATCTAAGACTATAATGTAGAACAATTTTTTTCTTAGAATATGAACACAAATCACATCCCAAAGTAAGGCACACGAATTACAACAGGTCACGCTGTATATAGTTTTTAAAAACTGTATATTTAAGAAAAGTCAATATTTTAAAGGTACTCGTATTCTGCACTGAGGGAGGAATCGTTTGCGGCAAACGTAAAAATTGTCCAAACGACTTTTTCGTTTGCCAGCCACTTTCGAAAGTTCGTTTGCATCAAACTCTTAAATTCGTTTGAGACAAACAATTCATACTGTTGTAGCAAAATTCTATCGCTTGTTTCAAACGAATAGAGCGTTTGTGTCAAACGAATGTAATGTTTCTGTCAGACGAATAAAGGTGTTTTGTAAACATATTTACTGTTTGTGGCAATCGAATCGTGCTTTTAGAGTAAACGTTAATACTTTAACGACTACCGAATGGTCAATATTGTTATAGAAGATCAAAGTGGTTGTGACAAATGAATAACACATTTGTTGCTAATGACTTGTACGTTTGTCACAATCAATACGGTGACTGCTGGTTTTCCCTTAATTCTTAAATCTGAAATTATATTATTTTATTTTAATTGAAAAATATTTGAACTGGTATCCTTCCGTTCCGAGAGCGAGCATGCATCCACTGAGCTAATTTGCAACATGAAATTCTCCGGCAAAATGTTAATCAGTTGAAAACTTCACACATTTTCCTTTTATTTAGTTGGACAGAGAGAAATTTACTGAGTCTATAGAGCGTGTGCTAAGTAAACCTTGGTGATACAATTTTTTGAAAATTTCTTGCGAAAGAACTTAACATGATAACCAGAAACGGTTTTTTGCTTTTTGTTCATATATCTTTCGATTTTAAAAATAGCAGATAGCACAACATTTGTAACGGGTTTAAATTTAATGAACACAATTATTGTTTTTATGCGTTGTAAATTAATTATATGTTGATGGAAACCCAACATGTGCTTTAAAAAAGTATTCAATGCTTATATTTTTATCATTTTAACTTCATTATTACAACAAACAAAAATTAAGGCACCAGCAGGGATCGAACCGGCAACCCTCGGGTCCATCCTATACCTGGAGTAAAATTCTCCATTCTGCATTCCTATGGATTTAGTAAAATACTCAAAAGATTAAATAGCCAGTTGGTGATTTTAACTTGAGTAAAATGTAAGGGGATATTACGATGTTTAAAATCACTCGTTTAAAATCATCAAAACACAATTTTTAAACTAGTATCATATTAAAATTGATTGAACATCGTAAAAAAATTTTGCGCCATTGTTTTTCGAAATGAACAACGGAGATGTAGGTAATTTTTTTTTATTTTTAAAATTGAAGTGTTGCTTGGAATGCAATTATTTTAACAATTATTTTTAATGCAAACATTTTTAAACTAGCATTCATTTTATTTTTTGATGCAAATATTTTCGATATTTTACTTTGCTAATTTTTATAGCAACAAATTTTCAATTTTGAATTGCATTCTTTTTAAATGCAACATATTTTTAATTGAAATTTAATTTTTTGTACACGTAGTGCTGAACTTCAGAACAATACCAAATTGATCAATCAAAATAAGTATTGAAACGTACCGAATAGATACTTGCCCTATAAATTATCTGAAATTGGTTAGATATGAATTAAACAAATAAAATACTTTTTCCAAATAGGAAATTTATTGCTGCAAGCGAATTTCTTTTAAAGAAACCTAAACATTCTTTCGCCTCAAAAGCATGAATTGTTTACCACAAGCATTAAGTTAATTTGCAAAAATAAGATTTAAAAATACCTATATACCCTGCAATCATTCAATCGTTTGGTACAAATTAGTTTACTTTTTACGAATTAACCATTCGTCCCAAATTTTCGATTCATTAGTTGCAAATAATTGTAATTTATATAGTAAACGTAAAACCTTTTGCAGCAAACTGCATTTCAAAAGCTTAATTCGCAATCGATTCATTCGTTTGCCATAAACAATTAAACTTGCTTGCAAACAACAGGCCGTTTGGATTAGGGAAACAGTGGCGTACGCAGGAAAAACACACAAAATACTCCCTTTTGAGATTAGTAAATACCGATGGTGGTGCTAGTGTCCATGGCCGCTACCACGGACATTGACCATATATAATATAAATCATTATAAAGATACATTGACCATAGATAAATCATTATAAAGATGAGGATCCTCAGTTTATCCGTGGCAGCGGCCATTTTGTGTAGTCCATGAAATGTTCACCAGGGCCGCATTGTATATGCTGCGGTGCTAATAGTTATGCAATAAATTTTACCTTTCTTTCTTTGTAAGCAAATATATTTTGTAAAAATCCACTTAATGGACTCGATTTAAATAATTTCAACAGTAATAGGGGTAGGTGAAAAGTGTATTCACATTTTAATAAATAAAATTTCCGGTTTTTCTTTAAATAAGCTCATAGCTATGTTATATAGCCGTGTTTTTTGAGAAAGTGAATAGCAACTCAGCAAAATGTTTACACGCAAAATAATAACAAAACAAATTATTATAGAGAATTTTGTTTGTGTTTTCCGTGTAAAACTTTTACTGAGTTGCTAGTCACTCTCTCAAAAAACTCGGCTATTACATTTATTAGGTCTGTCGCTTTACTCTGAGTTTCTGTAATTTTTAGTCCAAAGTCCTGTCAAGTTCATATAAAAGAAATGAAATTGACAGAGCTTGGGAACAAAATGCACAGCAGAGTAAATGAGCAGTCATTATTATAGTGTAAGGTAGCAGAAGCACTAGCTATGCAATGAAAAAATTGGTAACATTCTTCAAGGGAATTCTCATAATACAAATTATTTGTTTTGCTAAACTCATGTTTTACTTAAGTACAGTTTAAATAAGATCAATTATAACAATTTATTCCAATTTTATTTCTGTACTTGTCAAAATAGAAGTTTATTTAATTATTTATTGAAAGTCAAAAATAGTGCATTGACAAAAACTAAAATAAATGTTTAGGTTATCTTTTAAGTTTAAACTTATCATAATAGTTTAAAACGACTATGAATGCGGCCCATTAACTTAAAAAAAAGAGTTCGAGAAGATTGTCTAGCTCTGATACGAGTTAAATGAAGTTTTTCGAAATGTCATCAATTGACTCTGCAGCTTTCTTAATGCCTTATGTCGTAGCATTAGAAATAACATTCGGCAAAAAAGTATGCAGCTTACAGATATTTAAAAATATTTTTTGAATATTTGATAGGTTATTTGAGCGCGAAGATACTGGTTAAAGCATAACAAAAACAGTTGACCACACTAAAAACCAATAAAAAAAGAGAAGATACTAAGAGAATGCATTATCTTATTAAGTGCACTGCATTCGTATTTCATTCCGTTTTTTTTTATATGGGAAAAGACGGAACCAATTAAATGTGTGGAATCATTTTGCGAATTTTGACTGATTGCAAAGGAATTTTGTTTGGGTTTCTATGAACACTGAGATACGTTTGAAATATCAAACAAAATCTAGATTGCGTGTGTTATAGTTTTTTTTTTTTTATTTAAATTAAAAATACTGCTAAGGTTTAAAATTAACACAAATAAAATTTGAACTAAAAAATAATAAAAAAACTTTCTGTGATATATGAAATCTTAGCACAGCAAACCATATTGCTTGCGGGGGGGGCTGAAGCCCCCCGCTGCGTACGCCACTGTTGGGAAACATTGTCATTTGCCGTAATCAACCCAGGCAAATTGAGCTCCGAACGAATGGGTTATTTGTTAATATGTTTGATGCAATGGAATTACTTTCTGTGGCGACTGTAATACAATTGCTACAAATGAAATACGTTTGCAGGGATTGTATTACATTTCCAGCAAATTTATTACAATTACAGCAAACAAAATTCGTTACCCGCAAACTCAAAGAAAAAAAATATTAATTTTCTCAGTGTGTGTTTATTAAAAAAAATTAACATAAGTACATAAATTATTATAAAATAATGAACATTTAGCTGAAACTTGTAAACGAAAAACAAAAAGCCATCCTATGACCATTAACAAACAGAAAAGCTAAAAGGAAAAAACTTTGGATAGGTAATACCTATTTTGTATTTTAAATAGGGCTTCTACTTTAGGCATGAATACAAACAAAACTTTCAATGTCATTAATTTTATCCTTATGGATTTAGATGTTTTTAAAGGAAATAGGAATATTTTGTGTAAAAATTTTTAAATTATTTTTATAAGCCCTGTGGAGCTTGTTTTCTAAAAGAGCGTAAAAAGATCTTTTTTCGATCATGTTTTAAATGAGATATTTTCACTCGTCTACCTAAATACTAAATTCTCCACTCAAGAAAGGACACGACACCCACGTTTTTTCGTCGGCCTCGTCGAAAGAAGAAACAAAAACAACATCACATCCTCGAGACAGATATGATTGTGTATTGTGGGCAACAACAAAATATATCATACGTCCCAGCGGGAAAAATTCAAAAATTCATTGATGAAAAATCAGCTTTTTCCTTGAGGAATGGCAGCTGCACCGTCCACTTTCCAACTGATTCCTTTGATGAAATTTACATGGGCATGTCCTAGGCGGGAAGCACATGCTGAAAATCTGGTGAAAATTCCCCAAAGAAATCACTACTTCGTTGGAAGTTGTTTATTCACCAACCTAGGTGATGAAAAACATGGTGGTTGCCTAATCTGTGAATTCACTACATAAATGTATGTGGTTTGATTCATCGGTTCAATATTTTCGATGAAAAAGGTAATCAAAATTCAATTGTCAATTCACAAGATAAGTGGTAGTTTTTTATTCAGCAATTAGTTAATTCAATATGAAAAATGTGAAGAAAATTAAATAAATAGTGAATTCATTAATTCTGTTGTGTTGTGAATTTGTGATTGGTTAATTAAAATATAGAATTAAAGCTTTACATTAATGTGAAATCACTAGGTGAGTGGTTGTTGGTTAATCACTACTTCACTTGTGCAAAGTGGTGATTAACCAACAACCCGAAGTGCTTTCAGACAATCTGAGATTGCCTAATTTTAATGGAAATTCACAAGTCCTCTTATAATATTTACTGTCAGTAGAAAATGTCAACACAGAGAACACAAAAAAAAATCAACTTCTATTAAAACACACAATGGCGGTGCACACTGCATATGAGTGGACATAGACGATGAACTGATGAACTTGTACATGACTCTTCAACAGTTTTTTAATCGCATAATTTTCCCTATCAAAAGCAATTTTTAATTCAACGAAAGAAAGGGTTGTTTTCTAAACACAAAGCAGAAAGTGGGTTCAAATCTATGAACTGAGGAAGCCTTGCATGCTTTTCACTTTCTAAATCATAACATGTCGTTTCCTTTTATTATCTGGCAAGTGAATTGATTGCTGTTGTTTTGTTGTTTTCTACACACAAGCAAAAATTGGGTTCAAATCTATGAACTGAGGGAACCTCGCATGATTCTTCACTCACTAAATCATTGCATGGCGTTTCCTTTAATTATTTGGCTAGTGAATTGATTAAAGACTTCAGCTATAAAATTCATTGAGGACGATATTTCCCGCTGGGGTATAACATGTCTGCCTAATACACGTAAGCACAGATAATTTTTTTTACTGCGCACAATTATGACCGTCCCGTCTTTTGTGAGTGTCGCCTGTACCCCTTTGATCCTACACCGCACGCGCCGCGGCAGGACGCCGGCCGAAAGCCTGCAAAAATTAAAAAAAAAACATATATATATATATACATACATATACCTATATGATCTGTTTTATATTTTTTCCCATTAACGTACACATACGCCAAACCAATTCTGCCGTTTCATTTGAATTTTTGTGTTGTATGTGTTAAGTCTACGGACGTACGACAAACTAAAATTAAAGAAAAAATTAATCGAAAATACATGGACTTTTTGTCGTATATCCAGAAATCTGGCGTTTAGGACAAAACTAAACTGAAGGATGAGTTAATTTGTGGATACACGACAAAATTCATACTGAATATCTCAGTAACGGTAAATGATAGGAAAATTGTGATTGCAGAAATGGAAAGACGACCTTCGAAAATATAGGACTGCATACCCACTTTAAAAAAGTGCATTTAGGCGTTTACGACAAAATAATTCTCAGGCGACGATTTGTTTTTAATTTTAAACTCGCAAAGCAATGCATTTTTCAGGGGGAATTATAAGATATACTAGATCGTTGTAATTAAACTCTTCACCTAGTTTAATAGCTTGAGTATCTCCATACTGCGAAATTCCTTTTATGTTAAGTAGAGAATGATTTCGATGTAACTGAGCTAACACGATCGAGTCGAAACGAATACATTTTAACTTGATTCCGTTTAACATATTGAAATTCTGTGTGACTGTTAATGGAAGGTTGGAAAGTTTTGTATCAACCAAAAAGATAACTTTTCTAGAGATTGGGTCAGAAAAGTCGCAATATTTCAAAAAGGCTGTCAAAATAGACACTTTTTCAAAAGGTCGTATCACAGTCGCACAGGCAAAATGCAACTAAAGTCGCATAGCGGCGACACTGCCTGGGAGTGCAATAAAGTCCAAAATTTGGTTTTGGGTTTTATTTCATGGTTCTTTATTTCACGGCACAAAACATATCATCGGCTGAGGATGCGAACCTCGTTAATCCATTTTTGCAAATTTTACAGGAGAGCAATTTATTACTTTCGCTATAATAACAAACCTATATAGGTATTTGATATTTATTATGGAATTTTGAATGAATATGATTATTTACGGGTTTTATATCAAGTTCTTGACTCAGGCATCGATTTCAGTGCTCAAACTTGTTTAGGTATGGGCATAAAAGATAAATAATTACGAATTTTAATTATATAACCAGGAAGAAATACTTGTAAATCCATATCATTTTTAACAAAAATAACAAGAAAACCACTTATATCCATGTGGAAATTATGAAAAACCTAACAATTTGACATTATACGTATATATTGAACTTTTTTATAAAATGTCTTCTTCCTTACATCCTCACCCTCAATTTAATTATTAAAACAAAAATATAACTAAATTATTAAGTGCTGAATAACTCTTTTTCAATTCATACTATTTATGCATAAATATTTTCCTTGCGGAACTGTGGATTTACGAGGTTTTCAAATTTGCGAGTAGACAAATTGGATTTAAAAGGTTTTTTTTCTGTGTTTTAAGGCGATTTATAAGACATTTAGAACTGTTTTCTTAATAGAAATATACATTTTAATCCTAATTTCATATACCTACATATTTAAAAAAAATCTTACGAGGTTTGCATCCTTAGCCGACGATATACATTTATATATACATATATATTTATATAAATTGGATTTCATTTTTTTTTAATTTTAACTCTGATTTATCATATTAAAACGGTAAACATTGATTTTAATTTTGTTTTTGCAATGAAATTAATAATTAAACTTTTGATTAATGAGTTTTGATTCCGAATGCTCTTATTCACAGTACAAATTGATAAGAGATAAGCTCTCGCTCTGTGTTCTAGGAATTGCCCTTAATAGTTTCATATCTGAAACTTAAAAAGCCTATAAATGTGGAGCATTAATCAGCTTTTAAACAAATCGAAATATTATATCGTGTGCAATAAACACTAGGTAAAGGTATGTAAGTAAATATTTACTTATAAATAAATAAAAACAGTAGATATTGAACACACAAAATGGGTTTGGGTAAAAAGTTAAAGTATTATTATCACTAAGGTATCATGCAGTAGTATAAAACCGGTTGAAATATGTGTCAGTAAAAAGTTAACTGACGTTGTTTTTTTTAATTTTGCCAGTTTAAGCAATGCAAACAACTTAATTTCTATAAATAAGTTGTAAAATTGTATTTTTATAAATTTGTATGGTAAGGTGGTTTTTCAGAAGATACATTTTATGTACGTCTGTATTTACATTAGGGTGGCTCTTGAAAGAGTTATTTATACGAAATTCAATATGTGCGTGCACTGTGCAAATAATAAAATTAAATAAATAATTTATAAAGTTTGGCAAGTATTTAGCACAGGAAAAGTAGTAAATATGTATTTTATTGAATTGGAGTTGTTGTATTAGTCGAAAAGTGTGTTAAGGCAAATACAAAAAAATCAAGTACTCTGATGAAAATTTAAGTTAATACATATACAATTTGGCATTAGACAAATGAACATTTTGTTTACTTTCATTCACTTTCCATTTTTGGGATAGGTGTTATGGTCATAATTCCAAAGATATTTTTATGGACTTGCATTTTTATTTATTTGCCTTAACACACCTTTCGAATCATATCATTTTTTTTTTCAATTTCGCACCCCAAAAATTTGATGTGAGCTCTTAGACTAATAGGTCTAACAGCTTAAGTTAAAAAAAAAACAATTCAGATATTAGGTAGGTAGGTATATCGGTAATTCGACTTGAAATCATAAATTGGCTAGTGAAGAGCCGTTACTACATTATGGAAACAGATACCGATGCACTTACATATGCATAACCTCAAAGCTAAGAACGAATTAGTTTCTTTATTTATTTTTCGTCGTTTGTCATTATCAGTCAATGGAGATTTATAACAGTTTATTAAATTCACGAACGGGTTAATTGTTGGTACATATATGAGCCAAGACTTCGTTGATGACGTTATAGTTATTTCTTTATCAATACTTGAAAAATTGTGATATGTATAGGTAGGTACAAGGTACATATGACATATAAATCCAATTCTGTTTGCAAGTTAACGCTTTAAATTATATTGAAATCCTCGTTGGCTAATAATTTGCGAAATGTCCCGTTATTAAATTCTAAAATATGTAGTAAAACAATCAATTGACACAGACTGTATGAATATCAAATTCCAAAGCATCCGCACCTACATATAATTCCACGTGAGCAGGTGAACGCTCCGATTCATCGTAGAATCTTATTAGTATACCAACTCGTATATCTATCAGCGCTATCACGTGTCTTATACGAAGCGTGTGCATTGATAACACAATAAGCATTTCAAAAATAAATATTACAAAAGGTTTAGGCACCTATAACGAGTTAACACATGGTGACCACACGGGTCAACAAGTGCAGACAAGTGCAGACAAGTGCAGGATGAAAAATGACACCAACCCCGAAATAAGATCGGGATCATCGTAAACTGCATAATTTATGACCCAAGCCAACATCATCTGCAACAGATAATGAAATGGTTTATGACCGATGACGCCGCTGAAAGCTACCGCTATCCGAACCTTCGAGGAGAGTACGACGATCACAACGAGTAGTCCGATTCCAACCCCGCAACCATAAACATCAATACTTATAAAACTAGAAATAAGTTGAATTTTAAATAAAATATATTTTTTTATTAAAAATATTTGTTTGAAAAATTAATTTAACATACCTTACTTGCATTGTAATGTACTTACAAGTACATTCTGATGTTGGATTATAAAAAACGCAATTTCCAAATCAATCAATGTTCAAAACTATATTTATAAATATGAACAATACGTATTTTGTATAAACGAAAATTTTTTCAGGCCTTTACTGCAAATAAGTTTCGCCCAGCTAACAAATAGTTGGACTCGTCAGAAAGATGCTATTGTTGAATTTTCGTTCGTCTTCTTCTGTTTCTTATATAACTAGGCACCAGGCCACGTAGAAATTAATCTATGTAGGTCATACATTTTTAATAAAACACGGTAACAATCTATCGATAGTCATTTTATACCTAGGTAAATCAATGGAAAATTTCTGGCCTTTGTTGTACTTAACAAACAAGATCAAACAGAGCAGTTGTTCTCCGGTTCTTTTTTTTCAAATTGCCTCTAGTGGTGAAATTAGGTAATATATATATATATACCTATATTTATTGAACAAAATAATATTTACAATTTGACTTATAACTAGTTAGAAACGATGATATTATACATTTATTGGCACATAGGCGGCCTAATCTTATACTTTGTTTTAATTTTAAAAGAATGTCAAAAAATTAATTCAAAAAGTCGGTTGACTTTATTGTCCTCGGGGTGTTCCGTCCCGGTTGTCAAGTTGTGGCTTAGATGGGGGGATTGGTTGGCATTGAAGATCCGTCCGGAAGTTTCAGAATCAGACTTCTGCGGTTGGCTGCGCTGCAACTACCTCTACTGGGTCTCCTGAAGCACACAAGTTCCGATTTGGAGGTGTTTATCCGGATGCCCCATTTCCTGTAGAAGAGGCGTAAAGTCTGTTGACGTGGTGCTCAATTTTTCGTAAAGCTACCAGAAGAGACATCGAGGTGGCATACGTAAGGGAGTCATCAGCATACAGGAGATTTTCGCATCCAGTTGGCACAGGCTGGTCAGATGTCATCAGGCTGTAGAGGAAGGGGCCTAGCTTCGAGTCTTGAGCAACTCAGGTTTTGATGTTCTTCACTTGTGATTTGTAGTTGTCCATTTGTACGTAGAATTTTCTAGAAGAAAGAAAAGAAAAAAGAATTTGTATTAGTGACGGGGGTAAATGTAATACACGAAGCTTATGGATAAGGGCTTCAATCCATACGCTGTCGAATGCTTTCTCGACATCCAGAAAGAAATGGTGATACGATGGTTATGTTGAGCGCTATGGTGATGTCATGCTGGAACTTCAGAAGCGGGTGCAAAGTGGAGTGCTTTTCCCCTTAAGCCAAACTGCATGTCCGGGATGATGGCGTTTTCTCTGCAAAACCTCTTTAGGGGCATTCCATTGTCACGTACCCGACTTTCGTAAGTTATTTTACTATTTAAATTAAATTAAAACCAACATAATACTTGAATTCAGATTATTTTCATACATTTTTGGATCGTTTGAAATCCTTGGTTTGATGTGGCAAAGGATTTGTAATTAAAAATTTAAAAACCTGGTAATTATACTAACAGAAGTTTGTGTCACGTGCCCGACATTAAAACTACCAAAGTTCAGAACTTCATTAATCATTGGTTTATTTAAGCTAAACTTTGAATATTTATAACCAAATAGCATATTATACATTACGATGCACAAATAAGGATTTTTTAACAAAAAAAAAATTTGTTGAACACAATGTAGGTACTTTATATGAATTTTTGCATTATAATTGCCGTAACGTGCCCGACAATTTTGTAACGTGCCCGACATGTACGAAATTAGAACTGACAACGGATAGACATTTGTTGAAAACGTGGTTTTCTTGGTCCAAATCGTGGTCTTGTTGGTCCAAATCATGTTTCTTATTGTGTATAAAAAATTGTTTTCCTAAATAACCGTTGAGAGGAGATAGTGATAATAGAATATTTTTAACACATATGACTTGATAACTTTTGAATGTGTATATCGATTGATTTAGTTGTTTGATATTTTACATCTCAAATACTTTGTTTACATGGAGAATTGAATCAGACTTGAAGTCGGATTCAATTCCATATAGACCTGGATCGGATTCAAACAGGATTTTTCGATCCGATTCCACTTTACGAGCTGAATCGAATCGAAAAATAAAAGTAGACCTGGTATCCTGGAATGAAAAATTAATGAATCGAGTTTTAAGTCTGTGTATTTCAATTTGCTTTGTTTTGTTTTGTTGTTTTTTTTTTCTCTCGTAGTCATATCATACACTTATTTCCGCACGCACACAGTAAAGTTAAAGTGTCACTTCAAGTGTACTTCGATTCTATTTGAATTCGATTCAGTGAGGTCGTATACCTAGATCGAAATATCAATCCGATTCGATTTGATCGTCGAATCCTGTCATGTAAACGGAGTAAATGAAACAACGATTAATTTGATACCTCATTTGTTGATTTACGTGCTATATTAGTGTCACAATCGAATTAATTAAATTTGTCAAAAATCGGTCGAAATTTTCTGCATTGTTCATTACCTTTGTTATTTATATAAAAATAATTATTTCTAATCGGCTTTTTTTGGTTTTAAAAAATCATAACTTCATTTTTACTGGTCAGATCTTTAAAAGGAAGGCCCTTTAACAAAAACCTACAAATGTGGCTAAATTTCTGTACATAAATTATTGGTGAGGGGCGAAACATTTCATACTAAAATGGTGTGTTAATGTCCCGTCAACCTTATATTAGGTCTTTCAAATTCAAAACTTGATGAAAAATTTTAAAATTTCAAAAAACAAAGTATACACGATTATAATAGGTCTTTTTTTTTTTTTTTATTAATAAATCTAGGTCTATTGTTTCTCTACAAAATAAACACTTTTTCTTGGACTCTTTTTTCAAAGACTTTTAATAAAACGCGTCACGTGCCCGACAATATGTTAATCACCTTTTTTTACATGTTATTAGCACGATAAAATTAGATAAAATTACATATGTATTAAATAGCTCACTTCCTGCGCTGTTTAAGTCGTAAATTATAAAAAGCTACTAGCCTCAGTTTGGTAATACGTACAATTAAACTGTTGAATTGTCACACGCCCGACATTTTGACAATATGATTTAAAAAACGGTAAATTTATGCCTCTACTTGGCTTGCTAGCAAAAAATAGGTGTTAACATTTCAAAAGGGAAGATAGAAGAAGAAAATAGTACAAAAAAGTATTAATAATAAGATGAAACAAACCAAATTATTTTCAAATTAAGATCATGCTAATTTGTAAGGACGCTGGATGTGACTACTCATAGAAGTAAGGTCAGTGATAGTTCTTTATATAAAAAATATTTTCCTTTGTTTCCCAAATAAAATATATAAACATACAAAGTTAACAGTTTTCATGGAATGCCCCTCTAGTCTCCGTATTTTACTTATGTTGTTCAGAAGCGAAATTGGCCATAAAATTGTTAGTGCCTTTCTTGGGGACGGCTACGATCTTACCTGTTTTCCACCTTTGGGGGAAGTAGCAGTTATTGATGCAGTTGTTCATGATGATCGTTAAAAGAATCATCACTACACGTGGCAGCCTTTTCAGGGTGTAGGTTGAGACTCCGTCTGGTCCGGCTGACTTTTTTTGCTTTGATTTTCCAATGATATCTGCTACCTCCTCCAGATTTCAGAGATGTGTACTATCGGTTGGGTCCCTTGATGGGTTGGTGTCACTAAAAACGACTCTTTCCGGATTTGGCTGCAGGGTTTGCGGAATGCATGCCTTAACTTCGTTCAGAAATGCTGGATCATCAAGTGGGTTTGGGGTGAAGTTTCGCTTGAAGTATTTGGCGAACATTTCCACTTTGTCCTGTGTTGATGATACTTCAATATTGTTGTGAATTAGGATTTCCGGAATTGGGGCCTGTTTTCCAACGATTTTATTAATGTTCTTGAATACTTCTGTTCCTGGCTTGGTCGCTTGTAGCCTCTTCTGGAACCGGATGTTGGTATGATGCTGCACAGAGTTTCGGAACATGACCTTGACACATTGCAACTCGCCTCGCTCCAAACCGTCCGGTAGTTACTGTTGGTGGCGTTCAGCTCTCTCTGATGAATCCGGGTCGTTTCCTCAGCCGCGACAGCCGCTGTCTGTGTGCGTACAGGTTCTGTATGTACACGGGAAGATGTTAGTACCTATTTCTTGACGTCCAAGGTCGCTTTTGGACTTCCAATGCATCAAAGACATCTTGCTCTAAACCATCTATAGCAGCGTCTATTTCACTGTCCAGCAGGTTCCGGCTTGAAGGGGAAGGCGTAATATTTTCTTCAATGTCCTGTTGGAGTCGTTCATAATCCAGTCGTGTATAATTAATGAAGTTCTTTGTTGGCTCTGTTGCTAGGCAGATAGGTTGGTTGAGCTTCATGTTAAGCTGAACAGCTTCATGATCCGAGTCGCTGGTCACAACTTTACAGGTGTAGTTGCTGATTTCTGGAAGTAAATACAAAACATTAGAAGTTGAAATAAAAATATCTAACCCGCGGTTTAGAGAAGCGAGTAGAACTAGTAGCATTTGTATCATAGTATTAGTTTTATGGATGTATTTGTGACTAGTAGCTCTCTGCGCGTTTTGTCAACTAGTATGATTTTTTAAAAATATTTCATACAGAAAAATATACAAATTATGGAAACAAAACAAATAAATGAAAACCATACACTACATTAGCAGGATAATTGGCAGGCTACTCGCTACGCTACTAGTTCTACTCGCTTGTCTAAACCCCGGGTAAACTCCGGGATATGTAAATTCGAAATGAAAACAAATTCTTTATTTTAACTTTCTGTATAATCAACAATATTTTAAAATGTTCCCAACAGTTAAAAGAGCATACTTACATAATACAAAACAAGATTCTAGATTTTTTCTAGATTTTATTTTGACTTTGTATTTCGAAATTTTTGTATATTCGAGAATTTTGTCATTCTTGATAACGTCATGATCCCGGATATTGTACATTCTTAGTTTCGAAGAAAAAATTGATAAGTACGCAAATCACAAATAGTGTCCCATGCCAGAAACAACAGGGAAGCACAAGCATTTTGCCTTAAAATAAGGAGCATCTAAAAATATCAGCATAATAACTTTACGATAAGACTAAATTGTTGACGATAAGACTATAAATTGTAGACAAAAGCAAACCCTTTGACCTCGTTCATCTTTGTGAAAAAAAAAAAAAATATACATATATAAAATAATAAAATAAAATATAGTGGCAAATGTGCGAAAATTCACTACTGAAAAATTAGCTTTTTTCTCAAGGAAAAGAAGTATTACCAATGAAATTTCTGAGGAATCCTATAATGAATTTAAAGTGGGCTTGGCTTAGGAGGTATAAGTAGGTACACCCATTCGCGATGAAGATTTTGTAATGAAATCACCGTTTACATGGAATCGTGAAATTCATGAGTTATTTTTTTTTGGTGAGAAAAACTGATTCTTGAGATATGATGATTTAGAGGAAGAAAAATGATACATGAAATCGCTGTGCTCGTGGAATCTTCGAATTCATAACTTCTTTTTCTTGGTAACCTTAACAAAATAGTTCTTATGGTGTGATGCTTTCTTGAAAAAAAAAAATAGATGAATTTCATGATTCCATGAACAGTGTTTGGCTTAGCGGTTCCCCCTAAGTCAGTTAATTTTTGCGATTGTATCTACTTATTTCTTTATATTTAAAAGCCACGTTGGCAATACAAATTTGTATTTTATTTCATTCTTTCTTTTCTAACGATCCTAATAGTTTTGGAATTTTACTATTTTCTTGTTAACAAAAATTCCCTGTCGCCCATTTTAAGTTTAAGTACATCCTGTACTTCAACATACTTTTGATCAACGTTATTCTTATCATTAATTTTATTATTAATCGAATAATAATAATCGCTGAGCTACCGTGGTGGCAGTAGCTTTTGTGCTACCTGTTGTGGAATTACACTAAAAGGGCCCATCGCCCATTTGACAGTTCTTAATATTTGTCATTTACTTTTAATTTTCATCGAAGTAGCGACGCACATCGCTCGGGTGCATTTTCTTTTTGGTTAATAATTCGTTTGGAGTAATTTGTTTGGATTCGGGAAATCCATTTGTGTTTTGCGGATATAAGATCCGTCATCCTAAATTAGAACATACTTACATACATATCATCCTAAATTCGCGTTGTAAATTCCACAACAATAGATGAATTTCATGATTCCTTGAACAAAGTTCATGGAATCATGAAATTCATCTTTTTTTTCAAGAAAGCATCACGCCATAAGAATTTTTTTGTTAAGGTTGTTGAAAATAAAAGCAAAAAGTTTTAGACAAAAGTAATTTATTATTCAAGAACAATCTATGAAATCCGTTAAGAGTAAAACTTGTATCGGAGAAGCCAAGAAAGAGACCAATGTATCTAAGACAAAAAAACAAAAGATATGGATGCGTTTCATCAGATGTGTTCAATCGGATGCGTTTTATTGGATATGTTCTAATGGATGCGTCCGACAATGTTTATTCAAAACCTTCCCTCATTGTAAACACATCTAGTTGTTTAATTCCAATAGAAGATCGAAGTTTAGAAAATGTTGAAGCTGGTAATGCTTTTGTGAGAACGTCTGCTTTCTGCTCCTTTGTAGATATGTATTTGATGTCTATGTGATTTTCGTTTTGTAGCTGGCGTTTGAAATGATGCTTGATGGAAATGTGTTTAGTTCCCGTACGGAACTCGGGATTCTGAATTAGTTTGATGCTGTCGCAAAATATTGTTGTTGCACCACTGCTTGCCTCGAGTATACCAAGCTCCCTAAGAAAAGTTCATAACAACATCGCTTCTTTTACTGCAGAACAAGCCGAAACATATTCCGCCTAAGTGGATGACAATGAGACGGTTTTCTGTTTTTCACTGCTCCACGTTACACATGATCCATTCAACATGAATAGATGTCCAGTCCGGGATCGACGAGTATCCACATCACCGGCGAAGTCTGAATCGCAATATCCAATTAACTCAGAAAATTCAACAACTTTGGAGTATTCGATTCCATAATCTGAAGTCCCTCTGAGATACTTAAAGATTCTTTTGACGCCTGTAATGTGTGCAGCAGATGGTTTCTCTAGATATTGGCTGAGAGCATTCACCGCATATGCAATATCTGGTCGAGTTGCAACAGCAAGGTACATCAAACTTCCTATGGCTTCTCGAAATGGAAATGTTGAAATCTTTTCTTCTTTTGTAGCTTCAAACTTGATGTTCGGATCAGCAGGAGTACTCGATGGTAATGAAGAATCCATGTTAAAATTCTGAACGACTCGTCCGCAGTATTGCTTCTGGTTGATGATGAGTTTCGATTCCGTAGAGATGATTTGTTGTCCGAGAAAATATGAAGCTACAAACTCTTTGACTTTGTAATCTATTTTTAGATGTTGCATCAGACTATCAAGGATGTTTTTGCTTGATGAAAATACAAGCCCGTCATCAACATAAAACGCAAGAATCAAAATGTCTGTAGTATTCATTAAATAAACACATGGGTCTGCTTGGCATTGTTGAAGATTAAACTTAACTTGTTGAGAGTTTGTTTAAATTTAGCATTCCAAACTCTCGGAGCCTGTTTAAGACAGTACAAACCTTTTTTTTAACTTCCAGATTTTATTGTGATGTTCTTTATCTGGGGGTGGAGTAACATAAATTTAATCAAAAGTCGGCGAGAAATAGCAGACTACGAATGTAATACTAAATTTTCACTACGCCAAGTTAGGCAATTTCGTTGAAAATATATATTTCGAACTGCCAAAGCCAATTCAAAATGAAATGAGCTACCTACACAAAAAAATTAACAAATTTAAGACGAAAACACTTTGTTGGTATTTGCAAAGTTACCTCATTTTTGGTTCCAAAGAAAATTAAAATAAACAACTGAGTCGAACGAACCTTTATTAGCTGGACTAGTGACCGCGCTCTGCGTTTTTATTCCTGACTGTTACATTTTTTATTTCGGAGGGCCTCAGCAACAGCATACAGCAATCTCCAGTTGCCTGACCAAAAAAAAAAATCAGTTTAGCTAGCTGTCAAAATACTGAGGAAAAAAATTGGTGGATTCGCTTGATCATTTGTTTTGAATTTTATTCAGAATTTATTTTAATCCTATCAAAGTTTTTATTTCACCGAATTGAAGTTGCAGGAAAAATTAGTAAAATATCATAGGTACTGTGCACCGTTTTCTGTTTCTTAATTTTAGTAAATAGATATAAATAATCACCACTGAAAATGAAAACAATAGCTCTGATTTTAAAAAATGACCACTTGAGTAAATTGCTCTTTTCACAGTAGTGGAACAACTAAAATACATTACATATTCGTAGGTATTATAATTGAATACAAAGATTCGTTTTAGTTGCGTTTCAAGAAGAGTGTGAACAAAGTTCACGAGTGATTTTGATATGCCTCTGATTTGAAAAAAATTTATGTCTCTAAGACTGCCACCGATTGAAAAGTGAAAGGCACTGATGTACATCAAATATACCTAATCTTTTTATATTTCTTACCAGTAAGCCTTTCTGAAAAAAATAATGGACAAAGTTGTTAAATTCTACGTGCCTAGTCGCTTTTCGTCAATAATTCCATCCGACTGGTCAAACGGTTCACCGCAAGGAGTTCCAAAAAATCTCCTTTACCATAGCTATTGGCTTTTGCATTATGGGATTCATAGGTTACTTTGTAAAAGTAACCCACATCCAAATCAATAACAATATTGTTCGATCGTAAATGTTGTATAAGTGCAAACAAAATCCTTTCATAATAGGTTTTCATCATAGTTTTATATATTTGTGTCTTTTATCGTAAACATTAATATGTTTTGGTTAGAATAACTATAAATCGAAAGTTATCACTTTTTTTGCTTTTAAATATAATCTGTCATATAGAAATCAAACAAAACAATTTCTGTATGTGTTTAAAGATTTTATTTTCAGAAAAAAAAAAAAAATGTTCTTTTTTTGAAAATCCTATTAGTTTTGACTTTACTGAGTGAAAATTTGGTAACAACTCCGCACTTTGATTTCTGTTTGTTTTAACAGGTTTTGGCTGTCATCTCAAAACGGAAACTAGCCTATGCATATATTTTAAGATTTGAATGTATTATCATAATATAAGAAGTTTGTTGTTATGTTAAATTTGTGGTACGAGGAAGAAAATCAAAGAATCATCGATTGACTACAAAATAACGTAGGTATTCCATTGCCATGAAAATTAAATTTCTTATTGAATTGAAGTTACCAACATTCAAATTCTCTATTGAATTCTAAATTAACAATCGAAAATCCTACTAGCTTTCTAAGTAACGAACTTTCTTTTTTTTTTCTATGTTGTTACTAAATAATTATTTCAGATCAACAGAATAATCTTGAGTTCTCTCGTGGGGACATGACCCTGTGACCCGCCCCCCTGTATACGCCGCGCCGTTGTTCTAAGGCAGTTCAAAAAGAATATGCATCTGCATAGAAATCCGGGCCCTGGTCATCACGAATATTTTTTTTTTTGCTAATGATTAGTAACTTTCACTAATGGAGTATGAAGTTATTCTCAAAAAAAAAACGACTGTTAATATTTGTTTGTTTCTATCACTTGTCTCAATTAATAATAATTCATAATTTCTAATTAATACTTACTTATTTTTATTTTTCACAAAAGACGAATTTGTTCACTTATGTAACTCGGTCACTTAACACAATTGACAAATTTGTTTTTCCGGCCGGCGTGGCGGCGGCGGGCGCGGCGAAGCACTAAACAAAAACACCTTTGAGGAATGGAATACGTTTACCAAAAGAAATAACGTATATTTCAGATGAAACTTTTTAAACTTTACTAATACTTCGTTCATTCTACGAATACTGCGAACGGTCAGTCTACGAATGAATTTTGTCTACTAATATTAGTTTTACTTCGTAAATAGTACGAATCCATTAGTAAATATTACAAATGCAATGGTAGAAATTACGAAATCGTACGAGAAATTAACGAATGTTATTAGTTATATGTACACAACAATTCGTTCAATGTACTCATAAAAATTGCATAATTTTAGTTTACGAATGTTATAAGTATATTCAACGAATGAATTCGTGCAAACAACCACAGGTATTATTAACACGAATGTATTCGTAAGGAAATTACGATACGAATACTTCGTACATTTCACAAATATTCGTACAATGCACGAATATTTTTGCTACGAATGTCATTCGTAGCTAATTTACTAATAAAGTTTTTGAGTGTATGTAGGTATGCTCTCTTAACTGTTGGGAATATTTTAAAATACTGTTGATTATACAGAAAGGTAAAATAGTGGACTTTTTTTCATTTTGAATTTACATATCCCGGAGTTTACCCGGGGTAAGACAAGCGAGTAGAACTAGTAGCGTATATGTGTGGAAGTGTATCTGAACACGAGAGAGTCGACTAGCAGGGCAAATAAAGGGTCCGCCAAATCAAACCATCAACATCGAGTGTAGCTTCGGCTGTGTGGCACGTAGCGCCGTCCTGTTGAAACCAAATGTTGCCAATATCCTCCTCTTCAATTTTTGTGAACAAAAATTTGTTCAACATGGCCCGATAACGATCGCCATTGACTGTAACGGCCACTCCTTTCTCAGTTGAAAAAAATGGCCCAATTATGCCTCTGGATCAA
The DNA here is from genome assembly GCA_949320155.1 of Melangyna quadrimaculata. Classification (NCBI taxonomy): domain Eukaryota; kingdom Metazoa; phylum Arthropoda; class Insecta; order Diptera; family Syrphidae; genus Melangyna; species Melangyna quadrimaculata. The sequence goes on along the minus strand of OX439485.1, from coordinate 9,580,273 downwards.
AATCCGCACCAAACAGTGACTCGTTTTGGGTGTATCGGCTTTTCAATGTATGCTTGCGGGTTTTTTGTGCCCCAAATGCGACAATTTTGCTTGTTTATATACCCGCCAATATCAATTTGGGCTTCATCTGAAAAGATGATTTTGGCAAAATCGGCAAAGTAATGTCGCAATATTTCCCAGCATTGTTCAAGCGCATAAACAACCATATTCGTTCAGCGGAAGGATAAGACTAATTATCTGTCAAATCAGACATGAGCTAAGTGTTACCATTCATGAAATAAGCACTAGTTGAAAACGTTAGATGGCGGACCCTATAGTATAATATTTTTGCCTGCGACTAGCCTGCCAGTTATCCTGCTAGTGTAGTGTATTGTTTTCATTTATTTGTTTTGTTTCCATAGTTTCCATAATTTGTATATTTTTTGTATGAAATATTTTTAAAAAACCATACTAGTTGCCAAAACGTGCAGAAACCCAGCGGGAAATATCGTCCCCAATGAATTTTATACCTGAATTCATTAATCAGTTCACTAGCCAAATAATAAAAGAAAACGACATCCAATGATTTAGTGAGTGAAGAGTCATGCGAGGTTTCCTCAGTTCATAGATTTGAACCCACTTTCCGCTTTGTGTGTAGAAAACAAGGCTTTCTTTCGTTGAATTAAAATTGCTTTTTTGATAGGTAAAATTATGCGATAAAAAAAGTGTTGAAAAGTCATGTACCTGTAAGTTCATCAGTTAATCGTCTATGTCCACTCCACTCATATGCTTTGTAAAGTGTCCATGGCGAGAAAAAAAAACTACTGAAATTAATGGTGAATTGTAGTCGACTTTTTCAATGGTTAAAAATGTAGGTGATTTCTTGATGTGGGGTGGGTTGTATGTTTATTGTCAGACGTTAATTTTGTTTGTATTCTCTGTGTTCACATTGTCTATTTACAGTAAATATAAAATTACAGGTGTAGAAATACTATATAAGTGAAGTGGTGATTAACCAACAACCTTCTTCACATTTTACATTTTTCACATTGCATTTGCATTAACTAAGTGTTGAATCAATAACTAGAACTACCACTTATCTTGTTATCTTGATATTTCACAATTGAATTTGAATTACCATTTTCATCGAAAATATTAAACTGATGAATTAGCCACATACATTTATGTAGTGAATTTACAGATTATTCAACCACCATGTTTTTCATCACCTGGGTCGGTGAATAAACAACTTCCAACTTTCCAATTTCCATCGGATTTTCACCATGTGCTTCCCACTTAGGACATGTCCATGTTAATTTCATCGAAGGAATCAGCTGAAAAGTGGACGGTGCAGCTGCCATTCCTCAAGTAAACAGCTGATTTTTCCTCAATGAATTTTTGAATTTTCCCCCCTGGGTGGGAGTAGCATTTGTATCATAGTGTTAGTTTTATGGATGTATGTGTAGTAGTAGTAGCTCTCTGCGCGTTTTGGCAACTAGTATGATTTTTAAAAATATTTCATACAAAAAAATATACAAATTATGGAAACAAAACAAATAAATGAAAACCATACACTACACTAGCAGGATAACTGGCAGGCTACTCGCAGGCAAAAATATTATACTATTTGCCCTGCTAGTCGACTCTCTCGTGTTCAGATACACTTACACACATACATATACGCTGCTAGTTCTACTCTCTTGTCTAAGCCCCGGGTAAACTCCGGGATATGTATGTATATTCAAAATGAAAAAAATTTCATTATTTTACCTTTCTGTATAATCAAAAGTATTTTAAAATATTCCCAACAGTTAAGAGAGCGTACCTATGTATGTACATAATACACATACACATACACGTATATAATATAAAACAAAATTCTAGATTTTTTCTAGATTTTATTTTGACTTTGTATTTTCAGATTTTTGTACATTCGAGAATTTTGTCATTCTAGATAATGATCCCGGACATTGTACATTCTTAGTACGCAAATCATAAAAAGAAACAAGCAAATCAGAAACAACAGCGAAGCACAAGCATCTTGCCTTAAAATAAGGAGCATCTTAAAATATTACCATAATAACTTTACGATAAGACTAAATTGTAGACGATTAGACTATAAATTGTAGACCAAAGCAAACCCTTTGACCTCGTTCATCTTTGTGAAAAAAAAAATTATAGTTCCTACATTATTCAATTGGGGTTTTCGTATGATAACACACTCGCAGTTGGGCTGCTTAGCTTTCGCCGTCATTAATTGTAAGTGTTCGACAACCACCATTGCTTTTGGCTGAAATTATTGCAATTTCATTAGATTCCTTAGTGGTGCTTAGGGCCAGTTTGTTCACAGTGGGTTAAATCTGCAATTTGATTATCACGGATTCTTCCTAATCCATGATTACAGATCCGTGATAATCAAAGACTGTTTGTTCACTTTTTTTCAGCTTGATAAACAAATCATGGCTTTTCCTCAAATCGTTCCATTTTCCAGTCTTTCTGTCAGTTCGGTTGTCAAAACTTAATCAAGAATTAAGATTTTTTCATTTTTGTTGACGTTTGTGCCATTTTATGTTTTTGGATTCTTATTAGAAAATATTGTTTACAATAATTAGAAGGTAAATAATTTCTTATTTGCAACCATTAAACAGCCAGAGAAAGTGTATTGTTTTTTGTTTTTGTTTAATTGTTTCACTTAACGTCAAAAGTGGCCACATACAGTAATAAAAAGAAACAATGTTTTCTCGTTTCTTGTGTGACGTCACAATAGTCATAATAAATTCTAAAAAATCATTATTAATTTCAACTAATTTGATTGTTCTTATTTATATTTTTACTGGAAAAACCATTTTAAATATATTTTTACTTAAAAACGATTTCTTTAAATGCAAAATTTAAGAAGTCTTAACTAAAAAATTAAAATAATAATGAAATACGATTGAGACGTCACAAAAAATCCAAGATGGTGACAAAGGTATATCTTATGAGCATACGTACTTCTCTTTATCATGCGAGTGCGTAAATCAAGCATGAACAAACTGAATTGCTGTAAATCCTTGATTAAATGGTGCTAATCAAGCAAATTTGGCTGATTAGTGATATCTTCAATTAATTGCTCAAACCATGGATTCCTTGATTAAAATTTTAGTGAACAAACGCATTCCATGATTATCAACTGGAATAATCCTTGATTAAACATGATCAACTGTGAACAAACTGGCCCTTAGTCTTACACCCCTATTTCGATTGTCAATCAAAGATTGAAAGTTGATAAATACTGAAATTCGATATTAAACAAACCAATCGCTAAAAGGTTTAGTAATTGAGAATGATGCAGGCCGTCTTTAATTACAAGAAAATGGGCAAAAATCGTTGAATTGTTGATTAGATTTTGAATTATGCCTTCTTAAATGTAAAATTTAAATATTATCAACTATCAATCAGTAATTTATTGAAAATTGCAATAAGGGTGTTTATTTCAATTTTAATTGATAAATTAGTACCGTCAACTGGAATTGAACCATAGACCAGCTACTTCCGATTCTGAGGCCTATGCACTACGCATTGCGCCATTATTGTCATTTACAGGTTATCTATACCTTAGTATAGTAATTATTGAGACAATCATTGTAAATTTGAATATTAAACTGTCAGACAAGTTTTTGTTTATTTAAGTACCTATTCATAGAATATTTTGTAAAACATTCGATATTCATTTACGAGTAGATTTTGACACAATAAACACTGAACAAGTGATCGTGACGCATTCATCGGTTTTATATTTATTTTTTTTGATTTTTTTCAATATTAACATAGTTTTAGTTGTAAAAACAGAATAAACCCGTCTTTTTATAGCAAGCCAGTTTCACATACATGCTTAGAGTGCTATTACACCATGCATCTAGACGCGTGCAACTTCTTCGAACTTTTTCGAATTTTCTTGTTGCACGAATATTTTACCCACGCGACACACGGCAGATTTTCTTCCGTCTCATCTTTTCGAATTTCTTTTCTCTTTTGCTCTTACATATGTTCGAAAAGTTGCCCTCGTCTTGATGCATGGTGTAATAGCAGACTTATGCCTAAAACAGATGTGCAGCTTTTTCCATGCAGCGAAATTAAATTACACAGGTTCTTATTGGAGCAGATTTATGCCTAAAATAGATGTGCAGGTTTTTCCATGCAGCAAAATTAAATTACACAGGTTCTTATGGGAGCCGATTGACTCAAAGTCTGCATGCAGCGCAGCGCTGCACGATATCTCTATTTCTAAATTTGCTGCCTAGTTTCATTGCAGCCACAACTGAAAAACGAAAATTTCTAAATAATTGCTATTTGGCATTACTCATATTGACATCACCTGCCATTCTTTCAAAAAATTTGTTTGTGTTGGTGATTTTTGTTTAAGAATCCATGAAGCCGGCGTTGCCACCCTACCATCGTCCAACGAAGAAAATCTCATTCCAACACTATTGTGTGACATCAGCAACGCTGTGCTTTCATGTATTTGTTTGACATAACTATGCATCATGAATGTCAGAAACTATGCACATGTGTTTCATGTGCAGCTCTGCATGCAGAGATGCGTGTAAACTCGCTGCACATCTGTTTTAGCCATTACTCAAAGTCTGCATGCAGCACAACGCTGCAAAATGTCTTTATTTCTAAATTTGCTGCCTAGTTTCATTGCAGCCACAACTGAAAAACGAAAATGTCTAAATAATTGCTATTTGGCATTACTCATATTGACATCACCTGCCATCTTTCAAAAAATTTGTTTGTGTTGGTGATTTTTGTTTAAGAATCCATGAAGCCGGCGTTGCCACCCTACCATCGTCCAACGAAGAAAATCTCATTCCAACACTATTGTGTGACATCGGCAACGCTGTGCTTTCATGTATTTGTTTGACATAAATATGCATCATGAATGTCAAGAACTATGCACATGTGTTTCGTGTGCAGCTCTGCATGCAGAAATGCGTGCAGACTCGCTGCACATCTGTTTTAGCCATTAGCTGTTCATCAAAAATCAAATGAAAAGATAGCAGGAAATTGTAGAGAAATGAACCGGCCCGCTGGCGCTGGCTGTCATAAAAAGTAAGGTGTTAGTAACAATTTAGTTTTTTTTATTACTTTAATTATTACTTTAGTTAACAACTGTATTTTAACGTTAATGGTTGTTTGGTTGTATTGGTTAAATATTGAGGCAGTTACCTTTTACCTACACTACATGTGAAGTCCTCTTTTCTGTTTGAAATTGTGTCGCGAATTGTAATCGATAATCATTTTATTCATTAATATTAATTATACGTAGCAGTTAACTTATAGAGATAGTTTGAAAATAAATTTATTGTGAGTAATCTAAACAAAATAAATGTTCCCAGTTCCCATCACAAGTAAAAACAGATTGAACATGTGTCTCTTCCCTTAAACTTACATACACCAGTGTCGGTGTTTGAAGTCGATATAATTATTATTTGGCACGCTTTCGGAATTATGGCTACTACAGAAGTTTTATTTTTAATTTATTTTTCTTTTAAATTTGTATTGTTGTTAAAAACAGTTTTTCAAGATAATTGATTACTTAACAGTGGAACGGTTATTTTATTATTATCATTTGCTTTACTATAATGTGGTCATTTCTATACAAGGTGTGATTTATTTTAAAATAACTGAGTGCTTATTGATCGACAGTAAGTATCAATTTTGAGCCAAAATCAGTCGTAGTAAAGACTACCGATTAAGTTGCTATACAAAATCGGGCAAGGTCATATTAATGTGCAAAATAATAGAAGTACATTATCAAGTTAGTGATAAGTCCCTTAGAAGTTTATGATTAAAGATTTCTTAAATCTCGTAGATTTGATTGAGTTCCGGGTTTGTCAGATTCATGTTTGTTTGTGTTATTTAAAAGTGTGTGTTTCGCAGAACGCAAACGTTGACTGCAAACGATGACTGCTTCACGCCATTAAGTTGGCCTTGAGTGAAATTTCACTTGACTATTTGGAATCACTGTATAACTCTCTTAAAGATCGAATTTTTGAATTTATTTTGAAAGCTGCCAGCAGCCCACATTACAAGTATACAAATAAGACTAAGACAATTTAAAAAAAAAACATTAAAACCATCGTTTTTCGTTATTTTTTGTATGTGCTTCTAACGGTTTTACCACGATATCTAGAAACCAATAATCCAGAAAGCAAAAATCCCGAAAGTAAAAATCTGGAAAAAAAAATCTAGAATTGAAAAAATCCCGAAAACAAAAATCTAGAAAGCATAATCCCGAACTGCAAAAATCTAGAAAAAAAAATTTAGAATGCAAAAATCTAGAATAAATTTTAATTGTTGAGACAATGAATGGTTACAATTCGCGCGTGCGAATTGTAACCATTCATTGTCTTAAGAGAATCAGTACACTGCACATACACCCATCCAGATATACAAGTAGAAGACTAAATTTAGTGTTTTGCCAGGGACGCTCTTATAATAACGTAAGTTTTCTTATTAAAAAAAAGTGCAATGAAAGTAAATGAAATCGTTACAAACAAAGGTTCCATTAAAATTGAATTTGATGGGTTTATTTATTATTTAAATAAATCTGTAATAAAAATAAGTTTTACTGGTTAAGTGAACTGAATAAATCTCATTTTTGTAGTGCCAGGGTAACTACAGTCAAGCATAATGATAATAATAAACATAGTGAGTCAATTCAGGTTAGTTGTGTGGTTCAAAAAATTCATATTGGACAAGAAACTAAGGTAAAAAGGGAGTATTTAAAAAAGAAAAGCAAATCTTAAAAATACTCTACGTAAAAGAAGAAAAAAGTTATGTAAGCTACCTTAAGAGTCTTGTATATAGCTCCAGTTTATAGAAGTTATTTAGTTATTATAGTTATTATAGTTCGAGTTATTTGTTTAATTTTGTTATATTTTGACAATTTTCCTTTGTATTGAATAATTATTGTACTATTTTGATATTTGTTATGTTGTGGTACGAGTATACATATACAAAACATATCCTATACAATATTTTATTTTTGTTAAAAACATTTTTGGTTGTTGATCTTTTTTGACAAATTGAACAAAGTGTTTGATAAATTGAACAAACATATTATGCGTTTTATTTTCGTTTAAACTATTGAAAAAGGTACAAAAAAAATCTCGAATGAATTTTTTTTCGATTTTTTTTTCTAGATATAGTCTTTCGTAATTTTTGTACGTTCTAGATTTATGTACATTCGAGATTTTTTTGTTTTTTTGTTCGAGATTTTTGCCATTCGAGATTATTGTCGTTCTAGATAACGTCATGATCTCGCTTCTAACCTTATGATTATGAACTATAAAATTACTTAAAAAAAGTGACTCTGCTAACATTTAGTCTCTTATCTGCCGTTTAGTTTTTTTTCTCGGAGTCTCTCTTGTTTGATACCAAATTTTGATCTCTTTCGCATACTAAAGGAGATATTTCAGATAAACTTTTCACAAATGCCTGCTTCTAACTTTATGGCGAGCAGTGTATGACACGGGTAGAAAGAGTGTAACTTAAGTTCTAATTGTCGAATCTTCAAAATAAAGATTTTTAAATCTCAGGAAATTAATAATAATCTACGTCGATATGTGTTAACATTTATAGAAAAACATTGCAATATAAATTATTTTAGCACAACAAAATGTATTGAAAAAGTTCTTATAAGAGCAACTTTTATACTGACTTAAGCCCGTTTCATTAAATCATGACTAATTATCAGCCAAGAGGAAAAGAGAAATTAGTATTTTTTATGAAAAGATCGACATTATGCTTTGACAGTTACAATGTCCACAAAAGTAAATATACACCAAAAACCTAGTGTTCTCATGAGCCAAGTGTATACTTTTTTTTAGTCACAGTGTACTTTGAAATAATTTTTAATTTTCAATTTCCGAAAAGTCGAAAAAAAGCTTTCCGAATCTGAAATAATTTCATTTTTAATACATTTTTTGTGAGTTTTTGACATTAATGTGGTTATTGTGTACGCTTTACGCGCTCACTCATATCGGTATTTTCAATTACAAATTGTTTGAACTACTCTAGTTTCATTTTTAATGCATTAAAAATGAAGAAAAAATGAAGTGTGATACGGTCTTTATCTAGAATAAATGTTTGAAATTATATTAAAATCAATATTAAAAACAATTGTATTAAAAAAAAAAAAAATGTTAAACACATTGTTTTTTTTATAATACTAAAATTTCCTATTTCAATTTGTTAACCAATTTTTTTCAAGTTAATGGGCTAGGAAGTTGTTAGAGCTGTTCCAGCTTTTTCCCATACAATTTGTGTGGAAGAAGCAAAACGGCGGTGAGGGACTTCCTAAACGTTAAAATTTTGAATAACGAATACGACGTAATTTAAAAAAAAAAAAATAATTTAATTGTGAGTGCATTTTTTATACAGTTTTTTTTTTTGGCTAACAAATAACCGATTTTCAAAGGTATTCTTAAGATCAAAGTATCTTCGTTCAATTTGTAACTCCCTAATGAACGAACATAATATTTATTTATTGTAGTAATGATTTGAACTTAACCAAATTAATGTGGAAAATAAACGAACAAGTACAAACATAACCTTGTTTTAAGTACCTACAGAAAATTAGGGCCCCTAAATTTGATTGATTTTTTCCCATTTTAAATAATTCACATAACGCCACTGTTCTATCCATATTGACATTATGAGAATTGGTACAAATTAAAAAGAAAACAACTTAACAAGAAACTACTAGAATTTGTTGAAAACTGAACATTTTACTATTCACATAATACCATAATTTAAAATTAATACCTCAATTTTGTAAAAAAAAATCAACGGACAGTTTTTTTAAGCACAAAAACTACACAAAAACAGAACTTAAAATTTATTCAAATTTTGTTTCTGTCCCCAATTAATTTTTTCACTTGATTGCCTACTGAATAATTAATAGGATTTTCGAAGTTCTTCAATAATTGGCGATTTTCTTATTACAAAATAAGAAGGGCACCAATGGGAAGTTATTAGTATGGGTACCACACAGAGTCTCCTTTTTACTTGCTATATACATACGTAGCATAGGGCAAGTTTAGTAGTCGTGCAAAAAAAATATCGGGATAATAATTGTCCCTAATATTACGATGATAAAGAACGCGAAAAAAAAGTGGGTCTCGCAATTCTGTCTGTCCGTCTGTCTGTCTGTACCTCAGCCTGCAATTAAACGGCTGAAGAGATTTTCTTCAAACTTTGAACTTAAGGTTCTTAAGGGATTCCCTAGAAAACATTTTTTTTTAGCTCAAAAAATAACGGTACCTGCCATACAACCAATATACTAAAATTGCTTTATTTCGAAAGCGGCTATACCGATTTTGAAAAAAGCAATTACGAGCTACTATAATTACTATAATAAATATTTTGGTAGGGAAAAGAAATTTTTATAACGGTTATTAACGGTACCTGTCATAGAACCGATTTCAACCAAATTTTTTTTTTGTAAGAGGTGCTTTGCAATTTTAACAGTCTTGCATATTCAATTTTTCAAAATAATAATTTTTGGATTTTTAAAAACATATTGAAATTTTTTTGAAAATTCAATATCTTGAAAATGGGTCAACGATTTTCTTTTAATTTTGTGAAAAATTGTATTTTATTAAATACTAAAAGTTGTCATACCAAATTTTTTTTTTTTAATCTTCAAGAAATTTTAAATATATAAAAAATTAATTTAAAAAAAACCGCTCTAACGATTTTTGAATTTTTTTTTTCGAAAATTAATATTTATCAAACAAGTCAGATGGCATACTTTTTTTTTGAGCTCTATCTGTTTTAGTAATAATTTATATTTTAAATTGTTTTGAACACTTTTTTTAATGATATCATAATGTTATATAGCTACACTACTACCACTACATATGCAAATTGTCAAGTTTAAGCTACGTTCAAAATGTAAGCTACGAGAGCATAATGATAGAATTCGTAAACGCATTGGCAGTGTTTTTGGCCCTCGTTTACAAAGAACTTTGATTATTTCGAATCCAAAAATTGCAAAACAACAAAAAATGAGACCAATTGTCTCAAATATCGACACTCCAATTTACAAACAAGCCAAATGGTTAGTAAGTGAAGTGAAAAAGTAACAGCCATAACCAAGCTGTTCAGTTAAAAATTCATTTGATTTCGTGGAAAAAATAAAACAAATCAAAATTGATAAAAACGAAATTATGGTTTCTTTCGATGTCTGTTCTCTTTTCCCGAGCATTCCGGTCAACATCGCTTTAGAAATTTTCAAAAAAACATCTGAACAACTGTGTATTACGTAATGACAAAAAATCGGTTTATTTTGATGTTGCTAAAATATGTATGGAACAAAGTTTCTTCCAATTTCGTGATAAATTTTATAAAGTAACACATGGAACTAATACGGGAAATCCAATTAGCCCTTTAGTGAATCTGAAAGAAAGAGATTTGTAACCTCGGGTTTGGCATCGGTACGTTGATGGTGTGTTTGCAGTGGTTAAAGAAGATGAAATGAATAAAACACTGGAGTTATTAAATACCCAGTTTGAAACAATTAAGTTTACTTGTGAAAAAGAAAAAAATAACACCTTAGTGTTTCTAGGTTTAGAAATACAACGAAAAGGTGAACAAATTGAATTTGGTGTTAACCACAAACCCACAAGTACATTGCGAACAATAACTTCAGATTCGTATTCCCCAATGCAGCATAAAAGAGCAGCTTACCATTCAATGTTTCATCGAATATGTCGTTTACCACTTACAGCTACCAATTACAAACGCGAATATGAATACATAAAAAATGTTGCTTAAGTGAACGGTTATAGTGAAAAAATGATTGATGGCTTAATTCTACACCATTCAAATAAGATACATGTTTTAGAATTAAAAACTCTGTTTTCAAAAACTAAAAAAGAAAATAATTATAAAGTAGCTTTATCTTTTCGCCAGAAATTACATATAAATTAAAACCAAAATTCAAAGAACATAGTTTAGATATAGTTTATAAAAACAACAACTAATTATGTAATTTACTTTGTTCCACAAAAGATAACACCCCCAGTTTGAAAAAGTCGGGAATTTATGCAATAAAATATAATGTTTATGAACGCGAGTACATCGGTCAAACTAAACGGAGCATAGAAAAAAGATATGACGATCATATCACATCCATCCGTTTAAAGAAACCTCTTTGCTCCGCTGTAGCATCACATGTGTTAAACGAAAAACATAATATAAATCAAAAAGGCAGTGTACGATTAATTAAAACAGTGAAAAGTGAAGCACAACTTGACGCATTTGAAAGCTTCTATATCCAAAAAGGTACAGATCTTTTAAATCAAGACAACGGCAATGTTGTTTCATGCCTCTTCAATCGCGTTTGACCGTTTTGTCTATTGTTTACAAAAATAATAGTGTTAAAGTTTTTGTTGTATTTGTACTGTTCTTTACCCAAATAACGAGAGGAATTGCATCGACGATGACTAACCTTGGATATAGTCGTGTTTGCTGATGATGGAATGAAGGTATTCCGAAATGCATTCAAAGTGAGTCAAATGTTTAAAATTAATTAAATTAATTTGTTTTGTTTAATTAAATTAATACAATTTTTTCTTTTAACGTGATTGAAATTCTCGGTTTTGTGAAATCATTAAGGTGTTAAAATTAATTAATCAATTATTTTATGGATTTCACGCGGTTTAACTAGAATAATTTTCTTACGAGAGCATGTATATGCGATCAGTCGTGCCCATTTTTTTATTTGTGTTTGAGTTTATAGTGTTGCGTTATTTTAATTTTAATTTTCAGAGTTGTGAGGTTAACATCTTGGCCCACAAATGTGTTGTTATTTACCTTGCTTTTGTTTGTTTAATAAAGCTTGAATGCTTAGATGTTTTTTTTTTATTTATTAAGTTATCAAAAAGTTATAGGGTGGTTGAAGTTTTGTTCAACCATACCATAATATCTTTTTATTCACCCCTAAACAGAATTAGCAATAAAATCAATTTAACTTTTTAAAATTTTAAACGTACCCGGGGTTTAGACAAGCGAGTAGAACTAGTAGCGTTTATGTGTGTTAGTGTATCAGAACACGAGAGAGCCAACTAGTAGCCCAAATAGTATAATATTTTTGCCTGCGAGTAGCCTGCCAGTTATCCTACTAGTATAGTGTATTTTATTCATTTATTTGTTTTTTTTCCATAGTTTCCATAATTTGTATATTTTTCTGTATGAAATATTTTTAAAAAATCATACTAGTTGACAAAACGCGCAGAGAGCTACTAGTTACACATACATCCATAAAACTAACACTATGATACAAATGCTACTAGTTCTACTCGCTTGTCTAAACCCCGGGTAAATTTCGCACCACTTAAATATAAATCCAGAACTTGGGAGCAAAATTATCAATAAAATAATTAGCAGGCGGGGATCTGTACAAAACATTTATAGAAAAGTAACACAAAAATGTTCCACATACGCCACAGTGTACCTTCAGCAGGACTCGGTCAATTTTATTACTTTTTATCATTGTCGCTCAAGCCTAGTACTCCATTCGAATGAAAATGAAATTTCTATATAAAAGTGACACTTACACTTCACAGCTATGGAATTCAAAACTGGAGGAGAGTTCAAAATCAATTTCATTTCATAATTTGTATTTCACAACGTACGCCCACTAGGAAAAAATAATAAACGTGTGGTAAAGTGTGACATTTTTTGTCAATTAATTTTTTGCGCTCAAATTAAAAGTTAAAATAGTTGAATTAAAAAGCATAAGGAATTATTTTGGATATAACTATAGATTTATTTTGAATTTTAGAAGCTACCGACACACTATGAAACCATAGGATTAAAACAGTCATCTAAAGCATATTTTCAAGATTCTGCCAGAATGACATCAAACAGATCGTTTTTTTTTATTTTATTCAAAGTGAGTATTAAAAAAAGTGAGTAATTAAAAATTTGCAAACTGTGTACTGAAAATTCACGTGGAGAATTAATTATGGTTACACAATGGTTATTCACGGGAATTTTAAACCGTTTTTATTATTCATTGGTATCACACAGAGGTGAGTACTATGCTCTAGGAAAAAAAAAAATATTTTAAGAATTACAAATGCAGGTAACTGTAGCATTATTACTTAGCTCCCCTATACATTTTTGTGTACAAAAATAACCTAATAAATATTCGAAAATGTTTTATGTTGTTAACCAGAAAATATTAAATACAAGTCAAAACAACAATATTGTAATGTTTTTAATTGCTTAAAATCAAAAGCAATAGCAGATTGAGTTAAAAAAAAGATGCCATTCATTTGATTTCTTGTATTAATATTAAATTACCTACACAAACAAAAATTAAAAATCTTTGGAGCGTTTTTTTTTTTAAACAATTTTTTTTATATACAAATTTGGTGTGACAATTTAAAATAATTATTAATATAAAGAAAAAAATTAAATATTAAAAATGTTATCAATTAGATTTAAAAAAATCGAATTAAATTTTTAAAAATAATCAAAAATATTTTTTTTTTTTTAATTTCAATATGCAGTATTATTTAAATATTTTGAGATCTTGTTGTGTAAATCAGTTCAACCAATAATGAGAAAGTCAAAAATATGCCATAATAGTTCTACAATGGAGTACTGAAGTAAATAACAAATAGAACACAAAGATTTTTTATTGAAATCTTTGGAGCAGTTTCCGCGAAAAATAAAGATTTTACTTAATGAATTTTCAACATTTGTACTCTAGGTAGCGTTACTTTTGGTTCTAGTAACAAAAATGTTACTTATTATATAATTGTTATTAAAAAATTACTTTATATAGGAATATTTAAGATTTACTAGGTCATTTTCGAAATATTGATTTTAAAAAAAAAATGAAATTGAGTTTTTTTAAAATAAAAATAGAAATTCGTAAATGTCTCCGTTAAAAAAATTTAACAGAAATAAACCTTAGCTTTTTCCAGAAAATCAAAACGAAAAAAAAATGGCTCTACCATTCTAACCGTTTTTCTTTTAACCAAACAGTAGCATTTTTTCTATAGTAATTGACTTAATTTTTTTATTAGTATCACGGGCTGTTTTTAGGAGAGCAAATATTTTATTCAGCAGATGAAAAAAAAATCAGAAAACTCTATGTAGCAAGTTTAAAAAAAATCCATCTAGCCATTTAGGCGGAAGCCGAGAGGATGGCAAAGACATACAGAATTGCGAGAAACCATTTTTCGTCTACCCTATCATTGTAATAGAATGTTTGATCAAAATCTCGAGTTTAATTTTTGTTTACGAATTTATAACTTGCCACCACATAGTACCTATAAAGCTTAAGTGCAAAAAAAACAAAAGAGATTTTTTGAGCTGTTTAAAAAGGCACCCTGTAAAATATTTTTTATAAAATTATAAATGAAAAAAGAGACATGCAAACAAAATAATCCTTTTACTACCATATTTCTGGCGTTAAGAATTCTTAAACAAAAATACTCATTTATAATAAGACATTCAAAAATGGTAACCGTGCTCGTTGATATGATAAGACATGTTATAATCAATGCGCAAGTCTGGAAAATCAACTAAAATAAAAAAAATTTAACAATTCTCTCAGTTGATGAGGCAGTTTGTCTTATTTTAGTTGGCTTTGACTAAAACACCAAAAGCAGTGACACATTTAAGTCTTTCGGGGAAGCACGGATTTTTACTTATTTTTTTATCAGTATAATAAGCTTTGCATTCAGGTTTGTTAAATAATGTTTATTTTTATAACTTATTTTATTAATTCGAGATTTAATTTGAAGCATGAAATCACTGGAAGGCTTATCTCAATTCTTCTAAGTTGTATAAATAAACGGCCGGCCGTAGCCATCACGTGCGTAAATAATTATTTTTAAGTTGTCAAAGGACAATCATCTATGCTAGTTGGTTTAGTTTAGGTCTATGCAAATAGTTTACCATTGAAGATGTCAGGAAGAGGTGTCATTTTTAATTTGACACGCAATAGTACCATCGTTTTAAGACATTTTTAGCATGCGAGAAAAAAGAACTCAACCTTTCTAATACCATCAATTTGTACCGACAGCTGTGTTTGTTTAAGTGAAAACAAATAAAAATGAGCCACATCATTCAAAATTTTCAATAATCTGACTATTATTAATAAACTCCTATTTTATAAGTTAATAAAAGTGTTATTGCAACAGCAGCTGAGAATCCGCAAAGATTTTAAACTGATACCTGTTGTCGGAGTAAGTATGTACGTGGATGGATATAATTAATTTAAATAGTAATTTGAAAAGTAAAAGTCCTATAATCATTCGGGTTTCATCAGTGTTTGAATACAAATTGATAAGAGCATTGAATTTTGAAAACGAAAAAAGTAGGAACCTAATTAATACAATAAAATTTAAAAAAATTCTAAAATTAAAAAAATATAATATGTTTTTATTTTCAAAAATTTGAGTTTGAAAATTAATATTTTAAGAACTGTTCATTAAAAGAACTTTATTTAAAAATGAAATAAATTAAGGAATTTTTGGCCTATAAAGGGTATTTAAAGTATTACCGGTTGTTTGTTTAATAATTTGTTTTGTTTTAGGTAATTTTTTTTTTTAGGAAATTACCCCACCCTCCTTAACGGTGGTTATTTATAGACCCCCCTCCAATAGGATTTTTTTTTCTTGTCTCAACCCAACCTACATGCGCAATTTTTTTTGTCACACCGTAGGTGAATCACCCTGTAGAACCATTTTTTCGTTTTCATTTTTTCGCGATTGCGATATTGACGTAAAGTAGAGACCACGTTGTTTATTTACATTGTCGATCAACATGCTAGTTGCTAGTGTGTACGTGTTGAAGTGTTTTCTGTCATGTGTCTATGAAAACGCTCATTTACGTACTCAATTTTCCAGGTCCATTTCATTTTTAAAAAAAGGAGGCTGGGTGCGACCCATACTAGTAACATCCCATAGGTGCCCTTGAAACCCATATACCTATGTATTTGCCCTAAGAAATCGCTAACTCAACCAAGAACTTTTGAAATGAAAGTGTATCATTAGCAACACTTACCAAAATTTAGTATGATTTTCTTTGAAATTCTTATAAGTTTTACATATGTAAAAGTCGGTTTTGTAAACATTGTGATTTTAATCCTTGAAAAGGTAGTTTTACAAATCTAAGAAACTACGTAACATAACGATGGTATTGATACATATTTTTAAGTAAAATTTGAAGTCGATATCGACACGCAATTGCTCAATTTTCAACCAGACTAACCTGGCGAAGTGAAAGTTTGTAGGCGATGCAACGGAGGTGAAGAGTGAGGAAGGAAAAGAGCAAAATGTTGGTCCTTGTTTCGAGCGGAATAACAAAGTTTGATTTCTAATACTATACAGTTTCTAGGCAAAATAAACAAATCTGTTTATCATGCAAAAACCGAAAATTCTAAAGAAAATTAATTGTTTTTTTTTTTCGATTTTTAAACTGAAAAGTACTACTGTAGTTTAAGCCGATTCATGTAGAAAGAATTTTCAGCAAACTTTGCCCACCCCGTGTGCGATTAAAGCAAACGTTAGTCTGGGTTGAGTTCAGTTCAAAATTGAGCCCGTGTGTGATTGCAAAAAAAAAAAAAAATAAGACCACACATCTAAACATAACAGTATCTAACTACACAAATCAAAATCCAAAACATAATACCTATATGCAGATACAGACGGTGAATGCGCAATACAAATGACGGCTGTGTTTATCAACATTGTTGATTTCTATCCATTTGAGACGGGTTATGTTCGGCGTACGGGACGTCAACCACATTGTTGATCAACCCTGTTGATATACACAAGTCAACACAAATTTGGACGCTGCTTAACGTAACGACTTTCAAGGGAATAATGTATAGCCATAATATATATAGGTTATTATGTTGCGTCAGTTTTGCTTAATACATACCTATAATTTAACTATTAAGCACTATAATTTTTATTATTTCTAAAAAAAAAATAAATCGGGTGGCACAACGGCTCATGAAGAACCAGGGCCTAGTGACTAACAACTCGCAACCATTCCTGTGTGCGCCTTTCGACAGGAATGGAAGGGACCTACAATTTTATGCCGAATCCGAACGGCTAGACGAGAAGCACTTATTCGTGACAAGTGATACTCTTGGAGGATTTGTCAATTCCTCGCAAGAGGCAGTAGCCCTGAAAAAAAACATTTTAGGATTTTAGGTGGACGAGGTGGGAAGCGATCCCAGACCTCCAGCGTGACAGTCGAACGCACTAACCATTACGCTACGGGCTACTACTATTATTTCTAAATTAGTCCTTAAAAAAGGACATATGTACAAGTTTGAACGAGTCTGGGTTGTTTTTGTCTCGTAATTTTTTTTTTTTGTATTGGAAATGGTAGTTTATTTTGTTTATAAATTTGCACAGGAACCATGTCGAACAATCAAGATGAATTAAAAACACTTCATAATGGTAGGATAAAACCCACTATTGTTTCTGGAATGAACAGACCAACTCATTATAAACCATTAGGAGAACAACCAAAAGCAGTACGAAGACAAGTTGGTATTTGTAATTTTACTTTTTTCTTAGCTGATTTACTAATATCATAAGTCACAACTATAAAATATTACTCCAGGAATTCATGATATCTCTTCTTATTGTTGGAATGCTTGCCTTTGGAATTGGATTAGCACTGCCTGCTGTGACACTCAATCAACTTACTGATCCCAAAGAACGTATACACTTTGATAAATCAGAAGCATCTTGGTTTGGTAAGTTAAATCAATAACACAAATTTTTAACAAATTGTTTGCTAGTTTTTTTTATTAAGTAAGTAAGTAAGTAACAAATTCATTTATTAATACATTAATTGTTAAAGTTAACATAATACAAGAATTTTAAAGCTATGGCTAAGCCGTCAGCCTGGTTGACAAAAATATTTCTAATATAGAATTTTTATCGTTTAAATAAGACATAAGTATTTAATAAATAAATTTACAAATCAAACATATTCAGTAACTTAAAGCATTCTATATTTGAAGATAGCTTCTAAAAATTTACTGAGCGTTTTCCAGTCGCACTCGTTAAGTATTTTAAGGGTGTCTTGCATTGGAAGTGTCTTGCATTGAAAAAGTCGGTGTGGCTTATAACATGAAAGCAGTCCTCTTTTGACTTAAGGTTACATATTGAGCAGAAATGGTCGAAGCTGCCGTTATAAGGACATCCATTTAAGCTAAGTAGTTCACATCTTGCTTTAAAAATAAAAGAAATCTCTCGGTATGTTAAGGAATTGTTAAAATAGTTTCTCTTCTCAAGATTGTAGTTAAGCTGAGAGTATAACAACCCACTGTTGGATTCACAGCCATTTATAACAAATGTTTCTCGCGTCAAGTCCTAATTTTTTTTAATTATACGGTACAGTTGTTCTTTTAAGTTGATGGGATTATTTAAGTCAACATGTAGTGTTTCACCACAAGCAGTTCCTAACCTTTCCCACTTAGCAGTCAACCAGTCTTTATTCCTTAACTCGTATAAGAGCATTTTCTTTGTTATCCTCGAGTCATCATGTGCTAATGTCTTAATAATAAAGTCAGCCTGCGCTTAAAGGGTACTTGTAAGAAGTTTAGGTATTCCTGTTTCCATTCCAGGTAGATTGCATAGTTTGGTGTGTTTCGAGGTAAGTTGAAGATTTTTTTTTTAAAAGTTTCTCTGGAATTGTTCAATTTGTTCACATTCATCTGCACCCCAGACTTGACACGCGTAACAGAAAGTTGACTTTACAACTGCTTCGTATATCTTGTACTTGGCAGAAAGAATTATTCCACTATTCGTAAACACTTTTCTCCATGAAGAATTTAACAGGCTTTGTGATGTTTTGGCCTTTTTCTCTTAGATGGTTGCTGAAGTTCAAAGTAGAGTTAAGATTAACGCCTAGATAGGTACTTGATTTCATTGGTTACTTCTAGTAGATTGCCATTGTAATACCACCTTTTAACGTTTTGCCTTTGAGAGGAGCGTGAGAATACCATGACCTTCGATTTGTCCGTATTAATCTTTAATCCCCACCTGTTGCAGTAAGACGCTAATCGATTAATCATTAGTTGAAGATTTTCCGGTGATTCAGACAGTATTACAAGATCATCGGCATTAAATAAAAGATTTATAACCGAATTAGCTATCCTTATGCCTCCAGGTAGATCTTCAACAATCTTCAAAACGTCATTGCTTTACTCCAGTAGTCGTTTTAAACCAATCTGAGAACATTGCACCATCCCATACCGCTGCTTTTGTTCCATCGTACATTTCCTTAACTACACACAGGAATTTTGAAGAAATACCCAACTGCGAAAGCTTGTATAAAAGCTACGATTCACCCGATCGAAGGCCGTTTTGAAATATACAAAGAGAAAAATGTGGTCTGTTGTAGAATAATGCTTTCTAAAACCGGCTTGTAGTTTTGAAAGGATACTTTTCCTCTCCACCCATTTCTCAAGTCTCTCCACAAGAATACCGCAGAATATTTTGGCTAACGTGTTCATAAATGATATGCCTCGATAGTTTTCTACAATTTCAAAAGCGCCTTTTTTATGAATGGGGAAGATAACTGATTTTGTGAACGATGTGGGAATATCAACGTTAGCGAAGACCTTGTTATAAAATTTTAGCAAATAGTTCAAGTATGAGGGAGTTGCGTTCTGGTAAAATTAGTAGAGAATCCCATCTTCACCTGGTGTCTTTCCATTTTTCGCCTTCTTCATTAATGCTTCTATTTCTTCAAGTGTTATGGCCGAATCTAATGATTCGTCGAAGATTGATGGCTGAGCGTAGGAAAATAGAAGGTTTACTTCACTGTGTAGAAGATGTTTAAATGGATTGCAAGTGATTCAGCTGATAGCCCAGTACCTATTTTGTAGCTTGTTCCGTTAATAATTCTGGCAAATTTCCAAAATTCTTTCGAGTTTTTAGTTTGACCTAGAGTAAGTGCTTGGTTATTTTCAAACTCTATTTTCTTATGTAGACATACATTTTTGTAGTAAGTGTTGTAATCATTGGACCATTTTCTTAAATCAGGGTTATGTGAATTACGGGTGACTTTCAGAAGTGCAAATGATTTTTGGCGTGCTTTCAAACAGTCCTTATCAAACCATTGTTGTTTAAACGGTGAGCTCGTGTTTGGAATATTGATCGCTATAAAGCTTCGTATAAATTCTGTTAATTGATTAGCCATAACCTCAGTAGATTCGGTTGCCAATAAGTTCGTTTCAATTAAACTGTTCAAAGTACGCTTATAGGAGACTGATTCCTCATTCTTCCATTTAAGCCGCGGTAGTAATTTGAGATTAGAATGTCGGGGGGATGGTTCTCTTGCAATTTCTACTGTAATAAGCATATGATCCGAGAAGGTTTTACACTGCACTTTGAATTTTTTAATCTTTTCAATCCATTCGTTACTCGTAGTCAATAACTGATTGCCCTTGTCCTCCTATGAAGGTAAAGTAACCCTCTTCATCTCCTTCAGTACATCCATTTAGAACTACTAAGTCATAATTTGTATTAACAATTGTGATTGGAAGTGATTAAAAATAATCTTTCCGTCGGCTTTTTTTGGTCACTGTAGTTTTTGCAATGAAACAATTAAGTTACATTAGCTTTCCCGACGTTTCGGCAGGGGTTGCTGCCTTCTTCAGGGGAACTTTATTTGGACAACAAGAAAAAATATATTGTTTACATTATAATAACAATAATTGAAACAATACAAAATACACTCACTTTAATAAAACTGTGTTTAAATTTAAACTGACATTTAAAATTATTGTATCTAATAATTGTAATATTATTTACAAAAGTAAAGAAATAATCACTTCAAACGAAGTTTAGTCTATGGAATTTAAACAAGGAGTAAAGAAACTGAAAGAATACTGTGTTATGATGAGACAAGAGAACAATAGATGGCAGAGATGTTTTGGGTGTCTTGTTTTCTGTTCATGTTGTTGTTGTTGTTGATGATGTGTAATGTTTCTAGGGTGTATCGTTTCGAAACATGTTTCTCTGTCTGTAGGACTTTGACACCTTCAAAATCTGGAGAGTGGCCGTTTTCGATACTGTGGCTCGCCAGGGCTGTCTTTCCAGGATTGTTTGATTTGATATCCGATTTATGATTAGAAATTCGCTGTTTAAGAAATTGTTTTGTAGTTCCGATGTAACACTGGTTGCATGGTTCATTAGGTTTACCCTTACAATTTATTTTGTAAATGACATCAGTAACTTTATCCTTATCCGCTTTCGTTTTAAGTTTAGTGAAAAGGTGACTCAGAGTTTTATTTGATTTGAAGGCCAGGCGAACATCTGTTAGTTTTTGGTTTATCACTTCTTTTAAATTCTCAGTCAGTCTTGGGATGTAAACCATACTTTTGTAGTAACCATTATTCGGGTCTTTAGTGTCTTCGCTTGGAATTTTGCAATTGTGTTTCTGAAGTAGACCACGAATTATAGAATTTGGAAAACCATTGTCACTCAGGATTTTTTTGATTTTTTTCTCATTGGCAGAGTGAAATTGTTCGTCGCTGAGTGCGAAAACTTTACTGACGAGATTGGATGCAGTGTTCATAACTATGTGCCTCGCTTGGTTAGACCGAAAGTTGACTAATCTTCCCGATGCAGTATGTTTTTGGTACCAGTCAAACAATAGACGGTTGTTTTCACGATGGATTTTTACGTCCAAAAATGCTATTGACCTGTTATGTTCCATTTCCACAGTGAACTGGATTTTCGGGTGGAATCCGTTAAGGATCAGCTGCACTTTTTCAATGTTGCGTTTGTCCATCACGGCAAAAATGCCATCTACATACTTAGCAACAAAAGTAGGCCTTTCTTCCATTCCACTAAAACATTCATCTAGTACGTGATCAAGTACTAAATCTGCAATCGTGGGTGACAAAGGGTTGCCCATAGGCATGCCAAAAATTTGTTTGAAAATGTCATCTTTAAATTGT
Source organism: Melangyna quadrimaculata (assembly GCA_949320155.1). NCBI lineage: Eukaryota > Metazoa > Arthropoda > Insecta > Diptera > Syrphidae > Melangyna > Melangyna quadrimaculata. Next base: position 9,558,282 of record OX439485.1, on the reverse strand, counting down.
AGATAGTTATTTTCCTTGAGGCAGAAATCAAGGATTTCAAGAAATTTGTTCAGATTAATTCTAGTGTTTTCACTAATTATTTCCCATTTCTTTTTTATAAGGGTGATGGCTAGTTGTATGGGAATGTTTGTAAAAAGTGACACTGCATCATACGAAACTAAAACATCATTGTCTTTTAATTTTATTTTTTTAGCCTTCTCAACAAATTCATATGAATTAATAATCGAGTAGCTTGATTTTGCCGTCGCGCAAATTTTTTTTTAATTTGTATTAACTCCATCATAACGTAGCAATTTTTATTACATACGGTGTCTTTTGATTTCCTGATTGCATGATAAATCGCTGTTTGTGCGTTGCCAATCTCCGATTAATAACACAAGATTTGCATGGTGTTATGTAACTTCTCAAAATCGTGATCCCACTTGTTACAATTAATGTAACAAGGTAAAATGTACATATTGATTTGGTGAATGAGTTTTACTGCTATATTTTCCTCAATTGGCTCGAAATCGTACGTATTTGTTAATGATGATTTAATTCCATGTAAATTACCTCCACTTGTTTTTATTGCTTCAACCCATATATGGGCCAGCAGTTCGCTTGTTTACGGGCAGTGGTAATGGCAGCAGCAGCGTACGTCACGCCACTACTACCACTACGGTGGGCATTAGCCAACGAACCCGAAGAGAGACCCCCACGGCCAACGGCAGTGGAGCTGTTTTTCGCAGCAGCACTGCCAATGGTCGCGGGGGGTCCCCCCGAGCACGAAGGATTTGTACTACTGGCGGGGAGGACAAAGCCCTCTTCGCCAGCAGTAGCGTCTAGCTCACGAGCCGATTCACCCCCCACGGATGACTTATCAGTCTTTCCATGGATTGTGGTCGGCTCGCAAGACCTTCCGCACTTCGTTATACCAGGTTAGAGTCTATAAAATAGTTTTTAAATTTAATAATTTTTTCTTCGGTAACTTGAGTTTCATATAGAAAAAATATATGAAAATTTTTAACGTATTTAAAAAAAAATCTACAAATAACAGTTTATTATTTAATCCTGAGATATTTTAAGATAAAATCTTACAAAATATTATGATTATTAGGACTGACGGAATTTAATTCTCAATTTTTTTCAAATCTACTACAATTTGGTAGAATTCTGTGCTCTATTCCATTTGGGGTGCTGTCTATTTGTCATTAGCTTTGTTCAGTGACGTTGTTCCGAACAGTTTGGAACAGTTTAGAACAGAAAAGTACAAGTTTTTGCTGTTCAATGAGAATTTTCCGTTCTAAACTGTTCTGATTTGCTGTTCAGTGAGGCTGTTCCGAACAGTTTGGAACAGAATAGAACAGGATTTTCTGTTCTTACTTTTTAGGTAGAACAACTTAGAACAGGTTTGTGACAACTGTCAAAATCACTGCTGTCACTTGAAAGTTGATATTTTTTGGACAAATTTCGTGGCTCTTTGTCCTTTTACTTTGGAAACAAACAAATAAATATTTAAAAAACAACATTAATTAAATTACATTAAATTGTGTAGTTAAATAAATACTAATTCTAATTGTTTTTAATAAAAAGTATTTCTTGCTTATCCACCAAACTCGAATTTTTTTTTGACAATTACTTATGTCAGACAGCTGCCTGTTCTATCCTGTCTGATATTTCTGTTCTACTCTGTTCTGTTCTGTTCTAATCTGAAAAACCTCACTGAACAATCCTATTGACAGTTTGATTTCTCTGACATCTCCAAAGTTAAGATTACCAAACATATTTTGTAGTTCAGTTTCTCCATTAGTTTCTTTATATTTTAGATTATTGGTATCATTTAAATAAAAAATTTTATCACGAATAATTATAGTGTTATTTTTTATCTGTACTGCATCTGTTGTTTCTGTTCTGGTCACATTGCGATAACCCAGGAGGATTCGATGTTTAAGTTGTGCTTGTTTGCTAAGATCACGTTGAATAAATGCACCTGTGCCTTTAAGCTTAGAAGAGTTCTTCAACATTTTGGTTGCAGTTTCGTTCGATCCTGTGTTAAGCTTGATTATTTAGCTATTTTCGCTTATTTTTGTGGCCTCTGGCATGTGAAGATTTTGATTATCCAGCAAAAGTTTTGTTATTGATTGGATACGTTCCTGATCTGGGTCATTTGGAATAGAGAAAATAATGTTCTTTCCTTTGATTTCTCGACTTTGATGTTCCAGTTCCTCCTCCAGAAGTCGACAACGGTTTTCAAAGTGATGGGCCCTTTCTGTCAATTCGTGATTTTGCTGCCTCAAAAGGCTCAGCTCTATGTTTATCATGTTGATGTCTTCTTTCGTGGCCAAATTGGCGATGGCAAGGGGGAGTTCTTTTTGGAGTGACTTATCAATAATTGATTTAATTTGTTCGAAATCTGATTGCGACATAGACATGTTATTAGGCGTTTTTCTTTTTTAGTTCAGAGCAGAGCCTGAACTGTCAAACAGAAAATTGTGTTTCTTTTTTACCTCTGAACGTTCGGAGCTTCAAGTTTGTGTTTCTTTTTTCATTCTGAACATGATCTGAGCTTGTTCAGAGCGCGCTCTATGAGCTCAGAATAAAATAACTGAGCAGACCGAGTTGAATGCTGAACACAAGCATTTGACAGGTGAAATTGAAAAAAAAAGTGACAGCTTAGTGTTCAAGTGTGCTTCAAAAATAATTCTGAGCGCTCAGAACCAGAACAGGGATGTTCAGAGGATGTTCAGAGCATGCTCGATATGCTCGGATTCTGTTCAGAACTCTTTTCTGAGCTAAAAAAGAAAAACGCCTATTGTGGTGTTTAAATGTTCTTGACTTTCTGTTGTTTTTCGATGCCAAACTTGAATTTTCTTCCGGTGAAGTTTCTCCTACTTTTCTTTTACTAGTCATGTGACCAAATAGCGAAAAGTTTTCTTTCTTTCAGCAGCAGCTTAAAACTAATTTTACCTGCTGGTTTTATTGATTCGATTTGATAAACTGTTTAATACGTTCAAGTATAACTTCGTTTTAAATTTTATTTCTATGTTTAAAACACTTAAAATTGAAAATATTCACGAGCGATTTTGAATGTATATACTATTCACTTTAACAGCCGAGTTTTTTATTATTATTATTTTTTAAAGCTGCTATAAGTACAATAGCCTGTCCATTTGGATCACTTTTGACGGCCTTTGTTATGGACAAAATAGGACGCAAGCAGACATTTATAATTTTTAACATAATAGCAATTATCTCATGGGCAATGATGGCTCTGGCAGTTCAAATGAATCCTGAAACAGTTTTCATTCAGCTTATGGTATCAAGATGTTTAATTGGCGTAGCTATGGGAATGGGAAGTTCACCGCCGGGTGTATATGGAGCGGAAATCAGTTTGCCAAAAGTTCGAAGTAGATTGATATTGGGATCGTCACTGGCGATAGCCAGTGGTGTTTTGGCTATCTATCTTTTGGGTTATTTTATAAGGGTGAGTTGTTCTTCGATTTACTTAATTTAACGAAAATCATTTAATGTATTTTTCCAGAGTGATTGGCATCTTTTGGCGATGGTTTTGTTAGGTTTTCAAGTCGTTTGCCTTCTTCTTATGATTCCAGTTATCGAGACTCCCAGTTGGCTGTTATCGAAAGGAAGAACTCAAGAAGCTAAGGCATCCCTGGCATACTTCAGAGGTCTTGAAGCTCGTAGGTAGCTAACTGACTTGGCATAACAGAACTACGAAATTTACATTTTCTAATTTTCATCCTTAGATGAAACCCATGAGGAAGTTGATACTGAATTTGAACTCCTAATGAAATCTATCAATTCCGGACAGAATGAGGGGAAAATACCATTTATAAAGTCTCTTCGTCTTCCTGAAGTCTATAAGCCTCTTCTTATCATGTGCGGTATTTTCTTCTGTCAGCAGTTTTCTGGAATCTATGTAGTTGTTGTGTATGCCGTTCAAATTGCTTCCGAAGCTGGTTCTGAAATCGACCCAATGCTATGTGCAGTGTTTATAGGCCTTGCAAGAGTCTTAACAACATGCCTTTTAGGATTTATATTGGAAAAAATGGGTCGGCGGCAAGCTGCCATGATTTCAGCTTCCGGAATGTCTGCATGCATGTTCCTACTTGCCAGTGCGAAACATCTTCAAATATCTTATTTTGCTGCATCACTTATGATCCTCTACATCGTTTTCTGCGCTCTTGGTCTTTGGACTTTGCCTTTTTTTATTGCATCCGAAGTGTTTCCGCAGAAAGCTCGTGGTGCATGTTCTGGTGTTATAGGATTCTTTGCATATACGATGGCGTTTTTAATTATCAAAGCACATCCATATTTAGTGGATTGGATTGGTTATAGTAATGTGCTGATATTTTATGCATTTGTTTCACTGTTTTCAGTGTTGTATGTATATGTTTTCTTGCCTGAGACAAAGGGAAAAACTTTACAAGAGATCGAGGAGTACTTTCGGACTGGAAAACAAGGAGTTCGACAAAGAGCAATGGAAATAGAAATGCAAGAATCATTTGTGAAAACAAAAGCGTAGTCATAGTAGGAAAACGTTTTGTATTTTTTTTTTTAAGATATTTAACGCTGTGATAAAAAATAACCAAGGTATAGCACTGATTAAATTTTTGTTTTGTCAACTTTGAGCTGATGGCATAAATAAATTACATATAACAATTTAGTTTTAAGTTAATTACGTCATTTTTGATATGTTTACATTTTGGTACGCTTATTTTTGTTATGATGTATGAAAAAATAAATATGACTCTAAGATGATGTATGCATTCCGGTTTGTTTAGTAAAGGTACTTAAATCTATGAAGTAAGAACACATTTGTTAAGAAACGTTGGAGTGCAATCGAGCGGTTTGAAAAAGAAACACACTAATTTTAATGAAGACTTTGCGTGCGAAACTGAAAGCATCTAGCTAGGGACAGAGCTGGCTGGGAGGCTTGTTGGTTGAGGCCCTGGTCCACAGCGCCCCCATAAGTTAGTAAGTAAGTAAGTTTCAAGACTTAGAAAATGTGGCTAAGCATTGTGGACTTAACAACGTTTAAAAGCCTTAATAATTTTTACTTGTACTTGCTCTAATTGTGTTATGTATTAATTGTTTGTATGTACCTACAATTTAAGAATGCAATATTGTTTGTAGGTATAGGTAGGTACTCTTAAGGAATATTGGTTTTCCAAATTTGAACAAAAGATATTAGCGCAGCCATTTACGAGATATAGGAGAAAACCGCAAGTTAACACAATTTTCTGACAAGAAACGTTCGTTAAGTGAATTTTTTGACAAAAACCTGATCTGCCGACCTTTCCAGCACATCGAGGAAGGCGCTAGAGCCTAAGTGGTTGGAGGGATTTTCTTCAAATTTGGTCTAATCTAGAACGGGTAGCTGCCATCATATAACGATTTCAGTTATATCATTGTATATGAAAACTATAGTATTCTCTTGGAGTCGTTTTAATTTTCGCTGGATTTGGACGGCTGGTACCGCATGTGTTTGCAACATGTTGTATGATTTTGACAGCGTAGACATTAATTTTTAGAAAGAGTAAGTCTTAGATCTCGACTTTCAAATTTGTTTCCTCAACAAAAAGTGTTGAGAGAAGTTGGTGGATTTTGACACTACGTGACTTAGTATTCGGCGCTTCTGATGATATTACTATAGTTTTCATATACAATGGTTCTATCAAAATTTCTCAAAAACTGCTTTTACGATTTTGATTGAACTTTGTATGTGTAATCTCTAGAGCATGTTTTAATACTGCTTGAAACCAGGTTTTTACCAAAAAAATGCGAATCAACTGTCGTATAATTTTGGATAATGGTACATACTTTTAGGTTAGTCAACAAAAATTTTATTTTAAAGGACAGTGCCCAAAAAGAACCAAGAGTCGATAAGAAAAAGTTATATATGGTTTGAAAGGGCATTGACTGTAGATATCAAATATGAAATTATTTTCTACAAAAGTTATCCCGGGACTGGCTATGACATTTTATTTATTTTTAATAGCAAGGTGTTTTTCATATAAATACAACAATGTTGAGGGCAGTACAGAAAAGAACAGGTATTGATTAAAAAACACACCTACATATCTACTCAGCACTACTTGGTAATCCGCAAAAGTTTCGTAAAACAAAGTTTCTAATAAGACAAGGGTTCGAAAACGATTTTTCGAAAAAAAAATGATTTTGCTCAAAAATACAAAGTGCGGAAAAACAAATTGTTGCAAGCGTGGCGGAGGCTATATTTTTTTTGGAATTTGAGGTAGCAACAGTATAGGAAGCTAAAGGATGAAATACATATGCCTTGAATGTTGCATTCTATTAATGCGAAAATGTGTAAACTTTTACAAATTGGTATATTACTAGTCTCGTCAATATATAAAAAGTACTCTTATCCAAGAAATCAATTAAAAAATTCCGGAATAAATTATGAAAACAAACTACCTTTAAAAACAAAATTCTTAGTTTTCCCGTTTTCGTTTTCATTTCGGAGTTTTAAAGATACTAAGTAAAGAAAAGGCAGGTCTAAATTATTCATTAGTATAACAGTATGCGAATGATTTATAAGTTGTTCTTAATTCTTACGCACATACCTACTATTTCTTTAAACTGTTGCCCGGCATCCTTTTTTCGAAATTGTTGAGTAACGGTATGAATGAAGACAGAATCATCTTGTGGCTGCTGATTCTAGTGATTTGTGGTGAACCTATTTAACAAGATGAACACAATATGAAGATGTGCCACTTTTTACTTTTTTTACATGAAGAAACACTGTGTTTTTAAGTCCCGGGGACAACTTTTTAAGAAAATGATTCCATATTTGTTATCTACAATTAATGTCATTTCAAACTATGTATGACTTCGCTTAATCGACACTGGGTTTTTCGCCCATACATTTTTGGGCATTCGCCTTTGACAAATAATTATTTTTTTTTGGAACAAATAAAATTAAAGAAAAAAAGTATTTGTTTTTTACTCTTTTATTTTTGACTTTTTCACATTTTCTTGTTTTTTTTTGTTTTGTAAAAAAATGTCTTATCTAATTTTATTTTTAAAATTTTCTCGCTAACGTTATAAAAATGCTATCGAACCAATAATGTACACCGTCAATGTCTAGCTACATTGTAGTTGTTAACAACAAGAACAAGTTCGTCCGATGCACCCGTGCATTTAATTAAAAAAGAACTTTGAATACTAAAATTTTGTATTGGAAATTGGGGAAATCATAATTATTGTATATATATATAATATGTTGACTGAAGTGGACTCCAGTGCTCGGCCCGAGTACGATAACTTTGGCGACAAACATTAATAACCGTTTTTTGTAGAAGAGTCAAAACAATCATTTTTTTCTATTCTATCTCACCCTGGTTAGGGGAGATAGGGGCATTTTAGAAAAAAATTACTTTACATGAAAAAAAACATTAAAAAACAACGGCAACACCTACAATGAAGTACTATAATGGTTTTGAAAGCCAGAAATCTGTTTTTTAATCGTGAAGTTAAATTGAATTATTCATGCGAATAGTTTTTGAAAAATTTGCATGCAAACTCAAATGTTTGATACAAAAAAGTTTAGACAAAAACAAAGTGCTTAATTGGATTCTAGTGGTCAATGCTTATATTAATTCTGAATCGAACACAAAAAACCGAATGGTTTTATGTCTTCAATTTTTGAGAAAATTGAAAATTACTAGAAGTACTTTTTTATAAAATTTTTAATTTTTTTGCTTGATTACATAACTAGAGTATGCTAGTATGCCGGCGGCGCGGTGTGGCGTATAAACAGTGAGGTATGTCGCCCAAGAATTTTGAATGTAAATTGTTTTTTGTAAAAATTGAGGGATCTTTCCTCAATTTTAGGCGATTTTTCCAAACCAAATTTCAACGGAATTTGTTGTCAATAGTGTTCTTTAACAAGACAAGACTTTTTCAAATCCCTTTTTGGGGCCTCTTGCCCGTTTAATTATGAGGTTTACAGTATTTTTTTCAAAATAAAAAATATTAACACAAATAACTTGGTTGAAACAAAAAATAAAATAACAAGTTTCTGGCTTTCAGAAAACCTATAATTTTAGTGTTGTTAGTGTTGCCGTTGTTTAATTTTTTTTTGTTATTTAAAGTCATTTTGTAGAAAATTGTCCCTCCATTCTAAACGGAGTGATATTATATCACGGCGCGTAATAAAAAATGATAGTATTAATCCCCTCTATAAAAATCCGTTATTATTTTGCTGCGTCGTAGTTATAGTACTCCCCCACATTAATTCTCAAAGTGAGATCACTGTTTATACCAACAAATTATAAAAATGTTCTCAAACACTGGAAGACATAAAGCTATTCGGTTTTTTGTGTTCGAGTAAGAATTGATATAAGCATTGACTACTAAAAGCCAATTTAGCACTTCGCTTCACAATTAAAAACATAAAAAAACTGATCAAAATTTTGAATAATTTAGCTTAAATTAAGAATGAATGAACATATTCATGGCTTTCAAAACCGTTAAATTACTTCATTGTAAGTGTTGCCGTTGTTTTTTTAATATTTTGTTTTCCATTTTAAGTCATAGGCAAATTGAATGACAAGAAGTGTCACTCTGAGCTATTATTTATATTGATTTAATGGTGAATTCACAATAACTATTTTGATGTGTTATACACACTTAATTTTTATAAATAATATTTAACTATATTAAATACAAAATAATAGGTGAATAATTAGTGAGCCAAACAACCGGTATTATTAAAACATTTTTATCTTTTTTATTATTAAATATCAGTATGAGGTTAATATTCAGTAAGTCAAGGTGTCAAGGTAAGTGTTTCAGTCTAAAAACTATGGCCACCGACAACAGTAATAATAATTCTATTTTGCAGTATAAGTATGTACTTAATATTATTTTTTTGTGTGTTCCCTTGTAAAATTTTTAAAAACCTGTTCACAGAAAACAAGGTGCGAAGTGTGACTGCAAAGGAGTCTCTTCGGTCAGTTCGTCATCAAAAGTCTACTCATTCAGTACTAGTTTTTAGTTTATTTCACTTAACAAAATGCATGTTGAATCAAATTGCAAATAACATAAATAAAAAAATAACATTTTGAATAAATTTTCACATTATAATATTATTGGAAAATGAAGAAAATGTGTTAGATATATATAATGATTGTTGTTAAATTTTTGTTGCAAATTTTATTTTATCAAATGTGCAGTGATTTATATTGTTCAAAATTTCTTTTTATTAATGAAGTTAAATGAAATCCAATAATATTTGTTTTTTTGCTAAATATGATTGACGAATAAAATGTTTTAATACACATAAGTAATATGGTAATGATATCATAAAAACTGATTGAGGTGTATAAAATTATAGATTGATTTTATTGATTGAATGAGGTGAGTTAAAACGTTTACTGTATCTGATTAGCTGATTTTCAAGACAAGAATTTTTAGAAATTGTATGCACCAGTAGGTACAGTGTCTATAAATAATCGTGATTAATAATGCTATCAGTTTAAAATATTGTATCTTCTGTATTCTAAAAAAAAAACATAGTTTTTTGAATCACTGGTTTCACTTGGTATATTTACCTTACTAGAAACCCTTTTTTTTGCAAAGCTAAACCTATTATGATCAAATATTGTAAGCATATAATAACTGTGCCAACCCTTGTCTTGTTGGTTATAGAAATAATATTTGAACACAAATATTTTCTTTATAAAATTATACATAAGTCAAAAAACAATTAATGTACATAGTTGTTGTAGAAAATCAAGCAATAATTATTTATTTTGCTATTAATAATCAATTTTCATTTTTAGTTTTTTATTCAGCCCTATTGTGAGTTCCACGGGAAGAAAAACCGCCTGGAAACAATAAATTTCACTCAAAACCAAAACAGCAAAACGAAAGTTTTTATACAAAAATTGACACAAACGAAATCAAAGACGAACATTTTTGTTCTCTTTTTTTTCAGCAGAACTCCGAATTTTAATTTTCGCTATCAAACAGATAGCGAAAATTGAAAATTTTAGTAGATTACTAAAGACAAGTCTCCACTTTTCCGCACACAATTTATTGTCCGGAACATTATTGGTCGTGAAAATTTGAGGTTTTTAATTTTTGTTGGTCTGGTTGCATGGTCTTCTCAAGAAGAGAGAAATAGAAAATAAGCCACACCAGAACCCTTAACAGAACTGTATTCCCATACAAATTAAAGAATGAAAAAGAACCGACAGATATTTTCTCTATGAAAAATTTGAAACGTCTTTCGATTTAATTTATTTTTTTTCACATCTGATAGAGCTCTCCATAAATATTTTTCGTAGCCTTTTTATTTATGTTTTCGCTGTTGATGTCGAGAACACAGACATTTTTCGTTGCGCTTCAGCTGCGTACTAGGCTTTATTGTGAGTTTCGGGCGAAAAATGTTACCTGTTCGTAAAAATTCCCTTATAATTGCACTATTGACAGCATTTTTTTCGTTTGAAATATGTCATGTTACTTACAGCAAGATTTCCATTTAATTTTTGGTGGCGAGCAAGGCCACACTTGTTGAAAAATGGAGGGTGAAACTTGCAATAGCTTTTAAAAATCCGGGCGCACAAAAATTTTCGGGCGAAATGTTTTCGGGTTGAAACTCGCAATAGAGCTGATTGTTCCGAATTCAAACTGTGTGGGAGGAACATTGTTCAATTAATTTAGTTGCTGTTTTTATTTTTATTTGTTGGACGTATACCTATTAGTATACCTTCTCATTTTTCACATTGTTTTATTCATGGAAGAACTCGGGAAACTTTCCAGCTTTTTTTTTGAATTGTAAGAAGTTGGAATTAGAAAAAAAAAAAAATTCTAATATTAAATAAAGTACATATGTACATAGATATCATTTTGCCAAAAAAAAAATTGACTTTTTCCGTTGCTTTTTAAATCTTTTTTAATTTCCTACACTTAAAAAGAAAACATCAATCGCAGCTGAGGTTCAAAACGAAATCCTGATGCATCTCCACTAGGTATAAATGATTAATATTTGCGTATGGTTTTGAGCAATGTACAGTATATCATAACATGTAGTTCTTTTACGATTATTTCAAAGACCACAAACAAATCTGAACAATATTTGATGTCAAGTCAAAGACTCTATGTACATTTAATATGAAACATCCAAAAAGTACCATCCCTTATAAAGAATGGGACATTAATTAACAAAACTTGTGTGAAAGAAGACAAATTCGTATTCGTACACCAAATGGTTTCTGGGATACTAAAGGAAATTAACACGATTTCAACATTTTGATGCATACAACTTATTCTGTATGACATGTTCTAGTCTATTTAGAAACGATTTTGGAATTTTTTTGGCGTTTCTATTGCAATTTTACCACATTTCTTAACAACTCCCTTTTTAACACTTGCATTTGTAATGGTCACTTTTCAGAGTGTCTAGTATTAATTACCCTAACATGGTGAGGCTTCTATTACTTTTGGACAGTTGTAAACAAGCAAAATGCAAGTAAAATCACTTGAGCAATATATAACTGTTTGAAAAAAACGCATAGATATCGGCGAAATTAATACAAACTCATCGAGCGAATTGTCAAAACTTGTAATGAAGTTACTTCTGGTACTTTGCAATGACGTTTAAAATTCAACTTTCAAAAATGTTTACATTAGTTAACAGAAGAGATGCCCGATAAAATTAATAATAAGTTCTATAAACAGAGTAAGTAGTACAGTCAACGAAGGAATTTTGCTTGCAAAAAATAAGGCCCTCTGGATTATTTTTTATATGGTAGGGGTAACCTACAGGTATTACATACCCAAAGTGCCCAGCCCAGGGCCGCGAGCTAATCTGAGGAGGGGGGGTTAAAGGTACCCCTCTTTAGATGTTCGTGAATATTGGCACAACCTAACATGTTAGATGAAAAGTCTATACATCTTAATTAGAGACAATTAAATTGTCTATAAAATGATGTATTCACATTTTTTCTAGAGTCAATAATAAAGGAGATGCGGGGGGTAGAAAAGTCAACAAATCTGAAAAACCTGTTATTGTCTTAGATATTGAATGTTTTCTGACCAACTTACCTGGAAGAAAGAAAAAGGGTTAATACACATTCATTCACTGTTATTTCATCATGTCGTGGGGCTAAGAGAGAGGTTTTAATTTCCTTTTTTTTCCATATATCCGAAAATATACGAAAAAGTAAATGTATACTAAATTAGGCAAAATTTAATTAGCAAGAGTTGTTTTCATATGGCGCCAAAAAATTATAACGTTTTTTTTTAAAGGTACACAATACAAAATTTGTTGGCCATAGAGGGGGGTTCTTTCTCCCCCCTTTAGAGAGGAGGGGCATTTTTTAAAAAATAATATTAAAAAACAACGGCAACACTTACAACAAACAAATGTACCTTTTTTGAAAGCCAGAACTACGTTCTTTTATTTTATTTTCAAATCATGTTATTGATGTCCATAATTTTTGTCAAATTTTTCATAATTTTTGTCAAAAAATTGAAAATTTTGTTTTTGATTTTTCTATTTAAACTGGGAAATAAGATGCTGAATTGGCTTTTATTATTCACTACACCTAATAACTCTTAATTGAAAACTAAATGGTTCTATGTCTCCTAGTTTTTGAGAAAATTTGAAGTTGCGACGACAATTTTTTTGATGTTTTTTTGTTTAATTTTTATTATTATTATAGTAGTATGTGATAGTAGTGTTTCTTTGAGCATGAGGTTAAAGACTGAATAAATTCTTTGAACCTGCGAAGCAAGCCACCCACGGTACTGTGTGAGTGATAGAGCTGACCCTAAGGTACAACATACTCAAAGTCCCCAGACCAGGCCACAGTCTTTAGGCAGGAGAGGTGGGTAAATGTCCCCTTCTGTAGTTTTTCTTCAATATTTGAAAAACTAAGCGTAATAGAGGCAAAGTCAATATGACAAAGTGAAAGAATATTAAATTCCCTACAAAGCATTTTGCCTGTCTACAATTGTCCAAAATTAATGAAAGCTTCACCATTTTAAGCAGGTATAAGTCCTTTAAAGGATTTATTGAGCCATTTACACAAGCGACATTGGAAAGTGGCCATTCAAAATGCAAAAGTGTTGGAAAAGAAGTTTTAAGGAAATGTGGTAAAATTTCAATAGAAACGTCAAATAAATTTTCAAAATCCTTGCTAAATAGACTAGAACATGGCATACAAAATAAGTTGTTTGCATCAAAATGTTGAGATTGTGTTAATTTTCTTTAAGTATCCCAGAAATCACTTGGAGTTCGAATACGAATTTGTGTCCTTAAACACAAGTTTTTGGAATTTTGCTTGACAATGTAACCGTTTTTTGCACTTTTTTGACATTTTTATCAATAATGCATTCGGCCCTAGAAGTTGAAAGCTTGGATTTATCATTAGGACAACATCGTAGAAACAGCCAATAAATCAAAAATCTGCTATGTTCAACGCTTGGTATTATTTTCACGTTTACTGTGCTAATTTTGAAAACTTTTGTTTTTGCTAAATTTACTCTAGTATTGCAGATTTTTACCAATAACTTGCTATTGACTCTAGATATAATAAAAAGTAATACCATTTTGAAATCTGCATTTAACGCGCATATTTTTAAAATAGTTGGCCACTCAGGTATTCATGCATTTTTTTATACCAGCTATGATTTAACTTTTTCAAAAATTATTTGTTTTCACATTTTGCATTGAAATTCAATGTTAAATAATTTTTTTCTCTAAGAAGTCCAAGAGTTATAATAATTTTTTTTCTACTTATGTGTTGGCACAAGTAATGTAAAATATTCCTGCAACAAAAAATGATGGAACTCATTCACTTGTAGTCGTGGTATTCAAAAATGTAAAGTAAGAAAAAAATTATGCACTGAACAAAAAAATGCATATAACTTTTCTTGTGGTTCGGATAGAACTTTTTTTTATCAGTTTTCAGGACGGTCATAAAGTCTACTATGCGGCATTTCAGGGTTATCCATTACTTACGGGACACCCTGTATATGCCCCCTTCTTGATGACGGATGGTACTTTTTTAGTGTTTTTATATTAAATGTACATAACATCTTTGATTTGACATCAAATATTGTTCGGATTTGTTTGTGGTCTTTGAAATAATTAGAATAACAACTGCATGTTGTCTACTGTATGAATATGAGCCTCTAAAGCCAAAAAACCAATGGGATGAAGTCTTCTAATGATGAACTCAAGAGTTTTCAAAATGACGAAACTTACATAACTTCCGGTTCAAGCCAACCCAGAAAATCTATTCCAATTGGCGACCAAAGAAAAGCAATTCTTCGACAAGTAAGTAAATCTACAAATCAGACCGCTTTCACACAAGGAAACGAGTTGCCAGAAACTAGCTAGTTTGTTGGCGAGAAGGGTGTGAAGGGACATTTTTTCACTGCACTAATGCCCTTCTCGCCTACGAACTGAAAATTGCTGGCAACTCAGTTTCCTTGTGTGAAAGCGGTCTAAGAAAGAGAACCAATCAACCGACGTTATAATTGTATGTATGTTACAAAATAATTCATAGGAGTTCATGGTCTTTCTTATGAATTTTGGATTGCTAACTGATGGAATAAGCCTAGCATTGCCATCTGTAACGTTAGATCAGCTTACAAATCCCGCTGAGGATGTACATCTGAACAAATCACAGGCGTCCTGGTATGGTAAGATATATCAGAAAGTCCCCATATTTTCGCGGGAATCTTTTAACTTGAACTGCTATGTTTTTAGCTTCATGCAGTTCTTTGAATTGTCCCTTAGGAGCTTTAATGTGCGCTTTTCTGATTGACAAATATGGAAGAAAAAGCACACTCATTGTGAGCAACATTTTAGGCGTTCTTTCATGGGCCTTGATGGCTTTCCCAATGAAAGCCTTCGATTCTGATGCAGTGTTTCTCCAGTTGATGGCTTCCAGAGTAATAACTGGATTTGTCAAGGGCCTTGGTGGTTCAGCTGCTGCTATTTATGGAGCAGAAATATGTTTACCGACAATAAGAGGTAGACTTAAAATGGCAGTTTCAATGGTGATGTCTTTTGGAGTTTTATTCATATATGTTTTGGGATATTTTATAAGAGTATGAGGATTTAATTTGGTACCTATTCATTAACCTTTATAATATAATGTTTTTTTCTTTCTTTAAGAACGACTGGAGAACTTTATGTATGATCCTGTTGGGATATCAGGTGATTAGCTTATTATCCTTGATAACAGTAAGAGAATCTCCAAGTTGGCTTATGTCAAAAGGGTAACTTGAAGAGTCTAAGGCTTCGTTGTCATTCATGAGGGGCCTTAAGTCGGGTAAGGTTCAATTGGTGTGTTATATACCTATGTATACCTGTTTTTATTTATCATAAAACAATCTTACAGATGAAACTCACAAGGAAGTTGAAGCTGAATTCCTTCTACTAAGAAATAAATTTGAACTAAAATGTGATGAGAGGAGAGATCATTTTGGAGATCTCTCCGTCTGCCAGAAGTCTACAAACCACTCATACTGGCCTTTATCTTTTACATCCTCAAGCAGTTTGCAGGAACCTTTGTTGTCATCGTGTATGCGGTCCAAATACTAACCAAATCCGGGATACATATAGATCCGTTTCTATGCGGAGTTTACTTAGGCATCGCTAGGTTTTGTGAAGCAACTTTTGTTATGACCTGGGAGTTGGAGAAATGGACTCGCCGTCAAGTTGGTATTTTCTCAGGTCTCAGCATGGCTTTTTGTATATTCCTTCTTCCTGGATCGAACTGGTTTAGTTGGTTGCAAATGCCATTTCTTTCTGCAGCCGCCATGATAGCGTTTGTAATTACAAGCGCCGGAATTTAAACACTGCCATTTGTTATATGTTCAGAATTCTTTCCACAAAATGTTCGAGGTGCTTGTTGTGGAATAACTGATGGTTTCGCGTATTTTATGTCATTTGTTGCTATAAAAGTGTTTCCATCGATGACAGATGTCATTGGGATGGAAAATGTGTTCGCGTTCTATGATATATTTGGATTTGTGACAGCTTTGTTTATGTATTTGTATGTTACAGAAACAAAAGATAAAACAGTACTGGAAATATAAGAATATTTTCGTAGAGGAAATAAAAAAACTGGAATCAAGCACAACACTGATGATGAAATAAAGGAGTCATTTTTTAAAACTAAATCTTGATGTAATTCGAGAATTGGAAAGGGATTATAAATACATTGTACTTTTTTTATTTATTAAATGCAATTAAAACCAAATTGAGAACGTCCTTCATTTCCTAGCAGCCTGTCCTATTTTGAAAGAAATACGCCGACTTTATTTTAATAAGTGTTTTCTGACTTTCGACGAATGTGTCAGCGTTCTGAATGGAGTATTAGGATGGAAGTTGCTGGTACAATATTTGTCACACGCAAAGAACTACCGAGGCACATATTTGAACCTATCGTAAGTAATACACATAATATAATTTTTGTTTTTGCTAAACTAAAAGCCCATTTTCAAAAATGTAATAATATGCCACCATTTTTTATTTTGTTTTGGCTAATCTAAAAGCCTATTTTTCTTAAATGTAATAACTTACACCCATTTTTTGATTAAGCTAAGCTAAAAGCCTTTTTATCAAAGATTGCAGTTCTTTAAACTCTAAAATATTAATATTTAATAATAGTAATATTTAATTTTTTATTATAAATTTTACTTTATAAAAGCAAAAAAAAAGGTAAATTATGTTTTTCTTTTTAAATTATATCATGATCTTATTTTTAAATACCTTCTTTGATAACAAAAGCAATATTTAAACTTTATAAATTTTTGTAAACATTTTGCTAATTTCTCCTTTTAAAACAAAAGTATGGGCGTGTTCGTAAACGCAGAAATCTGCGACAGATCTGCCGCTTGTGTTTATTTTTCTTCTGCCCACGATTTTGAAATTTGGTGCGATATATTGTGGTATGAGCTGTGTGGCATGGCACACCATCCTGCACGAACCAGAGGTTGTCCGAATCCATGTCTTTATTTTAAGTAAAAAAAAAGTTGGTTAACATGGCTCTGTAACGATCATTGTTGACCGAAACGTTGTTCCCAGTCTCATTTTCGAAGAAAAATGGTCGAATGATGACCCACCCTCTAGCTATGTAAATGTTTTCCTGTTTTAATTTCAATTTTTTTTCAGTAGAATGTTATTTTTTCTGCACAAACTGCCCGACGCCGACTTGATTTCTGCGTACTTTTGATGTTTACGAACGTAATTTGTTTTGCAGGCCTACTGAAGTCAGATTTCAATTTTTGTTACGAAACCAAACTTTGCAGATCTAAGTTAGTCAGACGATTACGAGTTCGCCCTATCTTTAACAATTGTACTATTTTATAAATTTATTTTAAATTATTTGTATTTAATTATTTGTATAAAATTAAATATTGTAAACTCTTAAAGTAAAAAATATTAAGAAACAGCAGACGTCTTATAGTCATGCTCTAATAGCTTTATACAAAAATGTATACATATGAGTGTATTATTATTTTTAAATCATCAATAAAGATCTATCTAATCTATTCTAATCTAAATTATTTATTAAATCATTTTGAGGTAGTTAGATTAGATATAATTTTAGAATTACGAAGTTAACACTAACTAAGGGAGTTTAACCAGACAATATCACTTAGGCCGTGTGTGAATTGGGTTAAAATGTTGGTTAAATTTTCTACCACGATTAAAATTTGACGTTTGGTTTGAGGTGGGATCGAATTAAGCTTTTTGCTTTGTGAATTGCGTTAAAAGGGATTTATTAAAACACTATTTTGGCTGAAATTCCTTTAAATTATAAATAACTCTTTCTTGAACACATTTTAACCTGCTCTACAGCCGCATAAATTTTAACCCCTTTTATTCACCACGCTAGTGTTAAAATTTAACCAAGATAGAATATTTAACCAACATTTTAACCCAATTCACACACGGCCTAAGTGATATTGTCTGGTTAAACTCACCACATGAAAAAAAATTCTAATTGGAAGCCGCACTAGAATCCCACGGTTTGAAATTTGTAAATTCGGATATCCATCATCCACCCCTTCAAAAGGATTCGCTCCTGACATCAGACTTCTCACTTTTGTGCACAAAGCTGAATCTTCAAACATACCAAAACCTTCGCCTGCCGAATATATTTTATACTATTTACTTAAAAAAAACAATTATTGCTTATAGTTAGGGCGTTAAGGCCATATTTTAGGTCAAACCTTACACTTCATTCTGAGGAAGTGAGCTTTGGTACACTAAGGCCTGATTTATTCACTCAAACTTTAATATAACTTTGGGATTTTTATAGTCAACTTGAGAAATAGTTTTTATTCACTCTAAGTCTAAGTTGATGTTTTCAACTTTTGGTTTTCTACTCTAGAGTTGATGAACTTTGGATCTCTCAATTCCCCGAAATAGTAGAAGTTAGCAAGCAAAATTGGGATTTTTTTTCATTTCTGTCTATTCATTCATGCTATTCAGTTCTCGAACGATCACCGAAATCAAGCATTGTCGGGTGAGTTAGTACTAAGATGGAGGACCGCATGAGTTTTTTTGGTTTCATATTTTTTTTTTTTTATAATTGAAATTTGTTTATAACATCGATCCATTCAAGATTCCATTTCACAATAAC
The DNA here is from genome assembly GCA_949320155.1 of Melangyna quadrimaculata. Classification (NCBI taxonomy): domain Eukaryota; kingdom Metazoa; phylum Arthropoda; class Insecta; order Diptera; family Syrphidae; genus Melangyna; species Melangyna quadrimaculata. The sequence goes on along the minus strand of OX439485.1, from coordinate 9,539,644 downwards.
AGTTTTTACGTTTCATGAAGTTGTTGTGTTGTTGATCTTTGTTTGGCTTTTCCTGTTTGACCCTGCATTATTCTTCTTTGTGAAAATTTATGTTTTTTTATTCCTTTAAAATACACTTAAAGAAAACAAAATAGAAGGAACAAATTATAGTGTGTAAAAACTCACCTTTTATTGCTTTGCTTTAATAATCAAACTTGTACTTAACCCGTTTGTATAGCTTTCAATTTTTATTTATTCTTTTGATTCCGCACTTCACATGGAATGAAAATTCTAGTGTAAAACAAAAGTTGAGACCGACGTCTTGTGCGTCATGTGTTACAAATATCCCAAGGATATCTTAGAAACTGCAGTTTGGTCAACTTTTGAATTTCAACTCTGGAGTTCAGATTCTAAATAGTGAATAAAAGTATTTTTTCAACTTTCAGTTCAACTACGGATTTGAAGTCAACTTGTAAGTTGGCCAACTTTGGAGTTTTCAGCAAGTTGAGCAATAGTGAATAAATTCAGTCCACATCCGAAATTTACTTTTAAGAACTGGCAGACTGGAGATATAATGGTTGCCTCATTACCAAGTTAAAACAACGAAATTGCACATAAATTCCTATAAATCTAGAACCAAACATCAGACGCAAGACGTGCAATCTCATTGCATTCAGTATACCAAAGCTCATCATGTCACGATGAAGTGAAGGTTGATGCCCCTAACGCCCTAACTATCACGAATCATAAAAAAAAACTATTTCAAATAAAATTGGCAAGAAATTTGTTTCGAGGAAAATGACAGATGCCATATGCGTTTAGCAAACTACTAAAAGTTAAAGAAGCCATTTTGTGATTTTAACTTTAGTAAGTTGTTAGGAGATAGTAAGTGGCTAAAATCGTTTAAAATTAACAAAATCTTCTTTTGAACTTAGTAACTTACTGACTGACTTATGACTTTTAACATTTTACTAAATCGTTTAAAATTTTGCGCATTGTTTTTATTTTTGCCTCATCACTACCTCACCAACACATGTTTTAAAGTACTTAGAACAGATGTACCTAAATATGAACGTCTATTTTCCTTACCCAATTAGTTTAAACAAAACTTCATAGAAATTTTAATGAATGAACATAAATGACTTTATCTTTCTTGGATAAATATTCCAGCCAGTAGCCATATTTTAAAGATGTAAATAATAATTATTTCAGTACTATTTTTAAACTAAGGCTGAACGAACTTTATTGCGATTAAAACAAATAATAAATCTCAAGTGTATGGAAATTAACAGTTTTATTTATTACACTGCACTGCATAAGTAGTAGGGTAAATGCACTAGTATCCGGACAGTGCAAGTGTCCGGACACTTGGTCATTTATTTGAGAAAAATAGGCATATGATACAATAACGGTATGATATAAGTATCAAAATACAATCTTTTATATATTTAACAAATGTTTGCAAAGTTTTATGTACCTACATTAACGCAGCACTGTAAGAGTTATGCTTCTTTTCAGTTTTGCAGGTATAAGAGAAACATTAAAATGTCATTTTGAGTCTAAAAAAAAAGTGGGAGCGTTTAAAAGATTTAAGTATTTTATGCAGCCTTAATTAATTTATCCTAATAGAAAGTAACTAATTTGCTTTAAAATATAATAGATTTTATTATTTGAACCATAAAAGGTAATAAAACTTAAGTTTTTGTCAAAATATTTGGTGTCCGGGTACTGAAACAAATTTTGTTCTTCATTTTCAGTTTCCGGAAAGAGTGTCCCGATACTGAAAATAAGAAAAAAATATTAAATGTATGTTTTGTTGACCTTAAATGAAAGGTTCGTATATTCTACATGTTTTAATAAGAGAGAATTGTATTTTTCTCACGAATTTTTAGTATTCGGACAGGGTTTTTTGAATGAGAAATCGGCTGTCCGGATACTAAAAAATAAAGTATTTTTAAACATAAGACGAAACAGGAAGAATTATAATTTCTCATTTCTATACATCAGATCCCACAAGAATTAGACTAAGAAACGGGTTTTTCAAAAAAATACAAGTTAAGTGCAAAAATAACTGATTCAACAAAACCTTAGCTAGTCTCTAAAAATTGTTGGAGCTTAACTCTAAGACTGTCAAACCTCAAAATGAAGGGAAGATATAGGTAACATTTCAAGCACGTGTATATGAGATGAATGTTCCTACGTATGTACCTACAATCGAATTGTTCGTGTATTAACAGGTGTAGGGTCTTAGTTGTACATATTTTTTTAGTAATACAGGTGTATTTAGTATTACATTATCGCCCGCAAGCAGCAAAACTAGCCTTATTTGCCACCAAGGTTCTAATATCCGTTTAAGAAGTTCAAATAGGAACAAAATACACACCGGTTTTGTTATTACACGTGTACTCTGATTATACATGTATTCTGATTAGACGTGTATTTTGATTACAGGTGTATTTAAAAGTTATACATATTAATAACTTTTAATTACACGTGACACGAAAACAGGAGTAACTAAACACACGTTTGAACCGAGATATTCATTACAACTGTACCTTCATTATATACGCACCTATTTATATAATGTATCAATGAACGAAAAAGTTAATTAAAATAACTATATTTTATAAAAATTTACGATTTTTCATTAATTCTATTCAATATTGCACTAAGATTTCATACAAAACAATTGCGTCCGGATAGCGTAGTGCCAAACTGTATATCAGTACAGAGCTCCGGCGCTCTACAATAGACTACAGAATGCTCATACAAATTAAGAGCAAACTGTGTACTGTGTCAGATCAAAAGCATATTTTTCTGTGTTGGTATACGGTTTACTCAAAGAAACTAAGAGCAAAGTACCTGTGATTACAGAGCTATCGTTCGCGTTGGTATAGTTAGGTCAAAATTCTTTTTTTTTAAATTCTGCTTTTCAAAATTCTTTTTTTTTCAAAATTCTGCGGATAATAAAAAAAAAAATTCAAAAATGTAAAAAAGCGCGCGCTTTTTTTACATTTTTGAAACTTTTATACTATCAAATTCGGTGAGCAGAAAATGGCTGAGCACAGACTATGGAAATCTGTGGTGATATACAGTTTGGCAATACCCGTCCGGATACTATAACAAAACCGTCCGGAAACTAAATTTTGCTGTCCGGATAATAGTGAAAATCGAACTTTTTTGAATTTTTATCATTTTAATTTTTACAATGTTATATTTGCAAATTATGGGGACACTTTATTATTAAGAAATATCTAATAATAAATAGTAAGGAAAAAGTAAGGAAATGAGACGAAATCAAAGTTAAGAAACACGTTAAGTGTCCGGATATTAGTGCGATTACCCTATACCAAACCGAATATGTTTGAAAATTTAGTAAACTTAAATAAAAGTCAACCAAACAAAAATCAACAATTAATTTTGTTATAATATGTAGGCGCTGTGAAAGGTGAAATTCCCAAAAAGCTTACAATTAAATACAGGTATAGGTACCTCCATTTGTAATACAATTGTACATTTTAGATTAGGTCTATGAATAAAAGTTATATCCAATAATTTGACTTTACACACATTTATTTCACAAACGGCAAAGCATGCAAACTACGGGGTTATACAAATCTTTTAAAAAGATAGCTTTAAAAATTTTTTCATTGAAACTTTGAGCTCTGAAATTAAATTTAAACAAAAACGGGTGTTATGTTGTTTGGGAAAAAAATTTCTTAGGCATTTTATATATAAAGGGCAAACAAATATGTCCATAAAATTGATTATATCTGTCCTATCATACATATAACGTTAATTTTATCGTAATTTTGTGATTATGGACTCCTAAAGATTAGTTTTTATTAGATATTTATTGATGTCTATAGTCTGTATCCATGATTGAAAGAGCACAAGATTACGCCACTTATCACGTTATTGGCTACAAAACATAATAATAAAATGTGACAGCCAAGAAAATTTCTATGGAGATGTTTTTTTGTGCGTGGATTATTATACTAGGACTAAAAAGTTTTTCATTTCAAAAATAGAAAAATATCACCCGTAAAATGTTTTTGACATTAAATTGCTTTAAATTGTATAAATCGTCAAAATGGCAAAAAGTAATGAAAGAAATTGCGATGGAAAAATTAAGATATCATGACATAATAACCTTCTTATTATTTGTATTATTGTTATTATAATAATTATGAACATTGAAGGTTTTGAATGAACAACAACCACTTGTGTTGGCTACCACCAAGTATTACATAGGGTGTAATTGTTGCAATTTCATGGCTGACACACCAATCATCAGATTCCTTTTAGTAGTGCTTAATCTATAGTTCCAGTTTTAATTTATAAATTGTTTTTGCTGTCGAATTGATTTGAACCTAGACCAAGCTACCTCAGAGTCTCCTGATCGTGCCCATTCAAATGAAGGTTTTACTAATTTACAATAAATTGCATTTGGACAACTAGCATTTTTACAAGCCACACACAAGTTTAGATGTTATTCATTCGGGTTCTTTCTTTTTCTCCTCTCCGTTATCAGTTATCACCGCAACAATTCGTTGCATATGTGTAAGGATGGAAATTGTATGAAAGATTTGTAGCCCAGGCAAATTGTACTTTTTCTGCCAACAAAATCCAAGTGAAGATTTTTAAACGCAATTGTCTTTATTTTTGCATAAGAAATACTGTCACGAAAGTCTATTACCAAATCGTGTGCGCGTCAATAGTTGCACAAGGTTAAATGTCGAAAATATCAGTTTTTCGGATAAACCTCAGAAACGGTAAATGCTATCGAAAAGTATTTCACTCAAAACTTGTAGATTATGTCATTTGCCAACAAAAATGTTATGACTATTTTTTTCTCACGACCCACCGTTAAGAAGATATCGACATTTCAAAAAACGTAAAATGTAGAAAATGGTAATTTTTCACGTATAACTCCTAAACGGTTCAAATTTTTGAAAACATCTGAACGTAAAGTTTGTACATTATGTATGTATGCAAAACAACCGTTTTAAAGTTACATTTTTTTGAAGTCGCAATATCTTGCAACTTATGCGTGTTTGAATGTTTCCTCTAGGGAATATTAAAATCTGCAATATAGGTATAAAATGTTTTCCAAAAATTTCGTCATTCAAGAGTAAAGAGCCAAAAACCGGTATTTATAACTTTTGATGTTTTTATTTAAATAATAATGTCATAAAAATTATGGCTTATAGAAAAAAACTGTTAATGCATGCTTATATAATATTAAAACTTTGCGTTCAGATGTTTTCAAAACCTTTAACCGTTTAGGAGTTATACGTGAAAAATGACCATTTTCGACATTTTACGTTTTTTGAAATGTCGATATCTTCTTAACGATGGGTCGTAAGAAAAAAATAGTCATAACATTTTTGTTGGCAAATGACATAATCTTCAAGTTTTGAGTGAAACACTTTTCAATAGCATTTACCGTTTCTGATGTGTATGCAAAAAAACTGATATTTTCGTCATTTAACCTTGTATAACTATTGACGCGCACACGATTTGGTATTAACCTTTGGTGACAGTATTTTCTATCCTAAAATAAAGACAATTGCGTTTAAAAACCTTCACTCGGATTTTTTTGGCAGATTGGCCACTTTTTTGTACATTTTGCCTGGGCTATTTGACACTGGTCAAGAATTAAATTTCATTCAAAGGTGTTTTCTCGTGATAACACTTGCAGTTAGGCTACATATAATTCAAAGTTATTTTAACACAACAGACTTAAGTTAATTAAGAATTTTGAATCCCCATACCCCACACAAATGAAACGAATATTTGATGTTTTTTGTCCCTTCTGTCATGAAGCTTTTTGAAAATTGCAACAACAACAACAATGCAAACAAATCCAGAGTAGCGTTATATTGTATTCTTTTATTGATGGTCTGTATCTGTACCTATATATAGTGATATTTTGTTTGGATAGTTGTCAACACATTCAATTTGAACTAAATTACCTGTCAGTATCTTAACTATTGTCAGAATCTTAAGTATTAAACACTTACAAAATAAAATAAACAGTAATTATATTTAACCATAGTGAGTATAGTGAAGTGCGCTGTCTTATTGTCATATATTTTAAACTAGCTGACCCGTCTAACTTCGTTTCGCCTAAATTTCATTAATGTAATGAAAATAATAATTTACAGCTTGCACAATGGTGTTTCAATTCAAAAGCTTGTACCCAATTTGAATATTGTCGTCGTCAGTACTATTGGTTGCTGTCTATTTATGCTGCTTTACATACTTCCCTGCGTTGAATGGGTCAATTCAACTGTGTTCTCATACGTTGACAGCGTACTGTGCTCGAGTTTGTGGAACTGGTGTGAAATAAGTAGCTGACGTCACTCTCTTCCGAAGTTTGCAATTAATTGTAATTCCAAAGCTAGGTTCTTCATCCACTTGCAGGTTCAATGGAAATTTCAATGCATTATTAGCTATTCGACTGCCTTCCAAGAACCTATCCGCTATTCCATAAATACTTTAAAACCAATAGCAAGTCCAATTCAATTTATGAATGACGAAACGAACAGGACACCTAATATTCCTTCCTTGGGCCAACACGAACCCATCAATCTCAAAATCGTGAACATCGAACGATCGTTCCTGGTGTTACGCCCTAAAAAATAGGATCTTCCCGTTCCCAAAACTACTTCAAAAACAGTTGTACAACAGAGGAGATTTCTTTGATGTTCCGAGTAAGGGGAGAACTTTTGAAGCTTAACTTCGTACTACACCGAGATGATCTACCTATTTTATGCAGTATGTGTAATTTAAATGAACGGGGAGATGTATACCACTTCAGTCAGAGAACACCTTTATTTGATGGATTTGAAAAAACTGTTCGAGTTCTGTAGGATTGCTCTTTCTTATAGAGACAAAATTATAGCAGAAAACTTCTAAAAAAAATTAAAAATTCAAATTAAAGACATGGACAAATTTAAAACAAAAACTAATTTACAACGATTTGCATTTTTTTATATTGTCAATCAGGCAGACGGCACAGCCATGCTCTAATGATTTAAGCACAATTTGTAAATATAATTAATATACAAATTTTGGTGAAAAATAAATCTTATCTAATCTAATCTGAATCATGCCCAAAATTGTAAAAACCGAACGATCTCGAGTTATGCGTCTACACACGAACGACTTTTCGTCCGCTGTTCTATGGTTGGATTAACAAGTAATTATTAAGTTAAAAATACATTTTGTATTTTTGAAAAACAAATAATTGAGATAAAAGAAAACAAACAGTTAGTGAAACACATGATCCGGTATTATGGGCTTACCATTCGATTTATTTTTTCTTGTATCTCCTCAATGTACTTAGATGAATTATGACCATAGTTTCTTCGATATCCATATACAGTCGATGCCACCTATACCGACGTGTTTTATAACGACGAGTCGCTTTTAATGACGACTTTCCCTTCATTTGGTTGATTTCCATACAATTTGTATTAGTTTATCATCGGTTATGACGTCGCTAAATCGTAGCCTATAATGATTAGTTGCATATTACGACGAATTTCAGACAACAAATACTTCGTTTTCGCCGCCTACAACAACGGAATGCAGAAAAATACAAACAAACAATTATTTACTGAAAATTCAAAACTAAAAGTGTTCGAATATACACAAATTATTTTCTTCGCAGATGAATTTAACTAGGTTCTTTATTATTCTTTTCCTAAAATTTAAAAGCGCATGTCTAATGACCTTCTGTTTTTTTCTTATCATTTTTGTGGTAAGTCGGATATAACGACCGCAGCGCCGCGCCGGCCGCCGCCAGTTATTGCGACAATTTTTGGCTGGTCCCTTGGGGGTCGCTATAAGCGGCACAGGTAAGGCATAGGTAAGCATAAGTTGAAATAAAGTAGACATACCTTATGAAAAATTACCAGAAAACACGACTGATTCTCTACCCAGCTCAATTTTCCCCTCCCTTTGTGATCTACAGACGTTCAAAACCAATGTGCATCGGTATCTCCTTATAAATCCCCTCCAATCTACCTAATCGCTCGTGCTGTGTTTATCATCTTAAGGGTAGTCACAACCCCTTTTGCACGCGCTAAATATATAAAAAAAAAATGCAGGTGCCATGCTCTACCATTCTTGTAGTTATTAAACTTGCTCTCGTGGCTAACAACTTTAACGCAGCTAGAAATTGGCAGTGTATGTTTTTGGTTTAATAACATAATGGTGTCGTGAAAAAATAAAATGTTAAGTATGTAGTAAATAAATAAAAATCCTAAATTATTATTTAATTTTTTGAAATTTCAAAAATCTTTAAATCTGTTTTCTAAAATAATATTTTTTTATACTTGTTTTTTGTATTTGTTGAAAATTTTAAGAAAATTATATTTGGTATGACAACTTTTGGTATCTATAGAAATACAATTTAACACGAAATTTTAATAAAATTCAAGATTTGTTTTTTAAAAATCCAAAAAATATTTTTTTGATTATATGCAAAATTGCTTAAGCAAACATAGGCCTCCTGTATAAAAAGTTTGGTTGAAATCGTTTCAGCCGTTAAGATGAAATTTGAAAATCAAAATTTCGATTCTATGAAAGGTATACCGTTATAATTAATCTCAAAATATTTATTACATTACTAGTAGTAACTCCTAATTTCTTTTATCAAAATCTTAAGAACTGTTTTTGAAATAAAGCTATTTTTGTATACTGGTTGTATGACCGTTAGGTACTAGGGAATCACCTAAAAACCTTAAGACCAAAGTTTGAAGAAAATCGCTTCAGTGGCTTAGGCTGTATTAGGCTACATAGGTACAGACTGACAGATAGACAGACAGACAGACTGACCGACTGATTTCGGGACCCACTTTTTTCACGTTCTCTATTATAGTTAGGGCTGGCCACGAGACGAGACTCTGCGAGACTTTTGTAAGTCTCGTCTCGGTCTCGTTAAAATCGAAAATTTTCAGCCTCGTCTCGGTCTCGTGTCGGTCTCGTATAATTAAGTCTCGTCTCGGTCTCGTCTCCGAAAAATACGATTTCTGGACAAACTGTGGATAATTGCAACGAAATATTATCAATTATCGTTTGAATATATGCAGAGGAAAATAAATATTTAACTTAAATTGGATTTTTTAATTTATTAGACTCTGTAAATTTCGGTCCAAATATACAGTCGCGTCTCGGTCTCTTCGTCTAGTCTCGGTCTCGTCATATGAGACTGAGATCGAGACCGAGATTTTTCTCGTCTCGTAGCCAGCCCTAATCATAGTAATGTTAGGGAAAAATTTTACGAATCCAAAAATTGCCATTTAGTATCTACATTATATCGCAAGTAAAAAACGATAGTGGCATAAATGGCTAAAAACGTGTTAATATAATATAAGTCAGTGGTCTAAATAAAATAAATAGATAACGTTGATGAAGATTATGAAAACAAAACTAATCATTAAAACAAAATTAACCCGAACGTGACTGTGACAGTAGGTACCCATAACGCACCAGATTTATAAGTTTAGTTTAGTTATAAAATGTATTTTAACTTTAATGGTTGTCGTTCTGTTGTTTAAACATTTAAAAAACAAAAAGATATTTGTACAAAATCTTAAGTGAATAGATGTCTTCTTAGCACAATTTGTTTTAGATTTGATACTATAATTGTATAAAATAATGTTCATAAATAAGTTGCAATATTAACTGATTGTGATTTGTAAGTATAGTAATCTATACCTTCAATAAGTGAATGAAATTCGAAAAAAATCATAGATATGAACATATAAATTTGTGTAAAAAGTTTTCTGTAATAAAGTGATATGTAACTTTTTTATACGCAGACACACTATTTACAGCTGTCAATTTATTATTACTAGACAGAGACACGCTTTTGAAATTATGACTGAATGACTGAAGTTTCCCTTTTTTAATTTAGACCGGCCGGCCGCGTCCTGATAACAACAGTAGGAGTCTGTAGTTGTTACTCTTCTAAAACGGGAAAACAGTTTTCATCAGGCCGAAACGCATTTGGACTAGATGTATCAATAAAAAAAAATTCAATTGATATTCAATCAATATTTATGTAATGTAGTGCACTTAAACCAAAAAAAAATAACATTTATCTTCTATTGTTTACATTTGTCTTACCCGGGGTTTAGACAAGCGAGTAGAACTAGTAGCGTTTATGTGTGTTAGTGTATCAGAACACGAGAGAGCCAACTAGTAGCCCAAATAGTATAATATTTTTGCCTGCGAGTAGCCTGCCAGTTATCCTGCTAGTGTAGTGTATGATTTTCATTTATTTGTTTTGTTTCCATAGTTTCCATAATTTGTATATTTTTCTGTATGAAATATTTTTAAAAAATCATACTAGTTGACAAAACGCGCAGAGAGCTACTAGTTACACATACATCCATAAAACTAACACTATGATACAAATGCTACTAGTTCTACTCGCTTGTCTAAACCCCGGGTTATGGTAAAATTCAAGCTAAAATATTGGGAAAATTCTAAAACATGCTTAACCTATAGACCAAGAGCCGACAGCAAATTTTGGGAGTAGATGGATAACCCAAAATATAAGCATTTGTAGGTGCATAAATCGTGGTATGGAAAACCAAAGTCTGGCAGATTTTTGTTTCAGCCTTTGGCAGCGGTGGGGTTTTCAAAGTAGCGATTTTCGAATGTTTTGTTACCACTTCAATAATTAAAAAAAAAAAAAATCATGATTCTCTGGCATTTTCCTTAAGCCCCAAACATCATTTAAGCGAACCACATTCGATTTTTTTTTGAGACTTTGTTTTGTTGATTTTTTGCGTTTAGTAAGTGTCCAAGAAAAAGCCGATAAGGTCTTCTTAAACTTTTAGTTTTCGATACCACGATACATGCACCTACACACCCTCATATTTATATTTTGGTTATCCATCCACTCCCAAAATTTGCTGTCAGCTCTTAGACTAATATACATTAGGTACATTTTGTTCATGTAATGCTATGTTTCCACTGAAATTAAATGTTAGTTAAGATTGATTAAGTCATATTTCTACTTAAAAAAAAGATTAACTTTGATAGCACTAATTTTTCAAGGTATCTTTTAAGCTATTTAATTTATAATTACAAAGTCCAGATGAGATGAAATATGTCGTTTGTATCAAAGAATACAAAGAAATGTTTTTTTTTAGTGAATGCTTTTAGAATGATATCTATAATCGATTATACGCGCTAATTGAATGCTAAATATATTGGTCTGAAATTTATTTAGAAAGCAGGAGTTTACAAACTGAAATGTATGTTTATTTATTTATATATTTTTTCATCAATGGATTAACAATCTGCTGATTTCAAAAATTATGAACTTAAACATAAATTATTATTTATTTAAAATATTTACATAATGCTGGTTCAACTTGAAAGTGAAAAAGATTTTGAACAATATTTTTAAAACTATCCCTACTCATCGATATATCGACTTCACAAGAAATTGAGTTATATAAAATTACAGAACGGGTTAGTGGGTTGTTCAGACCATAATTTGTTCGATGAGTGGGAACGTAGAAGAGATAATTTCTATTTCTTAAATTTCTTTCTGGAACATGCAAGGAAATAAGCGGAAGTAGTTCTTCAGATTTAATACAACCACTTAATAAATCTTTTATAAAAATAACGCATTGATCCTGTGTGCGGCTTTTAATAGTTTTAAAATCTAATAACGCACATCTTCACAAATAATCAGGCATTCCTTCGGACCAGATCAGGTTCCTTAACGCAAAATGCGTGAACCTTCTTTGTATTCTTTCTATTCTTGTAATAGTGATTCAAAATAGCTTTTAACGGCCTTTAGTAATTAAAAATTGCCGTTTCGTGTCGGCGTTTTTAAGGACAAAAGGCCGTTAAAGGCTATTTTGAATCAATAATTCAACAAGTCCAATTAAATAATGCTAAGTTTTCTACTTGGCTGATGTACTTCAATAGTATATAGAATTTGTATTATAAAAAACACTCATATTCTTGTAATAGCATTTTCATAAAATGGTGCCCATACGACAGAGCAATACTCTAAAATGGGCAGTATCAATGTCAACAAAATTTCCTTTAAGGTACACGCATCTTTAAAAATACCTGAATTTCGTTTATGAAAACCTAACATAGAATTTGATTTCGATATAATAAATATAATCAACGTGTGACGAAAAAGTGAATTTGGTGTCAAATATAATGCCGAGATCTTTCACTTTACTAACTTTTGACAAAGCTTCGTTTCCAAACTTATAAGTAAAAGCCACCGGTGACATGCTTTCTGTTTGACAAATAGGAACTCAAACATAATACAAAATTTACATTGATCCCTAACTTTTTTAGTGTTTGTAATAATAATCCATGGTGAACTCTGTCAAAAGCCTTAACAAAATCTGTGTATTAGACATCGATTTGTTTTCTGTTTTCCAAAGATTTTATAAAGAATTGGGAGAAAAGGCATAAATTAGTCATAGTTGAGCGGACACTAACAAAACCATGCTGTTTTGATGATAAAGATTCCTTAACTTTTTTTTTATATTCCGCGCGCACAAAAGGGGATATGAATACCCTTAAAATGTTTTTAGCACAGCACGAGCGATAAGGTAAGTAGGAGAGGATTTAAAAAGAGATACCGATGCACATTTTTTGAATGTTTGCACATCGAAATGAGTCGGGCCGGGTAAAGCATTCCACATTCGTGTGGTGCGACTGAAGAAAGAATCTCTGTATTTTACAGTACGTCCGAAGTTGGGCTTAAGGAAAAACTGATGGGCATTCCTAGAAGCGCGAGTATTACGGTTGAATTGTTTAAGGGGAGGAATGCAACTGGCTATTTCACAAGAACACTCACTATAAAAAATAAGCGGTAAAATAGAGAAAGACATGAAACATTACGGCAGTGTTTGAGAGTTGTAATTGTTTCTATTAAAGATCTTTCTCCTATCATTTTTAAAGCTCTCTTTTGTATTCGGTCCAATAAACTTAAGTGAGTTTTTGGAGCTCCTGCCCAAACATGAGAATTGTACCCAAGTTTTGGACGAATAAAGGCTTTGTAGATCATAGCCAGATCAGAAGGGGAGAAAAATTTGTTGCATCTACGGAGAAAACCTAAACATTTAGCAGCGTTTTTAGTGACGTAAAATGTGTGATCATTCCACAATAGGTGATCTGTTACGCACATACCGAGAACTGAGAGCTGTTCGGTTTCCTCGTTGCAAGTGCCGTCCATGGATAACGGCATTGGAGGTGGGGTTCGCTTTAACGACAGGAGACAGCATTGAGTTTTTGAAGCATTAAATTCTACGCGGTTTTTGATTCCCCATTGGACAATGCTGTCGGGATCAGAATTTAATCAAATTAGCATTCGCTGCCGTTCAAGTTCCACATCCGAAGGACATGGATGTGAATCTGTAAACGAATATGAGAAGCTGAGGGTACTTTCGTCAGCGACACAATTTAATGGATTAGAAGTTTCAGACAAAAGATCATTTATAAAAATAAGGAAGAGGGTCGGAGACAAAACGTAGCCCTGGGGCACACCAGTATTTATTTTGTGAATTTCAGGCTTGAAACCATCCAAAACAACTTGTATTGAACGGTCCCAAAGGTAATTTCTAATCCAATGAAGAAAAGATTCATCGAAACCAAATGCGCGCATTTTCGATAAGAGAGCTTAGTTTCAAACTCTATCAAACGCTTTTGAAATATCAAGTGCAATAATCTTACTTTCTCCAAAACGACGTAAAGATTTGTTCCACTGTTCGGTGAGATATACCATCAGATCACCAGTGGACCTATTGCTAAGAAAGCCGTACTGCCGGTCATTAAGAAGCTTTCGTTCCTCGAGATATTTCTTAAGCTGGAAATTAATCAGCGTTTCCATGACCTTGGAAAGAAGGGACGTAAGTGCAATTGGTCAATAATTAGAGGGTGAAGAAGATACGCCTTTTTTAGGGACAGGCTGGACAAATGCTGTTTTCCATCCACTCGGAAGGAGACCAGTAGAGTAGGACAGATGGAAAAGCTTACGCAGTGGTTTTGCCAGCGTTGAAGAACACCTCTTCAGAACAATGGGAGGGATACTATCCGGGCCAGCGGATTTGTGTACGTCGAGATCTTTTAGAACTCTAGCAACTGCACGAGTGCGAAAGAAGATTTGTCCCATAAAATCATTTACGCTCTCAAGTACAGGAGGAGTCATAACACTTTCTGGCAGCGTCGAATCGACAGCAAACTGTGCTGCAAGCAAATTGGCTTTATCTAATGAGCTGACAAAAGGGGGGTTATTGAAGACGAGCGTTGGAACCGAGGTCGAGGTGGTATTTCGTATTTTTTTTTACAAATGACCAAAAACGTTTACTACCTTTGGTACATTGCAGTATTTTTTGCCGTAATTAATTTCGAATATGAACGTTACAGGTCTTTCTAGCTTGTTGAAACTTTTTCCGGTTTTCCTCAGTAGGGTTGGCTTTATAACATCGGAAGCTTACTTCTCTAACCCTAATTACCTCCTTACAGCTCGAATCAAACCAATAGTTTTCTTTGGGTTTTATAGATTTCACCCTATTCGGGATAAAATTTCTCATTTCACAAAGAATTAAGTTTGTAATCATAGCCGCACTGATGTCTACGTCACTATCGAGGAAGCATAGTGACCAGTTTAAGCTCTTGAAGAAGTTATTGAGACCGTCCCAGTTGGCTTTCTCGTATTGCCAAACGCTTTTTTTTGGAATTTTTTCTTTAACTGTGATTTGGTGGCACGAGAAATTCGCAGATATGACACAATGGTCTGATGTGCCTAGAGGTGATAATACACTAATAGTGTATTTATCAAGTCAGAGGTTAGGAACAAGTCTAGGGTGTTGGCGGATTGACCTGCAACATCAGGAATCCGAGTAGGCTCGTCAACAAGCTGAGTCAGTTGGTTAAACTTAGCAAAAATCGCGACATACCTTCCTTCGGGTGTTGTCTGACCAGAATAGCTTAGCCACGAAGAATTGTGTACATTGAAATCGCCCGTAACAACGATTTCACTGTGCGGATAGTGGGAAACAATTCTCTGAATTGAGTCGGATAGCGCATCGAATTCGTTAGAAGTCGAATTACCATCCAAGCTTGGGCTACGACAAATGAAACATGTATGAATGATTGTGCTTATTGACGGTGAATTTTAACCACATGAAGTTAAAGTTTGTATTTACACAAGGGCCATATTGTGGTTGAAGCTGATAAGCCACATCATCACGTACATATATTGCGAGACCATGGTAGGCTAAATTCGGAGTAGGCTAAATTCGGAGTAATCAGAATTTGCACCTACCTGGGTTTCACTAAGCGCCAATACTGCTGGCCTGTGTTTTACAGTATGAACGTTCACTGCACAGAAATTCTTTCTCAGTCCCGAATGTTGCTGAAATCGACCCTAAATTTACCTACCATTACGAAAAAACAAACATAAAAAAACCAAATCAGACAATTATCTATGCTGATATTGAGTTTGGGCCCCATATTAAGAAAAGTGCAACGGAGTAGGTTATAAATTAGAATAAGTTTATTTGACAGAATTCATAAGATGAAGTGTGACAATGTTTACATAGTTTGATGAACGTATTCAGTGATAGTTTTTCATTCTCAACACCCCAATACTGAAAAAAAATAGCCTCTGAGTTACTTACTTTTCAAATAGCTTTGGCACTGCAGAGAATTTTAATATTGGTCTATAATTTGTAACCAGGTGTTTAAGGCCACTTTTATAAATTGGATTTACAAAAGATATCTTCCAATCATCAATGAAAATGCCAGTTGATAATGATTGATTAAAAATTATTTTTAATGCGTTGCATAGTGACGATGCACATTTCGACAATAAGATTGGGGGAATTTTATCCACTCCAGCCTTTTTAGTTGAATCGAGTTCAATTAAGCCATCAAAAACATCTTTTTCTGAGAAATATTCTAAATTGAAATCAGTAATGGGAAAAATATGTGAATGTATGTAAATCGATTATATTGGAAATAATATCTATTTTATAATTAGCTTGGAAGGATTTAGCAAAAAGATTGCAGGACGATTGAATGTCGTACGACTTTTCATTTTCAAGTTCCATCGCAATTGGCAAGAAAGAAGATTTTCGTTTGGAATTTTGAAAAGACCCAAAAAGATTTGCTGTTCCTTTTAATATTACTTTCGATACTGCTGATGTGCTGACGATAAACATATTTATTCAAAAAATCAGACTCTTTTCGAAGTTGAAGAAACCGAGCACGATCCTCAGGCTTATTTTTAACGTTTTCTAAATTTGTCAACCGTTTATTAAACCATGGGAGCTTAAAAGAAGATCTTTTATTGAAAACCGGGACAAACTATTCAATGCCATTAAAAATAATGAGTTTAATCAGTAGGTACTGAATGTTTACATATATTTTAAATGTCAGTTGATTGTAGTATAAAATATGAGTCCTTGAAAAACAAGATTTTTCTAACAAAAAACAGTTTTTGTAGTTTTAAATTTTGTAAAAAAAAATACCTTATAAAAACCATTTTGTTTTCAAAAATCAACCAAAAATGAAAATAAATTCAAATTATTTAATACATTAAAATATTCTTCGTTTAAGTTTTTAGTTTGAAAACAATCTGTTCAAGAAGCAGCTATTTGGTAAAGCAACTTAAATTATTTTATTTGAACATTGTAAACAACTAAAATGTAGCTAGACATTTACACTGTGTTGGTTCGATAATATTCTTAATTCGTTAATGAAAAAATGTTAAAAACCATTTAAAATAATAATTTTAAAATAAATTTGTATGAGTTTTAGTTGGTTAGTTGGAAAACTTTACAAAACAAAAATTAGTTTTGAATTAATCTCAATTTTAATATGTTTTCACCAAAATGTGTGTGATTCGCACACATGTTCAAGTGTATTATGTACATTTCAAAAATTGTACACATTCGAAGATCTATTATTAACAACATAGATATTTAAAAAAATAGGAAAATCATGAAACTATTTTTTTTTAATATTAATCATTATAATATGCAGACAAAATTATAGTTTCAAAAATTTCTCCCACTGTTTTTGAAAAACATATAATTTTATTTTTTTAAATCATGAACATTTTTGTATGCAATATTAATTATACGTTTTAGTGACTTCTGTGTAAAAAATAAATTTAATCGATTTATGCTATAAGAAAGTAAAGTCTCTTGGAGCCGTTTCCTATAGCAAATAGGTAAGATTTTCTTAACGAACTTTTCTAATACGAAGTTTCAAAAAAATTGGATAATTCATTTTAAAAGTATGAGTATAAAAAAACAACATTTGAGTTTTTAAAAATATTGGGAACAAAAAAATTCTTCATGTCATAGCTTCTGATGCTCCTGTTGCTGTCACTGCTGCTGCTGCCGTTTATTAAGCTCATCGTATTGTAATTTGTTGATACTTTGTATATATTATTAATTGTTTATATTTTTCTCTCATAAAAGTTATATTTCTTTTTAACCATTTTTTATTTTTCTTTCTTCTCTGTTTGAGTGAATTACTTCTATTTTTCTTTTTTTTTCTCTTTTCTTCTTCCCTCTTTCTCTACTTATTTTTACTTCTCTTACTTTTAGCTTGAGTGGTATTCATTTGCTTGTTTTTATATTTGCAAAGAGCAGTTTTGTCTTTTCCCACAGTGGAGGTGTAAAAGCTACACACACTATGATTAATATATTATCAAATTATCGAGATGGTTTTAATGTCTGTCATCTTAATGCACGTAGTTTGAATCAATGCAAGTTAGATTATTTAAAATATTTATTTACGGATTCTGGTGTTGATGTAATTTATGTTTGCGAGTCATGGTTCAAAAGTGATATATCTGATATGCAGTATAATATATCAAATTATTCCGTTATAAGGAATGATAGGATAACTGACACATGGGGGTGGAGGTCTTGCTGTCTGCTGCAAATCCTCGCTTAAATGTAGAGTTGTTAGTAAGTCAATTGATTTGAATACTGAGTTTTTAGTGGTTGAAGTTTCAGATGGTTGCACTAAATGTTTGGTGGCTTGTGCTTATATTCCAAATAGAAGTTACTGCCCTCAGGCTTTTTTCTCTAAATTATCTGAATTTTATTTACAATATGAACACATTTTGGTTTGCGGGGACTTCAATGCAGATTTGTTAAAAAATGATTTGCGTGCTTTTCAAATACATGATGTTGCATCTTCCTTAGGACTTCATATTGTCAATACTACCTACCCTACGCGATTTGCCAAAAATTGCATTCCCAGCCTTCTTGACCTTAATATGGTTTCCGATGTTTCATTAGTAACTCTCTTTGATCAACTCCCATTTGACTATATATCCGATCATGTTCTGCTCTTTCTAACGAATAGTATTCATTTTACTCACGCGTCAATTCCCCTATCCTTCTCCTTTAAGGATTTCCGTTCTATTGACAAAGAGGCTCTGCAAGACGCTGCGATTGAATCGTAGATTGACTTCTAATCCCGATGATAAATTGTTTCGTTTCCAAGAAGTGGTTACGCAACTTTATAACCAATATGTACCTACAAAAACTGTTAGATTCCGTAATGAAAACTGTCCTTGGTTTACGAATGAAGTTATAAATACTATTAAATCTCGCAACAAACTTTATAGTAAATGGAAACGAAATCCATCTAATAATAATTGGCTTATTTATAAAGCGATGCGTAATCATGCTATAGTTACAGTGAGAAATGCTAAAAGTAATTATTATTCATCTAAGCTTAATTCATCTCTTCCGCCAAAAAAAATATGGAGCAATTTTTGACAAATTGGTATCTCTTGTGGCAAAAATAGTACAAAGTGTGAAATTGACCCTGATGAATTAAATAATTACTTTGTTGGAGATAATGTCAATGACACTAGTATTGAATTTTCTGGCAATCCTTACCAATCCATTAATTTAGTCAGAGATTTTGAAGTGGTTGCGGTGAGTGAAATAGAAATTATAACTTGTATCGCCCAGCTAAAATCTAACTCAGCTGGTGAAGATGGCATACCTTTACGGTTTATCAAAATGATTCTGCCCTTTATTATATCCCATTTAACTCACATCATAAATCACTGCATTACAACTTCTACTTTTCCAAAACATTGGAAAACTTCTAGAGTTATTCCTGTTGCGAAGAAAACTAACTCGGTCCTTCCTGCAGACTTCAGACCAATCAATATTTTGGCTTGCTTGTCAAAGGTTTTCGAGAAAATGATTGCCAATCAAATCCTTCTTTATTTATCCCGTCATAATTTACTTTATGAAAGACAATCAGGTTTCAGAGCAAATCACAGCTGTTCTACTGCTATGTTGAACATACTTGAAGACATTAGGCAAACTTATGATAGAGGATATGTAGCGCTCCTCTGTTTGCTCGATTTCTCGAAGGCCTTTGACAAAATTGACCATAGTATTCTCTGTTGGAAGTTAAAAAACATGTTTGGTTTTGGTGCAGTGCAGTAAGGTTTTTTGAGTGAAAGATTTCAAAGAGTTGTAACTTTTGATTCTTCCTCAGCTCTTTTACCAGTCAGGCAGGGTGTACCACAGGGGTCAATTATTGGTCCAATTCTCTTTTGTATCTTTGTTAATGATATGCCATCTGCTTGTAAACACTCTTCGCTACATCTTTATGCGGATGGCGTGCAGCTTCACTTAGCTAGACCAATTTTTGAAATAACTGAGCTAACGAAAAAAATAAATGAAGATCTTTCTAGAATTCATACTTGGTCGGATAAAAATGGCTTGATCCTTAACCCTTCCAAATCACAAATCATCCCTATTTCCTTCAAATTACCTCCCCTTATCAGTTTTCCTGACATATTTCTATCTGATAGTAAACTTAAAATTATAAAAACTGTTACTAACCTTGGTTTTGTTATAAGTCACAACTTGTCAGGATATGATAACACAAATTATGTTATAAGGCGAATTTATGGTTGTCTGCGTAAACTATGGATAGGAGCAAGTTTCACTCCCATCGCTACTAGACGTAAGCTAGTGATAAGTCTTATTATTCCCTTAATCACTTATGCCGAATCTCTTTACAGTAATTTAGACTCCCTATCACAGCGTAAGTTGCAAGTGGCATTTAACGATGCAGTACGTTATATTTATGGTTTGCGTAGGTATGACCACATATCACATCTAACTAAGAACTAATTAGGATCTTCTCTCAAACACTTTATTGACGCCAGAAATTGTATACTATTACACAATATTATAGTCAACAAGACTCCATTTTACTTATATGACAGGCTTAACTTTACTCGTTCCTCTCGAACCTTGTGCCTTATTGCGTCTCGATATCGGTATTTCAACTCATCCCGTTTGTTCTTTGTTTACGCAATTAAACTATGGAACTCCTTGCCAATATATTTAAGGTCAATACTAAATGCCACCAGCTTTAAAAGAGCAGTCTTTCATTATTTCTATCACTCATAATGTAAAACTTTTCTTTCACCTTTTTATATATCCCTGTTCTTCTTATTTTTCCGATATTTTTCCGATATTTTTCTTTATTTTTTAATTTTTTTTTTTCTTTCTTCTGCCTAGGTATCTCCACTAAATTTTGTAAATTAGTTTTAAGTTTTCTTTTGTATAATATTTAATTTAAATACAATTACTCCATTGCTTAATTAATTGACTCTAAGTACTATAAAAGATAATAATCTTAATGTATCATGAAATTTATATAGTTTTAATAAAATGAATTGAATTGAATTATAACTCTTTAGCAGCTTTTCCACAGAAAAAATAATAAATAAACAGCTCAACAGTTTTCGAGAAAATCAAAAAAACAAAAAAAGGTACAACAGGTACCAAAAATTATTGGGTTGGAAAATCACAAAACAACAAATATTTTTTTTGACCACACTAATATATTCATGTATAATATGTGTGGTTTATTTTTATGGTTACATGATTTTTATGACAACGAGTAAAACTTGAACTTCATTTGCTTTCACAACATTGAAGGATGGTTAAGAACATAAATACTAATATTATTGCAAATAATGATATCTCAGTTTATAACAACTGTGGTTTCATTATGTCCCAAAAGAACATTTTGTTCCCAAAGCAACAGTTAATTTATTGATTTAACAATTTTATTAAATGAAGCAAATTGACAAACAATTCCTTTCTCTTTTTTTTAGATTTGTAACGCTAATTTTGTATACTGCCAAAGTTATTTGTCATGATGCTCAAGAAGTTCCATTAACTCGAAGAAATAAAAATGACAGTGAACTCCAGTGAACTAGATGCTGAGGCTCTACGTAATGGAGACCTTTTACCACAAATTGTGCCCGGAAAAGGTAAATCCATCCCACTTGGTGACCAAAGAAAAGCTGTTTTAAGACAGGCAAGTACTGATTGTAGGCGAAAGAGCTCCCCATTTAATGTCTTTCAATAAATGCATACTTTCAGGAGTTTATGGTTATTTTAATAAATCTAGGACTCATGGTTGGTGGCATGAGTTTGGCACTTCCAGCTATTACCCTCGATAATCTAAAAGACCCTGCAGGAAAATTTCATTTGGATGAATCACAAGCTTCTTGGTTCGGTAAGAGCAAATACAGTCATTTATTTATTTTTGAATAAGAAGTTTATGATGTGATTCAAATTTGCAGCTTCGGCCAGCTCCATTGCATGTCCTGTGGGATCATTTTCGGGTGCCTTTTTAGTGGACAATATTGGGAGAAAAAACTCGCTTGCCTTGGTTAATATGTTCGCTATCATTTCATGGGTCTTAATGTCAACAGCTTCTTATGCTGACCCCAATTTGGTATTTTTGCAACTTATAGTTTCAAGATTGTTTTCTGGAATTGCCACTGGAATGGGTGGTTCACCTGCTTCTGTGTACGGTGCGGAAATATGCCTTCCAAAACTTCGAGCTAGACTAACAATAGTCACATCTATGGCAATTGCTGGTGGAGTTCTGTTTGCATACGTTGTTGGCTATTTTTTAAGAGTGAGTTGTGCAATCATCGAAATATAGTAAAATGTTATGAGATTTTTTTTTAGAACGATTTTCGTTTGATAGGATTTATTTACTTGGCCTACCACATTGGCTGTTTGATTCTTTTGATTCCAGTAAAGGAGACTCCCGGCTGGCTTCTATCAAAGGGACGAATTGAAGAGGCGAAAGCGTCCTTATCATACTTCAGGGGGCTCGATGTTGGTAAGTAGTGATTTCGACCAGTCTTATATTCGATGTTTTAACTTGAAACAAACTTTCCAGGTGAAACTCATGAGGAAGTCGAAGCTGAGTTTGCTGCATTAAAGAAGTCCGTTCCATATAAGGCTGGTGTAAAGAAAGTTTCGTTTTTGAAATCTTTGCGCCTTCCTGAAGTCCGCAAACCATTTGTACTTTCAGTCATATTCTTTGGTCTTCAACAGTTTTCGGGAACGTTTGTTATCATAGTCTATGCTGTTCAAATTATAAGGAAAGCTGGAATTCCTATAGACCCGTACATATGTGCAATTTATATTGGCGTAGCTAGGTTTTTCGTTGCTACCTTTGTAATGACTTGGGAATTAGAAAAATGGGGTCGTCGTCCAGTTAGCATTTTCTCAGCTGCCAGTACAGCAGTTTGTCTCTTCATTCTAGCTGGATCAAGTTGGTTCACATGGTTGCAAATACCAACTCTCTCGGCGGTAGTTATAGTTTTGTTCGTTGTTGCTTCGGCAGGTCAATGGTGCATTCCATTTCTAATTCTTCCCGAAATATCTCAACAAAATGTACGGGGTGCATTTTGTGGGGCATCAATTGGTATTGCATATGTAATATCATTTTGTGCGATCAAAGTATTTCCATCACTTGTGAATTTGATGGGAAATGGAAATGTTTTTGCATTTTATGGTGTTACAGCACTTTTGACGATATTGTTTGTATACCGTTACATTCCAGAAACTAAGGGTAAAACTTTTGTGGAGATTGTAGACTATTTTCGAATGGGAAAGAAGGCATTTCAAGAAAATGAATTTGATCTAGAAAGTAAAGAAGTTTTTGTAAAAAGCAAAATACTGAAAAATAATAAAAATTAATATTAAAACAAAAAAAAAACTATTTTCTTAAGTTTTATTATACTGAGAATGCATGCAGCTATTACAGACCTATGTTCTCAGTAAGTATAATAAATAAATAAGTTGGATGGCGCAATGGCTCGTGCTCATAAAGAACCATATCCTAGTGACTAACGACTCGCAACCATTCCTGTGTGCGCGTGTCGACAGAAATGGAAGGGACCTACAATTTTCTACCAAATCGGAACAGCTAGACGAGAAGCACTAATTCATGACAAGTGAAACTCTTGAAGGATTTGTCAATTCCTCATAAGAGGCAGTAGCCCCGAGAAAGAAGTTTCTCAGTATTGTGGTGAATATGCCCAGTTGTGTAAACAACCACACATTAGTACAACTTTCCGCGCCATCTTTGAGTGAAATAATTATTTAAATCCATCACGGTTGGTGTCCAGCCTCGTTCGTACTGGAATAATTGCCGAAACCTTTTTGGAAAGCACCTTCTAGTAGACCCTAGAAAATTCTAGAACCCTTTTTTCGGGTATAAATACAGGGGCACCAGTCCGAAAGAGCAGTTTGATTTTGGAAGTGACTGAATAAATGTCAGTGTGAATAAAGAGTTGCATACTTGTGCTTCGTTATAATAAAAGTAACGGAAGAAAAAGTATTTGAAATAAAAAGCGTTTTATTTTGTGAATTAACTGCAGTTTCAGTTTGAATAAAGGAAATAAGTTTTATTTTCGAACCCTTAGTAAATTATTACAGTATGTATAAAAAAATCAAAATGGAAAGATAAGTGAATTACAGAAGGACACACGTATTAGACCGATAATATTTTATGGATATGCAAGTTTGGTCAAAACGTGTATGACAAGATACATCAAAGCGTAATACCAGAACCAGCATGCCGCCTCTTGGACTATTAAATCGCCAAAGATGAGTTTATGCTATTTCTCCAAATTAAGTGATTTCATGGGATACTAGAAAACAACGAAAACATTTTTCAAAAGAAATGTCTTATTTTATCGAAATTTTTGATGAACACGAATAATTTGCAAGTCAAATTGCAGAGATTCTGGTCACGCTATCGCAATTGAATCTATTTTACACCATAAGATAAATCATTCAAAACCTAAATCTACAAAAAATCCAGGAAAACAATTTTATTAGTTCTAAAAGCAGAAAATTCCTACCTCTCGAAAACTCCTAATCCCAAAAACTAAAACACCACAATCAACAAAACCCAAAGTCCCCAAAACGTAAATTTTAGACAACCCTAAGAAGGCCACATATTCCCGAAACGGAAATCTCGATAACTTATACAACTTGGCAAAAATTTGTCAGTAATTCGATTTTAGACAGACATAAATGAGGTTTTTGGGGTACAACCCTGATTTTGGGTTTTCTCGATTTGAATTTTAAGATTGACGGGTTCTTGGGATTTTGAGTGTTCAATATTTTAAAAATTTGGGTTTTAGGGAATCTGGCGCCCAACCAGATCCATGCAGAAAAAATTTATAACTTTACTTTTAATAAATAATTTTCAAAAAAAAAAATAAAAAAAACACAAATAAGCAGCACTGGTTTGTGATTTGTTTTGTTTACCTCTATAGCTAGTAATTTTAATTCAGAAGATCAATAACTTCAAAAAAAAGACGAAGACTCAATCATAATAACCAAGCTATTTAGATTGCAAAGCACGTGTTACAGGCAAAAATTTAATAAAGATCTAATTTTGCTTGCGACAAGGTCTCATTAATTGTCGTTGTCATATCTACATGTTATTATGTTTGTCAATATAATTAGCGTGTGCCTTATGCCAATTTTGGGAATAATTGGAGTTTATACAAATAATAATTTATTGTATACAAACCATAGTATGACCTTTTGTTTACACATCTTTCAGATATTTTTTGTGTTGTTGAATTCTTAAAATTCTGAAGATACATATCTTTGGTTTCAGTATGTTTTGCGATCATTTGGAAGCTTGAATTGGTAAAAAATGGTTGTACTGTGAATAATTCCCAGTGCGGGAAATCAGTGAAAAGTGATATTAGTAAATATTTGAGGTTTGTCTTAAGAAAGTTATCCTTAAGAATTTTTTTTTTCTTATCCGAGAAAGGACTTCCGGTAATTGTTTTAAAAAATACCTGCTTATACATTTGTGAAGTATTTTTCTCTTGAATCGGTGAAATTGACTTTAATAAAAAGTGTAAGGAAATACTTGAAGATATCAGACGTAAAACCGATTAACTTTTTGTCGAAACCTACCTACTAGACCGAGAGCCCACAGCAACTTTTGGATGTGAACGATAGCAAAAATTCATTTTGTTTTAAGATAGGTCCATACTATTCATATGCAATTATGAAAGTCTGTAAAGTCGGGGTTAGGGCCTTTGTACGTAATGCTGTATTTAAAATGCATTTGTTTTCTTAAATTCTTAAAGCCCAGGTACCAAGGGTAGGAACTTTAAAATTGTATTTAATTAAAGAACTGAGCGCCTTATATATAAGCTTTGAGTGCATCTTGCAGCCATTTGGCTCTTCGGAAAATATTTTGGACTCCATAGCCATGTCTGGGACACTCAGCTCTTTTATTAAATATAATTTTGAAGTTCCTACACTGCATTTTCAATGCACTGCATTTTAAATGCAGTGTTGCATACAAAGGCCCCAACCCGACTTTCATATTTGCATATGAATAGTATGGACCTAACTTAAATTTTTTGAATTTTTGCTGTCGTTGTCACCCAAAAATTAAATTTCTGTGGGCTCTTAGACTATATCTACTTTAATGAAAAATTGTGAATTTAAGTTATCTACAATAAATCTTAAAATTTGTTTTACTGCTGTATCTTAATGATTAAGGTGGATCTGAATCAGATTCTAAGAATCAAAATATATCTTAAAGCCATCAGTTATAAAATATTCAATCACCCCTTACCAAAAAAATGGGAACGACTGGATCGCACAAACTTGCTCTCGTAGCTAACAACTTGAATGTAGCTTAAAATTGACAATGTTCATATATAGTGGTTCTAAAACATTACGATATCATTGTAAAAAGTTTTAAAAACCATTTAAAATATAAAATATAATTTTTTTTTAATAGATAAAACGGATAGAGTTCAAAAAAAGGTATGCTATCTGATTTGTTTGATAAATATGAATTTATGAAAAAAAAATTTCAAAAATCGTTAGTGCGGTTTTTTTAGAATTTATTAAAATACAATTTTTCACAAAATTTGAAAAAAAAAATCATCAACCCATTTTCAAGATATAAAATTTTTAAAAAAAAATATTTCAATATTTTTTTAAAAATCCAAAAATTATTTTTTTGAAAAATAAAAATTGTAAAGGAGAAATTTGAAAATCAAAAAATCGGTTCTATGACCGGTTAAAAACCGTTATAAATTTTTTTTTTCTACCCAAATATTTTTTTTTTTTGTAATTATAGTAGCTCGTAATTTTTTTTTCAAAATCGTTAGAGCCGTTTTTGAAATATATCAATTTTTGTATATTGTTTGTATGGCAGGTACCGTTATTTTTTGAGCTTAAAACAAATTTCAATTTCCCCTCTACGGAATCCCATAAGAACCTTAAGTCCAAAGTTTGAAGAAAATCGCGTCAGCCGTTCAGACAGACGCACAGACAGACAGAATTGCGAGACCGACTTTTTTCGCGTTGTCTATCATCGTAATGTTAGGGAAAATTATTATCTCGAATTTTTTTTCACGAATCCTAAACTTGCCCTATACTACGTACTTATATCTCAAGTAAAAATGCTTTAGAAATCTGAAAAGGTATCTTAATAAAGATGATATAAAAAAAATTTGATAAATATCAATTTTTATTTTACTACAATAAATTATTATTAATATTGCTGTGATTGTGCTGAATCAATTGGTTTTGTTTTCTTTTGATTTGTTTTTTCGCAAACTTCAAAGCATAGATACCAACTTGTTTTATTGCTAAAATTATAACGTCACATTTTGCTATACCTATGTATTATATACTCATACAATAGGCGTGTTTTTTTTGTGCCCTCTATGTTAGCTTAGAAATAATGGCACAAAAAAACGCTCATCGTTGCTTCATAAAATAATTTGGCAGCACTGATATAACAATGACATTGGCCGCGGTCAGAAACCTATGCAGAGCTATCCGGATAGGTTCATGGTTGTTGCAATCCCGTGTTCGGATAGCTATCCATGCTATCCGAAAATGTCAAAAACCGCTGACTGCAAAATTGAGATTTGTTTGCCGTCGTCGAGTTGTATTTTTGATTTTTTAAGAAAAATAATTAAAATATTATAATAATACAAAATGGATAAGAAACTATCTTATCGCATCGATTCTTGATCGCGGCCATTTTCTGACATTTTGGCTGTCAACTGTTTGTCAAAAAAAAAAATTGAACAAAATATCGTTACAATTTTGATAAATTAAAAAAAACGTCTCATCCCTGGAACAGGTCTTTCTTTTATTTATTGGAATGTAAAGTAAAATTTATTTCAAATTAGTAAATTATATTTTAACAAATGAAAAAACTTTGGCTTTTAACTTTTTTTCAATCAGTCGACCCGTGCTTCAAGATCCATCTGCCAAATTAATGAATCTTTGGATGAGTTTTTGACATTTGTTGAGAATTCATCGGATAAATGTCGAAAATAGTGTATGGAAGCACTGTTTTCATTTTAGCTTTATTCTTAAGCAGAGATGTTTATCGCCGCGAACTAAGCATATTTGTTCTTGTATTTTACATGGAGATTTTTTTAAGCTAACATAGAGGGCACTAACCACGCTGGAGGTCTGGGATCGCTTCCCAGCCTCGTCCACCTAAAAAACTAAAAAGTTTTTTTTCAGGGCTACTGCCTCTTGCGAGGAATTGACAAATTCTCCAAGAGTATCACTTGTCACGAATAAGTGCTTCTCGTCTAGCCGTTCGGATTCGGCATACAATTGTAGGTCCTTTCCATTCCTGTCGAAAGGCGCACACAGGAATGGTTGCGAGTTGTTAGTCACTAGGCCCTGGTTCTTCATGAGCCGTTGTGCCACCCGATTTATTTTTTATTTATTTAGAGGGCGCTAAAAAACACGCCTATTAGGCGTGTACAGTTTTTGAATCTGGTATTAACCAGTTAAAAAGAATTTGTAGGAGAGTCCTAATATTGCATCTATACAAATGTTTCGATTATTTTACTCATATCTTTTACTATTTATTGTTTCTTTATGTTCAGAGTTCAGAAAAGATGAGTTTTATAAAATTATAATTTTTTTTTGATATAAGTATAGGGTCAATGGCAGAAAAATTAATTTGTGTGTGGACTTAAATATCTTTTGTTAAAATACTACTCAGTCGAACATGGTGAATCATGTGCTAATACTATCATAATGCTCTTCCAAAACTTATATAATTATTGCTCATACAAATTAAAAAAAATTGGTTTAAAAAAAGGAGATAAGTAGGATTTTTTTTAAAACTTAAAAGGTATTTCAAAAACACGAGAAACGTTTTTCAATTAGGGCTTTTCAGGAACAAAATACTATAAGGGATACCTACCAAATTTGATTTTGGGTAAATTTAAAAGAAATGATCATCCTTGACCAGAGCAGCATATTCTTCTTCTTCTTCTTCTTCTTCTTCTTCTTCTTCTTCTTCTTCTTCTTCTTCTTCTTCTTCTTCTTAAAACGGTGAATTTTCTCACTTCAAAGCTTCATTTTATGGCTTCACCTGTGGGGTTCACCGGGTTGACCTCAGAAAACGTCTATGCCTGTATGTAGGAGGCGTTGCATTTGTTTGATTCAAGAGTTTTTGCGCCTGCCTTTATTCCGCGATAGTGTTGGTACGTCGCCTTTTGAACTGGGTTCTCATGGCATCTTCTTTGTACATGGCAATATCAGTTTAGTTAGCCATGCTGTATTTTGTCCACGACGGTATTTTTAATATGGACAGGCTGCTTCGGATTTGTGTCCTTCTTATTCGATCACGCTTTGTCACTTCTGCTGTTATGCGAATCATCATCATTTTACACTCATACGTCTTGTACTTTGTCCAGCATTGTGCAAAACGCATTTAAGAGCTGAACGAAAAACTGTTATAGGGGGCAATTTTCGGTCACAAAAGATGTCAGAGTTTTTCTCCCCACTTCACTCAACCAACACTTACGTGATCTTTAATGTCGTCATGAAAAGATCCAAGATATTTGAAATTTTCACGCTTAGGAGGCACTGTTCCATTCACATAAATGTCTGCAATAGGGCATCATTTGAGGCAGAGAAAGGTTAAAGATATTTGATAAAAGTAAACAAAATTTTGGATTTCTCAGTTAGCTATAAATGCCGAAGAATTAGGCAACCTTTTTTTAATATAATATGATTTTTATTAATTACATAGAATTTTTTGAATAGTCGTTTTGACCTTTTTTATTTGTTTATTTCAGAAGATGACACTCGTTATATGCCAATTAATTACAATTATAGTTTTCTGCATTCAAATTACACTTTTATACCAGCAAAAAAAAATCCAGTACCCGAATTAACGCCAAGCAGAGGAAGCACTGTTTCTTGGTACCAAGATTAAAAAAAAATACCAAATCGTTTTCGAAAAACATTTAATTTTCAAAAATAAAACTTGAATATAACTCAGCATGTAAGCCTTTTAGAAGAGCTTAATCATATTAAAAAATTGAACTTTTTTGAGAAAATACAAATATGGTTCTCCTAGAGATAGCCATAAATAACTAATTTTGGAAAAAATTTTTTTGATTAAAGGCAGAACTTAATTACTGAAAAATCAATCAATTTTTGAAAAATATCTGTGAACGAGTTTTGTGAAAAATAAGATTTTCCTTGACGACTAACAAAATTGTATGGCAGAAACCGTTCATTTTTGTCAAAATTTCAAATTGGAAGAACATCGATCCAGCCGTCTGGGCTGTAGCTAAATGACAGGCAGACAGACATACCCGCTTTTTACGACACTCAAAAATATTTTTTTTTTCTTACGAATCCATAATTTGCTATAAAAGGCGTTTTTCTGTTTTAGAAATTTAGAAGTAATCGAATGTGCTTATTTTTTAGATGTCAGAGCCCTCAGAGCTTAGAATTTGTGTTTTTTTTTTTGTTCAGGACATTATCAGAACATGTTCAGAGTGTGCTCTATGCGCTCAGGAAAAAATTATTGAGCAGTCTGAGCCAAAGGGCGCACGCAAAAGACAAACTGAAATAGGGGGAAATAAAGACAAATATATGAAAACAAAATTGAAGGGATGCACGAGAACTTAGTTCAAGTGCAATTTTTCAACAAATAACCACAACGCTCTGAACATATTTCGTGAGAAAAAAAGATGAATTATACAGAAAAAATCAGAGCATGTATGAGAATGAAAGATATGGAACCAGTTCATATACTTAAATAAAAGAAGAAACGAAAATTAATACGGCAAATGTTATAAATCGTTCATTTTATTTTCTGTAATATGATGGATTGATTTATTTTCAACAGTGTAACTTAAAACTTGTTCTGTCAGTCATGATCTCTATTTGCATGCAGAAGTTTTGAATTGAAGCAAGACTTTGTTTCCAGTGTCTAATTAAGACATAATATACCATTGTTAATCGAGTCTTAATTTCGAAATCCAAAATTAAGTCATAAGTCTTACGAATGTTTGATTTTTCTTCCAAAGGGAGATCTTACCAATATAACTACACATTTAGTAGGTAAATGTTAATGAACATACAATAATATTTGTTTGTTATTTGGGATATAATGTTTTGTAATGTATTATACTTTACGGCGTATTTTATTGTTGTAAAACTCATTGCATATTTTGGGGGTGTTTATTTTAAATAATCTTAAGCAAAAACTTGTATACCACTGTTTAACGTCCTTACAATTTATATCTGTATTTGCATTTATTTTCTAAAACATACTCGATCTTAATACTAAGGTAAACATAGAGGACCCGGAGAAATAAAGAGTGTTCCTTACAAGAGAGCTTTCAATGTCCCCAAGACTGCAAATAAGACAGACAATACATACGGATGTTCATGCACATGATTGTCAGTATTATTGATAATTGATTGAATTTTCATCATTTATTCATTTTAATTTGGCTTTTCTGAAATTGAGAGAGCAAGTTTTTTTTTTAGCCACTAGGCTTTTTTTAAGCCGATATTTTTGAAAGATGCATTTATCATTTTGAATTGACAATTTTATTTTCATAATTTCTAAAATTGATTAAAATACAGACCCTCTTAGAAAATAATAAGAATCTATGCTTACGTATACACATATTGCACACTCTGCTAAACCACAAACCACAGATAATCCTTACACAAAGGATTGCCCTCATAACAAGATAAAATGACCAACAGTAACAGTAAATTCGAGAACCTTCAGAATGGTTCACTTAAACCGAAAATTATTTCCGGAATGGATAAACCTGTTGTACTTTCAATTCCCTTGGGTGAACAATCAAAAGCTGTGTTAAGACAAGTTAGTACAAACAAAAATTTAAATAGACAAATTTCAAACCCACAATTAACTTTTATAATGTCTTATTTCAGCAACTTATGGTCTTTTTGATTAACATTGGTTTGCTGGTTGGTGGAATGAGCTTGGCTCTTCCAGCTGTTACACTTGATCAACTCACCAATCCTGATAAAGATGTTCACTTGGACAAATCACAATCATCTTGGTTTGGTAAGAGGAAGCAACATAATTACATAATTATTGTTGAACTTGTCTCACATGGATTTTTCTTCATTACAGCTTCAGCAAGTTCTATAGCTTGTCCAGTTGGGTCCTTTTTAAGTGCTATTATGATTGATAGACTTGGAAGAAAGAAGACAATAGCTGTGACCAATGCTATAGCAATAATATCATGGGCTTTAATGGGTTTCCAGTTGAGTAAAGATCCTAAATTGGTGTATGTGCAGCTGATAGCTTCTCGATTTATTTCTGGAATAGCCACTGGTATGGGAGTATCACCAGCTGGGGTTTATGGAGCAGAAGTATGTTTGCCCAAAATTCGAGCTAGACTTACTATGGTCATTTCAATGGCTGTTGCTGCTGGGGTCTTGTTCATCTACACTGTTGGATATTTCATAAGGGTAAGCTTCATAAGGGTCAAGAAGATTATAGGAGCTTTTTATCGAAATTCTTTTTGTAGAATGATTGGCGACTTATAGGAATGATACTTTTTGGATACCAGATAACTTGTTTTCTCCTTTTGAGTTTAGTGAAAGAAACTCCCGGTTGGTTGCTATCAAAAGGACGAGTTGAAGAAGCTAAGGCTTCGTTGTCGTTCTTCAGAGGGCTTGATTCGGGTAGGTTTTAGATTAAAATACGAATTCTTACTCCTCTTCATCAAAAAAAAAAATAAATATTATAGGGCAAATTCATGAGGAGGTAGAAATGGAATTTCAAGTTCTATCAAAAACTATTCAACTCAAAGCCGGAGAAAAAAAAGCATCGTTACGAAAATCACTTCATCTACCCGAAGTTCGCAAGCCTTTCATCTTATCTATTGTCTTCTTCACCATGCAACAATTTTCTGGAACTTTCGTTGTCATCGTCTATGCTGTTCAAATTCTCAACAAAGCTGGTGTCCTTATGGATTCATTTCTTTGTGCAGTTTGCATTGGAGTTGCCAGATTTTTTGTCGCAACAATTGTCATGACGTGGGAACTGGAGAATTGGGGCCGAAAAACGGTTGGAATTTTCTCGGCTTCATGCATGGCCTGCTGCATGTTGTTACTAGCTGGCTCAAGTTGGTTCACTTGGTTGCAGATACCGTTGCTTCCTGTGGCAGCTATGATTACTTTTGTGTTTGCATCCGCAGGCTTATGGGCTTTGCCGTTCTTAATTCTTCCTGAAATATTTCCTCAAAAAGTACGAGGTACTTCGTGTGGAATAACAATTGGCATTGCTTATTCGATGTCATTTTGTGCTATAAAATCGTACTCTTGGACGGTGGATTGGATCGGAAATGGGAATGTTTTTGCATTTTATGGTGTGATGGCAATTATGACGGCCATATTTATACTGATCTTTATTCCAGAAACTAAAGGCAAGACTTTCCTTGAAATAGAAGAATATTTTCGGACTGGAAAAAAGGGCATTCGTAACCAACAAATGGATGTAGAAGTGAAGGAAGTTTTTATTGAAAAAAAATAAGGAATTTGACGCTTAGCTCGTATAATAGACCATAAATTTGATTAAATCAGAAGAAAAAATAATTTAAAGAATTGAATTATATATGCATGTATGAATATACATACATAAATATTGTATGTAATAAATAAAATCTTTATTTATTTCATAAAGCAAACGTTTAAGACTAGAAATAAAATGTATGCAAGTTCTCATTTCCGCAAAGGCTTTTATTTTTTTTAATAAAAATAAAATGTAATACTTTTTTTAAGCTAAAGTGGCAGCTATGAACATAAAAAGAATTTTAAATGTTTGTATGTATAAGTATCTACGCTTGTTGATCGCGTAGTAGGAGACGTAATTTTGCCCTTCCCTGTAAGTATTCTTTAGTTATTTATATTATATTGTGGTGAATATGCCCATTTGTGCAAACAACGACATCTCTAATTCTTCTATAACAGAATAAATTAGTAACGAGTTCCACGCCATCTATGAACAAAAGATTAACTAATGTTACCCAATACCTAAACCACCCAATACCTAAACCACTATATCATTATCCAACACCTAAACCACTCACATCGTTATCCAATACCCAAACCATGGAACTGCTATAATTTGTAATTGGTCGAAAGCTTTTGAGCTACTTGTGGAGACTTTCCAGGGAAGTACATTCCCGCACATTCTAGAAACGCTAGAAGATTCTAGTAGCTTTTTCTCGGATATAAATACACGACCACCAGTCCGAAGACCTCAGTTGGATTTTGGAAGAGAACGAGTAAACGTCGGTGTAAAATGGTGAATTAAGAGTTGTTCTTGTTATAATAAAAGTATTGGAATGAAAGTGTTTGAAGTGAAATAAAGGTGTTTATTTTTGTAAAGTTGTACAGTTTGAATAAAAGCAATAAGTTTTATTGGACGAACCCTTAGTAAAATACTTATTTTATCTGTGCATTCAGATAATTAATGGTGAAGATTGATAAAGTGTAAAATAAAAAAAAGGTGCTTGTGAAAAGTGGCATATAAAAATATTACAATAGAAACAAAATCGGTAAAATTGTGAATGCATTAAATTGTGTTGAACTTAAAGCAGAACTAATCAGAGGTCTTCCTACTGCTGGAACGAAAAATTATCTCATTATCCGTCTGCAGGAAGATTTAAGGTAACACGGTGAAAATCCAGACACGTTTCTATTTGAAATTGAAATGTCGGAAGAGCAAGTAAGCAAAAGCTTAGACATGACCAATTTGATGGCTCAGCTGCTTGCACGGTTTGAAGAACAACGAAATGAGCAGAAGAATGAACAAAAGAATCTTCCCGAGCAGTTAGAAGAACAACGCAGCGATCAAAAGAATCTGCTCGAAAAACAAGAAAAGAATCTTCTCGAACCGTTCGAAGAACAGAAACACATCCTCGAAGGTAAACTAGACTTATTCGAGACCAATTTAATTGCCCTTGAAGAACGTATTGAAAAACAGTTTTCGTCAGTGGAAGCGAAATTCGGAAGATCGAAGATAACATTGGGAGCATTACCAAGGAACTAGACAGAGTTCGCAAAATAAAGGTTCGAGAAAGTTCTGGCGACTTTCCAAAGGAAAAAGGAAATGCATCCACCAACCTTTGATGGACAAAATTCTTGGTCAATCTACAAGAAGCAGTTTGAGGCAGCCGCAATGACAAATGGCTGGGATGACGAAGACAAGTTTATTGTCCTGACGCTTACCCTTAGAGGTTCTACTGCTGAATTATTGCAAACCTTACCAGCAGACAAAAACGGCAACTTCAGTGCTCTTGTTCAGGCCATTGACAAGCGATTTGGGGATGGCCATATGCAAGAAGTCTTCCGCGTTCAACTCAATACCAGAGTCCAGAAAAGAGGAGACAGTCTGCAACAACTCCAAGCAGACATTGAACGGTTGGTGCATCTAGCATACCCGACTGCAGGAGAAGAAATTACCAACCAGTTAGCAACAGATGCTTTTGTCCGTGCAGTGTCTGACCTCAATCTCCAGCGAGCAATTCGAACTGCTGGAAAACGCACGGTTTCTGAAGCATTAGCCTTCGCGCTCACTATTGATGCATCAGAACAGGCTTCTTTAGGAATTCATCGGGTAAGAGAACTTGAAGTAGAGGAATGTTCTTGTCAGAGAGCTGAATTCCAAAGAAGACAGCAAGGAGGACCTGCTCGATGCTGGAATTGCAACAAAACCGGACATCTCCAGCGCCAGTGCAGATTGCCACCGAGAAGATAACCTGTCAACATTGTGGAATCAGAAATAATACTCGCGAACAGGTAAGCAATAACATCAACGTTCCTGCTCGCCCTGGTATCGATGGGCCGAGAACCACAATCCAAGTCTCGCAGACTAAACGAAACAATAAAAGTCTGACAGTGGACGCAAAATTAAATGGCAAGAAACACGTGGCTACAATTGACACCAGTGCCACAGCCTCCATTGTAAGAAAAGACTTGGTCAAGATGACATGGCTACATAACACCAATAGCTACCGTCTGGAAACTGCGACAGGTGAGGCGCAAGAGTATATGGAGAAGTTCGTCTGAAGATCTGTTTGGCAGAACTAGAGTTTTCGCACCTATTTTTGGTAGCAGACATATGTGATAGGTGCATAATTGGAATCGACTTTATGAAGGAGGAGAATTACCAAACTGTCATCAAAGAAGACATGTGCTTGCCTCCCTGTTCGGAAGTGTTTGTTTGGACGAAAATAGAGGGCGATCTAGGTAGCAATCGATACCTCATGGTGGAACCAGAGTCTGAGCAATCTTCCCAAAACATCATCTTAGGGAAGACTCTAGTGGAACCAAAGAACAACATGATACCCGTACGGATACTGAACATTAAACCGTACGAAGTCAAGCTCAGGAAAGGAGAAATAGTTGGAAAATGCGAATCTGTGTCCGCAATAACCAAGATCACAGAAATGAACACAGACAAATCTATGGACCCCGAAAAATTCAGCTCCGTGAAAGCCAACAAATCTGAAGCCATCCAATCTAAATCAACATCAGCTTAGTGTTGCTGGAAGCCTTCCTCATGAGTACGCTGATATATTTTCTTCACCGAATAGGCAGTATGGTCGAACACAACTGGTACAGCATCGAATCGACACAGGTGGCGTAAGACCGATTCGACAACCAGCAAGACGTCTCCCGTTAGCCAAACAAGTCGAAGTTGAAGAGATGATATCGACAATGAAGAACGATGGGCTAATAAAAAATTCTAAAAGCCCTTGGGCATCACCAGTAGTTCTTGTCAAAAAGAAGGATGGAAGCACCCGGTTTTGTGTAGGCTGAACGATGTGACAAAGAAAGACAGCTACCCTTTGTCCAGAATCAGCGATACTTTGGATGTAATGGAAGGAGCGCAATGGTAGAAAATTCATCCAGAAGATCGCGAGAAGACAGCTCTCTCCACAGGAAATGGTCTGTGGCAGTTTAAAGTTATGCCATTCGGACTGTGCAACGCTTCGGCAACATTTGAGCGTCTGGTGGAGTGTGTTCTACAAGGACTAAGCTGGAAATCATGCCTTGTATATTTGGACGATGTAATCGTTTATGGGAAAACTTTTGACGAACATTAAGAACATTAAGGCCGTATTCCAGAGGCTTCGAGAAGCACACTTAAAATTAAATCCAGAGAAATGTGCGCTTTTCAAGACCGAAGTTAAATATCTGGGACATATCATCTCATCCCAAGGAGTAAAGACTGATCCTGAAAAAGTTGACACTGTGAAGAATTGGCCAACACCACAGGATAAACACCAACTCCGTAGCTTTTTTTGGGATAGCCACATATTATCGGCGCTTTGTGAAGGATTTTGCTGGAATCGCTAAGAGCTTGCATCAACTTACTGAAAAAGAGAAGCTGTTCAAATTGTCAGGCGAGTGCGAGAAAAGTTTTCAGGAACTCAAGCTACGTTTGTGTAATGCGGCTAAAACAAGAAATGAAAAGTGTGTATGATAAATATTTTTATTTTTTGAGATACTCAAGATCCAAACAAAATGAAAACTATATGAAAAAACTACAAGACTGGAAGAGTAAATCCCTTAGTGGCTGTGGGCGGGTTGGAGTTTTTAGAGACCAGAAAACTTGTCGGAAAAATTTTGAGGAAAGAAAAAAGTATAATTGTACTAGAACACGAAGCTTCGTCGTCAATTAAAGCTACGAGAAAATCAAGATTTCAATCAATTTCTCGTCCACCGACAGATAATTATTATGCTGATGATGGCCCCCAGCCAAGTACTTTTTTAAAAATGCTAAGAAATTTATTAAAGATGTCGCGAGTGCAGCAAGATGTTGGCTTTGTAATAGCAACAAATGTGAAAAAGTAAACTATAGCGGATTCGATACTGGGTATAAGTAAACTGTCTGTTGTTGATTGCGATGGAACTCCTACAAAACACTGGTTGGAAAAGTTGGGTTATCCGGCTTGTGGAGTTGAAGTTGGGGAGACCGCTACGGTGGTTCGTTTGTAAACTTCATTGTGAGTTACTTTTGCTTCATTTATAACAAATTGGATGGTGCAACAATAGGAGCTCAACTTTATTCGGGACGCATTGGATGAGCGCTAGAAAACTGTGTTGACCTTCCTCTTGGTTAGTTCTAACTTCTGACTAATCCCAGGGAACCTACCTGCTTTAATAAAAGAAATCCAGGATACTTTTAGCACGGATCAAAAATATTCGTGTTAAATGTGTGAATCCATATGTAAAGGATCCTGTTTTATAGATTTCTCCAACAGAAACCCAGCAAAGTTGACACACTAAATGGTTGACAACAACTGCCAATAGAATTTGGGGGCATCATGTAGCTACATCTTATCCAACTAATTACTTGAAAATTCTTGCTTAATACATTTTAAGGGTGTATGCTCCAGTTTGGTTTAGTGTTAAAAAAGATAGTGCTAGTTAGTAAATTTGTAAATATTGTAAGAGAAATAATTGACTTTGTTATGCAACGCTTTTCTTATTTTAAACACCGGGAAAATATTTCGATGGCAATGCTTAATGATGAAAGACCACATATCAGAGAACTGGGCTTTAGTGGAATCATCTCAGCTATAAAAAAATCAAAATCGTGGGTCTTCAGTTAGAGCCTTTAAACTACCGAAATAAAATAACAATTTTTTTTTTGGAAGACATTCTTAAAATGAATATCCAATTGACATGTCATTTCCAAACTAACCTTGTCACAGTCAAGCTGTTCACCGCTTCGAGAAGATGGTGACCGAAGCTTCAAGTACGGAGGATGGTGAAAAACGGTCTTATAAGATCAAGAATACATTCACGAAGAATTTTGTCGTCTTTCAACACAAAAAAAAATTATAAATTTAAAAAGTAAAAATAAAGGCGTATTTTAGTAATATCATGCATTTTTAAGATTTTAGTAGTATTTTTTTTATTTTTGTGTCTTACTAAAGCTAATATGATCATAAGTATTGTGTTAATTGTTTCATTAATAAATTATTTTAAAATTATTTCAAACTTGTGAAAAAATCGAAATCTAATGAAAAAAAAATATTTTTTTTTTTTTAAGTCCAAACTTTGAGCTAAGGTAGAGGGCTAAAGACGTTATCAAAAATGAATTTATTTGATGTCAAATTGTTCTAATTATCAAAACGCAACAAAATGGAGGTATTCGAAATCGATACGACAACTTTTTTTTTCCTCCATACAACGACACGCTCCACCCTAATGAACATGCTAATGGTATTACCTGTAATATATAAATTTTTTTGTGATTGTTTGAAATTCAATTTTGTTACTATTGATTTTGACAACATGCGCAGAAGTGAACAAAAATGAACATGCTAATGATATTACCTGTATCTTGACTCTTTAGAGCAAGTAAAAAAGCTTTCGTAGCAACATTTATGTTCATTAAGCAGATGCATCAAACTTCAAGGTTTTTAAAATTACAGTCTTTAATATTCAGCTTATAAGATTTTAAGAACAGAGATAAGAAGTTAGGAGAGAGTTTAATTTATTAAAATTTGGTCAATTTATGTTTATCGTTAGTATCTATAGACATTTTGATGGTGTAAAAGTGTCTTAGCTTTTTAACATGAATTATATAATTTTCTTAATCAGATTTCAGATTTCATTACAATAAAATAATAAGCAAAATAATATCAAAATAACACAGTTATGTACACTCCGCTCCACTTGAATAGAAACAAACTTTTGTTTTACTATCAGAGCGTGTAGCGCTTTGGTAAATGTATAAATTCACCTTTTGGTTTTAGTTTATATAAGAGGGATCTATTGCGAAAGAAACTGCAGGGACAGAAAATACCACAAGGTTATTTTTTACCACTTTTCTTATTACTTCATTAAATACACTGTTTTTTTTTTTGCGCCACTTGAATAGAAACAATGTGTGTTTTGTCTCTATAGATTACGGTAAGAAGAACAAATATTCTTATAATTAAAGAATAAGATGGGCCGCGGAAAACCATTAAACCCGGCAGAAAAAGCCAAAATAAAAAGCCTATGCACAATTGCCAAACAAATAAGTAGAAGTGTGAAAATTGTTTGGTCGAACCTTAGGAATAAAGAAAACTATGGAAGTGTAAGGTAGGCAATCAAGAGCCACCAACAGGAGCAGACCGAAGAAAGATTACTAGACTGGCTTCAAATTCAAGTGACTCTGCTGATAAAATCAAGGCGAAGAGTGGTGTTATAGCGAGTCTTAACACTATTAGACGTGTTATTCGTGGGTCAC
This sequence comes from Melangyna quadrimaculata, assembly GCA_949320155.1. Classification (NCBI taxonomy): domain Eukaryota; kingdom Metazoa; phylum Arthropoda; class Insecta; order Diptera; family Syrphidae; genus Melangyna; species Melangyna quadrimaculata. The sequence continues at coordinate 9,499,702 of OX439485.1, read as the reverse complement.
AACATTAAAATCGCCCAAAGTTAAAGAAAAAACCACCATTAAATCCAATACGAAGACAAAATATAATAGATTTTTGCAGGAAGAATGACGTGAAAGGAAGAGTGGACAAAAGTGGTATTTTCTCAAAAATTGAATTTAGATGGCCCGTACGGATATTATTACTATTTTCATGTTATGAGGAAGGAACCAAGGTTTCTGGAGCACCAGCATAGGCGAGAAGGCAGTGTAATGTTGTGGGGTGTGATTTACTGGTTTGGAACAATTGATCTGGAGTTTCCCACATTGAAAATGACGGCAAACTCCTACAAGGAAATATTGCAAAAAGCTTTCCCTAAGTGTACCGATATCATAAAAAAAATAATAAATCGGATGGCACAAACGGCTCGCGAAGAACCAGGGTAGTGACTAACAACTCGCAACCATTCCTGTGTGCGCCTGTCGACAGGAATGGAAGGGACCTATAATTTTATGCCGAATCTGAACGGCTAGACGAGAAGCACTTATTCGTGACAAGCAGTAGCGGATCTAGGATTCGGCTGTGGGGGCGGAAGATAAATTTTATAATTTATAACAAATAATAGAGATCAGTTTAAGTTTAATGCAAGACCGTACTCAACTTTAGTCGAACTAAACTTCACGACAACGCGGCAAAACATTATTTTTTATGAAATTTAAGGAGCTATATCGCACTCAGCGGCAGCTGAACTTCATACAAATTCATACGAATTCGTGTGAAGTGTAGTTCCGATGGAGTGCAGTTGCGGCGAGTGCGGCCTAACCTTTAAGGCTCAAGTATTTTTTTTCCTTTTCCTTTAATGATATCCATTTTTTGTGTGCCTTTATATCCGCTCCTGTTGCGCTTCAAAATGTTTTCAATACAAAGTACAATAACAATTATTCATAATTGCTGTAGCGGAGATAGAAGCAAATTCAAAGGCGCACAATAATTTTTAGCCATATATGCTTGAACGACGCGTACAAAATCGTTTATTTATATTATTTAAAAATTGATTAGGTACCTACATTATGTAGTTATATTTTTAAATTAGCTGTGGGTATGTTTTGAACTACCCATTTTTGACAAGATTTGAAAACTGTTTTTAATTGGCTAGTTCAGAAAAATTATATTTAAGTGTTCGTACTGGCAAAAGCTCATATATGTGCTTTGACACGGTATTAGTCCTCTAAGATCTCATTTTTCCTGAATTATCCAAATCAAAGAGAAACTATTTTGTTCAAAATGGCACTTTACGACATAAGACAAAGCTGCTCTAAGAAATAAGCCGCGGCCCAATTCTGCCAGCGTGAATGAGTTTTCGTGTATACGCTGCATACGCTTTATAGGTATTCATGCTAAAAAAAATATGTCGACAAATTTGCACGTCACTCTAGAGTCTAGAGGGATTGCAAATATTCATTTGCTTTTGCATGATTTTCTGAGCGCGCACAGAGAAAACTCACGCTTTTGGAATTTGGCTCCTTGACTAGAGAATTTCTATGTTTTGTATGTACAATTGCCTTGGACCTTTCAAATTTTGAAAACGTAGCCCCAAAAATTTCCAGCCAAGGCCGTAAGAAACAATTCCTGTTGTATTAAACATACACTAAACTTGACATCCCGTTGTTCTCCAATGGTTTAAGCCACAAATGCGTTTCTTTCGGTAAATTAGCTTTGTTTTTAGTATATACAGTTGGGGCATTTGACACTACATTAACGTGTCACCACATTTTTATCTCTTTTTACTTATCTCTTCAAGCCTTAGCCCCAACTTCGGACTTTGACAGTCTCTAGACTTGAGCCCCCAAAATTCTCTGGAACAAGGTTAGTTTTTAGGAAGTAAGTTGCTTAACCCTGGCTAGGTTTTTTGTCCAATATTCTCAGATCTTATTGCGCCAAAGCTGTTTTTTTTTTTGTTGCAATTTTCTGGGTTTAATTTTTAGGGAAAGATTGTCGTTGCATTAAAAATATCCATATTCATAGCCCCCAACTTAGATTTTGTCCAATTCGCTTCAGGCTTCAGCCCCAATCTTAGGACTTAGAAAAAAAATTACATAACATGTACGCAAATAGTTCAGCCCCAACCACGTTATTTTGTCCATCAAATTTTATAGCTTAACAATATTTTAGACGGAATATAAAATTCTACACGTCGTAATGTATTGCTTTCTATATTTCAAATTATTTTATGATTCGGCTGTGGGGGGGGCTTTAACCCCTATAGCCACCCCCCTGGATCCGCTACTGGTGACAAGTGATACTCTTAAAGGATTTGTCAATTCCTTGCAAGAGGCAGTAGCTCTGAAAAAAACTTTTTAGTTTTTAGGTGGACGGGGCTGGGGAGCGAACCCAGACCTCCAGCGTGACAGTCGAACGCACTAACCATTATGCTACGGGCTACAACTGGACCAATACCATGGACATTTCAAACAGGACAAAGCGCCATTCCACAACGCAAGGATCTTTAACAGTTGGATATCGGAGAAAAATGTTACCTTACTTCAATGGCCACCGTATTCTGCGGACCGAAATGTTATCGAAAACGTAATGTATGAATGGTTCGTAGAATGTACGATTCTGACCGACAATGTGAGGACAAAGAAACACTCACTGCTGCAATAAAAGAAGCATGAAGTGCAATTTCTGTAAATTATATAAAATAACTGCATGATTCACTTTCCAACTGGGTGTGGTAGCACACATTATTAAAATATGATTATAAATAAAAAACTACCCTCCCTTACTGCATTTTTTCAACTTGTTTCCTTATTTAAGAGATTTCTATTGTTTCTGTTTCTATTCAAGTGGCGCAAAAAAAGAACAGTGTATTTAATGAAGTAAATAGAAAAGTGGTATAAAATAACCTAATGGTATTTTCCTGAATTATTCTGTCCCTGCAGTTTTATTCGCAATAGATCCCTCTTATAGGAACTAAATCCAAAAGGTGAATTTATCAATTTACCAAAGTGCTACACACTCATTAAAAAAAAAGATTGTTTCTATTTAAGTGGAGCGGAGTGTATATGCTAATAGTTTTTTTAAGAATTTAAATAAGTAATATTTCTTCATTACGAGCAAACAAACAAAGTTGGGGTGCTTTTTAATATACATGTATTGTATAGAATGTGTGTATGTATGATATATGCATATAAGCATTTATATTAAAAACATTACAAACTTAAGCCCAGCAACACAACTTGCAACAAAGTTTTTTATTTTTATTTAAAAATATTCATTCATTAATTGACCGCATCGCACACAACACATACCTCTTTTTTACTTGTTTTCTTAATGTTTATAACCAAAGCAATTAATATTAATCGGCAACCATTCTCGATGTCAATTGACTTGCGTCACTTGTTCTATGCTTACTGATAAAATACCCTACATCAACCATATTATTTAACAATGTGAACTTTTTTCAGAATTGGCGTTCGACACGATAGGAAAGTTTTATAAGTCTTGTCTCGGTCTCGTTATAATCAAACAATTTCAATACCAAAAAATTTCAAATACATCTTGTTCGATGTTTCCTGTCAAATAGAACATTCTGGGGAAAGCCGTTTAATAATCGTCAAAAAACTGTACAGATGCTCGACGTTCTCCGGTGTGATGCTTTTTGTACGGACATTAAAAAAAATGTTAAAACTATGTAATTTGAAGCTTAGAACATTTTCTACAAGAAAGATTTAATATTTTTATTTTTTTTTTTCATAAAAAACAACTGTTTTCAAAATTGATCAACAATTATTGTTGATTTATGGGTTCTGGGTTTTCTTTATAAAAAGTATTTTATTCGCGGTTAAATAAAAGGTGTGTTTTTTGTATATTTATCAGAATTACGAAAGTTGCTTCCACGCTTAGTATCGCCTTATACCCAAAAAAAATTTGGATTAAAAAAAAAAAACGGTTCCAAAATAGAACTATTTTTTTTTTAATTATCCAAAGCAGTGTAGATCGGATAGATGGCGAAAACAGAACAAACATACAAACACCATGATCTCAATTTGTTCAATTTTGATCTGTTTTAGCTTCGTCCACAAAACTAAATAAATTTTTATAACTTAACAGCTTTATAATGGGTGACATTTTTTCATTTCACCAACTTACCGTTTGTCTTCTTTCTGACTGTCAATGTTTAGGACAATAATGTTGGTCTCATTTCTTTACCGGGCTTATTGATTTCCGATGAGGCATTATGAGTTTTTTAAATTTTTGCATCCGGTATATAATTAATATTTTAATCGATGGTTAAAAACATTGCCATCGACGATGAAGTTATGAATGTTGCCACTTTTGTAAATTAATAATTTTGGTGAAGAGTATTTTATTTTAACTGTTGGTATTTACACTTATGTATGTATGTCTCTCACTGTGCTCTTACCTTATCATTTTAAATTTTAATAACCTATTTTTCACCCTGTTCCGCAATCACAATGACAACAGCCGTGTTTTATGAAAAAGTGAATAGCAGCTCAGCAAATTTCTTACACGGAAAACACAAACAAAATTCCATATAATAATTTGTTTTGTTATTGTTTTGCGTATAAAATGTTTGCTGAGTTGTTATACACTCTCTCAAAAAACACGGCTAACATTTGTTTTCTTTTAAATTTTCAATATTATGTGGTTATGTATTTTAAGTAGGTAATACGGAATTTGTGTGAATTTGCGTACCCGTACTTTTGCACAGTTTTGATATTTTTGAGAATTTTTCGTACTTGGTCTGCAAAGTTTTTTATGTTTGTGGGTTTCTGTGGACAAAGTAAATAATAAAACATGCTTAGATTCGAAGTACAAATCTTTTCCAATCTGTCAGCGACATCCATTTTTTTGATGAAACTGACAGATGCAAAATTGTAATGCAAAAACGAGTTTTTATAATTATTTTAAGCCTGGTGCTAAATTTTGAATGAATGTAGGCACATACGTATGTACACTGTACAGACATCATTTTAATCAAAATAAGCTTCTTATTTATATATATCATACTCGTATCGCAGAAAATTTCAGTATTTGCTTTAAAAAATATATACAAAAATATTCATCAAATTAAAGATTTTGACGTATAAATAAACAAGAGAATAGAGGGGTTCACACTCATCGAAAAGTCGATCAACCTGAGTCGTGTTCCTAGCGTTCACATTCAACGACCACCTCATCAACTTCATTTGAAAATAAATTCTCAAAAAGCAAACACGGTGCAGATGTAACTTTTTGCATCACTTTCAGCGAAGGAAATTCATATTTTCTCCCTTCCTTTTGTGGGTTTACTTCTATTACAACCCATTTTCTATGAATCTGACATAAAAAATTAAAAAGAAGCAAAAAAAATCCAAATTTTTAGACATATCAGTTGTTCAACTAGTTTTCACATTAGCTACAGCGGTCGTTCGACCGAGCAAAATATCAAACAAAATTGAAAAACTTCCGACAGTCGTTCAACTTGTGTCCAGATTACAAATTATGTCACGTTTCGACACGAGTTGATGAACATGTCGATGAGTGAGAACCCCACTAATGATATGTAACTATTTGGTTAAATGTCTTATCAATTTAATTTTTTCATCCAAGGACATCCAGATACTTCTACAAAAGCCCACTTCAATTCATAAAACATTTGCCTTACATTGTGCAGTTGTAAACAATCGTTTATTAATCATCACCTTGCCACTACATTGGGCCCACTTTAATTCCCATGCTTTTCATTCATGTTTTGATAACAGCCATGATAATGAACTTCAAGTTGAAGTGCTATCATCGGTCATCGTCGTTACGCCTTCATCCAACGGCTCTCAATCAAAACCTCTTTCCTCGAAAAAAATAAATAAATAAATCGATACACTATCTCTCTTGGGCTGTTGCCATTAAACTATGGCAATGTGCTGAGCATTCGTGTCTACCATCTGGCTGGTTTGCTCGTGTGGCTTCTGATTCTTGATTTAGTTTTTGCATTCAAACAATCCCTTTTGGTAAAGAAATTCAAATTCTGACCAAACCATTTTCTCTTAAATTTTGAGATCATAAAAGGGAAACAAAGAACAAGGAAAATACATTTTTTTTTGTGATCTCTCAAAAGTCTCGTGAGTGTGATTTAAATTAAAAATTAAACAAATTTTGGCAGTCTTTTTCGCTGGTGTTGTTGTAAATAATTTAGTATTGTACGATCGGTTCGGTTGGTAAGATCATCAGTTCTCCTTGGCACTGAGTCCCTGCGGTGTAGAAGCAGATTAATTTCGGTAGAACTGTACAAAATTCGGACGTGTGTGATCAAAATTGAATCCTTCATAAGCTCGTGCAATAAACAACAAGCCATAAGAATAAATTTGAGTTTCTTCAAATAAATTGAACAAAAAACGACAAACAAAATAATAAAAAAAAAAGTATTACGCAAGACATAAGTTGCAGTTGCAGTTCCTGCTTGTTAACAACAAAGCAAGTGCATCAAAACCACTTAAGGCACGTACCTACCTATATAGCATAGCATATTGCATGTCATTTTGTGGAGAATTTGCCAATCAATAAAGCTAACTCCACTTCAACTGAAAGTGCCATTCGGATTGCAAGTCGCCGCTAGAACGTTACAATTGGCTCTGTAGCCTAGCGAGTCGGCAGTTAAATTAATAACAGCAGCATTTTATATTGGCAAACTATATTGCTAGTGATACATTGATATTATTTCCTTTGTGCCGCTGCCGAAGACGTCGCCGCCGCCGCCGGTGATTTGGCCTTGAGAAATCACACATTTCAGCTGTGCATTTTTATTTGGCTTTTTAGTGAATAACAAATATCGTCTATGATTTTTGTGCTTCGTTAGAGTTGTTTTTTATTTTGTTCGTCTAAGAAATGCTGAGTCATATTGAATTGTATGTTTCGAAATGTTGTTGCATGTTCTTTTATATACAAAAATACAATTAAATCATTAATCTTAGTAATCTGGCGATATACCTCACCTATCTTTCAATTTCAATTTGTGATCGTGCTGTAAGACTAAGAGCAATTCGGAGTAAATAAGAAGCGAATTGTGTTCGGGGAAGCACTAGAGAGATTAATTGAAGTTTTAAAGTGGTTGTTGAATTAATTATTAATTTATTATCGATCGCATAGTTTGCGTGTAAAACAAAAGTGCTGTAATTTCATAAATTATTATTTAAAAATAATATTGATTGACAAAAGAATGCCTTCGTATCGTGAGGATGAATTGGAAAATTTGCAGAATGGAAAATCAAAGCCTGACATATGTGCGGGTATTGGACTACCCCCATCGGCAGCAGTGGCGGCGACAAGGAGACCAGAAAAGCCACTGGGCGAGCGGAGAAAAGCTGTTCTTAGACAGGTGAGCACGCTTTGAAAAACTAACATGCATATTTAATTGAAAATTATAGGTATTAAACCTTATTATTCGTAAGGTCAGATTGTTGTTCGTTTTTGCATGCCCGATTTTAGTGGGACAGTCCCGATATTTTGAACCCTGTCCCAATATCTGTCACGATTTAAAAAATGCCCCGAATTTGTCCCCAGTTTCTTTTTTTACTTGCTCTGTAGAACAAGTGTGTGGTTTTCGTGTCAAACAAAAACTTCGAGGTTTTAGTCAAAACTATAAAATTACGATAATGGAGAAAAGTGATTTTCGACAAGACGTCCGTCGGCCTGTTTGAATATGCGCCCTCATATACATCGAGCAAGAGCCTAAACAGTTGGATGAAATTGATTCAACTTAGATGTGAAATATTTGCATGTGATTTCCTAGAGGAAAAATTCAAATTACTGTTTCATCGGTTTTTATTGATTAAACTTGGTGCATGTAATCCATAAAACTATGCGTACCAGATTCTTGACAAAAAATTCGAATAATGGAAATAAAGTTTTTGGAGATTTTTGAGCAAATTGTCGGTTTTTCTTGTTTTGGAATATTTCCTTTAGTGCGCGCTCATTTGAAAAAAAAAAACTCCCCATATTCGATTGGTTGATTTTGTCATTATTTTCCAACTCGCTGCTTCTAAATTTTATTTAACCAACAAAATAAAAATAGCTATTTCAACTTGTTTTATTAATTTCTCATTAAGGATATAAAAATATTATCGAACCATTAATACAACCCTTCAATGTTAAGCTATTTTCAAGTTATAAGCTACAAGAGCACGTTAGTGAGATCCAGTTGTGCATTTTACTTATGTCTTTTATGCAGATGTCTCTGGAAAGTGTTTATACCTTTACAAGGTACAAATAAACAAATGTTTAAAAAAATCGAGTATTTTTAGATTTAAAAGAAAATTATATTTGTGAATAGAAAAATATTTCGACAATAACGCAGTTCCTTAAACTTGGCACCTACTTATTACCTATAGTAGTTTATTTTCGAGACGATGTGAATAAAAATTTGCCCATAGGACACACAAAATCTAAGGGGATTGAATAATATTACAATGTATTCCAAAATTTCTAAAATTTATTTTCATTAATAAATCAAAACTAAATAAGAAAACCTTATTGGCTATAACTTTTGATTTTTCTTACAATTTCTCATATTTATGCAATTGTATAAATAAACTTATACGTCTGTATGCCAATAATGTTTCGCAACATTAAACTTTTGAACCGCTTAGGAAAGTTCAAGCGATCGAGTTGTGCATTTTATTTTTATTTTATTTATCTTTTTGAATTTGCATGCATTTTTAAGGTTGCCTCTTGTCTCTTGAATCAGGTTGAGGACTTAAATTTTTATCGCATTCTTTGTTGGCTTTCTCGTTAAAAATATTACCAAAGAGAATCACTTTCTATATTTTTTTGCGAAATAATTCTTCGGTTCATTGAATCTTCGTTCTCCTTTATTTTGTCTTATCCTCAGACAATAAATTTCCATATTGAATCAGTCTGAACGCAATTTAGTGCATTTTATCATTCGCAAGTATAATAAAGATTAAGAAAAGTGAAACCAAACCATTAATATCTTCTATATGCAGAAAATTATTGCCTGCAAACAATGTATTGATAATATATTTGTTCAATGGTTGAAAGTAATGGAAGATTGAAAAGAGCCCCGAATACAAACATTCATGGTCGTTAGCTAGACTCATGTTTTAGTAAACAACAGTTTAAGATCATATGGATCCTTTTATAATCAGCAAATTGTCTTCTATATTAACTACTCGCATTAGCATAGAAATTTATTCAATTATTGTACTTCAAAAATTGATATACCAGCCTATGCAGCTGGTGCATTCCATGAAAATACGGAAATGTTTTTACGAGGGACAAAGTTTAAACTTTAAAGTAGATAATGTTAAAGCGGTAGCAGGAATTTCCAGATTCCACTTTATGGACTTGGGGGGGGGGGGAATTGTGGATTGCAAGGAAAATATGGATTTACCAGAAATAATACGTTATTTTTGTTCATTTTATCACACGTGACGTTTTCCGACCGTACGTGACACGACCACAATCAATTGTTGATAAAAAAAACCACATGTTTTATTTTATTTTCAATTTTGTCATGACGTAGCTTAGGTATAGGCCTACAATCACACTTCAGACACTATTACGCCAAGTATTATAAATTCACTGAAAAATTTATTTTTCGACAAGCGTCTGATGACTGCTTGGTAGATTTTGGCCGTATGTACGTGACGTCTCTTTGTTGTTTTTGATTTATGTCATAACCAATGAAGTAAATAGTTCAATTTCGAATAGGCGTCGAACAGGCGCGAACGCGAGGTAAGTTTTATAAACGTCGGTAGCCATTGACTAAAATGTTGCGTCTTAGAAAGGTAACAATTGCAGCTCTAACTGATTAGGTCCACTGTAGTTGTTATCAGGACCGAAACGCGATGCATGATTTCTTCAACAGTTCCAATGCATAAGAAATACTTCAAATTTGGGAATATAAAAATATAATGATAATAAGATCAAAATTTGAGTACGATTTGTCTGTACGTGACCGAGGAATGCACCAGCTTAGAATTACTGTCAAAAATTTAATTTAAATTTACTTTTAACTATACAGGAACAGTTCCGAAATTACTATCAAAAGGCCAAACCTTATTTATATTTAAAGTTGTTTGTCTTTGATTCATTTTCTTTCATCTTTATGCTTAGAATTATAAATGTTTAAGTTCAACAAAATACTATAAGAAATTACTCTTAAGCACCTACATACTTCTCAACTTAACTTAAAAGATTAGAACAGTTATAAACACTTTTTTAATGCCGTTTTCGATTGGTCGTCCGGAGTTACTCCTTTTTCACTGTTTCTGTTCCATTCCCATTTAATTTCGGTTAGTTGTTTTGTTTTCCTTGTTCAAATTCGGTTAGTTGTTTATTTATTTTGTTTGGCGAAATCCAGTTTCCATAGAAATCAGTACAAATATTCTAATTCTAAATTCGACAAACAAAAGCTAATCGAATTCAAATCTTAAAAATAGGTTGTAAAAATCTGAAATTTTCATTTAAAAATAAGATAATATAATCTACGTAGATATTAACATCAATGTTTTATGACAGTTTGTTAAAATTTTAAACAAATTTAAGTTTCATTATCAAAATTTAAGTCATTATTTTTAATTTGTGCTGAAATTATGTGTTTTGTTTTTGTTTTTTTTTTTTTAATACCTATTAGATAAAGTTTTATGTTAATTGTCAATTAAAGTTATACCATTTATGAACACATAATGTATTTAAGCCTTAAAAGATTTATTGATCAATTTGGAGTACTGATTAAAATAGATAGCATAAGATTTGGTTTTTATTTTTTGTTTCGGAATAATAACAATTAGCTTTTTCCGGTCCCGGCATGACGATTATAAGCAGGTTGGGTTGATGTTTTATCTGATGGAACTTTATCTAAACACATTTTTTTAATTTGATGCAAATGAGTTATTTATTATACATAATATGTACATATTTAGATCTCAATGTTTGTACATTAAAGTCATCAAATCAAAGAAACAGTTTAGGCTTCCCATAACTTTATTTCCATTTTTCGAATTTTTCGGTAAAACGTAATATCCGGTTTTATTTAAACTATTCTAGAGATTACCTAGGTGTACGAAGTTTAATCAAAATCGTAAGAGCCGTTTTCAAGAAAACATGATAAAATCGAAATCGTTGTATGGCAGTGGCAGCTATGTCTCCTTTCACGCAGGGAAACCAGTTGCTTGAGATTTTTTTGACGTTTTCCTTTAAGGCCCTACACACGATAAACTATTATTAACAATAATTATTGAAGATATTATTTGTCAAAAAAAATTGATGAAACATTGCAACCACACGTATCAATGAATATTGACAATAATTCAATAAATTCTCTTTTAAATTCTCGGGAATTTAGTCGTAAATCACAAATTTCTTTTTTATTTGGTTTTGTTTACCTCCAACTGCACAACACAACTTTAACAGTGCTAAAAAACCATCCTGACATTGACACTAACATTGATGAAAACCAAATCAATTTTGATTCTTATCAATGTGGTCAATGTTCATTGGCTATGACATTGAAGAGCATACAAACGGTCAATACCCAGCGAAAAATTACATTTTCAGCGAATATTGACAATAAACATTGATCGTACGTAGGCCCCTTTTAATTGCCTTGTAGCTTACACACAAGGAAACTGAATTGCCAGAGATTTTTGTTTGTTTCCATATAAAGTCTACTGGCTGAACGCACAGTGTGAGAAGGAATGTGCAAAAATCTCTTCAAACGTTGACCGGGGAGATTTTTCTCATTCCCCTAACTTCTTGCCCTTCTCACATACAAACTCAGTTTCCTTGTGTGAAAGCAGTCTATCCGTTGCAGATGAGCACAGAAATTCGATTTCCTGTAAGGAATCACATACAAAAACTTCACACCACATTTGAAGCAAATCCGTCCAATCGTTTCGGATGGACGCACAGATGCACAGACGCATAGACAAACATACCGACGGACGTCTTGACGAAATAAACTTTTGGGACTTCTACATTTTCATAATGCTAACGTTCTATCAAATTTCATCATTCTACGACAATCAGAAGTGCTCCATACGCAAAATGGGTGGATGCCACGCCTCCTGAATGTAAAATCTCAAGTTTTAAAATGTTGCCTTTGCTTTCGTTTCATGTCCTACAGCTCTACCAATTTTTCATCATTTTGCAAATGCTCAGGAGTGCTCCAAATAGTTTATATCAATTTTATGAAATAGGCGGGTACCTTGATTTTTTCCTTTGTATCGTTTTGCGAAATTAAATGTTTCTACGATGTCGGGAAGTGCTCCATAATTTTAATGATCTGTCAGTGAGTCAGTTACGGTTTTTTTCGATTTTTGCAGTCTTATATCTCAGAAACCACTAATGCTAAAAATTGAAATTTGTTGAGTTTTCTAATACTGGTGAGCTTAGCAAAAATGCTGAGGCTTTGAAGTTTATGCCTTTATTGGTACTGAAGTTGGAGAGGGGTCACAAATCGCGTGAGTTTTGTTCTTGTAAAAATGGTGTAGTGGCAGAACTTGTACTCCGTTTACATGACAGGATTCGACGATCGATTCGGATTGATATTTCGATCTTGGTATACGACCTCACTGAATCGAATTTGAATGGAATCGAAGTACACTTGAAGTGACACTTTTTCTTTACTGTGTGCGTGCGGAAATAAGTTTATGAATATGGTGACTACGAGAGAAAAAAAAACAACAAAATAAAACAAAGCAAATTGAAATACACAAACACTTTAAACTCGATTCTTTAATTTTTCAATTCAGGTCTACTTGTATTTTTCGATTCGATTCAGCTCACAAAGTGGAATCGGATCGAGAAATCCTGTTTGAATCCGATTCAGGTCTATATGGAATTGAATCCGATTTCAAGTCTGATTCAATTCTCCATGTAAACGAAGTATTGGATGGGCCCTGCCGCGCCCTTTGAATCGAAGAGATCTGAATTTGCCGTTTGAAAGATTTTGATTAAAATTTTAACCTTCTTATAATTATTATTGTAAATTTAATTAATTCTTGAACTTCTAGTCATTTTACACTTATTGCTATAAATTTAAAACTAAAAATCTATATAATAGCCTTAAATTTTTTGTATTTGCTCAAAAAGTATACAACCGATTTCGATAAATTGTATATGGTTGGAAAGCCATAGGTGCGTAGATGTGCAGAATATACCTTATAAACGCATTTAGACACTGTGGGTCGTTTTTGTTTTTGCACTGAAGATCACTGTGTATATTAAAAATAAAGGTTTTTGCTTCAATCAAACTGTTTTGAGGAATTTTAAATTAGTTTAAAAAATTCTAAAAACGCCAAAACCCGAAGCGAGTTTCCCTATTTTAGATAGATATCTACTTTTTTACATAAGAAAACCCGAAAAACTGAAGTAAGTATTTTTCAATTCCCTATAATTTAGTTGCCTTAACGAAACTTACAGTTTCTCAAAAAGGGTTCACCCAAAAGTACGGTGTTCCAAGCAAATACAATCCGTTAGCGGATTAACGCAGTATTTTTCAATTCTCTATTAGTCACGAAAGTTCCAGCTTCTCAAGAAGGTTTCAACCGATTTATTTACATCAAAAACCACCCAAAGGTACAGTAGTGAACGTGTTCTACCATTAAAAAGTTGATACTGTTTTTGTGCTAATATTACGATTTTTCAATTGGCTGCATAGTTTTAGTCTGTGTTGAAATGCCGCGTTGTCGTACTTTAGATTATTTCATTTTCAATTAAAGTTGGCTTTTTAATGTACAACTTCCGCCCCAGGGTTATACCAAACCTAGAGTTTTTTTTAAGCTTTCATTTTCTGAGTGTTAATGTCAGTTTTTTGGTGGTCGAATTTCGGCCACTGGGCGATACCTAGTTTAAATAAATAAATCAACAAAATTGGGTGGCGCAACGGCTCGTGAAGAGCCAGTGCGTAGTGACTAACAACTCGCAACCATTCCTGTGTGCGCGTGTCGACAGGAATGGAAGGGACCTACAATTTTATGCCGAATCCGAACGGCTAGACGAGAAGCAGTTATTCATGATAAGTGATACCCTTCGAAGATCTGTCAATTTCTCGCAAGGGGCAGTAACCCTAAAACGAGGCTGTGAAGTGAACCCAGACCTCCAGCGTGACAGTCAAACGCACAATTACGCTACTACTAAAAAAAAAAAAATACCAAATAATAATGATTAATTTCCATTTCAGACGCTTATGGTGATTTTTGCAAATTCTGGAGTCATTGGCTCCGGCCTAGCTGTTGCAATGCCTGCTGTAACATTAAAGCAGTTTCAAGATGAAAATGAACAAATCTACCTAAATCCATCAGAAGCATCATGGTATGGTAAGTGAATTATTCACTTTGTCAACTATTTTATAGTATTTCATTTCTTATTTTTGTTTAGCTTCTATAAACACAATGGCATGTCCTCTCGGTGGTATACTAGTTGGTTATTTACTTGACAAAATAGGCCGCAAGCGAACAATGTTATTAAACAATATTGTGGGTATCATCGGATGGGCTTTAATAGTTGGAGCATTCCAAAAAGATAAAGAATCGGCTTTTATTCAGATATTGATAGGACGATTTATAAGTGGTAAGAATATGCAAAAGTTTGTTTTTGATTTCTGGATTAAGTTGTTACTCTAAGGTCCAGTTTTTGAGTGCGATATCAGTTAAACGTAAGTTATAACCCTTCGAATTTGGTAAATTATTTGAGTTTTAAATTTAATTTCGTTACTGAAAAACTGGGTTTTATATTTATTGTTATTTATTTAGCTACCTACATACATACATATAATTCATAATTTTTGTTTACATCAATTTCTAGGTGTCATGATTGGACTTTTCTGCTCCCCAACTGGGGTTTATGCGGCCGAAATTACATTGCCAAAAATTCGAGGGAAGCTTCTTCTAGGAACAGCTGTTGGATTGTCACTTGGAATATTGTCTATGTATACCTTGGGCTATTTTATAAGGGTAGGTATTTATTAAATATCAGAAGTCATGGGGGAAAAACGAACTTGTGGTACAAAATAAGACTTTTGAAATTGAAAGTAGGTTTGGTCTAATCTTTGGGTCCAGTTATTCAGTGCAAGCTCAACCTTCAGGCGTGAACGCAGGGGAGGGGGTTCAAACTTACCCCCCCCCCCCCGAAACGTATCAAATTAACTTCCTCGCATAAGAATTTCAGTCTTAATTTCAGAGTTTCCAGTTTTCCCACGAGATAAGAGTTTAATGAAGAGATGACCTTTAATAAATGTAACTTTAGTAGATATCCATGTATATATATGTACCTAGTACAAATCTCTTTTTTCCTGAAAATATTTCACCCATAAAACCACGTTGGCGCAGACATAGACCCAATGCCTGTCCACATTGGATTTTGAATGCTGGTTTAGGCTGGCGCGAACGCAGGTGGTGGTTTTGGAGGTTCATACAGATTTTGAATAAGCTTCGTGTCTGAAATGAATAAAGTAATTTTAATTAAACTGCATTGAATTTGACTCAAACGGAAACAGGGGTTTTATATCTTTTTTGTTGAGTTTTTAGCTTATTCCCGCATACCTATCACGTAAACGTCTACGAATATTTTGCATCACACAGGTCTTTCTAAAAAGTAGGTACCTTCACATACTTATTATATTTAATTCGAAATATTTTACAAAAATTATTTTTTTATAAAAAAAGCTAAATAAGAGAAGAATTAATTTGATGATACTTTTGCCTTTATTCACACAAGGTACTCCATAAAAATTCAAATACACTTACATTTGTATGCTTATTTTATACTTTCTTATGTCTGAAATGTGACCCAGGCTTGCATAAAATTTTCCAAAGAAATTTATTAAATTTTGTTAATAATCCAATAAAAAAGTGCGTATACGCCCGAGTGTACCACTATTTTATCGCCATTTTTTCAAAGCATAAAAATACAGAATGTTTACGACTTACATACATATTTAAACGTGTAGTTTGTTTGTTCCTCTGGGGTAAATCTGTTCATTGTTTGACTTTTATGAGAATTATCGCCCCAACCCGTAATACTCTTTTAATTTTAGGATAGTTGGCGTCTGATATCTACAATATGCCTTTGTTATCAAATACTTTGCTTCATACTGGTTATACCACTGCCGGAATCTCCAAGTTGGTTGATGCAAAAAGGACGAAGTGAAGAATCTAGAAAATCATTGAAGTTCTTTCGGGGAATAGACAAAAATGGTAAGTTTATATGACGTTTTCCAACCTTAATACTTCCACTTTGAACTACTTTGAATGTTTCCATTTCAGACAACGCAATATACGAAGAATTCGAAGCGGAATTCAGTCAAATCAAAAAGACCTCACAAATTGCAGCAGACGACGGAAAGCAGTCACTTCTAACTGCGATCAAAGAGCCCGAAGTCTACAAACCACTTTTCATCATGCTTGGAATGTTTGTCTTTCAACAATTTTCCGGAGTCGTTGTAGTTGTTGTTTATGCTGTGCAAATTGCAGTTACAGCCGGTGTTCAAATGGATCCATTGTTGTGCGCCATTTTTGTTGGACTTGGGCGAATTCTCACAACATGCTTTCTAGGCTACATTCTCGAGACATGGGGTCGTCGTCCAGCTGGAATGGTGTCAGGTTCCGGAATGGCCACTTGCATGCTGCTCATCGCCGCTAGTTCTTGGTTTCCTGTGATTCTCGAGCGCGCCCCATTCTTGCCTGCCGTTTGTATTGTCTTACAATTTATGTTCAGCACAATGGGTCTGCTGACATTGCCATTTTATATGATATCGGAAGTTTTTCCACAAAAAGTCAGAGGCGTGGCATCTGGAATGACCGTTTGCATCGGTTTGATAATGTCTTTTTTAGTACTTAAAATTTACCCATCAATGCTTGAGGTCATGGGTAACGAGAATGTTTTCGCGTTTTATGGGTGTGTGTCTCTGCTAGCAGTATTTTATATTTATTTTATTTTACCCGAAACCAAAGGTAAGAGTCTACTAGAAATTGAAGAGTACTTTAAAACGGGCAAATTTCCAAGTCCCAATCAGCCGATTGAAAATGAAATGAAAGAAGTTTTTATTAAGAAATAAAGAATGTAAATACATAATTTAGGTAACGTAAGTGAATGAGAATTATAATAAATAATTTAAAACAAAAATACATGTAAAAAAGTTCAAAGCACAATAAATGAGAAGAGTTCTCAAACAAACACAAACAACAAAAAAAACTAACAAAACCAAAAGACTGTAGTTAGATGTTTCATAAAAATAAAAATAAATATTTTATCTGTTTTCCTTGTGATAATTGTTAATAAAATTATGTTTGTTTTTCTTTTAATGTAAAATAAATAATAATAATTCTAAAATGAAAAACCCATAAATAAAAGACCCAAGTGGAAAATTTAAACAGTGTAAATTTTTGTTTTTATTTGATGTAAATAAAACAATTTCTTTGAATTAAATACAATTTTATTTTCATTCTAATAAATTCACATTAATTCTACAGTAAATTTTACATTTTGCTATGATTTTTTTGTTCATAATTTCCTTCCCTTGTGGAGAGGTAAAGATAATTATTTTTTTTTTGTTTCCAAAAACCTTGCCTTATATTAAATATATATTTAAGGAGGTACTCTTCGTATATATTTAATATAATATATATATATATATAATTGTTATTTATTTCCATTAACAATGTGTGAGTGAGTGAGTGACAATAATACTTTTTTTTGCATTCGTTGTGTTTCAAAAAAGTTTTCTTTTTTTTTCATTTAATTAAAAATATTTTAAAATTTAAGTATAATACAAAATATTATAATATTTTATTTACAATTATTATTGTTTTATAAAAAAAATAGAAAAATTTAAAATAAAATTGAAAATCTTTAAGCTATACAAAATTTTGCAATTTATTATCGTTTACCCAAACCAAGCCACATATAATTTGGGTCCAAAAACTGTGAGCCATGATAGCCTTCGGGATTGAGGGCTACCAACGATCGTATTCTTTGCGAGGGTCTGTAATTTCGAATTGCATGGAGAAATGCTGCTGTACCTGTTGGTTTAGTGCCATCGCTATTTAATTCTTCTCTAAACATTTGTATTGGATGATCACCTTCTAGGAGGACTTCTTCGGAATTGCTGAGGCGGCTTTTTTCCATGAACTCAATGTTGTTCTTTAGATTTTTAAAGAAATCACCAAGATTTGTCATGGCTCCTAGAATGTACAAAAAAAATATTTTATAAGGTATTCGGGTCAATGCAGATTAAGCATAAAATATTTAAAAAAAAAAAAACTCATATTATTATGAACGAATTAAATAAATTTGGGTTTTGGGACAGTGTTGAAAAATCTAATTTCCTCAACCGCAAAATTTTGACTCTATTTTGGACTAAAAAAAAACAAATTAAAATTTTTACTAACTTAAATAACCTTATTTTTGGCACCAATACGAATCTTCTAAATTTTATAATGCTTTCCACAATAGAGCTATCTGAATTTTAAGATTTTATCAAAAAATAGGAAAAGTCTAAAGCTTAAACGGTCTACACCAAACAAGTAAAATGTATTCCAAGGGTAGGTAAGTAGGTAGGTAGAAATGGCGGCCACGGGCAGTCTAGCCCATAGCCCAATTAGCGCTGAAGTGCGCCGTTTTGATACCATAACTCGTTTGAACCTGTGGATGAAATTGAAGAGAGAAAATATGTGCATATCCTCAGGATATCATCCCTTTTTATTTAGCTTAGAATAGGATTTTGTTGTAGCTTTAAGCACAATCGTCAGAAAGTGGATCACTCACTCAACCAGATCAGCACCCGCACCCGCACCATACACAGTTAGCCCACTAGGCAGTTCGTTGGCTGGCACTGGAGCGTCCACTGATCTGATTCCGGCCGCTGTGCACCACAAACCCCCACCAGAACCCTAGTCCACTATCTTGTGATCATAGGGAATCGACGGAAGGTATAATGCAGAAGTAGCAGAAATTTGTCCTAGAGCCATTTCGTCGCGTTGAGAAAAGAAATCAAGTCTTTGATCTTCATTTCAGAAAGTTTGTTAATGTCGTCAAAGAATGCTCTTCCGAGTGACTGTTTTCTAGCTTTGGCCAGAGCAGGGCATTTGCAGAGGAAATGAACTACTGTTTCCTTTTTCTGCTGGTCCTCACAGCTCCGACAGTGAGTATTGTGAGGTATGCCCAGCTTCGCTGCATGCTTTCCTATTGGCCAGTGTCCGCTACAGGTTGCAACTACCCTGGCTATGTCTTGCCTGGATCTGCGTATTAGATCAATTGTTCGGTTCTTGTCATAGGTGGGCCAAATCTTCCTAGATATAATACAGTTTGATAAACTGCTCCACCTACGGTTTGCTTTAGTAAGATAAATTGAGAGAATGTTGCACTTCATAACTCCAAGCGGAATGTTCACTCTTTCCGCAAGTGAGTCATGAAGGGCTGAACCTTGTCTGGCCAGCTCGTTAGCCCGTTCATTGCCCTCAATGCCACTGTGACCCGGGACCCAGATAATAGTGATATTGAGGTCAGTGTTCAGACCCGCAAGCTCATTCCGGCATTGCTGGACTAGTTTGGAAGATGCTGTAGCTGCATTAATAGCTTTAACAGCCGCTTGACTGTCTGTAATAATAGCTGCATTACGGTTTTGGTTTGGATCTGCTTTTAGTAACTTGCAAGCTTCCCTGATTGCCAGCAATTCAGCTTGAATGACGCTAGCAAGGTCAGGTAGCCGAAAGGACCTAAATACATTTAGAGACTCAGAGAAGATTCCCGCTCCAACGCCAAACTCCATCTTTGAGAGCCATCAGTAAAGATAATTGTGTCGAAATCTTTCGTCACGACGTGCCGGGCCCTGACTGTGAAGGCTGCTCACAAAATTAATAACGTGCTGCGAGTCGTACAGATTAATCTGAAGCACTCTAAATGTGCCTCGGATAATCTGCGGGTTTTCCTGAGGGAGGAAATCGTCGACGTAGCGGTCATTCAAAAACCATGGGTGAATGGACTCAGAGTAAGAGGCCTCCAAGATCACCAATGTTTTATAAAATCGCAAGCCCAGACCAAGGTAAGCTTAGAACTTGTATTTTAGCTAAAAAACACTTGTATACAAATCTTAGCACTCCTGATCTAACAGTTGTAAGGTTGGAGGATAAAAATGCAGACGGCTTATTGTTGGCCTCGGCCCATGACAGGCAGTCACCGCCAGAAGAGTGGCGAACCCTTACAAATGAAGCTAAAGCCAAAGGGACTAACCTTGTGATTGGTAATGATGCTAATGCACGACATACCCTATGGGGTAGTTCAGAGATCAATGAACGATGTGAGTCTCTTTTTGATTTTATTATTGAAAATAACCTGACGGTCTGCAACAGAGGTAGCACTCCCACCTTTGTATTTCCGAGCTCGAATAATCATGAAGGCTGGGAGGACGTACTGGATGGTACGATCGTAAATAACAAAATGAATCTAATAGTAGAAAACTGGAGGGTATCCCTTCTGAAATCTTTTTCGGACCATAGATGGATTCTCTTCAGCATTAATTTCAAAACCGAAAATAAATCCCCTTATAGAAATCCCAAAAGAATAGACTGCAAGAAATTCAGTCAAGTTGTTAAATCTAAACTGGGCAATATACCGAACCTAAATCCAGACTCGGTGATAGATCTTGAGTCAAAGGTGAAATCCTTTGAGGCATCAATGAGCACTGCTTTTAAGGTCTCCTGTCCAATAAAATATAGCCGTAAAACACTACCCCCTTGGTGGAATGAAGACCTATCTAATCTAAGGAAAATGACTAGAACAATCTTTAATATCTGCCACAAACATACGTTTTACCAACCCTATAAAGACTGTCTCAAGGTTTACAAGCGAGCTCTTGCATCAGCCAAGCAACAAGGCTGGAGAGAATTCTGTCAGTCAATTGAAAAATAAAAGATTCCGCAAGGCTCGGTAAAATTCTATCTAAGGAACATTGCAATCCATCATTCTTGAAAAAGCTTGATGGTTCCTGGATAGTCTCTCCAGCTGAGTCTGTGGAGCTATTAATGACGACGCACTTCCCGGGCTGCGAGAACAGTAGGTTAGCGACGCTGGAACCTTGGGACATGTCTTCAGCTCGACTAGAGCATATCAATACCGTTATAACAAAAGAAAAAACTGCCTGGGCAATTAATACATTCTCACCGTATAAGTCTCCAGGCCTGGATGGCATACTGCCAATTATGCTCCAGAAACTGCAAGAGATAGCAGTTCCCTGGCTGGAAACAATTTTTAAATGATGTTTATCTCTTAACTATGTTCCCGAGTCCTGGAGACATAAAAGAGTGGTTTTTATCCCGAAAGTCGGTAGGCGGGGGCATGAATCTGCGAAGGATTTCCGTCAAATTAGTCTAACCTCTTTTGTGCTTAAAACCTTAGAGCGCATCCTCGACATCCATATTAGAGACATCCTGGATAGATGTCCACTTGAAAACTCTCAACACGCATACCTTAAAGGCAAATCCAGTGAAACAGCGCTGCATGGGGTAGTGCGCACTATTGAGAAAACTATAAACTATAAAGAATATACTCTTGCCACTTTCTTAGATGTTGAAGGGGCTTTCAACAATGTGCTTACTGAATCCATTCTAGAGTTTTTAGTTGTTTTTGGTGTAAAAGACTACATAAGGGAATGGTTTATATCCATGCTCAGAGACAGATGGATTCAAGCTACGTTAGGTAATACAAACTCGACCAAACATGTAAGTAGAGGTACACCCCAGGGTAGGATTCTGTCCCCTCTTCAATGGCTTTGAGTCATGAATAAAATTCTTGTTAAGTTGGAAAGATGTGGAGTAAAGGCGGTGACATATGCTGATGATTTGGTGATATTAGTGTCAGGGAAGTTTACTCCTGTGTTAAGTGAGATCACGGAAATGGCTTTAAGGAAGGTCAGCAACTGTGCCACGAGCTGTGGACTAAGAGTTAACCAAAGCAAAACTGAACTGATGCTATTTACTATACCAAGACTAAGATACACCGATTCACTCTACCCCGACTCAACGGCCAAACACTCTCACTCTCCTCTAAAGCTAAATATTTAGGTGTTATTCTCGACCCCAAATTAAATTGGATGTTGAACATTGAAGAAAGGGTCAAGAAGGCCTATATAGCATTCTATGCCTGTAGTAAAAGTTTTGGTAAAAAGTGGGGGCTTCAGTCGAAAATGATCCTGTGGACGTACACAGCCGTGGTACGACCGATCCTCACATACGGTTCGATTGTATGTCGGCCTGCACTTAACAAAAAATATAACATCGATAGACTTAGGAAGGTTCAAAGAACTGCTAGCATTGGCACGACAGGGGCTATAAGATCCTGCCCGACTGATGCCTAAAGTGTTTTTCTGCACCTTCTACCACTTGACTTACATATTAAATATCGAGTATCTTGCAGCGCTTTACGACTTAAAGAATCAAACTCTTGGTTTGCCAAGCCCTATGGTCACAGCAATATCACAGACTTGATTCCAATGGAAATGTTTTCGACTCCCACTGACTACTGCACCCCTACAATGAGTATCAGTAAGGATTTAAAAGTTAAATTTCCATCCAGGAAGGATTGGAATGATAACGTCGCGCGGCTCGCTAGGGACAACGACATCACCAACAACTTCGTCGATCTCGACTTTTTCATCAGCTTTGTCGGGGTCTTATCCCTGACTATGCAAGATTTTAATGCGGATCATACGTATGCCAAACTTCAGCTTGAAATCGGCCTTCTCGAGAGCTCCCCGGCTTTCTTCGCTGATCCTCAGAAGATAAGATCCGCTGTTCTTCTGCGGTTCCTCTGCCTTAATGACAGCCCAGTCATGCATAGGAACCAGCGAATTTAGCCTCTGAAGTCCGCGGATCAGCTCCTGTCCGCTCGGCTTGATGCCCATGAGGGGCAACCAAATGCGAGCCATTGGCTGTCTAGGGATATATGCTTGAGCTTCAAGCCCTCCCAGTCATTGCTGATCTTAGCAACGCTTTTACTAAGGAAATCCCTAGAGAACCCGTCCTCACACTTAATTGGGAAATTTAATTAAATTTAAGCGCTAAACTTAAATCCGTCGTCCATTTTTACTATCTACTCATTTTTTTGGGAAATGTTTGTTTGAATATGAGAAAATAGTGCTTTTTCATCTTTGAGGTTTTTTAACCGAATGAAGTAGCTAATTTTTTTTTTTAATTTTTTTTAAATTCCTAAAAGAAGGTATCATGGTTTTCTTTTATAAAATATAAACCGATTATTGGTATACATTGTATTCAAGTGTGTCTACTACTCTCAATGTTCAACAGCTGTAAAACCGTAAACGAATTTGAATAAACAATACGAAACATCAAATTGACGGGGCTCTTATACACACACCACTTTAGAATGGAATTTGTTGCCTCATGGCAATATTTTGAAAACAGAAAAGGAGCATAAGCTTTATTTGAAAAGCTTAACACATTAAATCCTCTTCTTATAACCGAAGTCATGATTTTTTAGGTATAATCAGTCCTGAGTTAAAATTAACGTTTGGAATTGCATAACAGGGTTCTCTCCACTGGTAGTGGAAGCACTGTTTAAAACTGTAACTTATTTCGCACTTCAAGGTTCAATTTTGTCACTTAAAATTCTAATCAATAGTAGGTACACCCATCATCCAAAAAAATCATCAATTCTAAATTCACCATTTAAAAATATAAACATAAAAGACTATACAATTCCAATTATGGAATAATTTTCAAATTTAACGCTTTAGAAATAAAAAGGAATACAAACTTTATTGTATTTTGGTCGTACAGAGTTCTCATTAGAAATACTAATTTTGTTTGCAATCAAGAAAAAAAAATCTTTAAATTATTTATAGGTCACTTTAA
Source organism: Melangyna quadrimaculata (assembly GCA_949320155.1). Lineage (NCBI taxonomy): Eukaryota > Metazoa > Arthropoda > Insecta > Diptera > Syrphidae > Melangyna > Melangyna quadrimaculata. The sequence goes on along the minus strand of OX439485.1, from coordinate 9,475,858 downwards.
TCTAGATGAGTTTATTTGTTTATTTTTGTTAGTTTTATTTTTTTGAAAACATTTGATTTCAATTTCTATTGAACGTTTAGCTCACAGATAAGCAATACCTAGATGGGAATCTACGGCTGTCAATTCGGTTTGCCTACAAGCTCAAACGTCAAATGGCCATGGTGAACATCGGATTTTTGCACTAGTGTACGTGCAGACGACCGTGGTGAAAATCGGATTTTTGCACTAGTGTACGTGAAAAAAAATCCGAGTTTCACCTCGGTTCGTGAACAAAATGGCGGATAATTTAAGAATCCAAGGGTTTGTTTAAATGTGCTAGGTTCTTGTATGCCGATTTCCTTTCGACGATTGCAGATTAATTTTTTTTGTCGCAAAAAAAATTGTGTAGCCGGTGTAAATTTTCTATATAAAAGATTTAATTTTTGATCTTTTTTTCTAAACAAATCAAATTTTTCTATCACAGATTTGATTTTTTTGTTGAAATGAAAGTTACATTAAGGTTTAACTACATATACCTACCTACTTTTGCAAAAAAGTACAAAAGTGAGAATTTAAAATGTTCGCTCAAGAAACCTTCTTGCAAGAAAACATACAAAAATTGTTTTGACAGAAAACGTAGTATAACTTCTAATTGGCTGTAGAACTACTAGCGATGTTGTATTTGTAATGCCTGTAAAATCGTACTGTACTATGGATGGCTTTTGTGATAAAACACGCCTATTGTGTTTTTTCCTCAATTGAGGATTGACTTTATTGCAGTTTTTGCAATTAAGAATAGATGAGATTCACACCATTGTGGGTGCTTTCTTTTATCCCCATACAAATTAATTCTGGCAGATGAAGGTTTTGTTGGTATTCCAAATGTTTCGCATCGGCTTAGGAGACCATTTTTGTTGCAACACAATTTAAATTGTGTAAAGGATTTTCAAATCAACGTTAAAGGCTCTTCCAAACCAATGTGAAACATTCGTTGCAGCGAAGAAACATTCGTCAGTCAAAATTTATTTACATGGTGATAAATGAGAGTGCCCACACCAACGCGGTGGAGAAACATATGAATTAATTTTGACTGACGAATGTTTCTTCGCCGCAACGAATGTTTCGCATTGGTTTGGGTGAGCCTTAAATCGAAGTGAAACACTCACGACAACAAAAGATTCACTTTTTAAAATTAAGTTACATGAAAATAATTGAGAGTAGGTACCCACAATGAAAGCGGTGCGATTTTCCATATGAACCCGATGACTGACAAAAATGTTGTCCACGCATCGGTTTGGGGGACCTTAAATTAATTTCTAAAAATTTACGTCGGAATTTGACCATGATGCATTCCAACCCCTTACGTATAAATTAAAATAATTTCATATATTAAGTGTGTCTGTACCCTAAAACTAAGAATATAGTAGCTGTCAAATTTGCCATGGTGAATTTAATTTTTGTTGATTTCTCGAACTTTATTATTGGTTGGCGAGATTTTTTTTATAATTATTGTGCTGTAGAGCTGAAAAAAATTGAAACTATGTTTTTAAATTTCATAAACATAATTAGGTCTTTTGCCCTTTGCTATACTCTGCTCAAACAGGGCCCCTTCGGAGGCGACAGAGTTCTACAAAAAGTTCTCATCGCGCATCGTCTGCCCAAGTAGCTTTTTGGCGAATTGGAAGAAAGAAACATGAAAGCACCAAAAGATTTTTCATTGAAATTCAAGGACTCGTTCAAGTTCCGCTTGCCATGCGGGCATTGTGCTTGGTGAAACAATTATTTTTTTGTTAATTTATTTTTTAATGAAAATCACAAACACCGGAATAAAAATCTTCGCACAGCACATTTATGAAAAAAAAAATGAACTGTCAAACAAATCAAATTCACCGCGTTAAATTGTTGTTGCAGTTCACATCTATTTATCGACACGAAATGAAATTACAAAAACAACAATGTAAACAAATGGGTTTTGGGGGGTGATACGAACGAAAGATTCCTATCTAGGTATTGCTTATCTGTGGTTTAGCTACTATATGCAATATTGACAAAGTCCCCGTTCACACAAGGAAACTGAGTTGCCAGCAATTTTTAGTTTGTAGGTGGGAGGGCGTAAGGGCAAGCAAAATCTCCCCTCACACCCTTCTCAACTACAATCTACAAACTAGCTAGTTTCTGGCAACACAGTTTCTTTATGCGAAAGCGGCCAAACAATATCTGTTTGACTATGACAATTTTGATTTCTCTTAATAACTTAATTTTGTTCTGAAAAGAGCAGACAAATTTTCTACTTGGTTGACTTTTTTATTATTTTAGTAATAAGGCATAGGTTACTATAAAAGTATTTAGCATTTTCTTTATATTGATTGCAGTATGACATGGATGAACTTTAACAGTACAATATTTAAATGCCCGGCTAGCTCAGTCGGTAGAGCATGAGACTCTTAATCTCAGGGTCGTGGGTTCGAGCCCCACGTTGGGCGAGTACTTTTTTTTATTATTATTATTTTTCTTAGGTTATTTGCATAACTCTGGCAATCAAAACTTTTCTCCATTCAATGGAATCTAATTTTAGCAGAAGGAGGAAAACAAAGAATTAAAGATTCAGATGTAGGTATAACTGATAAAAAAAAATAATTTTCAAAGGGTAAAGGAGGTTACTCACCACCAGATATTGAAGGGATGAATTGCGTTTGATGTGATTTGGATTTTTGACGCTTGAATGCAGCCAAAGCGTTTCGTTTATTGTTTGCATCTGAGTCCATATAGCTGTGTTCTTCGACGGGATTCTTCGATGTCGAATGCGATTGTCCTTTGTCGCTTTCCTCTTGCGAAAGGTCTCTGTCATTTTGTATTGAATATTGTGGGTCACGGTGATGAATAAAACCAAACGGATTCTCCGCCGGATATGGATTTCCGTTCAAAACCCCGACAACAGGTGAGTATGCCGTTGTTAGCCCTTGCATTATGGAAGACGATTCATCAGGATATCGTTGGTAATAATAGCTTTGGAAGTCGCTTTGGAAGTCGCCGTCGTCGTATTCATTAAAAAACCGATGAGGATGGCTCGTTCGACGTTGTCGATTAAAGTTTCTTTGGCTGATGGTGGGTGTGTGGACTTTGTTGGATAAAATTGGTGGAGTTGCCGTCGTCACTACTGATGCCGCTCGGGATTGGTTTTCGACGAAAAATGTATTCCCCTCGAGTGATGGGTAGAGCGATGTTAATGATGACAAAGATTCTAATTCTCTTAAGGGCTGAAAACTAATTTCAACCAAAGATGAATCGCTTCCAGTTCCGATGTTCTTTTGATTGTGGTGATGTCGGAGGCCGTTGTCGCAGTACTTGCCACAGCCAGCAACTGACTTGGAGCCGATGGAACTACCCAAGAAGTTGATTATTTGGCTGCCATAAGGTGTGGGGCGTGATGTGACTGCAAGAGAAAAGTAGTTAAAACATTAAACTTAGTATATAGGTACCTATAGATAAATAATGTTGGTTATGTCTTGGTTTACAAACTTTGTTAATTCATTTCTATACAAGAAGTAAGAGATTTGAATTTTTAAAATGAGATTTTCTGGACCATGAAAATTATCTTGAAATTAATTTTAGCTATCCAAAAGATTGCAAGTAAAGATATGCAAAGTTCTGAAAATTACTTGAGTGCTATAATAAGCAGATCTTATTCCCTACCCAAAATAACTTAGTTTAAAGTCTGTAAGCAATACATATGTTTTCATTATTTTTGAATTTAAATAATGAATCATCCCCAAATTTTAAGAAGGTAGAAAGAGTCACCAAGGCATGTTATTTTTAGAAAAGGAACTCATTAAAAATAACAGAAAAGTTCGAAATGTCGCGTAGAAATACGAAAAAAAAACTTGTTTAACAATTTGGAAATTCATCCAATTTAATTTGAAATACCGACAAATTTATCATAAATAACATTTTAGCATTTTTATAGACTTTTGGGCTCATGGAAAACTTCTTCATATCAAGAGTGCTCAGCTTTCTTAATTAAATTAATGTTGAAGTCCCTGCAAAACATTTTAAATGCTCTGCATTGGAGAATACATTTTTGAAAAAATATAGAAAAAAGGTAAATTGAGTAAATAAATAAACTCTCATACAAAAATTTTATCCAGTAAGTTCCAGGCGTGAAAAAATATCATTTTTCAATGGCTATAGCCAAAAATATTTTAAACGCTAATAGCAGAAAATTACGTTTTTAATAAAAAACATAAAGCCAATTTCCATATAGCAATTTGCATCTTTATTATTGTGCGTTTTTTTTTCTAAATATGTATTGTATAACTGTATTCCTATGAGCTAACCTTTTAATAAATAAATATAAATGTAAATTTGCGTAGGTACATTTTACGTTTTACTATTGCAATTGACTTTTAATTCCAATAAGTGCCTTGCGAATGAAACTATAATTTGTATGTTATGCAGTTTTGTATTTCCAAACTGAAGATGCTTTATTACTTGAAAAAAAAACTCCTGTATCGTATCTGGATTACCCCAAACTCTAAACCCTTACAAAACATTCATAATAATATTTATGAATACCAGGTTTAGTACGTATATTTTTGCAGTCAAAGTAAATGAGTCTTAGTAAATTAGTGGTTTAATATTTAATTATACTAATTTGCCTGACAAAAAATATTCTCTTTTGGGTTTTATGTATAAATATTAGTGTCTAGTTCAACCAGTTAAATTTTGAATGTTAAAGCTAAACCATTTCGTATGGGAAAACGGATCAATAAATGAAATATTTGGTAGCCTAAAAACCTTCTAGTGACTTATAAGACTTGCAATTGCAATCAATATTTTTAAAACATACACAAATTAACGAAAATTCCCTTAATTCGTCAATAGTATTTTAGTGCATGATTTTTGGGTATATTCTAAGAAAAAAAATTTTTCTACAGTAAGGGCCTATCTCCAATTTTGATATCATTTATCAGGGATTAAAGAAAAGTCTTATTTTGGTGTAGCAGATGTACTGTCGAGGACTGGCGCATCGTTAGATCCATGCCCTAACAGACTCTAATGTTAAAAATTAAAATTCCACCCTGTGTCATTAAACAGACGATTAATAAGCAGATAGTGGAACTTACCAAAGACGGGTGGAATCTCGTGTAACTTGTACCACTACAAAGAATCTGTGGCCCAGCTACAATAAACAAAAAAAAAAAAAAAACACAAAATTATGAACCTGAAAAAAGAGATCCCTGCATCTTCTAATAGGAATTATCACAGGACATAATCTCTTAGGGTATCATAAAAAGAAAAACAAAATGGGACTTAATACTGTAGAGATATGCAGAAGCTGCGGAAACGAAGAAGTACCTAGTCACTACCTAGGTCACTGTCCGGCACTGTGCAACATTAGGAAAAAATGTTTGGGTAGCTACTTCTTCAACGATTTAGCAGAAATCTCGAAGTCAACAGATGATAACATTTTAAATTTAACGAACTTCATCAACGCCTCGAAATGGCTCGATGCTCCATAGAATTTCATAGGTTATTTATTTTAAAGGAATTGTCCAATCCATTGGGATATCACAAGGGATCATTATTGATCTTAGTGTGACGGGAACAAGATCTACCGGCAGTCCATCAACCTAACCTAACCTTCTTTGGTTTACCCTGGCCTATGTGAACGGTAATTGCGCTGTTAGTACTAATGTAGAAACTTCGTTTAGGCATTTATTTTTAAAAGAAATACCAGAAACTTTGTTTAAATTATTTTTTTATCTTTTCTCAGCCTTAAGATATTCATGTTCCATTTTTGCTGCCCAAGCTAATTTTTTGACTTTGGGGTCAATTTGATCCAAAAAATGCGTAATCAAAATGATGTTTTAATATTTTTTTTGAATGTATCTAACAATACTAAAAATAAAAATCAACAACAAGTTTGTCCAAAAACCCATAGATTTTATGATAATTTGGAAAACCAGCGGGAGGTAAAATTCAAAAATTTCAGAGCAAAAACTTCAAGGAAATAAGAAACAAATTTTACGTTTTTGATTGAAAATTTAATATTACTAAGTACAAAAAGTTCTAAGATTTAAATTCTCAAACTCGGCTTAGCTTTCGGTTTTAGGTATACCAACGACATTAAAAAGTGATAATTCTCTCAGATGAAAAATAGGAAATTTAATAGAATTTTGTGGTTTAAGCATCTAAACCTTGGAACGCAATTGTTTCTCACTAAAAATTACATGCTTATACGTATATGTATTAACTAATCAATAAACTCAATTTTTAAGAAAATACTCGTCATTTTTATGAAATATTTTAACAAAAAATGTGCGATCAACCGCTTAATTAATATCATTGACATAATTCAATTTTAAAACCGAAAATTCTCATCTAACACAAAATTTACGACTATGGTCTGGTCATAATTATTTTTAGTAAGTAGTTTTAATACAAGTAAGTAGTTGTGATCTTTAGCGGTAAAATTTCTTTTTATTTGTTAATAAACTTTGGTTGTTATTTTGTATTCATTAATCAATTTCGATTTTTAGCATTATTACATAAAGTTCTCCAAAGCGTTCTGCCACGCAATCTAAAACGTGATCGTCTGTTTATTTTTAAATTTTTCATTTTTTCAATTCAAACATACCTCTAAATAATGCCTTATATACAATAGTTTATTATTGTTATGCGTATAAGATAAAAAAAAGTTTAAATTCCTCAAGGATGGCGTGTCATTGCCAAACTGCCAAACAAAATGGACACGACTGGATCGCTCAAACTTGCTCTCGTAGCTAACAACTTTAACGTAGCTAGAAAATGACACTATACAATATACATATGTATTGGCTCCATTACATTATGATATCATTAAAAAAAGATTTAAAAAATAAGTTAAAATAAAAATTGTACTAATATTATTAATAAAACCTCGTTATTTTAAAAGCTAAAGCTCAAAAACAAGTATGCCATCTGATTTGTTTTAAAAATATGAATTTATGAAAAAAAAAAAATCATAAATCGTTAGAGCGGTTTCCTCAAAAATTAATTTTTTATATACAAAATCTTGAAGTTTCAAAAAAAACGCCAACTTTGAGTATTTAATAAAATAAAATTTAACACAAAATACAAAAAAAAAATATCCATCAGATATTGAATTTTCAAAATAGAATTCAATATTTTTTTAAAAATCAAAAAATATTTTTGTCGAAAATTTGTAAATGCAAAATTGTGTATGTTTTTAAGGAACTCTTGTATAAAAATTTGGGTTGAAATCGGGCTGCAGGGTGACATACAGACAGATGGACACACTGACAGACAGACACATACAGACAGAATAGCCGGAGCCACTTTTTTCGCATTCTCTACCATTGTAATGTTAAGGAAAATTATTATTATCTCGAGTTGGATTTTTTTTACGAATCCAAAACTTGCCCTACACTACGTTTATCGTATCCACCCACTAACTTCTCCCCTTCATTTACAGACTTTCTTACTTTGTAATAGATAATAACATGCAAAGATTTAATCTCCATTACAAAAGGTTAAATAGATATTGCGGTATTACAAAATTCATTAATATACCCCCTTATTAAAAAATGATGTACGAAAAATATAATTGACATTAAGACAAAAGCTTTAAACGTTCTAATAAACAAACATGTTCACAAAACCATAGAAACATTTTAATTAACTGCAACAATGGATGGCTGGGCTGGACTGGGCTGGGCTGGGCTGCAACCTGATAACATTCCCCACAGCAGCTCCCATTCCATTTACAGGAATGGGAGCTGCTAAACGACCAAACTAACCAAATTTCATCCACACTTGTAGCTCCTGATTTTCAGCTATACCTAACCTACTAAACTTAGTTTGGGATTTGGATTAACTGGCATGGGTGCCTATAATCGATTTCGCATTTAATAATTCTATAATATCGGATGAATGAGCATTTTGACGGGTTGTCGTTCCTACGTCCGAACAAGCCAAAATTGCAACAGGAGAACAATATTGGAGTACAGGACTGAATTCAATTTTCCAACAGCCGCTTTGGGAATTCTATCGTGTTTGTTTTCCTAGTTTTAATTAGATATCTCATATATGAAAGTGAATTTGTAGATAGATTTATTATTGTCACGAAGGTTCTTTGATAGGTGTAAAATAAATTAACAGTTTTGTTGACAGTTCGGTTGTGTTCAATATTGAATTACTGACCTGCAAATACTTTCACTGAACTACTCGATAGTTGATGTGATTGAAATTTAACTTAATATCAGTTAGATGGAAATGTTTTTTTATCTACATTATATACAATTGAAAACTATGGAGACCAAAATATTGATTTAATATGTTATCATGATGTCCCAAAAACGTTTGTATCGGATAACTCGGACGTTCTGATACAAACAGATTTGTTTTGACTGAATGAGCGCTATTGGAAATAGTTTAGGACCAGCGATGCAATGAACGCTGACAAAATTTCACTGAACTACCAGGTCGGAACACTCCGAGGATAATAAAATCAATCGAATTTTAAGTTAAACAGCCTTCAGCCTTATCGCCAATTATTATAAAGAGATTTCTCCCTCGGATTTGGTATTTTTCACAGGAGTCAAAAACCCCCTTCAACTAAATTAAAGCAATTTTTTCAGGAAAATGTTATTAGTTTTCCACCGAGAAATAGATATATCTTTTACTTTTTCGAATTTTGTTAACGATTGGCAATTATCACACCTGGGAGAAAATTTGGAGGAAAAAATTCGGGGGTTATATTATTGTTCCCGAAAAGGCTAATTATGTTTCCTTATTAATATTCTTTTACTAAGGACAATATAAAAAATAAGGCCTACTATCTGTTTTTTATGATTATCTTAATCCAAATTGCAAATATTATGCAAACAAAACCTTGAACTCTGAACCTGACAAAATCCACATTGGAGGTTCGAATTGGTGTTTATCTCCACAACTATTCGGTTTTGGCGGGGAAACTGTGAGGACCATAAAGTTTTAGGAAATTAAATAGTTTTTAATCTTACTTTTGGTTTCGTGTCAACAAAAAAAAAGCGATACAAATATCAGTGCGTCTCTTTGTCCACTCTCACTGAACAGTACATCGAGCTCTAACGCTTTTAATAACTGAACTTTGTGCATGTCAACTCTTAATTAGTTTTTATAATAGCTGTGTTTTTTGGAAGAGCGTATAACAACTCAGAAAAAATTTTACGCGCAAAACAAAAATAATACTAAAAGTTAGGGCGTTAAGGGAGCCAATCTTGCACTTAATTCTGACGAGATGAGCTTTGGTACACTAATAATTCACATCATAAATTTACTATTAAGAAGTGTTGCCACGTTGGCAACACTGGATGACCGGAGATATAAGGGTTGCCTTCTGACCATGTTTTAACATGAAATTTCATATAAGTTAGCCTATAAGTCGAGAACCAGAAATCGGTTGATGTCGTGAAAGGTCTCGTTGGATTAAGAATACTTAAAGCCATAGGAATATGTTAACTTTTTGACCCCTCCCCGACTCTTGTACGCGGGGGGAGCAAAATACCCTCGACTGATAAGGGTTTTTATTTGTCAGAAAATAATGGGTATAAAATGAATATTCGTAAAACTTTAACATGAGAGTCGACGTAGAATTTCATACTCTAGATCATATCGGAAGTTCGTTTTTATCCATGTATTAGTTTTTTGTATAATCGCTTTCAAATGGGGGGAGGGGATGGTGGAAGTATATCGAACCTATATATATTAGTCTTGGTATAATCTAAGCATCTGGCACATGACCTTAGGGTAATTTGTAATGCCCAATCTTATGCAATCAAAATAATTTTAATATAATTTCCCTAGAAAAAGTTGTAACCTTTTTATAAAATGACGACTAAATTTTCAGTGAAACGAGCATAACAATGCCAAATTTCAATGGTATGATGATGAAACTTGGCACACATGTCTCATTTGTTGTACGAAATAAGAATCAAAAGAGTCCATACAAATATCTGGGGCGAAAGGGTGTTTTTTTGAGTGAAAGGGAAAAATGAATTACTATTACCAGTAAACCACTTCCAAAACTGGTATGTTGATGAAAGTTGGTAGAAATGTTTTATTCCTTGTTAGAACCAAGGCTCAAAAAGATTCATGCAAATACATTGGTTCCAGGGCTGTTTTTTGTAGGCGGAAGGAAAATATGGGTTATAAAACCAACATTTTATTTTTATGTAATCGGGGTACAAATATTCAATATGGTACATGATTTTAAAGTGTTTTTTAACGCTGAATCCAATTTTAGTAAAATTAAGATGATACAACAACCATTAAGAAAGTAATCGTCGTTTAATGGAAATATGAATTTTTTTTTTTTGAGTAGAGCAGATAAAACATTTTCCCTCAAAAATCACTTTTGACAATAGATATTTGATTTAACCTTTTTTATTCTTGGTAACAATAGAAAACAAAACATTCCTACGAACTTTCATAAACTTTTTAGTTCTGTTGGGGGTTTACGGGCCATAGTTTTACACTTTTATGTTTCACTCAAAAAAACACCCTTTATCCCCAGATATTTTTATGCACTCTCTTGATTCTTACTTATTACGGCAAATGAGACCTGTGTGCCAAGTTTTATCACCATACCATTAAAAATTGGTAATATTATGCTCGTTTCACTAAAAATTTAGTCATTATTTTATAAAAAGGTTGTAACTTTTTCTCGGGAAATTATATTGAAATTATTTTGATTGCATAAAATTGGGAATTAAAAATTACCCTAAGGTCATGTGCCATATGCTTTGATTATACCAAGATAAATATATAGTGGTTTTGTATACTTCCATCTTCCCCTCCCCCATTTTGAAAGCGATTATACAAAAAACTAATACATGGATAAAAATGGCCTTCGGATATGCTGTAGAGTATGAAGTTCTACGTCGACGATCATCTTAAAATTTTATGAATATTTATTTTATAACCATAATTTTCTAAAAAATAAAAACCCTTATCCGCGGAGGTAAAACTAAAAGTGATTTTATTAGAAAGTGTTAAAGCAAACTAAACATTTTTTTGACTTAAAAAAATATATAACTAACAACCATCCTTTTGGTACCAAAACGCCATAAGTTTTATTTGTTAAAGTGCATACAAATTGAAAGACAATATTCTCAATGATGGGTTTTCAATGAAAGCTATAACTGGAGCCTTAGTCAACAAATATTGCATTTAAAATTTGAATTAATAATTTTTGTTTAGGAGAATAAAATGAAAGAATAAACTATTTTCTATACACTGTCAATGTCTAGTTACTACATTACATTCTACTTGTTAGATACGAGAGCAAGTTAGTGCGATCCGGTCTTACATATATTTTTTGAACGATTGGCTGCAGAGCTGAAACTTTTGACTGATGCAATATCGTAACAAAATACTGGACATTTATTAGAAACACTATTAAAATGGGAATAAGCGAAAAAAAAAGATATTTAAAACGCAATAACCTCAAAGTATTGCCTGTCCAGACAAAAACACGTATACTTCTAAAAGATTATTAAATCGCCCACAACTGTGCTCTCTACAATGTTTCTTCTAAATTTAATAGTTCCAGATATAGTATGTAGATAATTTTGCCAGGCCTCCATTCAATTAAGAAAAAACAAGCCCTTTTATTTTTTGTTCCACGAAATTCTCTTACTTTTCTGGTACGAGTATTGTAAGATAACAAATTAAAGTAGGTTGGTACGAGTGGCGGAGTGGCTATAGGGACTAAAGCCCCCCCCACAGGCGGTTCTTAAAATTGATTGAAATATAGAAATCAGAATCAGGAGTCAGACAAAATAACGAGGCTGGGGCTACGCAATTTATATGCTACGGATTTTTTTTCTAAGCCCCAAATTCATTAGGTTGGGGCGTTGGGGCTGAATTCTGAAGGGAATTGTACAAAAAACAAGTTCGGGGCTACGAATAATTGACAGAAAATTGGGACGAAAAAAAAACAGCTCGCGAGTAGGGCTTGACAAGAATTGGAAAACGTGGTCGGGGCTAAGCAAATAATTCCTTTAAAACTTACCTTATTCCAGAAAATTTGTGCGCTTGACTCAAGGGACTGTCAAGTCCAAGTTGGGGCTAAAGCTAAAAAAGATAAGTGAAAAAACGGGGTCGGGGCTTAACAATTAACATGCCAAACGAAAAAATAATTCACCCTATGAACTTCGCTAACTTTGCAAAAAAACGAAATTGGGGCTAAAACCCGTGAAGAATTTGGGAACAACAAATCAAAATCTGAGTTTTCTCTGGCCACTCAGAAAATCATGCGTGTGAATATTTGCAGTCCCTCTAATTTTTTTTCTATCTCCACTTAAAAATATTTTAAATGTCAAATACGACAGATATTATTGTATGTAATATTGAAATCATTTAAAACCGCGGATAGAAGCTAATTATAAATGCACAAAAAACAAGGCTATTCTAAAAGGAAAAGTGGGAATGCCAAAATTCAATTATTTATAAAACTGTAGATTTTCTAAAACTTTTTTATATTAGTTATGTATAAATTATAAAAATATATAAATTATAAAATAAAATCAACATCGTCACAATAGTTAAAATAATTTGTTCTTCAAGGGAAGCGTTTTTCTCTTTTCACTCTCACAACGAATGTTACAGTTCCTCGTCACTCGAAAACATTAAAAAAAAATTATTTCAAATAGAAAGAAATATAATAATTTATTATTATTATAAAATGGCAGTTATCAATAAGATTTTAGAATGATTTTTACGATCAAGTGTTCTGAACGCTGCACTGATAGAACAAGAGCCTACAGCAAATTTTGGGAGTGGACTGCTAACTAAAATATGAGTATGATGGTTTGTAGGTTCATATATCGCGGTATCAAAAACAACCGTCTGCCAGGTTTCTTTTTCAGCCTTTGGCAGGGGTGGGAGTTTGAAAATAGCGATTTTCCAGTTTATTTTTTCATAGGTATTACCACTTCAATAAATTTAAAAAATATATAATGTCATTTGCTCTGTCATTTTCATTAAGTCAAAACGTCAAAATCTTGGCAATCTGACCAATAGAACTCAAGATATTAGGTTTTTAAGCGAACCTTAATCGATTTTGTTGGAGACTTTGTTTTGTTGATTTTTTGTGTTTTATAATTCTCCAAGAAAAAGACGATAAGGTCCTCTTAAAAAGCTTATATTTTGAGTTCTATTGGTCGAATTGCCAAGATTATGATGTTTTGACTTAATGACAACATCATATAATATATTTTTTAAATTTATTGAAGTGGTAATACCTCTGACAAAATAAACTGGAAAATCGCTATTTTCAAACCCCCACCCCCGCAAAAGGCTGAAAAAGAAACCTGAGAGACGGTTGTCTTTTACGCGATATATGCACCTACAAACCATCATACTCATATTTTGGTTATCAATCGACTCCCAAAATTTGCTGCCGGCTCCTAGGCTATGAAGTTTAAATTGCAGAATACATTCATTTAACTAGAACTACAGAATTATCTTAGTTCAAGGTTTACTTTGAAAACGAATCAAGTTCTGAACTTAAGTTTAATCATAAATTGTAGTTTAACTTGTGAAACTGGCCATTAATGTCTCAAACTGAATCTACCAAGCCCCCCCCACAGCCTTATTCTAGATCCGCTACTGGTTGGTACTGTGTACAATTAATAATGAAACAGGTTTCTTATATATTCTTGTACTTGTACTTCAATTACATAATATATGTTCGAAAAATTGGATGATTGCAATGAAATTTGACATAAGAAGTCTACTTTATCATAAAATAGAATGATACTTTTTATAACGCCATCTGGTGACATAAAGTATTTAATAATACAAAATTTAAGAACGAAGTTCACATTCCGGGAATATGAAAATATAAGACCAAGTTCAATGGAAACTCCCTACGTTCATTTATATCAAAACAGACATACCCCAAACATGTGCGACACAAAATAAAATGTCAAAATTTTAGTTTTTTGAAAGGTCTCTGTGTCGGTGTCCTATAATATTGATCTATTTCTAAAATTAGAAATTTTTCTTAGTACAAAATTCATGTCATTGAAAAATCTCTTAAAGTTATTAATGGAATTAGGAAGATTTTGTTTGAGTAATCCATACTGGTGCTGTAAACAAAGCTGATATAATCACCTTCATAAAATTAATTATTTAATTGGTGTGAAAAGAGATGCAGGGCATAAGTCTCGAGGACTTATGTCCCAAAAGGGTCATTGATCCCATTTATGTATGTGCGACATAAGTCCCAAAATTTCTTTATCTATTGGCCATTGGCTCACTGTCATCGGCACAAAAGTTCCCTGTTGTTTAATTCGGAGGTGGGACATAATCACAGTACACATATCTAAGATTGTCAGAAATTTAAAAATGACTGTCTTTGTGATTCATAAATCATAAGTAAACAAACATGGAATGGTTTTTTGAAGTTAAAATAAATTTGCTATTGATTTTGACAACATGCGCAGAACTGAGCAAAAATGAAAACATATTACCTGCTTTAGCTATATGTACCTTGGGACACAAGACCCAAAGAAATTTAAAAAAAAAATACTTCTATGTACAGTACAGATGACCTTACTGGATTTTCTACGTAAGAAATAATGCCGCATGAACTTCTTGTATGTTCGAAAAAGACCCGTCGAGTTTTTTTTTTTTTTTTACTTTACATAACTTAAAAAACATTGAGAAATGCAGATTGTTTTTGAAAATTCTTCTTCTCTGCACACAATTTGAATAAATCGTGCTAGCACGTATTTTTATTCCATCTTATTCTGTACAATTATGATTTTGAAATTTTGTCACAAAAAATCTCAAAAACTAAATGCAGTGAACCTTATAGTTCCAATTTCTCATTTAAAGCCGTATGAGGGTGGGTCAAATATTCATAAAAAAATAAATTTTGGACTTATGTCCCTCGGGACTAATTCTCTTAGGACTTAAGTCACTTCGTCATGAAAAGAGTGCAGAGAATACAAACAAAAGTGAATTTTTATATGAAGAAAACATACAAAAAATCCACTTTTGATGAATAGAGCTGTTGAAAAGTGTACAATTTGGACAATAACTCGAACCATTAACGAAAAATACGAGTGTTAAAAAATGTTATGGTAAATTTCAAATCCTTGTTTCCATTTATATGAATTTGTATTAATTTTATATATCGCAAAAACTATAACCAATTTGCAACAAAACACACTCTCTATAGCAAATGTTAAGGTGTAGCAAATGCGTTTACCCATTAATTCTCTGGCTCAATGGGCAGGATATCCATCACGAAATTTATTTTACTCTTTTCAAAATACCTGTCAAATGCCCTTTAGAGCATGTTAAATTTTAAGAAAAAAACCAGTAAAACACGTTTGCATTATGAACAAATATAATGTAGGTATATCAATTTTGATATTTAAATAAAAGGGCAAAGATTGTTTTTTGAAAATAAACTTGCCTAATTTTTGTTCTAAGTGTATACAAGTTTTACGTGTGCATATTATATATATACGAGTACATACATAGGCTAGAAACCTTCTAAGAAAATATACCAAATTTTAAAGAAAAATATAAAAAAGTAACCTTTATCTATTAAAGGTCCTCATTTTTTTTTGGGCAGTAAGCATAACCATTGAATGATTGTTTAGAAAAGCATAACCAGTAAGGAACCCATTTAATATACTTTCTTATAGTATACAAAAATGGTTATAACTTTATTTGCAGTAGTTCTTATGAATCATAAGTCTATTTGGGTGACCTTATAGAATTTATGTAGGTGACAGTGTGGGCTTGGTTACACCCTTCTTCAGACAGCTGTTGTAAAATTATATATATAATAGCGACAGCGTGTAGTGTTCTAAGCTATTTGTTTTCCAAATCACCTCATGCAACTTATATATTTTCTGCGTAATGGTTTTCTGAATTCATCCTCATCAACATATAATGTATTAACTTATATAAAATATAATATAATGTATTAACTTACAACTATGTTAGATTCTTTTTCATTATGCAGAGTGTACGTTTTTTCAATCTATAGAGATTACTCTAGATACTTAATTAACATTTATTCATCGCTTTAACTATATTATTAAAAAAGCTAATTAAACATTTGGATTTATAAAAAGATTCTCCCGTGACTTCCAATATTCTTAAGCTTTTCTGCATAATCTTTTGTCAGACCAGTACTTGAATACGGCTATGTAGTTTGGCGCGATTCTATTCAGTTCATACTTAAAGACTTGAGGGAATTCGAACAAGGTTCTTATGATTCCGTCTTCGTTTTCTTTCTTGGTCACAAGGATCTACACTTAAAGACTCATTTTAATAAATCTTTCTTTACTTTCGAACCATAGGCAGTATCTACAACTATGTAATATTATAAAATTAGACAATGGATCAATAATATCTCCATCAGCTCTGTGTCGCCTGAATTTTAGTTTTGGCCAAGCTAGCTTGAGATATCAACGGCCTCTCTATATCCTATATTCAGCAGAACAAACTATGTTGTGAACAGCCCCTTATATTAATTGATTTCAGTTTTCAATAAGTATTAATTTTTAATTTCCATTTTGTAATGTATATGGATGTATATATCTAGTTTTAAGTTTTTCTAACATTAGTACTTTAACGGATTAAATAAATATTTAATAATTTTAAGTCGCCATAGGAAAAAAAATTCATCATTTGAAACAAAATTACATATATTTTTTATTTTCAAAAATAGCGAATTTTTGTGGAGCGTTAAATACCCATTTTGCTTTGTAGTTGAAAAGACCGATTTGATAAAAAATAAATAATCTTAGAATGGAAAAAATATTATTTGAAAGCATTGTAAACATTCATATCCATGAAAAAACTATGTATGCCTAGTTGTTTTTGATAGCCAGAATTCTTTTCTTAAATTTCATTTGCGAATAAAATCATATGCATACATAAACAGTAAGACATTTTTTTTTTAAGTCTTGATATTAATTATACAGCCAATAGCCAGGGCTACGTAACCAACTTTTTCTTAAAATTTACTTTGGTTTAGTTTCCCCTTTCTTTTAAACTATCCATTTACAAACATTCAAAGCAAGTAAAATGGCTAACAAAATTGTTGATTATCAAAGAAATTAACATCAATAATTTAGAATATTCACGGTTTGACGACTGATCAAATAATTTAAAATTTCAATCTAACACCCTAACTTATTAAATTAATTCTTTGGTATTAACAATTGTACACTGTATTGAACCATTTAAGACGATGAACTTTGAAGAAAATACAACTATCGTTTTAAAAATTATTCTTACCCTCTATAACAAAAACAAAAACCACAAGTCTCTTGATATACTGCAAAGTTCCCATTTTATATTCCTTGTTTCTTGGATCCACAATAAAAAATTATGTTAAATAATGTTTGATTGAATTCTCTCACAAAATAACATTTTTTTTGGATTTTTCCCCGAAAATCCTTTATTTGAATAAAATCAAATTTTATAACTTCGATTCTAGATTTTAAATTTAAAAATAAATCACTAAAAGCAAACTATAAACTTTCGAATTCCGTTTTGTGTACTTGTTGAGCTGTCGAAAACTCTGCATCCGAAAACTGAACTTGAATTTGAATTTGCAGCTTCTTATATAGGATCGTTGTGCGTCGCATCGATGGGAATGAGACTGAAAAAACAGCTTCAACAGATTGATATATTATCTGTGTACGAAGTGTTTACATACACAATACCAACCCATTCTAACTCATTCCATGTGCACCTGTTAAACGCAGATATCCACAAATTCACCTTGATAGTAGTTGTCAATGAAAGAGGTAGCTATGCGTCATATCATAATCATTCATGATTTTCCTGTAAATCCTTATCTTCATAAGAACACATGCGTATAAGGTGCTTATATGAAATAATCGGCAACTCTGGATTCGAGGTTAAATGTAACTTGAGGTGAATTTATGTTTGAATCATTTTGTCATTACATTATGCAGTTGTTTTAGTTTTTGACTGCCTATTTGTCCGAGAGCTAGTGAAAATTTACTCAAAGTGTTTTATACTGCTTCAAATTTTGTGGCCATGTCGTTTGTATCAGTGCAAGCTACATGTCATCGGTCTGGCAGCGATATTGCGGCCCCAACACCACTAAAATGCATTTTCAAAGTGCAACAACAATAATAATCCCTCTAAAAGAGATTTTTATGGCTCCAAATTTTCATCACTAAAGCCTTATGCCTACTAACTAGAATCCATCGGTCTGGCAGCGATACCGTGGACCTAACACCAGTAAAATATCATTTCAAAATGCACTTTCAAAATGCATTTTTGTGGTGATTGGTCTGTGGTATTGCTGCCAGACCGATGGATTCTGGTTAGTATATATGCACAAGGCATTAGTGATGAAAGTTTGGAGCCGTATAAAGCTCTTTTCGAGGAATTATTTTTCTTGTTGCAGTTTGAAAGTGCATTTTAGTGGTGTTGGGGCCGCGATATCGCTGCCAGACCGATGACATGCTATATCTGCTTTTATTGATTCTTCATTGTTACTGACCTTATACGGAGGCAGGTGCTTTAAAAATTAAAAAGATAATGTACCAATGAAAGGAGAATGGGCAAATTTGAATGGAAGTTGGGTGCGAGCGGCCAAGAATGGTTTTATTATTTTTGGAGATGATTTGGTCATACAAATACGGTGTAGAAGTTTTTCGTTGTGGTAAACTTCAAACTGGGATAAAATGCATTTTTGTGATTAACACTTTAATAGAGTTTTAGTTAGTACATATTGTGACTAATGTGAATGGAAAAATAGAAAATGAAATTGAAATAAGAATTAAAGACATCAGTCTCGAAGATATTTGTTATAGACAAAGCACATACATTTATATTAAATACTAGTACAGTTACCATACTTTAATATATAATCTAGGTATACTAAATCCTATAATCTCTATAATCGGACTTAATTCCGCTGCTGGTAATCAAATATCATCGGTTTGGTTTCTTGCCCAGCCTAAATACCAAATCACGCACATAATATGCGCGCAGCATCTGGTTGTGCGCTTTCCGCTCAGACAGGAACAGTAATAGTGTGCAATAGCTGCTCTCCCGTTCCTTTTGTCGGCCAATCACAATGTACGAATAATAATTCCTAGAAAATAGAGCTTAACATGTCTAGGCTGCATTCGGATACGCAAAAACCAAATGTCTTGCTCTTGGATATATTGCGTATGAACTCTTACTTGTTGTGTCTAACATGTGACATAAAGCTCTATTCAAATAGTCTTGCCGAACTTTCTTAGGTTCTGAAGCCATTAAAAACCGTTCTGACCAGCGTCAACAACCAAAAAAAGCATGTTTGAGCCTTGCGTTTTCTCACCGAAACAGCCTAAATAAGCTTGTCCTACCTCCGCCACCGGTTTTCTTTAGGATTTGACTAAAAGTATCGGTTGGTTTCCTCTTTTTAAAAACTTGCAATGAAATAAGAATTCTCAAACTGTTGCCTGCTGAACTCGTATAAGCGGCCTGGTAAAATAAACGCGGGCTATGTTGACCTGGTTACGTATTGTGTCACTAGACATAGACTAGACTAGAAATAAGGATAAAGCATCAGATATAGTTTTTGAAAATGCCATCTGCCCCAAATATGCATTTGAAAAATGCATTTGCAAATGTCTTCATATCTCTTTTCCTAAATGCACCGCAACGAAATGCCCATACTGAAAGTAACTCCCTTGTAGCAGACCTTTCATTTGACAATAATTTCATTCGTGGCCGCTCGCACCCAAAAATGCCCATTCTCCTTTGGCAAACAGCACATTAATACATACTTACACATTATGACGGTCGTTTAATGAAAGGTTCATTTTTAATATGTTTCAAAATGAATTGATATTATAATGCAGTAATACAACAGGTTGAGAATGATAATACTTGGTCAATGAAATTTGTAATTTTTACTTGCGATGATATACGGAGTATAGGGCAAGTTAAGGATTCATGCAAAAAATCGAACTCGGGAAATTGAAATTGTCAGTTTCAAGCTACGTTAAAGTTATTAGCTACGAGAGCAAATTTGTGCGGCCCAGTCGTGCCCTTGTTTGTGTTAATTCTTTATAATTGATGTTTGATTTGATTTTTTAACACGCAATTAAGGCCTGCCAGTTAAGAAATTTTAGTAAAATATCTTTTATGAAAAGTCTATTGTTTAAAATGATAGTTAATTGTTTTGAAAATTATTAGACACCGTTGATGAAGCTAATTCAGTTAAATGCTTAAGTAACCTTGACACCAAGATGCGTTTCACCTATATATATGACAACGGGCACATAAGTGAAAATTTGTCATGCGAGGACAATTTTGGCGACTGGTACCTGGGTGAAACGTGTCTTCGATAGGGCTGGCCACGAGACGAGAAAAGTCTCGGTCTCGGTCTCGGTCTCGCATAACAAAAGTCCCGCTGAGTCTCGTCTCATGGCCAGCCCTATTCTTGGTGTTGAGGTCACTTCAATAATTCCAATGGAATTATTTGTGACCTCTTCAATGATACAAATAAATAAAAATTGTTTAAGTAGACTCCAGGTTTTATTTTTATATTAAATCAATAATTTAACTTAAACAGAACTCGTTATTATATTTCTAATTCCTTAATGTTTTTAACTTGCTATTTATAAGGATTCGAAAAAAATGGAACTCGAGGTATTAATCAGACCTAAAATTAAGCTGATAGAGAACCAAACAAAATTGGGTCTCGCCATTATGTCTATCTACCTACATGTCGGTGTGTCTGTTTGCATTTTATAGCAAATTATGGACTAACAATTTAGTTCATTTTTAATAAGTTCCCTTACATCGAGGGTATGCCAAATAAAATATGCAATTGCAGGAAAGTTCTATAGTCCAAGTTATAAATACTTTTGTTTACATTCACTTTACCTGATTATATGTCATTGGCAGACGCTTCTATCAAATTTGTTGGCTGAACGACTCGAAATGTCATTTCAATGTCTTTTATTATATCATAGAAGATGTTGATGAAATTTTCGTTATTATGGGAATAGTTCTTTTTGCTCATGATAACTGGGATATTCTTTGTATCTTTTGAAACACATCAATATTAACTACAAATAGATTTATTTCACTAAGTTATTTTATTTTAGCAAAAAAAGGGTCCTGAAGAACAGAAACAGCATTTTATTTGATCGTAAATTCTGCCAAACACGTAAAACTGCTATCAAACCAAACTACGAGTACCTATTAAATAATAGAAATCATTGTTCAATAACCATATATTTAACTGGGTCACCCTTTCCCTCCAGTCCCGATCCCAATATTATCTCAAAATGAACCAAATACATCACTGATTAAAAAATGTCTGCTAGGACCACAGTTATACAGCTGACAAGATAGGTTATAGTGGTACCGTCATATCAGTCCATTACATTCAGAATTGTGTCAAAATTATTGTGATGGCTACGACCGACGCACGTATGATATTAAAATATTTAAAAATGTCCAGGAACACGATGAATTTATTGGGAGATTAAGATTTTTTTTATTTGATCGGTAATCATTTTAAAATAAAATGCACGTTTCGGTCGTATGAAGTTGTTCTTCTATTGTCAAGGTGACGCAATTTGTCTTGTAAAAGACGTACATCTAAGTTTATTAATAAATTTGTTATTGGAAAATGTGAAAACGTCAAAAGTATCTACCTACTATCTGATTTTTGTGCGTATTATCAATCATATTTTTGTAAAAAAAAATGTATGCAATATAACTATTTAGAAGAAAGTGTGCGCAAGATTACAACCAAACTAATGCAGCCATTTACGAAATATGCAGCTGACAAGATAGATCATGCTGGTACCGTCAGTCAATGTCAAAATATAGTGATGGCTATGACGCAGGACATTTAAGTTTTTAAAAATTTCGATGAATTTATTGGGAAATTAAATAATTTAAATGTAATCGCTACTCATTTTAAATTTAAATCCAGAATTCGGTTGCTTGAACTTGTTTTACTGTATCATGGTAATGTGGCTTAGTAATTGTAGACATAAAAGACGTACCGTATACAGTAGTTTATTAATAAGTTATTGTATAAATAATAATTGAAAGTTTGAAGAAGTCAAAGTATCTGATTTTTGTTTTTTTTTTTTGAAAAAAAGATTATTTTTATAAAAAAAAATGTATGCATTATAACTGGAAAAAAATGTGAGCAAAATTGCAATAAAATTAGTACAGCCAGTAACAAAATACGCAAAATTAGCTGACTAAAAAAACAACACCTGAAAAAAGTTAAAATCCCTATATATATATATACATACTTCGGCAAAATTCTAAAAAAATCCTAAAGGATTGTTTTTTTTTTGTCAAAATCGTTTAAGCCGGTTTCGAGCAATTTTCGAAAAGAGACAGACGTGAAAATAATAGTAACGGGTGGTCCAAATACAAGTTTCTTTTTTATTAAATGCAATCAAATAAACAAAATTAATTTGTTTCGTATACGAGTATTATGGCTTTATTAGTAAGAGCCAAACATTTCCACTAATTACGAAACAGAACGTGCATCGTTCACTGCTCGGCTTGCTTCGCAGTAGCGCATTCCGTCGCTCCAATTTTCCAAGACCTTGTTAATGGTTTTGGGATGTAGCTTACGGTTTGCTTGGATGATATTGGCCTTAAGTACTTGAATCTTTTCATGTTTGTTGGCATAACATCGGCCCCTCACGGTTCCCCACAAAAAAAAAAGTCCAAAGGGGTTAAATCGCAGCTCCGAGGCGGCCAATTGACATCGCTAAGACAGCTGATAAGGATAACACGATTTGGGAACTTGGTGCGCAAAAGATCGATTGTGGCATGGGCTATGTGGCATGGTGCGCCATCCTGCATAAACCACAGGTCGCCCAAATCCATGTCTTCAATTTCATATTAAAAATAAGTCGGTTACCATGGCTCTGTAACGCCCATCGTTGAACGAAACGTTGTTCCCAGACTCAAGGTCCAATGTTGCCACCAATCCACAATCCGCACCAATCATAGTGCGAGTTTTCTGATCCCCAGATGCGTCAATTTTGTTTACATTGCAGGCGCGTGGGGATGTTTCATTTCCATCAAAACTTCCTTTCAAAAAACGCATTGTTTGGGCTACACAGCACTTACTTTGGAAATAAGTTTTCAATATTTACCAATGTTGTTTAGTTTGAAATAATATAAAATTTATATAGAAAAATGCATGCACAATATTATGTACATATGTATATTTTAGTCTTATTCATTGATTCATCAAAATTTTAAAAGTTATACATAGAATATTATTCAACAAATGTATACTGACAAAACAAAAACTAATATAACGGTTACAAAAAAGTGTAAAACTTATTTTTAAAACAAAATTTGGGACAGATTGATGATTTCTACCTACATACTTGCTAATTATATTTTAAGAAAATAAAGCTGGTTATCATTGAAGTTTAAAAAAGTTATAAGTTAAGTATAATTAAGGCTTGGTAAAAAGCACCTTGTAGCGGCAACGTAAGTGCGCCGCACGGTTAAATATTTATAATTATTAACCAATTAGAGCCACGGCGGCGTAGTTGTACCATGGGATAGGTCCACATAGTGAACCACGTCATAAAAATGTCTTGACTATTTCCGTTATTTCAAAAACCTATTATGATTTTTTATACCAGGATTGTTAATAACAAATTTTATTCTGAACTCAATTATGTTCATTTAAGTTATGCATTATATTTGTAATATTTAATTAATACAAATTTAATTACCTATCCTTTAAATATTCAAAATATTATTGAAACTACATAATTACCCACTACATTTAAAAAATGTAATGGAAAAAAATGAAATTATCCATTCCGTTTATAATACTCGTAGTATGTTATTTAAAAATAGTTAACTACCCATTACAAAAATATAATAGGAACATTTTTTCCATTACATTCTGAAAATGTATAATGTTTTTTTTTTTGCATTTTATTTGATTTTTAGCAAAAAAGTTAATAGGCCAGTCTAATTCGACAATCAAGTCGCAAAGTGCCATGTAGTTCTGCATTTTTGATATGTTGTTGGGGCATGTTAGAGTAGTCTGTAGCTAAGTTTGTGGCTTCGACTTGCTGCAGGAAAAATGCAACAGTGAAAATAATCACTCATCATTTTCAAATTGAAATATGAATAACTTTTGCATACCTAGATTTTTTTTACAGAGTAATGATTTTTTGCACAAATATCGTTATGTTGGGACAAATCAGTTGACTAGTTTAATTATTATAAATCAAAAATTTGGTTGCCAAATCCACCCTGCAGTTTTAAAAGACTTTGGCCGGGTAAACGTTTTCTAGAATCAATCAATGATCCCCTACCAATTGCATACAGAGTTATGTTCTTATACGAAGGATTTTTATTTTTTAGCGTTTCATTTATATTTTTTTTTTTTTGTTTTGTTTTTTAAATATATGAATTATTAATTTAAGTTTTCATATCATTAGAACAATATAAGGAGGAAGAACCTTTTTACTCTAAATGACTTTTCAAACATGCGATCATTAGAACCTAGTATTCCTAGGAATAATGGCCCTTGCTATACAACATTTCATAAAAACCCATCCATATTCTATACGTTGAAAACATATGTCCGTAAATGAATATTTCTCTCCTATGGGGCTCACTAGGCTGCTTAAAATTGTCAACATCCGTAAGCCAGTCGTCATTATTCAAATGCAATCTTGTGACTTCAAATATTTCGTCAAATATTCAAAAATTAGCTTTGACTATAATTAAAAATCTTGAAGTTTACAATAGCTGAGTTTGAAATCGAGTTTTCATTAAACTACGATGCTGAAAACTTGACTTGTGTTGTAGGAGCAACAAGATCACGTAAAAGCAAGGTCTCGGATCTAGAAGTTCCAATTCTGCAGGAAGACATCGAAACCGTTCCATCTAGACCCAGAATATCTACAGAAAGAGAGAAGCCCCTTTTAAGTATGTTTAAGTTCATGAATTCTGCTGATAAATCTTACTACAAAGTACATAATACAAATACTTAAACTCAGTTAGTTATTTAAAAAATACGTTTTAACACATACGAACTTAATTCATTTTTCTTTATTTCCCATAAGATGAAGAAACTTCGTAAAGGATACGAATATACATACTTACGAACTTTGATTCGAAGACTATTCTTAGTTTTAACACAATAACACAGGAATGTTTGGATACATTATTAGGACACTAAAGTTGGCACTGATTTTTTACACGAATGGGAACTCTTAACTGTCATAAGATATTGTTAAAATATTTATTTATTTTTGTAGTTACTTTGGTAGCGATTTTAAATGTTTGAAAAATGTTCGCAAAAATGCTTTAAGAAAACATTTTTTATTTATACAGTGCAACATGTTCGTTTTTAAAATCGCTAAGTGTACAAAGATCAGTGCCAAGTTAAGTGTCCTATTTTGCCCACAGCAATGATGCAAACATTGCTCGTTGCACTAAGTTGACCCATCATGTTTCTCGCCAAAACTATTTTACCGATTTGGATCGAATTTTCAAATTTCGTCTTGTAATACTCTAGACTAATTGATTCCAAATTTTTAGCAAACTTAGCTACAGACTACTCTAACATGCCGCAACAACATACCAAAAATGCAGAACTACATCCCGCTTTGCGATTTTAGCCCTTTTTTGTAATTATTGACTGGGCTATTATGTTACATTTTTCTTTTATAATTTTTATAGATTCTAAAGCGAAACAAAAACATTTTTCTGACTAAATTATTTTTTTTTGTGTCTTAATCGATACAATATTTTACCCTGACAAAAAATAAACAAGGTTCTATCTGAAAAATCAAATACCTTACCGTGACACAAAGTTCTATCAGGTTATTAGAACCTTATTGTCCTACGTTTATGTACCTTATCGTTGAGCAACAAAGTTCTATCGATATTTTAAAATATAAATTACTGAATAACTATGCCATAAAGTTTTTATTTTTTAAAAGCAATGAAATCCATGAAACAATGCAATGTACAAATTTTAGAACATATTTGGAATCAAATTATGGTAAAAAAGTTACACAGGATGAAATATTCCATCTTCGTTTTCTCTAAAGTGATATGATTGCAGTTAGAATCTTCTTCTCCTAAGGTCACGATGTATTTCCACAAAATGTTAAAACCTTTCAACGATTGTTGGTGTTTTTTTAAGGTTTTTTTTTAATAAAAATTACTAAGTTTATTACTTTTTTTCTTAATTTATCCTAATGAAGCTATTGCAATAATTTTAAATGTATTAAACTATACATTTTTAGAAAAAAAAAGCTGAAAAGATTAGAAAAATAAAAATGTCCATTCTTTGGCCAAATTCACCGCACAAAACAGGCCAATTTTTACCCAGCTACCCGGTATGTAATTACAAATACAAAAGTGTTTGAAGTTTATATTTTTTCATTTTTTAGTATCGTTAAGAGTTGGGGTTCCAAAATCTATTTAAGGGTTAAGGGTTCCAAAGCTTAAAAAGTTTGGGACCCGCTGTTCTAGAGTATTACAAGACGAAAGGGGAGTGCCCAAAAAACCCAAAGTTGATCAGAAAAAAAAACATAATATATGGTTTGAAAGGGCATTGATTGTAGATATCAAATATGAAATTTTTTTCTTTAAAAGTTATCCCCTAGACTGGCTATGACAATTTATTTATTTTTAATAGCCAGGTGTTTCTTCATGTATATACAACATTGGTGAGGGCAGTACAGAAAAGAACAGAAAATGATTAAAAAACATACCTACATATCTACTCGGCACATGGTTTCTTAAAACAAAGTTTCTATTAGGACAAGGATTCGAAAACTATTTGTCGAAAAAAAAAGAATTTTCATAATGCAATGCAAAAAAATTGTCGCAAGCTTGGGAAACGCTATATTTTTTTTGGAATTTAAGGTAGCAACAGTATAGGAAGGTACATGAGGAAATACATGTGCCTTGAATGTTGCATTCTTTAAATTCGAAAATGTGTTAACTCTTTTAAATTGGTACATTACTAGTCTTCTCAATATATTAAAAGTACTCTTATCCAAGAAATCAATTAACAAATTCCGGAATAAATTATGAAAACAAAACATTTCGGAATTTTACCACTGCCGGCCGTTGAAAAATTCTTAGTTTTCCCGTTTTCGTTTTCATTTCGGAGTTTTAAAGTTACATGGTAAGGAAAGGGCAAGTCTAAATTATTCATTATCAGGGCCCGGATTTTTATGCAAATGCATATTTTTTTTGTGGAAAGCCTTAGAAGCAAAAGAATCAGATAGTCTTTCGAATTAAAAAAATTGCTTTAAAATGGCATTCAATCGTTAGTGCATATTTTTGCATATTTTGATATAAATGCATATTTTGGCTTATTGAGCATATTTTAACAATAAATGCATATTTCAATAAAATAAACTTTGGCTTTCATAAGTTCAAACTATGGGTTTCTCAGTGAGACTATAGTAAAATTCGAGCGTTGGAACTCGCTTAAAAACAAATAAATTTAATTGGCGGTTTCAAAAATACATGCAGTAGAGTCTCCAATGGGTCAATCTTTTTTTAAAAAAATTGAAAAAGTTCTTAAGAAAACGAAGAATATATGAAAATGAAAAATATCTGCACATCCTTGAATGGGAATGAAGAACAGTCCTACTTCGGTATTCAATATATGAGATTGTTTCATTAAAAAATGCTCCACTATCGTCTGTTAATGTGGAAAGATCATTTTCCATGTACAAAAGTTCAGAAAAAATTTCATGATTCATGCTAACAAAACCTTCATACGAAAATAATGCACATATTATTAAGAATACTTTTTATTTTTTGTTAAACCTACCTGAATTTTATGTTAATTTTATTTAATTTTTGCTGTGGAAACTTTCTATGACTGTATTTTGTATCTCTTTTTTATTTAAATGGTTTCTCATTTACTTTTTGAATATTTCTGCAGCATATTTTGAATTTTTTTTTTATATATTTTGGATTTTTATGGCATATTTTGGATTTTGTATGGCATATTTTGTATTTTGTATAGCATATTTAGTAATTTAAAGTGCACATTTTAGGTGCATATTTTGTGTTTCTTAGAGCATGAGAATCCGGGCCCTGTTCATTAGTATAATAGTATGCGAATGATTTATAAGTTGTTCTTAATTCTTACGCACATACTGTTTCTTGTAACTATTGTGCGGTATGCTTAGGTAGGTAACCACTTTTTTACTTGAGATATACGTAGTAAAGGCAAGTTTAGGATTCGTGCAAAAAAAAAATTCGACATAATATAAATATAATAATATATATATAAATATATAATAATAATAATAATAATTTTCCCTAACATTACGATGATAGAGAAAGCGAAAAAAATTGGGTCTCGCAATTCTGTCTGTCTGTCTGTCTGTCTGTCTGTATGTACCTCGACCTGCAGCCTAAACGGCTAAAGCGATTTCCTTCAAACTTTGGACTTAAGGTTCTTATGGGATTCCCTACAGGGGAAATTGAATTTTTTTTCTCAAAAAATAACGGTACCTGTCATACAACCACTATACAAAAATTGATTTATTTCAAAAACGGCTCTAACGATTTTGAAAAAAAAATTACGAGCTACTAAATAAATATTTTGGTAGAAAAAAAAATTTTTGGAACGGTAATTAACGGTACCTGTCATAGAACCGATTTTTTGGTTTTCAAATTTCTCGTTACCGATTTTACTGATTTCAACCAAATGTGAGTGGTCCTTTAATATTTTAAAAATTTTGCATATAAAATTTTTTGAAAAAATTATTTTTGGATTTTTAAAAAAATATTGAAATTTTTTTTTCGGGGTCAATGAATAGTTTTTAAATTTTGTGTAAAATTGTAAATTATTTAATTCTAAAAGTTGTCATACCAAATTTTATTTTTAAAAATGTTCAAGAATTTTTATATATAAAAAATTAATTTTTAAGATAACCGCTCTAACGATTTTTGAATTTTTTTTTTTTAAATTCACATTTATCAAACAAATCAGATGGCACACTTTTTATGAGCTCTATCTCTTTAAGCTATTAAAAAAAAAACAAATCTATAGAAAATTATAGTAATAATTTATATTTTAAATTGTTTTTAATACTTTTTTTTAATGATTTCATAATGTTATAGGACCACATATGCACATTGACAATTTTAAGCTACGTTCAGGTTGTTAGCTACGAGAGCAAATTTGTGCGATCCAGTTTGCCCATTTTTTCGAAACTGTTAAGTAACGGTATTGGTGATAACCGCCATTTTATGAGTGAAGACAGAATCATCTTGTGGGCTGCCGATTTAAGTGACTTGTGGTGAACCTATTTAATAACATGAATCATTTAAATCATTTTTAGTATTATACTAGGTTTAAAATTGTGTTTTGCTAATTTTAAACAAGTTTAGCATCGTACTATCACCTAACATTTTACTAAAGTTAAAATCACCAACTGGCTATTTTAACTTTTTAGTATCGTCTTAAATCCATATGAGAAGACTCGAATGTTTCAGGTTCGAGTCCTACTGGTACCCAACTTTTTTTTCATAATTTTGTTTTGTAAATAATGAAGTTAAAATGATAAAAATATAAATATCAAATACTTATTTCAAGCACATAATTTACAACGCATAAAAACAATAATTGTGTTCATCAAGATCAAACCCTACAAATGCAATTTACTTGTTAGCAAAAGGTTTAAAATTTTGGAATAGATACTTAGGAAATTGTTAACTATTAAGATGTTAAGCCCTTAACAATAGGTTGTTTAAAATTTTAAATTGTCATATCCAGGCCCGGGGATAACTTTTTAAGAAAATGATTCCATATTTATTATCTACATTTAATGTCCTTTCAAACCATGTAAGACTTTTCTTAATCGACTCTGAGTTTTTCGCCCATTTATTTTTGGGCATTCTCCTTTTAATATTCGATCCAAATCGGTCTAATAGTTTTGGTAAGAAACATAATGTTAACTAAGTGCAAGAATTTGGCACTGATTTTTTTACACGCACTTGGAACCCTTAACTATCATAAAATATTGTTATAATATTTATATCTTTTTTTAATAACTTTGCTAGCAATTTAAAATGTTCGAAAAATGCTTCACGAAATCATTTTGTATTTATACAGTGAAGAATTTTCCGAACTTTTAAAATCGCTACCATGGGTTGCTTAAAAAATATATAAATATTATAACGATGTTTTATGATAGATAGGGGTTCAAATACAAATACAATTTTTAACCTAGTATTAAATGTACTAAAAATGATTTAACATCGTACTAAATCGACTTAAATTTTGCGCCAATGATTTACTACGTCCTAAGTTATATTTTCATTGACAAAATTTATAAAAAAAAAATCTTGTTTCTGGAGGTGCAGCGTCAGTTTTATTAATAATAATTTATTGGTAACAATAATTTAACTCGACAAAAGTTAAACAAAAAAAAATCTTGTGCCAGAAGTAGATCATGATGACGTCAATGAGTTCTTATGTGTTAAGAAAAACAAAAAAAAACTGTTATATGCTGGCAATGTATGAAGATTATCTGTTCCTGATGACTCTCAATATCATGACTGCATTTCAAGGCTGGAATGCATTTTTAAGAAGCCCAATCACGTGGATTGCACTGATGTTGAAAATTGAAATAAATTTTTTTGACAGCAATTATTTCAATGCTCGGATTCTTTAAATAGTTTTATTTTTCCATACACAAGAACGTGGGCACTTCTTTGTTTGAATTAAAAATTATTTATAAGAGTTCGAATAGTACAGGCAAATTAATATAAAAATAGAGTAAACATGGGCAAAATTGCAACAGAAGCTTTTTAATTGAATTTTCATCAGTAACCACTACTGAACAACATATCCAAATTCAGACAAAATCGGTCCATGGGAACACCCCGAAAAAAGGGTTTCAAAATGGCGGATTTATTGGTATGTTGATTTTACTTGTTATTTTTATAACGCTGCGATTTTTTTTTTTAACGATGTTATCACTGGTGGATCCTAGAAGTGACCACATAAGTTTTAAATTCAGGGCTAACCACGATATCTAGAAACCAATAATCCAGAAAGCAAAAATCCCGAAAGTAAAAATCTCGAGAAAAAAAAATCTAGAATTGAAAAAATCTGGGAAGCATAATCTCTAACTGCAAAAACCTAGATAAAAAAAAATCTAGAAAGCAAAAATCTAGAATAAATATAAATTATTGTAACCATTCATTGTCTCAACAATTAATATTAATTCTAGATTAAGAAAGTCTCCTTAAGAGAATCAGTACACTGCACATGCACCCATCCAACTATACACGTAGGTGACTAAATTTAGTGTTGCTAAATGGTCTCTTATAACAACGAAAGTTTTCTGGTCATGTGCTAACCAAATAAAACAGAGCTTACCTAGAACACAAAACAGAGTTGAGTCTTCGCATAGGAGGCTCAAGGTTTTAGTTGGAAGGCCACATGTTGGACTTTATAAATTAATTGAAGTTTTGGCTAGTGAGTCAATTCAGGTTAGTTGTGTGGTTCAAAAAATTCAAATTGGTCAAGAAACTAAGGTAAGAAGGGAGTATATTTAAAAACAGAAAAGCTAATCTTAAAAATACTGTACAAAAAAGATGAAAAAAGTTATGTAAGCTACCTTAAGAGTCTTTCATATAACTCCAGTTTATAGAAGTTATTTAGTTTATAGTTAGAGTTATTTGTTTAATTTTGTTATATTTTGACAATTTTCCCTCGTATTGAATAATTATTGCACTTTGTTGATATTTGCTATGTTGTGGTACGAGTATACAATATACAACATATCCTTATAAAAAGTTTGATTTTTGTTAAAAACATTTTAATTTGTTGTTCTTTTTTAAACAGAAAAATAAATTGTTTCATAAATTTAACATATTATAAGTTTTATTTGCGTTTAAACTATTGAAAAAGGTAAAAAAAAGAATCTCGAATGAATTTTTTTCGAGATTTTTTGCTAGATATAGTCTTTCGTGATTTTTGTACGTTCTAGATTTTTGTTCATTCGAGATTTTTGCATTCAAGATTTTTTTTTGTTTTTTTTCGAGATTTTTGCCATTCGAGATTTTTGTAATTCTAGATAACGTCATGATCCCTAAAATTCATCCATGATTATATTTTTGTTGCTATCTAACCATAAACTAAAAAAAAAAATAATAAAAACTGAGCAATTTGAAAGCACTCAAGGAACAGGTAAGAAATTACCCAATTCTGTTAACAATTTGGAATCAAATACTCTAGAGTATCTCAAGACGAAATTTTAAAATCCGACCCAAATCAGTCTTATAGTTTTGGCTAGAAACATGATTTTAACTAAGTGCAACGCGCAATGTTTGCATCATTTATGTGTTTAAAGCAGGACAATTAAGTTGGCGCTGATTTTTGTACACATAACTTGAAACCTTTAACTATCATAGAATATCATTATGTATAATGGTAGCTTCTCCTTTTAGCAGCTTTGGAAGCGATTTTAAAAGTTAAAAAATAGTTGCAAAAACGCTTCATAAAATTATTACACTACAACAACGGCGTATACAGGGGGGTCACGGGGTCATGTACCCCCCCCCCCCCCCCGAGAACTCAAGATTATTTTGTTGATCTGAACTAATTTCTTAGTAACCACATAGAAAAAAAAAGCAAATTGGTTACCTAGAAAGCTAATATGATTTTCGATTGGTAAATTTAGAATTCAATAGAGAATTTGAATGTTGGTAACTTAGAATTCAATAAGAAATTTAATTTTCATGGCAATGGAATACCTACGTTATTTTGTATTCAATCGATGATACTTAGATTATCTCCCTCGTACCTCAAATTTAACATAACAACAAACTTCTCATATGATAAAACATTCAAATCTTAAAATATATATTCCGTTTGGAGATGACAGCAAAAACTTTTTTAACCAAACAGAATTCAAAGTCCGGAGTTGTTTCCAAATTTTCACTCAGTAAAGTAAAAACTTATAGGATTTTGAAAAAACGAACATTTTTTATTTCTGAAAATCATACAGAAATTATTGTTTTGATTGATTTATGTATGACAGAGTAGATTATTTTTAAAAGCAATAAAAGCTTAATGTGAGAACTTGGTTATTCTAACCAAAAAATGTTAAAGTTAACTAAAAAAGACATACATATATAAAACTATGATGAAAACCTATTATGAAAGGATTTTGTTTGCACTTATTCAACATTTACCATCGAACAATAATGTTATTGATTGGGATGTGGATTACTTTTACAAAGTAACCTATGAATCCCATAATGCAAAATCCAATAGCTATGGTAAAGGAGATTTTTTGGATCTCCTTGCGGTGAACCGTTTGACCAGTCGGATGGATTCCTTGACTAAAAGACTAAAACGCGACTAAGTTCACAGGATTTAACAATTTTGTCCATTATTTTTATCAGAAAGGCTTACTGGTACGAAAAATAAAAAGATTAGGTATATTTGATGTGCATATTTTTTTTGGAAGATGCCTTTCACTTTGCCATCGTGGCAGTCTTAGAGACATACATTTTTTTCAAATCAGTAGCATATAAAAATCACTCTTGAACTTTTTTCACAACTTTCTTGAAAAGCAACGAAAACGAATCTTTCTATTCAATTAAAATACGAATTTGTTATATATTTTAGTTTTGCCATATTTAACTATTAACTTAAATTTAAGAAACAGAAAACATGGCAGTAATTAAATTTTACTAATTTTTCCTGCAACTTCAATTTGAATTAGAACTAGCTGAAATAAAAACTTTGATAGGAATAAAATAAATTCTGTATACATTTCAAAAGAAATGATCAACCGGATCCAAACATTTTTTTCCTCAGTATTTTGACAGCTTAAGTGAGTTGTTTTGTTCAGGCAACTTTCACACAGGGAACTAGTTGCTGGAGATTCTTGCGTTTTCCTTTAGTTGCCTTGTACCCTTCACATAAAGAAACAAAATTGCCGGAGATTTTTGTTGTTTCCATATAAAGTCTATTGGCTGAACGCACATAACAGACAGTGTGAGAGGGTATGATATGATAAAAATCTCCTCAAACGTTGACTGGGAGATTCTTTTCATTCCCCTTCATTTTTGCCCTTCCTGCCAACAAACTCCAAGTTGCCGGCAACTCAGTTTCCTTGTGTGAAAGCGTTCTATGCTGTTGCTGAGGCCCTCCGACACAAGAAAATGTAACATTCAGGAATTAAAAAGAAAAGCGTGTTCAATGGTCCAGCTAATAAAGGTTTGTTCGACTCAGTTGTTTATTTCACTTTTCCTTGTAACCGAAAGTGAGGTAACTTTGCAAATACCAAAAAACTGTTTTCGTCTCAAATTTGTTGATATTTTTGTATATCTCATTTCATTTTGAACTGGATTTGGCAGTTCAATACTTGTTTTCTCTTTCTATGTTCATACTAAAGATTTTCGTGCAAATTTGTTTGAAATTATCTTATTTCGAAATATATATTTTCAACGAAATTGCCTAACGTGGCGTAGTGAAAATGTAGTATTACATTCGTCGTCTGCTATTTCACACCGACTTTTGATTCTTGACTGTTTTTGAAATTGAATGAGTTAAGGTACGATTTCTTTTTCCAAGATATGAACGATTTTAAATTATTTTAACTTATTTTTAATAAAGATAATGTATTATAGTATAATTAATTAAGACTTTTTCCCTTTTCTTTTATATAATATGTACGCACAGTAAAATATGAAGAAAAAAGTATAAGGCACTTGACTTTTTATAAATATTAGTTTGTGTTATGTTTGTTTTGGCATGACCCCCCCCCCCCAAGAAGTAAAGCTGTATACGCCCCTGCCCTGCAAAGTAAACAATTAACGGAATTTTTAAAATTGCTACCAAAATTGTTTAAAACAAAATTAACATAATGATATTTTGTGATAGTTAAGGGTTCCAAGTTATGTGTACCAAAATCAGCGCCAACTTAATTGTCCTGCTTTGACCACATCAATGATGCAATCATTGCGCGTTACACTTAGTTAAAATCATGTTTCTAGCCAGAACTATGAGACTGATTTGGGTCGGATTTTACAATTTCGTCTTAAAATACTCTAGAGTATTTGATTCCAAATTATTAACAGAATTGGATAATTTCTTACCTGTTCCTTGAGTGCTTTCAAATTACTCAGTTTTTATTATCATTTTTTAGTTTATGGTTAGATAGCAACAAAAATATATAATGGATGAATTTAAAAATAAAAACTTATGTGGTGACTCCTGGGATCCACCAGTGACAACATAGTTAAAAAAAAAATCACCACGTTATAAAAATAATAAGCAAAAACAACATACCAATAAATCCACCATTTTGAAACCCGTTTTTTGGGGTGTTCCCATGGACCGATTTTGGATATGTTGTTCAGTAGTGGTTACTGATGAAAATTCAATGTAAAAAGCTTCTGTTGCTATTCAGCCCACGTTAGTTCACTTATTGCCTGGACCAAAATTTAAAACAAATAGTAAAGGATGTTTTTTTGGCAGTGGTTTTTTTTTAATTGGCAGAACTGTTTTTAGTGGCATTATATTTCTGTTTGGTTTATTTTTCGATTTCACTTAGACGTTGTTAGTCAACATTCACCGCGTAAAAGTCTCTATACTCGTAGTTACAGTATCGAGTGGAATTCGACTTTTAGATTGTCCTGAATTTAAAAAGGGCGGCGCAACCATGTGTCCGAAATCATTAGAAATCACTATAAAGGAAGAGATTGTTCTCCGCAACTTAGCTTATAAATCATTAGCATTCATATTATTTGATTTCAGTTCAAGTTTTACATTTTCTTAACCCCCCGCTAAAAAAAATCACCCTTTAGTTAACAAAAAAAAAAAAAAATAATACTTCCAACTTGAAAACATTTTTATTTCATACATATAGTACAGCTTTCAAAAATCTTTTAATTTGGAAAGTTCATCAAAGCTGTTCAAATATTGGGAAAGTAATTCACACATTTATCACAGAATTCTTTTAACAAAAGTGCACATTATAATATAAGTCTTTCCAAATAAAGGTTTGTGAACCGACCGCAGTTTCTAAACCGCACTCTGGTGTTCGTTCATTTACATATTTATCAAAGGAACCCTAGTTGGTCTTGATCCTTTGAACTCTTCTGATATTTCAAGCAAAGTTTTTCCCTTTGTTTCGGGCAAGAACACATAAATGTAAAGGATAGCCACAAATGCAGCACCTCCATAGAAAGCAAACACATTTTCCATTCCCATCATCTTGACCATCTGGGGGTAGAGCTTTACGCATAAAAACGACAACGCATAGTTGCAACTTATTGTAATTCCAGCTGCTGTGCCTCTCATCCTCTGCGGGAAGACTTCACCAATCATCGAGAAGGGTAAGGTCATCAGTCCGAGGGTACTTGTAAAAATGTACATGCACATGCAAATTAAGGGCAGATGAGGTACTGTCCCGACTTGTTTTGGAAACCAAATGCATGCCGCCAAAATGAACATACATATACCCATGCCAAGGGCAGAGAACATTGCTGGTGGACGGCGTCCCCAACGGTCCAAAACAAGGCCAACAGCAAAGGTAGTGGGTACCCGGATAAATGCCATCAGCATGGCACATAGATTCGGGTCAATTTCAACGCGGGCGTTAGTGGATATATCTGCAGCATAGACGACAATAACAAAAATTCCAGTTAGCTGTTGAAAAGCGAAGAATCCAATCATTATAAGCAGAGGCTTGTAAACTTCAGGTGCTTGAATTGCAACAAAGAAACGGGGTGCTTTCTCGCCTTCGGCCAAGGTTAGTGAATTTTGAAGATGTCTGAATTCATGATCGAGCTCTTGTGAATAGGGTGGATCTGAAAAGAAAAAAACCTTATGTTAAAATATTGCAAGATGATGTAAAAAAAGGTTTGAGTCTTTTTAGAACGAAGTTTTTTATTGTGGGTTCCGAAGGGGGGTAATTTCGTGCTTTACGGAAAAAGATTAAAATTTAACACCAAAGGTGCATTTATTTAGACACCCACTAAGGGCCAATTTATCAACAGTCCATTAACTGGAATATGTTGTTTCTACTTATATAATAATGTCATTCAGCCTTCAGATTCGAAGCGAATTGACGGATTTCCTTCAAAATTGGTATCAAACATTTTTGTATTTGATTCCCTAGCTAGAGGACTAATTAATATTTGAATGACAGTCCAACTTTTGTATATAGCAACACCACAATTCTATCCATAAATTTCCCAGTAATATATTGTATGCAAGTGCAAGTGTATGACTTACTTTTAGTTTTAAGACCTCTGAAGTACTGAAGTGATTTCTTTGATTCCTCCATACGGTTTTTGACCATCAACCATGTTGGTGATTCGGGTATCAGGAAAGTTATAATGAATGTGAAAACCGCATAACCACATGCTATCTGAGCATTCAAGCGCCAGTTTCCCTGTGAATAGAATATGTATAGATATAGAAGTGGTATCAAAAGTAAATTAACCAATAGAATTCGCATTAAACCCTCAAACGACGACGACGCTTAATTTTCAACCCTTGCCCTTTACCTTTATAAAATATCCAAGAGTGAACATTGCAAATATACCAGTTGCAGTTGCAGCAGATGAGCCGAGTGTGAGACGTCCTCGGAAGTGGTGATGACATATCTCGGCCGAGTATACACTTACTGCTGAGCTCGCCATACCCGAAGCTATACCTGTGAATATATATTTATGCATTTGTTGTTGTAAGAAGAATTGAAATCTTTGATGATGATGATGATGGACGTCATTTACCAATTATGATTCGTGCAATCATCATTTGGGCGTATTCAGTGGTCCAATTTGAGTAGTAGGAGCTACCCATTAGACCCCATGACACAATAGATATGAAGCTAATGAAGAAAATCGTTAGTTTTCGACCCAATTTATCGAGTAAGTATCCGCAGAGTAGTCCTCCCACAGGACAGGTGATTGCATTGATGGATGCTATAGCGAAATAGAAAGTGAAAATATAATGATGGAACAAAGGGGTAAACCATGTGTATTAGTACTTACCGAACCAAGAAGCCTCACTTTCATTGAGATGAAATTTCTCATTTTTATCCTGCAGCTGTACAAGACTTACAGATGGGTAGGCCAAACCCATTGCAGGTGCTAAACTGCTAAGATTGGCTATAAAAACGATTAAAAACTGCAAACAAACATAAAATTTATACATACATATGTAAGTCAAATTTTGAGGCAAAAGTATTTTATTTTATTCAAGAGAGCTTTGAAACAAAAACTACATGCGTAAGAACCTATGAACTAAAAGAGATGACCCATTTTTGAGCCACGTGCGTACATATATGAGATAGGTACCAAATGAAAGCTTGTATTAAGTTCTACAAGAATGCTGAATATTTTTTAAATCGGTGTTATTTCAAGATATTTGAAAAATGGCGATTCAAAAGTCAGAGAATTCCTTTTTTTTTATTTGAAACAAATTTTTATAGCTTCTGAAGTATAGTTGCTAGAAAAATGATTTAAGTATTAAATTATAGATCACAAATAGACCTTTCCAACAATACCAATATCTTTTTCTTACGTTAATCATATTTTGATATATACATATATACACAGTCACCATACAGAACAGTGTCGGACTCATCCCTCCATAAAATATTTCGCCATTTTTCCACAGAAAAGCAGGCAAATTTTGTAGCGAACGTTATTCCTAATGTTTTTTTGTACGTAAATGCGTTTTTCTTGGGCTACGGGCTTACCACTACCCACTTTTGTTGATACAAAAAGAAAACCGTTATTGTAAAAGCCCATTCCTGGTAAAAAATATTTTTTAAAAGAAACTCACTTATTTTAATCTTATTTTTAAGAGAATTTTTCAATTAATCCCAAAAAATTTAAAATTCTTACAGACCACTGCTATTTTTATGTGCAAACGAAATAAGATCTACAATAGCAAAAGTAACTGTTTTTCTATGACCATGAATTGTTTCCTATTGTTTTCTCTTTTTTTTATCATGCTTAATATTTTCTCTTAACCTGAGTGCTTTCATTTTTAATGAGTGCGTTCAGAGCTAAGAGTATTAAAACATTGCTTAATTTTTATAAAACAACTGCTATTTTCGTGTTTACAGCTTTATGTAGTTCAGACTATCTAATTTATTTTACAAATTTTTTCTTCAGTTATGGTTCATAAGAACAGGTGTTTTTCCGACTTATTTCCAAGGAAGTTTTCATAAATCTTAAATTGTCAGCAAATTACGTGTTTTGCTTCTTATTAGGCATTTGATAGTAATTAAAATTAAATTATAGGTACCATGCATCTATATCAAAAACTTATTATTTTCATAAACAAAACCTTTACGAATTCTTAAAGTGTTGAAGTGTTTTCTTTTAAAATTCATTTTTAATATATCCCAAGGCGACCGACATCTCGAAAAGATTTCTTTGTAAATAAAAACAAGTTTGGTTTTTAGCAACTAAAAATTAGTTTAGGGAACGAACATTCTATTTATAACAAAATAAGGGGTACATTTTATTGTACCTACTTTAAATTCTAAGCATTTGAATATTATATTAAAATTTTAATTCATTACATTTATTTTAAATCTTACCTGTCGAAAAACAGCATTTTTTTGTAGTCCCAAAGGCTTTTGATTGGATTCATCTCTTCCATTTTCAATGCTGCTACGTCTTGTAACTGGATGTAATTCTTCAGTATCTTCATTATATGTTATAAGCATTGTTATTGTTAAAAATTTTATGATTTTGTCACTTTAATAGATTTCTTTAAGTAACTGTAAAATAAAGAATGTTCATATAAGTTTTTGTTACTTAATAAGTATCAGTTGTTGTGAATAAGTAAGTTAGTCCAGTGCAATTGTAAGATTTTATAAGGGGGACCCAGCAGTTTGTACCAACCCCAAATTTGTTTTTTTTTTTCGATAGAGAGTTGATCGAAGATGATAAATCTCAGTTTTCGCAACATTTACCGTTTTACCGCCTTAAACAATTCAACCGTAATACTCGCGCTTCTAGGAATGCCCATCAGTTTACCCTTGAGCACAATTTCGGACGTACTGTTAAGTACAGAGATTCTTTCTTTAGTCGCACTACTCGAATGTGGAATGCTCTACTCAGCTCAATTTTCCCCTCCCATTGTGATCTACAGACGTTCAAAACCAATGTGCATCGGTATCTCCTTTTAAATCCCCTCCAATCTACCTAATCGCTCGTGCTGTGTATATCATCTTAAGGGTAGTCACAACCCCTTTTGCACGCGCAATAAAAAAAAAAAAAAATCTTGGATTTTGCTTTTTACTAAATATCTCGGTTCATATTAGTACTACACAAAATTCTAATACATAAAATACGTAAATAAAATTGTCTATATCTTATGTTAAACATTTTTTCGTTATTGTTAATATTTAAAAAGGTACAGGCCAAAGAAAAATAAGTATTTTCCTAAATTTAGGCCATTTTTAATCAAAAGTTTGAAAAACTTTCTAAGATAAGTTTGTTGGGCTCAAAATTTCGAATAATTTTGTTCAACAAGTTTTTTCTGTATTTCAATAAATAAAAAAGGTATGAATATTTTGCTATTAAAATCAAATGTTTGTACCAGAACATTTTTTTTTAAATGGCTGAAAATCTTGAATTGGGTAACATTTTCTCTTTGCTAAAACTGTTTTTAAGATTTAAGTTTTAGTTTTTCGCTATTCTTATGGAAAACGGCTTTTCTAACTGGAACCCAGCAATTGAGTTTTTCCCTAGTACCGAATATTGAGACCGAGACGAGACTGTATATTTGGACCGAAATTTACAGAGAGTCTTATAAATTAAAAAAAATCCAATTTCAGTTAAATATTTATTTTCTTTTGCATGTATTCAAACTATAATCGAAAATATTTCGTTCCAAAATCAACAGGTTTTCCGGAAATCGTATTTTTCGGAGACAAGACTTAATTATACGAGACCGAGACGAGCCTGAAAATTTTCGATTTTAACGAGACCGAGACGAGACTTACAAGAGTCTCGAAGAGTCTCGTCTCGTGGCCAGACCTAAAGGCACAATTATAATCCAATGGCTCTTCCAATTCCAACGTGTGTCTGTCAGTCATACTTCCCGACAATACCGAAACTCGACGAAAGTTACCATATTTTTTCCGGCATGCCACATGGATTTCTATGCTACTAACATTTCGTAGTATTTCCTCATACTGTTTCGCCCCTTGCCTAATGCTGGCTGATATACGAGTTTGTATGGCTTTTTTACAACATAAGCAATCTTGCCAAATTCTAACGGTTCACAGCAAATAAAACACGAATTCATTTTTGTTACTGTTCACTTATTTTAACTTTCACTGAATCGCGCCTTGAACTTTTAACTTTTTCTTAATTGTGCAGTAAATAGACTCCAAAACAAAATGATATACCTGAGAAATTAATTTGCTTATGAGCCTTAAATAAATTTCCATTATTCGGAACTGGGGAAAAATTAATTGCTGGGTTCCAATTAGAAAATCCGTTTTGCATTAGAAAAGCGAACAACTAAAATTGAAATCTTAAAAATAGTTTAAACAAGGAGAAAATCTTACTATAGCGAGTCCAAATCAAGATTTTCAGCCAAGATCTCAGATTTAAAAAAAATGAGTTTTGGTTAAGAAACATTTTTTTTTAATAGAAAAATATTCATAACTATTTTATTTATTGAAATGCAGACAAAAGTTGTTCGAAATTGTAAGCCCAACAAACTTATCGTAGAAAGTTTTTCAAATTTTTGATTAAAAATGGCCTAATTTTAGGAAAATACTTAATTTTTTTGGACTGTAAATTTTTAAACATTAACAATAACGAAAAAATGTTTAACATAAAAAATAAACAATTTTATTTTACGCATTTTATGTATTACAATTTTTTTGTAAGAGATATTTAGTAAAAATTAAAATCCAAGATGGCGGCAAAACGCTAAATGTTACGAATGTGAAAACTTAGATCTCTGATCAACTCTCTATCGAATAAAAAAAAAATTGGGGGTGGTACAAACTGCTGGGTCAGTATAAATGCACTGGACTAAGTGAACATTTTTTAAATTTTTGA
Source organism: Melangyna quadrimaculata (assembly GCA_949320155.1). Taxonomy (NCBI): domain Eukaryota; kingdom Metazoa; phylum Arthropoda; class Insecta; order Diptera; family Syrphidae; genus Melangyna; species Melangyna quadrimaculata. The sequence goes on along the minus strand of OX439485.1, from coordinate 9,433,744 downwards.
CACACGAATAATCATTCCTGATTAACTTCGACCACTAATGTTCACTATTTTTAAATAAATTATAAAACTAGGATTAAGGTATGTTATAACATAAGTATTGATACACATGTCGATTACAGAATCCACAAAATTTTATTCCTTGGAGTTGACTCGAACCGCAACGACATTGGTGCGCATTTAAAATGTCAAAAGTTATATGGAATGGGGATGGGCATATTATGAAAATTTTCAAACTACGTTACCAAACATTCCTCGAATTTTTTACAACGGATTCTCTAGCTCTTAACTGAACAAAATTGTCAGAAGCCATCCGCAGACTTATCATCGGATTCTCTAATCGGAGTGACAATCTTTTGTGTTTTTGTAATAAAACGATTTTGATTTTGGGGACTTATTATTTCACACAACTAGAATCATTTGCCGCAACAACATATTTATTTTATGAAATAAAGTATTTTATGTGTCTAATATAATTGGTATGCAATAATTATGTCTGCACAAACTGCTAACATAAATGATGGCAATGTTTACAAATTGAAATCAGTGTTTAGTGGAAGATTTTTAATGAACTTAACGAAGTTATTTTTTACATATTGACAATCCTTTCAAGTTCAAAGAAAATTGAAATTCATTAATTTATTTTATAAAACAGTTTGTAACTGATCACAGACAATTTATAAAAAAAAATAACAACGATAGATGATCCTGAAGTGTTTTCGAATCTTCGAACTTTTGGCTTAGGGGCCGGTTATAGCGATCAGGAAAACGAATCAGGAAAAACTTTTGAATGGATTTTTTGCACTATTTTCATTCGATTTGAAACACAAATGCTACACTTATCTATGAAAAGTAACTATCTTTTTTTTTTAAATGTAGTTATTTATTTTTCTGATGCAAATTCATTTTTCGTGCCAGCTGATCGTTATTTCCCACAAAATGGAACAAACAATTCCAATGATTTGAGTACCAATTGCACTCATTCCACTGACAGTATTGCCGACGAAAAAGTTTTTCGTGTGCATTTCAATCAGGAACACTTGGTGGTAGTCCGGCCAACTGACATATTTTTTCCTGTTCGCTATAAACGACCATCAGGAAAAAATATTCAATTTCATACTGTTTCAACTATTCCTTATGCGTGTTCCTGCTCGCTATAACTGGCCCCTTAAACACACAAATATTTTATATTAAGTACCTTTTGATAGAGACCACAAACGTGTTAGATTTTGTTTTTGTATATTTTGAATTTTATATCAAATATCAGTTAATCAGAAATGTGTAAGTTAAACCATTGTAAAATTTGTTTACAACCAGGGTTCAATATGAAGGTCAGATTATCCGAAGTGAAAAACTATAACTCAGAGTTTCAAAAAAAAAGATCACTTCAATGAAAATAACGTTTTGACCGGAAGTAAGTGAGAAAGTCTCGATACAACTGGGTCACCAAACTGAAACTAAATTTGAAATATTATTTGTCTTACATAAACTGAAAGAATTAGAAAATTTAAAACCGAAAGCAAAATAATTGTAATTACTCATGACTCAGGCCTTTTAACTGATAACAATGCTATTTTTCGAAAAGTCAAACATCATCTTGTATTATATGAACAATATAAGTTAGTGTGAATAATTCAAAATATATTTTGAAATTTTCTTGCTTTTGAATTTAAAATTCGCATCAAAGGCTTATTAAGGATAAATTGTAACTAGTTGAAAACCAGGCCTATTAAATGTTTTTTTCCACAATCACAAGTTTAGATAAATTTAAAAGAATCCGTGGCTATAGTGGCCCAAATTTCTTTGTAAATCATTTCAAATGTAATTTTGTCTTACAATATTTCTGGTGGTTACTTGGTTAGTATTCTATAGTGCATCAGAATAAAAAAAACACGGAACGTTATTGGTACCATACGAGGTGAAATTATCAAGCCTGTGAAAGGTATGACTTTTGTTTTCATAATACTCTTACTTATGTTTTTCCACAGATTCTTCATCGCAGTAAAATTACTTCTTATGATGAAAATACACATTTAGTTATGTGATTTGTAAACGTAATATTTGGTGTGATTCAGTACGAGCATGTATGTCAAGTTATGAATCAGTGTAAATTCATTAAAATGAATCAGGGCTTATAAATCAATTTTAAGAGTTGAAATTTGATTTAAATATATTATTTTTAAATAATGTACAGTTACAGTCATATATTTACATAGGTACTTTAGGGGTGTCCGATAATTTTTGTTTGTCCACAACAAGTATTTCTACGTCTCGGAAATTTTTAAAAATTGTACTTCCAGACCCCGCTGTCGTTTTTTATGTAAAAAAAAACGCTTTTTTTTCAAAGTCGAAAAGTGATCAAGAAATTCGCGTATCAAAAGTGGTTTCACCGATTTAAACAGATTTGTTTTGGCTCTCTACGGATGCTTATAATAAATTAACGCATCCATAACCTGCCATATAACAGGTAACGTCTTGAGTTAAAATCACGCATTTACTTTTAAGAAAAAACTTAAGTTTCTTCTTAAAAAAAAAAAACAAGTTGTAGTTTTTCAAATGTTGGTATGTACATGATTTGTACCAATTGAGAATATTTGTCATACAGCAAGGGGCTTATAATACACCGTGAGCAAAATTTAATTTATATCGGTAAAGTTGCAAATGTTTGGATATTTAGGTTTGATTACTCTTTGCAACATGGCAGTAGGTACTCTAGTTGATTTGAAAATTGCAAAAGTCCATCCGCGAAAATATTTAAAATTTAAATTATGATCGCAATACAATCCACAGCTGACTTGTTACAGCCAGCTTTTTGTATAAGTACGTTTATATTTTCGGTGTGATTAAATTAACGACTTACATTGTAGAACTGTATAAATAATCTATTTATAAATTTTCAAGCTTGCTAAATGAGTACCAGCAGGTTACCATCACGTTTAAGTTATATCAATAATATTTGGGTTAATTCTATTCTTGATTTGGTACTACATTAATACAGTATTCCCCGCTTAATTGCACTGACTATTTTGTCAGATTATTCGGTCAATTATCCGGGTGGTTCAATTAAAAGATTAAATATTCATTTAAAAAATGCACTATGCAAATTTCAGTGACAATTTTAGTGATTTCAAGTAACTTTAATTTATGCAATTAACCGGGGATTACTGTATTTTGACATAATAGCTCCGAACTAAATTATTTTGTATTTGTAATGTATACAGGGTGTAAAAAATGAGAATGAGAACCCAGTTCAAAAGGCAATACCACAAAACGTTTCAACATTATCGCGGTTGGCGCAAAAACTCCTGGATGAAACAAATGCAACGACACCTGCATTTAGTTGGCCTCAGACATGGAACAATCCAAAACCGGGAGGCCTGTCGACGTTTTCTGAGGTTAACCGGGCGAACCCCACAAGTGGAACCTTATAGGTCAAGTAGTTGAGTGGGAGAGTTGTGGTCCCCCTCGAGATCATATGACAATCGCCGGCTTAATGAAGAAGAAGAAGACATGGTGTCGCAACCTCACTGGCCCAGCAAAAAACATAGGTTCCTGAGGTGATTAAGTCGAAAAATTTGAAATTATTAACAAAATAAAATTAAAAAAAAGAAATTCAAGACAATTTGAATATTTGAATACAAATTAATAAAAAATGATTCTAACGGTTTCAATTGGTTTTTTTTTCAACTGTTGGCTCTTTCTAACAGTCAATATAAATTTTATTCAAATTTTCTTGAATTTCTTTTTTTTTATTTTATTTTGTTAATAAAAAATAAATAAAGCAAAGTACCTCTTGTATACAATATTAAGTTGAAATCGGTTCAGCCGTTACGAGAAATTTTAAAACCAAAAAATCGATTCTATGACAACTATTAATAACCGTTATTGGAAAATTTAGTTTTCATCAAAATATTGACCATACCCTTAAAAGAAATTCTTTTTATCAAAATCGTAAGAGCTGTTTTTGAGATAAATTCCTTTTTTCACAACAGTTCTATGACAGGTACTGTTATTTTTTGAGCTAACAAAAAAATCACCTAAATACATAAAGTCCAAAGTTTGAAGAAAATCACTTCAGTGGCTGCAGGTCACAGACAGAATTGTGAGACCCACTTTTTTCGCGTTCTCTATCAACGTAATGTTAGGGAAAATTTTTTTTATCTCGAGTTCGATTTTTTTCACAAATGATAAACTTGCCAGTCAAAATAAAGAATCGGTCGTATTTTGGCAAAGTTAATGCCAGTTTAAGAAACGAGACCAAATAGCAAAAGAACCCCCACAAGTCTAAAAGGAACCGAAAACGAGAAAACCACCAAAATATTCGACTTAAAATCGCCCCAGGAACCCATGGTTTTCGTCTAGTGATGTTGGGACACCCTATATATGTACAGTGCGGTTCACTTGTTTAGACGCACAATTTTTTTCTTTTTTAAGTTTATTTTTTTCGTTCGTATATGTATTAATTATTACACCAGACCATTCTAAGCAAGTGAACCGCACTGTATGTTAGGTGAGCTGACCATGAAATGTTCATATTAAAACCTGCATGGAAAGCGATTGAATGTAAAATTGGATTAAAAGCAATGCAAAATAATAAATACAAATTTGTGTAATGTGTTTTGGAAGAAGTAATGTTCTGCCTGCACCTTATACATATATCTTGAAATCAGACACTAGACGACAACGAATTGCGATACAAAATTTTCCATTGGACACTGCTATTTTATATCAAAAAGGGCAATAAGAAGCATTATTGTCCTTCTTCTATTGCTATTTGTTTTCCAAGAAAAAAAATTCTTAGAAATTTTAAAAGAGGTAGGTACATATTCTTTCTTATGTACTTTGTGTTTGTTAGGCAAAGGGTGCGGTGTTACTGTACCATACGATTAGTCATATTGATTACAGACGTTTCCATCCATCATAAAAAACATACATTTATACATTCTTGATTGTACGTAACAAATAGAATCAATCATTTTTAGATCAATTAAATGGTGACTATAAGTTGAAAGATATCAATTATTTGTCTTTCAACATTTTCTTTCACCTTTAACGTTATGACATAAGATGATTACGCATATAATAAAGGTCAAATTTTGTATTTGTTAAAACAAATAAAAACTCGAAATTTGCATCAATAATTGTTAAGAATTTAAAATGCACATAGAACATAGAATAATGTCGTTTTTGGTTGGGGGTTCGAAGTTACTCCTTTTTGACTCCGCATACTCGTAAATAATTCGATTAGCAGTTCCGAGTAATGTTTTCGGAGTATTTTTCTGTTCCGGAATTAATAAAGGAGTAGACCCAGAAAACACATATACATATAAACCCTTCCATCGGATTATTTGTCAAACTAATTTTACTCGACTGAACGTGCAAAATATTTATAAATATTTTACAATTTACGCACACACACATAATTATTTCACAAATTAGTCTCGGAACAATAGAAAATAATTCGTTCGAATGGAATCAAAAACGTGTAGTAGTGTTCCGAAATCCAATCGAAAACGACCTAAGTTTTCACTACAGTAAATCTTAATAAAATACCTTAAATAAAAGATCTACAAGATTTTTAATATTTTTTTTACATAGTTTCAATGTTATGCGCACGATTTTAAATACCAAAACAAGTAATTAACATTTGAAATTTCATCCTCAACCCATTAGTTTTGTGGTTTTAACTCTTAACTCATTAAAGGTACAATTTTTCAATTTGTTTGTAATAAGGTGAAAATGAGGTAGCTATTCAATTTAAAAAATCAGTTTTCTTTTTGAAATTTAATATGCCATTACTCAAGGGCCTTATTATTTTCAAAAATTAGGTATTTAGGGAAAAAACTAAGGCGGACGGGTCGTATTTGCTTAAGAGCATTTTAAAAAAACAAGAATTTTAGTGTGGATCCCTGGAGGAGACAATAGGAATGCAATATAAGTTTTTACTTATGAAATACTTGTGTTACAAAATAATTAGAAAAAACTAATTGCACTACACAAATGTAACTCTATACACACTTTAAAAATGAGAAACAAAATGGCGAATAGACACGACCTAATTTTGCAACACTCATATAGAATCAGGTAATTATATAAAACTTTAACTTAAAAAGGAAATACATAATAATATTTTACTTCTTTTGACCTTTCATTGCCATTTATTGAATCTAAGAGAAATCACTTAGACATTAAGTGCATTCGAAGATACAATTATTGTGAAGAACCAATATTTTTAATAAGACCATGAACCACTCTTTGGTAGTCTTCTTATTTAAACAAAACAAAAAAAAGACTACAATGCAAAAAAGTTGTTGAAATGCGCAATTTTGTACAGGTAAGCAAATGCGATAAGGTATTATAAATGATTGCCTCGCTTCTGTGACAATAACAGCCACCGTTGTTGTCGTCGTCATCATCATCGTCGTCAATGATGTGTCCTTTGGATTAGTGCCTCCCTCTTAGCCATACCTAGTGACGGTGTCCAATTTTCTGTTTGAAGAGTATGTAAGTCACTTTCGGCCTCTTTGATCCGGACTTGAAGTAAAGAGTTTTAGTAAGTGCATATCCTAATGGCTTTTGAAATCTAGTTAAACCTTTTGTTAGTGGATCTGGTGTGCAAAAGACAAGGCCATCGTTTTTATTCAGAATAACCATTATGGTGCACTCATATTCCATTTTAGATGAAAATAAGACTTTTACCTAAAAAACTTGTGTTGTGTTGAAAGAAAAAGAAAGACAAATTGAAATCTCTATTCGAGAGCGTAAGATTTTGCCTAACTTAATTTAATTTTCAGTAAAATAATTTTGACAATCGCTATTTAGTTTTGTATAATACATTCCCACAAATCAGAATGACAAACATCGTTTCTATTATTAAGTTAATTTTCTGCAAAAATCTACTCATAAAATAACTTATTTTTATTAGATCCACACTGATAAAGGTGTCAGCCTTTAACACACAAAGCTTAGCTTTCTTTATACTAAAAAACTACACAAAATTGTCTATTTGATAATAATGAAAATGCCATGATTTTATTAGCAGAATTTAGTCAGTGGTATTATTAAAAAATAAAACCATACCTATGTAATAAAATATGACATCATCCGAAACCTACATACTTACAATTATGTATGTAGATAAATTGAAACAATTTCTGTTTGGTTTAATTTGGAATGAAGCATAGCAACAGACAGAAAATTCTGATTGACATTAATAACACAAAAGCCTCAGGTGGTTAATATTGATATTTGTAAACTATGTAATAAAAATAATAATACTGCGATTAAAAACACTTGTTTGTAGTTTCCAATTATTGAAAGAGGTGGTATAGAAAATGTTTTTCTTGAAACAATTAAAATTTATGACTCAGTTTAATTTCAATCAGGCTTAAAAATGATTAACGTAGTAACAAAGCTTCTTATATCACTTAAAAGTTTGGTTACAAAATTTTCGTCAATATGCAACTAAATTATCTGTTTAAGAGATAAATAAGAGATAGATAGACGTGGAATGATAATTCTTAAGATATGAAATATCATACAATAGATCTTTTTGAAATTAAGATTGTGACCCAAGGGGTGGAGTGCGCAAAATTTAATTGTTTTTTGGTTTATAATGTCTGCGCACTAAACAGCTTTCGACTCGGTACCCTTAAGGTGAATAATCACAGTGCAAGCGTTAATTCCGATAATAATTCCCCAATAACGTCAGGTATTCGAGATATTCTCATCCTTATTTAGATTATTTTTGAGGTTATGAAACACAAAGAAATATTTTGTCTGCAGAATGTATTTGTCTGTGAATGTCTTCAGAACGTATTTTTTTAATATACTAGGAGACAACTTAAGTTGTAATCTTTGAGTGTTTGAATAAGTTGATTAGTTGATCCAATATTTTTTGTTTGTGGGCTGTTATCAGATTTGGAGCTGGCGGCATTTTGGCCCGAACAATCACTCCACTGCTTCTTAAAGTACGAAAAACCGTCGAAAATGATCTCGAAATTTACCTAAAAATAGCCCAACATCTTAGGATACTTGAACGAAAGTCAATGAAATCAATAACACGCGGCTCCGTTATTTGTCATCTCGAAAATCATAATTAAATGAAGCTTAAACGAAATTTGCATAGTGCGTTTATACTACTGCAATACGAAAAAATCTGTTTTTCTTTTCTAAAAAACGCTAGGGAAAATAACGGGATCTTTTTATTGCTCAATCCACTTGTTTACTGATGCCATTAAATAAAAAAATAGTAAGGTCTCGCTTGCATTTTCAGTTTTCTATGAAATGCATTTTTACAAGTGCGTTTATACTTAATCAAATCACTGTATATGTAGAATGGTTGAAATGAGGAAAGTGTACATGTTCATTAATAATAATAATAATTTTAACTAAATGCCTGTAAGACCTCAGGTCTTGTAAATGCAATGCACGGCACTAGTTACAAGAAATAGAAGGAAAGGAAAGATTTTGTTGGCAAAGTGGATTGAGAATTAGATATTAGTTATCTCATGAAATTCTACGGGTGGCATCCAGTTTTAAGCTGGGGAATATAGAAAAGAATGCAACCTGGACTGGGGCTCGAACCCACACGTCCAGGTTAGCAGTCAAACAATATATCCACTGTGCCATTGCCACCCGTTCATTATAGTAGGGAATAATGTTTGTACAAAATTCGATCTGATATATGGCGCTGATGTTAAGTTGACGGACGAATTCTTTATTTACTGATTTTCACAACATAATTGGTTTATTGTCAAAGGAAAAGTAAAACTTTTTGAGTACGCGACTCCTTTGTTAGAAAAAAACATTCGGGCGACCCCCAAATTAATGACAGCCTATATCCAGTTATTTAAAATGTGACATACACTGGAACTCCTATTATACGCAGTCTCATTAAACGACATTTTACTTATTCGCGATTAAGTTGCAAGTGTTGAAAAAAAAACAAAGAAAATCGTAGAAGGCCTTGCAGTAGTTTTTCTTATGTGTGCATCAGAAACAGAATTTTCATTCAATTTTAATTCGCCACTTCATGCCTATGTGAACTCATGTTAGCTTCAGTTGTAAATACAAAAACTATGAAGAGAAATAGGTATTCAATTTTAAAATTAATTAAGTTGTTAACTGCCAATAAATATAACCAAAATTTGAAAGTTTATTAAAAAATAAACAGACAAACCCTTGTTTTAATTTTGCCTTACTACAGGAATTACAACCTAGTTATTTTTTAATATTACTGGCTTGTGACCGCGGCCCAATTTGTAATATTTTTGGTGACCCCCTAGTGCACGGCAATCCACAGTCTAAAAAAAACTCTGCCCTCAACAAACAAATTATAAAATAAAGTATTAAACATTCCGTATATTGTATTTTTTCTGAAAAATGCACTAGGGCGTATACGCACTTTTTTATTCTATTAAATTTTTAACAAATTTTAATAAATGTTTGTTTTTGCATCAAGTAGGTGTATTTGAAACCATTAAATTCAGCGATATTAAGCTGAACACGTTTCATATCTATACGTATTACGTATTGTAATAAATCATTTAATTAATGTTTTTTTCTTACCATTTTCACTTTGTTAACACATTTACAAATATCAATTGAAATTTGGACAGGAAAACGTCCATTGGGTCAGCTAGTACAAAATTAGATAAGGACTAATCTTTAAAACTAAAACTTTTAAGAACCTTTTTCTTTTTAATTTTAATTAAATAAAGTTAAGTTAACAAATTTTGGAAACAAAATTTCCAAATTCAAATTTTTATTTGGATTGATTTAAAGGTTACCAACATTTTTTTTTTATTTTTATGAGCTTTTATCTAAAAATTAAAATTAATTACAGAAAACTCACTCTTGGTAGGAAACAAATACTAAAGCTTGTTACTTTGAAAATGGGTCATCACAACTAAAACGACAGCTAAACAAACCCATGTATTTATCATATTTTATTTTGGCAGCAGATTAAGTATCCTGAAATTAGATATTTTTAGGATTAGATGCTCACATCCTAAGTCTTATTTTAGTCATAGTCATGTCACTGATTTTGATTAAATTTAGCAAACTATTCCTTTCAAACTTAAAAAGATAACTGGTAGACTCTTTTATAACTAAGAACTCTCATCTTAATTATTTTCATCTTATTATTTGTAAATAAAGTATCTGTTACGCTTGCACGCTACTGTTTTTATGGGTGATAGCAGACTTTTATATAAAGCTATATAAATAGCTTTTCGTTAGAAATTTAAGGCAAAATTAAATATTCTTTCTACCACAACTTTTAAAGAGAGGAGGGACCAAGAAATTTTAACATTTCCAAAATAGACAACTGTCAAATATGATTGAAGGGTGGCTATGATTATGATGAATTATTCAATCATTCTCTTAAAAATCCTATTTTTTTGAGAGTATATTTTTTGCTTGGGAAAAATGAAAGTTTTGGGAATTTCGGTTGACATTTCGAACATTCTGTTGCTGATTTGTCAAGCCATATACTGTCAAATTAAATTGAAAGATTGCTACAGAGATGATGCATTGAAAAACTCAAAGATATCTGAATTTTTTGAGATAACATTTTGCGCGGGAAAAGATGATTTAAGCGCCTTTGGGTGATATTTTGGAACGAAATATTCCTCGTACGACGTAAGTTAGTTTCTTCCCTATCTAACAACGTATGAACTATCAAACTGCATCAAAGGATGGCTACGATGATGATGGATTAAAAAACTTCCAAAAAATCAATTTTTTTTTTTAAATTATTAAAAAAAAAGCGAAATTTTTAAATTAGATGAAAATCAATCCATGTTACTTTGACGCGACAGAAAAATCTGTCAATGCATCCGTCAACGCATTGGCAGTATCATGCGTTTACCATCGCAGGACTTGATGTAGAATTCGACGATACTAAAGCAAATTCAATAAAAATGTGTATTTATAATCTTAGATAGGCTATCCTAGTAAAAGCTGAATGTGACCACAGATACCTGAAAGCAACTTGCTTACAAGTTTCGTGCCGCCTACGTCACAGCATATTCACGTATACGAACTTGACAGTCAATCTATGTGGCCTCAGGGTAATTAAAACTAAAATTACAATGATGGAGATGCTAAGAAAGTGATATTTGACAAGATGACCGTCGCCGTGTTTGTCTGTTTGTCTTTTTTGTTTTTATCAAAATATTATCTAAAATCGCCTACAACAATTTTGATTAAACTTCCATGTAGGTAATAAAAAATTCAGAACGGAGGTAAATATAGTTTTGGGGGTTTTGAACGAATTGCCGGTTTTTACTTGTTTTTTGGTATTTCCGAATTTCTCGGTTGAGGTGATATATGAAGTGAAGTTGCAAAAATTTGGTAATTCGACCGAGATTTAAGTTATTTAACAAAAATTGAATTTAAAATTTCTATAAACTTTTTTTACGAAAAAATGAAATAAAATAAAAATCAATTATTTTTTTTTTTTATTTTTAACATTTTTTCACGATTTGAGTAATTTCAAATTCAATTCGAAACAAATGAGGTATTGTCACATAAAATAAATTAATAAAAATAAAATTTAGTTTTCAAAATTCATTCGGCTGATATATTATAATAGATTATTTTAGAAGATGAAGAAATTTTAAAATAAATTTACTTTTGTTTTACGTCAAGCGACTATTTATACCTCAATGTATTATTAACTTAAAATTGAATGAACTAATTTTTTTTTTTATTAAAATCTTGTACCGTTGTTTTTTTTTCAAATTTCGAATAAGCCTTAAGAGTTCAACACACATCATATAATATTTGGCCATTATTTACTCAACCCGCAATATGTTTCGGTGTTTGAGTGTTGAAGTTTTCTTAAATTAGCTATTTGCCAACATACTCGATAGCTTTAATTGCCTCATAAGCAACATAAAATACAAATACAAAAGATTTATTTAGTTTTTATTAATTTACTCGTACATTGCACAGGGTGGTAGTGTTGTGTTCGAGTATTCAACAGTTAAAATAACACTGTTTAAATTTATATTTAATGGGTGGAAAAAAGGATCTTTGACAGGTCTCCTTTAAGCAATAAATAATAAAATTAAAACAATAATGACGATGATGATAATGACGAGAAGAACTATGTTCATTAAAATCGTTACAATTTTGTACATCTTATATTTTTTTAATTTTTACAAATTAAAACTTCTTGAAATTAAGTTTTATTAATTTTCAAGCTTCACTTATAGTCCAGTCAAATTATGATAGCATCTTAGATTTTTGCGGGATTTGACCAGAAATAATATAAACAACGAGAATATGAAGATTCTCCCGCTCAAAAAGGAGCAGGAAAATCAAAATGTGCAAGAAATGTATTCACTCCCTGTTTTTATTTTTTTTTTTTTTTTTTTTGTTATTTTCCTACATAACTTTTGAAATATGCATCTTAAGAAAAAAAAAAACATCAAAACAAAATTTGTTTGTTGTGAAATTATCCACAAGATGACATTTATATTAAACTTTCTAGTGTTATATTTTTGTTGCTGTACAACTTTGAAGTCAGAAAAAAGCTGTAAAAAACGGAGTAGTTTTGAAGCGCTAAACTGACAGAAAAAAATGGTCCAATTCTACTATAAATGTAGACTGAAGTACTTTATGGAATTACAAAATGAAATATCATGTCATGTAATTTTTTTTCTCAGCCCCAAAAGAATTTGGTTGGGGCTAAAGTCTAAAGTGAATTGGAGAAAAACTAAGTTCGGGGCTACGAATAATGCAAAGACAATTATACTCCTAAATCAAAGCCTAGAAAATTGGGACGCAAAACCCATCTCGGGACTAAAGCCTGACAAGAATTGGACAAAAAACGTGGCAACCAATTCCAATAAAACTTAACTCATCCAGAGAGTGTTTGGGGCTTGACTCTAGGGACTGTCAAAGTCCGAAGTTGGGGCTATAGCTTGAAGATATATTTGAAAAAAAGGGGTTGGGACTGAACAATCAGACTGAACAATAAATGCAACAAAAATTTACCCTAAAAACTTAGTCTATTTAAAAAAAAAATGCATTTGCGACTAAAACCCTATTAGAATTTGAGAAAAACGAGGTAATTGGTTAATACAACAGGAATGGTTTCTTACGGCCAAAGCCTAAAGAATCTTATATCCATGGTCGAAGTCAATTATACACAAAAAACATTTTTGGACTAAGTAATAACATACAAAATCTCTAGTCAAGGAGCCAAATTCCAAAAGCGTTAGTTTTCTCTGTGCACTCAGAAAATCATGCAGAAGCAAATGAGTATTTGCAATCCCTCAAGTAGTGGAGGCTAGATAGCATTTTATTCAAGAACCCGGGGAAACTGCTCCGATTTCGATGATTTTTTTTTAAAGTACAGGGAATCAAAATTAGAAAAAAGTTTACAATTCAAAAATCGACGCTCTCCACAGACAATTTTTTTGAAACTCAAAAATCGAAAATTAAAAAAAATATTTTTGTTTTTAAAATATGTTTAAACTAAAAAAAACACTCCAAAGGTTTATTTTTTTTTTGTCATTTGTATTTAATACTAAAGTTCAAAACCAAGTGCAGTAAAACCCGCTTATATTCACATGCGATGAAACCAATTTTTATAGGTAAATATTTTAAATTTAATTCAAAATAAATATTATTATATGTTATTTTAAATATAAAAGTTCAAAATCAAGTACAGTAAAACCAGCTTATATGCACAATTTTTTTTTTTTTTTATTTTATTTAATTAATTAGTTTTGTCTTATTATTATAATAACCAACTCCGTTTATTATAATTTAGTTTCTAGAACTCGTTATAAAGAACACGTCTTAACTCTTTGGCTTCCAATTACAACTCAACTATTCTTAAGCCTAATACGATATATATTTTAAGAAAGAGGAAAAGAGAATAGTAAATACAACAGAAATAACGATCGGTAAAATAACGTTCGGTTTATGGTATTTTGCTTGCGTACAGGAAAGCCCTGTTTTTGGACAACCGCAATTTTCTCCACAGCCAGATTTACATCGACAGAATATTATTTTTAATACGTTTGCCGGAGCAGGTGACTGGTTCATGGGATTTGGTATTTGGTATTAGGACATTATTTAACTTCCATCCCGATTCGACTGGTGCTAAGCAATTTCCTAGCCATAATTGAATCTGAAGAAATACTTTTTTTTAAATGTTCCATCGCTGCATCCGCTGTGCACGGTAAACTGTTCAATTGCACATGGACGTCATGAACAATTGTTTTTGTAAAAAAATGATATCTGTACAGATTTAGATCAACCGCAGGTTTTGGAGCTTGATAAATGGTGTCTTTGTCTTGATTCGGTTGCTTGAATATTTTTGCAGCATCTTTTAAATGTTTTTGCTCTTCGAATTTTTTAGCAAATGTTGTTTTTCCTTTATTGTCGAAGGCCGATTGTTTTAGTAAGAAAATGATATCTGCACAGATTTAGATCAACCGCAGATTTTGGAGCTTGATAGATGGTGTCTTTTTCTTGATTCGGTTGCTTGAATATTTTTGCAGCATCCTTTAAATGTTTTTGCTCTTCGGATTTTTTAGCAAATGCTGTTTTTCCTTTATTGTAGAAGGCCTATGTAGTATCACATCCTGTGAATCTATGTAAAAATAGCACATGTTCTTCGCACAAAGGCATCTTGTTCAGACTATGCGAAGAATATACATATAGATAGATATATAGATAATATGTTTAAATATACATAGGTAAAATTTAAAGCTTTCTATTGCACGTGTACATGTGATATACCCACGTATGTACAATTGAATTGATCGTGTATTAACACATGTAGGGTATTAGTAGGGTATACATGTGTTTTTAGTACTACAGGGGTATTCAGTATTACATTATCATATACATAGTATTATGTTATCTAAAACGATTGTTGACCTAAATTGCAACTAGTACCTATTGTCCGCAAGCAGCAAGGAATTATTTAAACAAAACTTGCCTTATTTGCCACCAAGGGTCTAACATCCGTTTGATTTTTGAATTACACGCATACTTTGCTTAAACATGTATTCTGATTATACATGTGTTCTGATTACACGTGTATTTTGATTACAGGTGTCTTTAAAAGTTATACCATGCTTATAATTTGTTTTCAATCTTTATTTCAATACAACTGTACATTCATGATACGTACCTAACCTATGTATGTATAATGTACCTATGAGCGAAAAAGTGAATTAAAATAACTATATTTTATTAAAATTAACGATTTTACATTAATTCTATTTAATAATGCACTTTAATTTCATACAAAACAATTGCGTCCGGAAGCTAAAATTAATTCGTCCGGACACTAAATTTTGCTTTCGGGATACTAGCGAAAATCAAACTTTCTTTCTAAAAAAAAATAATAATTATGCAACTGTTAAATCTATAAATTAATTAAATGTAATATTATCAACAAATATCTAAACTTTAAGAAAAACCATAAATTTTTAGAAAAACTTTTATAGTAAGGCAAATAATTGAGAGCAAAGTGAAGAAATATGTTAAGTGCCCGGATACTAGTGCGTTTACCCTATAAGCGGGTCCTACTGTAGGTTTTTGGTTTTGGACTTTTATAATATAACTTCAAAAACCTTTCTATAATCTATGGCAGTGATATTTATTAGTTTAAGATTATTTTACAAATAAAATTATTTTTTTTTTTTTTTGAAAATTTTGTTTTGCGTTAAAAAAAAAACCTGTGGAGAGCGTCGATTTTTGAATTGTAAACTTTTTCTAATTTCAATTCCCTGCATTAAAAAAAAAATCATGAAAATTGGAGCAGTTTCTCCGGGTTCTTGAATAATGGCCTTTTTTAAGCTATCTAGCCTCCACAAAAGATTCTGGATTTAAAGTGACTTCTTGAAGTTTTATTTATTAATCGGCAAAATATTGTTTTCTGTGATTTCCAGTGACAGTTCGAATACAACAGATACCTACTCCTATAGTCAATCGTGCTAGTTCACGAAAAAGAGATCTCCAGAGGGCTCATATTTTCAAAACACATACATATAAGCTTTTGCCAGTGAGACCTCTTGGACATCATTTTTGTCTCAAACTAAATTTAAAATTTCAAAAAATCCGGTATTTAAAATTCTTTAAATTAAATTTCCTTCCATAACATATTTTTTTGAATATCCTTATGGCTTACCACATAAGCGCAATCAGATAATTGAATAAAAGCAAAAATTGATCATTAAACCGTGGCAACCCTATGAAGGGCCCATTTTTTTTGTATATGCAAACTATGCACAAACTGTTTGTTTGGACACTATCTAAAGAACTGTTTACCTCTTATCTGGTAAAGAGAAGAGAGAAATACCAAAACTATCAATACCTATTCATTATAATAATAGGTGAAAATATGTTATTTACGTTCAACATAAGTTTTATAGTACTGTAATAGCACCCAACGACGCAGACATTTAGAATTTATGTATAGGGTCACTTCTTATATTGATATCAATAAAATAATTTCCAAAAAAAGCGTAGATAATTTGATTTGATCTTTGCAGAGGTTTATCAAGCAACATATTGTAATAAAACTTTTATGAAAACCACCTTTTTTTATTCAATGATGTAATTTATTAGAACGTTTTGGATTTAGTTGGAATTATAAGGATAGGACATGCACTGATATTTTGAGTACAATTAAGCAAGGTAGCAAATTTCAACATTATGATGTACAAGTACATTGAAACAAAAAGATACTAACCTTATTATAACCAACAATTCATGAGGAAATTTTTCAAAGAATCACAGTTAAAATAAAATTAGCCATATGTGTGTCACAGACCACCTTTCGTGGAACGATCACATATTTGGCATCGCCAAAAATGCTGCTAGGTGTTTAGGCTTTCTCTGTCGATGCAAGAAATTTGTCTCCCCTTCTGATGTGGCTATGATCTACAAAGCCTTAATTCGTCCAAAACTTGAGTACAACTCCCATGTTTGGGCAGGTGCTCCAACAACCTACTTTAGTCTATTGGTTAGAATTCAAAAGGGAGCTCTTAAAATGATTGGTGAAAGAACTATAACGGAAACGTTTACATCTCTGGAGCACCGTCGAAATGTTTCATGCCTTTCGTTATATTACCGTTATTCTAACAAACAGTGCTCTAGTGAAATAGCCAATTGCATTTTTTCTCTTAAACAATTCAACCGTAATACTCGCGTTTCTAGGAATGCCCATCAGTTAACCCTTGAGTCCAACTTCGGACGTACTGTTAAGTACAGAGATTATTTCTTCAGTCACACTACACGAATGTTGAATGCTCAACTCAGCTCAGTTTTCCCCTCCCATTGTGATCTACAGACATTAAAATCCAATGTGCATCGGTTTCTCCTTGTAAATCCCCTTCAACCTACCTAATCGCTCGTGCTGTGTTTATCATTTTAAGGGTAGTCACAACCCCTTTAGCGCGCGCCAAATATAAGAAAATGCATTTTTGAGCTTATTTGTTACGTTACCTACCATTATTTTTCCACTAGGAAACCACCAAAACCTTAAGTCACATAGCATGAACATCACTACATTTGTTTAGGGTCTAGGTTTGTAACTTAGGGGGATCGGACGCACTTGTTCCCTTTCTTTATCATCCTGATGATAGGTCTGATAAAAATCTCGAAGGTCTGATTAAAATCTCGATTTTTCTTTAGAGCCTAAAACTTGCCATAAAATACCTATACATACATACATAGGTACATAGATAAAGAGTTAAAAGGTCTTAAAGATAGGAACAATAATAACTTATATAAAATTTTGTGTTTGTCTCCAGTCTTTTAGGCCCGTTTGCTGATACGAAACATAAATATTTAGAATAAGAAGATTAAGAAATTTAAATATTAAAATATTGAAATTGCTCCTGTTTTAAGTGGAGTGAATGAATCATAAATATTTAGGTTCAACATAAAGACTTATGTTCTACTTTTTCCTCCACATAAACTTTCACTTATTTTCTTATGTTGAACATTAATACTTAAGTTTCGTTTCAGCAAATGGGCCTAAATAATTCAATAGATATTGCTCAATAGATATATTTACATTAAACCTGTTGCTAATATGTCAATTTACAACACAAACAAATATCATAGACTGACACATTTTATTACCATGTGAAATTCAATCATCTATTCTTCAAATTATAGCCTGAAGTTTCAAATTGTATAACATTGACATAATCTATTTTAGAATTTCAATTTTAAAACTTTTTTAGGAACGAAGAAATTCTATTCTTAGAATTCACCTGTAAAAAAATATGAGCCAAATCAAACTAAAATTCTTATGAAATAAATATAGAGGGTGTTCCATCATATAATCAATGGCCCGAGCTCATACTAGTGAAACAGGATACCTATATTACAGGTAATATCAGTAGCGTGTTCATTTTTGTTCAGTTTTGCGCATGTTGTCAAAATCAATAGAAAAAATTTGAATTTCATACAATTGCCAAAAATTCGTTTTTGTCTACTGTGTATAATTTGACAAGCTGTGCCTGATAATACCTTAGATATGTGTTTTTAATTTAACACTTAAATATTATATTATAAATATAAATTCATTGTCGTCACCATTTGGCTAACAAAAAATAATAGATAATCTTGCATTTTGACCATAACTTAATTTCTTACTTCAATTTGTTTGCCAAAATAGTCCAAATCATTAATATAAGACACTTTCACTATACAAACAAATCGAAAAAGCTGAATTTCGGAGTGGATGTTTTAAGCATTTTCTCGGAATATCTTAGGTATTCAAAGCTCTCTAATCTTTTTTTCTGTAAAATTCTTTGAGCTGAAATTTTTGTCGTTAATTGAATACCGCTACGGTTCGGTATGGAGAGCCTTTTTCCAGTTTGAGTTTAGCCCATTATTTATTATAAGACTCCCTGTATAATCCTGCGGTTCCCTAAATCTTCTAATTTGATGTATTTGCTACGTCATTTCTGTCAAAGACTTTAGACACAAAATTGCAACCTAAACCAGCATGTGACTGGCGATGATGCAAGATTATTGTAAAAATAGCTTTGAAAAAAAAAAAAAAAATTGAAACAAATAAGCAAAATATATAATTATTATAAAACCTTGGTTGACATGTTCATGAGCAGCAGATGCATTTTAAATTTATGAAGTATGAGAACTTGAGATAGGATTTTTAACTTTTTATTACAACAGTAAATATAAACGTGATCGCATATTCCGCGTATCAAGATTCGAAGAAGATAATAAATAACTGGATTTTTAAGAAGGTCCATTGAACACATAAATGCATACGAAACATCAACATCATCTTAGTTCTCGACTTTGAACGCCAAAAGCAAACATTGTCAAAATTGCTTAGAAAAAATGGAAAATTGTCTACATTTCTGCGATTTTTGGCAATCTTAATTTTGGCATAATAAAGTCCTTTTACTATATACATAATTAAATACTCAATTTGATCCCATTTGTTAAGACCCTAGGTTTATCAATTTATTCAACCTCGAGAATTTGTATTACTAAACTTTGTTATTCTTCGAGAATTTTACAATTTGACTTTGAAAACACAAATAACGCGGTAAATAAAGTACCTAGATAAGAAAGGCAAAAGAAGAAAGTTTTCAAATCAGTTCAGCAGTAGAAGAGCATATGTTATAGTAAGCATATTTTTTTAGTACAAAAATGTCAGTCTAATAAAAACAAGCAAGCAAAAACTTTGAAATTTGCTATTCAATCAGTTCAAACCTAAGCCAAAAAAAATTAAATGCATGGCTAAAAAAATTGAAATTTACTTGTACGATCATTAGAAGTATTAAGTAAAAACATTTAAGTATACAAAAACAACATTTTCAAAAGTATGAAATTCACTCTTCTGAATGCTGAAACTGCTAAGTATATTGTTCTAAAGAAAAATTGTTATACACATTTTTACCAATTTAAATTATTTATATAGATTTCCACTTATAGAGGTCTTTGAATTTTAAGACTTTATTGAAAAGTTAAAATTTTCTCTTGGTTTCACAGGCTTACACAGTAAAATTTGAACTTTTCATATTTTTTCAATAAAATCCTAAAATTCAAAGAGCTCTATACTGGAAATCTAACAGTCAAAAAACTGTCATATAGAACCAATTTTTTTATTTTCCGATTTCTGGTTACCTGCTACTTCGATTTCGATCCAATTTTGTATGCAGGAGGTCCTCAATAATTTTAACAATTTTGTAAATTTATATTTATGAAAAAATAATTTTTGGGTTTTTTTTTTAAATTATTTGTGTTCGAATCTAGCTTAAATTCGATATTTTGTGTGCGATAAGGTCGATGTTAGGCTAATTTCGACTCTTAATTCGTTTATTACTTAGGGTCATTAATTTTTGTTATGAAAATTCAATATCTCGAAAAGGGATCAATTAATATTTTTTTAATATTATGCAAAATTGTATTTTATTAAATAATGCGAGATCGCATATTATTTTTTATATTACCGTAAGAATGGTTTTTTCTATGATTTTTATAAATTGGCTGATTATGAATAAAAACGTCCACCACAATCAATAAATACATTTTAAACACATTTAATAATCTCATAACTACTAAGAATTAAAAAATTACTTAAATCAAATTTGCTCCAATTCATCTATACACTTATGCAAACATATATAACATTATGCGTATATGTATGTATGTATTGTATATGTTTAATTTTCATTGTTAATACTGAGTATATTTTTTTCTATACATATTTGTATTTATCAAAATATTGAATTTCTTCCTTTAAAAAATACTTAACCCTTGTAATATTTTTATTTTAACTTATTAACCCACTTAAGCAACGACGGCGACGTTCAATTAATTGAAGACGAAAAGCAACAGAACGCCTGTGGCGTTATTTTTAAACTAAACTTAAGTTCTACAGTTGGTTCAACAGTTGGTGTCGGCACTTCAATTAGGAGTGTTGCCGTTCCTTGAATAGTATATCCTTGCAAACATTTCTTCAGTCAACAATCATCATAAGAAATAAAACAAAAACAAAAAAAGAAAAAGAAAAGAAAAGGATAACCAAATTCAGAAGAACTTATCCTCTTTCAAGAGTGAAGTACTCAAGGACGTAATCCACTTTAATACAAGTACAAGTAATTTATAAAATGAAATGTTTATTGAACATCGGAACGCCTTTACTATAATTGAAAAACAATTTATTATCATTTTCACAAAATTTGCCGTTAATTTTTACTATATTCTATTTCACCCTTGAAAATTGGGGGTTCGTCTTATTAAGATTAAAGTTAAAGTCGAAGTCTATGATGATGCCGATTTTCTATGACGAAATTGTTACTTTTGCGTGCTTGTGTTCAGCATAAATATTATATTTCGTTTATTGTCCTATAGTTTCTCGCACCAAAGGTCATTTCAAAACCTAAAGGTCGGTAATTATCTCGGTTAATATATGACCTGAAAAGCACCTTATACTCAATTTATTCGTCACTTGGGACTATCTGACTCGAAAATTAAAAGATACGAAAAACAGACTGTTGCAATTTGACGAATATCCTTAATAAATTAAATTAAGAAATGTTCCAAACCGTTTATATATTTTTAAATCTGTAAAAGAGTTTTCATATATGAGTGAGTAATAAGTCAACAGGAAATCATAACATCAAATGAAATGCTCCTAAAATTACATGACAGAAAGATTCTACGAACTTGAACTTCAGCATTTCTTGAAATAAATTTAACGATTTTTTTTAATGGTTTGTGAATAAACTTAACGAAACTTTTCATTGAAAGCTATTCTTTCATAACTTTTCACAGCTTTTTTTTGGTTTTGGGAGGTATTTCGACTGAGCATGAGCATTTTTAACTGTTTAACGAAACATCATCTGTCAAAGAGCTGTCATTTAGGGTTGTTTTGTTTTTAAATAAATAACAGCACTTCATTCATGAAATACGTAAAGTTGATATGAGAGGGAACAGGGAACCTTACATGGGCCCTGAATCGCATCGAGGGTTGTTTTGTTCCTCCCCCACATATCGTGGTAAAGAAAAAGCTTATTGGTGTAAGACTTGATGAGAGAGACCGACCGGCAAGAGTGTTGACATTTGGCTGCCAAGATTTTCTCTACAGTTATCTTTGAACTTTAGCTACGGTTGGACGTGGTGAATGAAAGGTACCTGCCTAGTTATAGGTATGAAGTTTTAGAAATATTTTGAGACTGGGATTATTGGGTAGTTCTTATCGGTTTTAAGTTTAAGAGTCTATAATGGATTTATTAAAAAAGAATTTTTAAAGTGCAAAATATCTAATCAGGTGTGGCAAATAGTGAACTTAAGTTTTTTGTAACGAAGTTTAATTAAAGGTTTCTTAAAATTGTGGAAAATTCGATTTGATTGATGTATTTTTTTTTTTTTGTATAGTGTCTCTTATATCTCGTTAAGTGCATTGGAAAATATTAAAAAAATAAAAAAAAGCTCATTGTGGATTTTGTGTATGTCGCCCGATTGCTAAACATCCCTCTTTGGAAACGATAACTCTGTTGGCATCAATGTATGAACCAGAGAGAGAGGGTGGACAACAAATGTCAGAAAAAAGGTTGTCGACCTAATATGCAGAACAAACAGAGGCAGGCAGCAGCCAGAGGAGCAGTAATTTAGCAGCAATTTTTAGTCGATTGCGCGACATCAGAGGTTGTGGAGTTTTCTGGAGTTTATTTTGGATTCAATTTGTTTTGAATTTCGACAAAGCTTATTAAAAAAATAAAATCTCAGGTAAGTTCTCAACCAAAATACTTAACCAAAATAAGTGTATCTTATTTATTTAAATGAAGTTTAGATAAAGGGCTTAATTTATGTGTTTTGTATGTGCTTTAAGCAGCCATGTGCTTTATATATTATGGTATAAATAAAATGGAGACGGGAAGTGCAAAAAACTGTATCTTTGTGATAACAGCTGCTACTTATAGCAAATTCGTTTTGCTTCGATTCGGTTTAATTTAATTTATGCAATTTACATTTTCATTCAGAGCGAAGTTTATTTATTTTATTTTTATCATACATTGCTTGTTTTTTTTTTAATTTGTTGTTATTAAAAAAATTGAAGAATAAAAACAGGTTCTTCTGTGTGAATTTATTAATATTTTAAAGAACTGCATTTTTAATGACGTTGGTTTATTATGATGGTTTTTTTTTATATTTAATTCTTGGCGCGTAACGATAGTTCCGTGAAAGAGATTGGTTGAATATAATATGCCGTGTTGCATGTGTATGAATCGCTTATAAGTTAGGTAGACAGGTACACTGGTTCTCAAGGCCAACATGCAATAATTGCAATTTAAATTTATAGATACAATTTTGCGGCTGACTTAAAATGTTTAGTGTTAATTTCTTTTATTGGGATGATTAATTGAATTTTATTATGTGGTGGTATTTTATTGTTTGGTGATTAGTTATAATGACGACTAGTAGACATATTATCATAATACAGATACCTTTGTGATGATGCAAGTTTTCTAGGTTGAATTTTGAATTTATAAGGAACACATTTAGGATAATAGTGGAAGATCTCGCCATAGGTTGACTTAACCTTATCCACATTAAGGTACCAGTTTTTGTACGAGTACCTATATAGTGTCTAAGCAAATATTTAGTGCATAGGTTGTCTAGCTATAGTTGAGGGTTGCCACGTTTCGAAGTTCAGTTTTTGTTTTCAACTTATGTTATGGAAGTACATACATACATGTAAATTAGAGGGAGCATTTTAAGCAAATTTTTCCAAATCACTGCGTGCAACTGAAAGCTTATGCGGAATAGTCTTCTGAACTCATCTTAATCTTTATTTTTTGAGTCACCTTTAGGAACAAAATCTGGAATCTATATTGAAAAATGTTTGTTTTTCCCAAAAACTCATAAATAGGTGTATTATTAATTCGGGGCGAGAATAGTTGGTGCGAAGTTATAACAGATTCTTGTAGAGGGACTAAACACATGGATATTTTACCAATTAAAAAAAAAAACTTAAAAATGAAAACAAATCATTTAAACAATTATTAAATAAGAACGGAAGCACTGACGATAAAATACGGGACCAGTTTTGTAAGTTAGAAATCTGTCATTTTATTGAAAAATAAAATAAAAGAAAGAATTTTTGTTATAATTTTATATATTTCTTTTTATTTTAAGTCAATTTTTGAAAAAAAAAAAATCCACTAGACTGCTGACATGGAGATGTGGGTTCGATCCAAACTCAAGGAAGCATTCTTTTCTATATTCATCAGTTTCAACTAGATGCCAGCCGTGGAGTTTCATGAGGTTCTTAACACCTTATTCTCAATCCATCTTGCAAGCAAAACATTATTTCCTTCTATTCCTTAGTGTCGTGGATTGCATTTAAAAGATCTTTTGCAACTCTCGTCTCGGTCTCGTTAAAATCGAAAATTTTCTGTCTCGTCTCGGTCTCGTGTCGGCCTCGTATAATTAAGTCTCGTCTCGGTCTCTTCTCCGAAAAATACGATTTCCGGACAACCTGTTGATTTTGGAGCGAAATATTTTCGATTTTAATTTGAATACGTGCAAAAGAAAATAAATATTTAACTGAAAATGGATATTTTTTTAATTTATTAGTCTCTCTGTTAATTTCGGTCCAAATATACAGTTTCGTCTCGTTTGTCTAAAAGCCAGTCTCGTCTCGTCTCATCGTGGTCTCGTCATGCAAGACCGAGACTTTTATCGTCTCGTGGCCAGCCCTACTTAGGTCTTACAGGCATATAAGTTAATATTATTATTAACAATAATTATAATTAAAAAATGATATCTTTATAACAATAAAGATATCACAGATAGTTACAATATTTATGCAACACTTTACCAAATTTATTAGGATTTGGTAGAGAACTACTTCTGAAAACTTTATTTAAGATTGCAAAAATAATTTTTTTGTTATCAACAAAAATCAGTTTTATACTACTTTTGACCTCTGCTAATATTCCCTGATATTTCCAAATGTAACCCTAAGCTACGGTGAAGTAAGTCATGCAGTTTATATTTTTTTTTTTTTTTTTTGAAAAATTAGCTAGATACTAAATTTGTTCTTTATTTTCATGTTTCTCCACAAAACATGTCCGATTTTGTTGAAATTGCATGAGAAATTCATTTAAATTTTTCTCACCAAAAAGCAGCGTTTTAATGATCAAATAATTTTCTAATTAAATAAGTTGATTATATGTATCTACATTTAAATTGTAAGTTTTTAACTACTTAACTACTGTGAAAATTGCAACATAAATGTAAGTGTATAAAAAGAAATTTAAATATTAAAATATTAAAATTACTTTGGTTTTAAGTGGAGTGAATGAATATAATTCAAATAAAAAGTACAAGTGACCTCAACTCCAGAAATTATTGTGTTTCGCCCACGGTATAAAAGTGGGCTCTTCAGTCAGTCTGTTATACCCTACTAAGACACAAATTTTGGTCGATGTTTACCGATTCTTATAAAAATCACAGGAAGAAGATACTGTGAATTTTATTATTCTTGGGGAATTTGTTTAAGTTCGTGCACCCGGAAAATATTTTCTGGAGTTGAGGTCACTCGTACTTTTTATTTGAATTATATTCATTCACTCCACTTAAAAGTAATTTTAATATTTAAATTTTTTTTTCTTCATTAAAAAAAAACCTGGCACGGGTAATTTATTTCTGGGTGCCCGAATTTAAACAAATTCCCCTAGAATAAAGTATCTTCTTGCTGTGATTTTTATAAGAGTCGGTAAACATCAACCTAAATTTGTGTCTTAGTAGGGTATAACAGATTGACTGTAGAGCCCACTGTGATACCTTGGGCGAAACACAATAATTTGTGGAGTTGAGGTCACTTGTACTTTTTATTTAAATGTAAGTGATTTTATAAACAACATTTACTTAAATATCATTCTATAAAAATAAACATTTCTTAATTGTTCGTAACTTTTGCAAACCCAAGCTAAAATTAGTTTAATAAACTTATTTATTTATTTATTTCAAATCTACGATAATCAATCCACAGATTTTGCTTATAACTAATAATTTATAATTTAAGTAATTTTATAATAACTTATGTGGTTATAAAACGAAAATATTTGCTGTGTGTTTTTTTCGACGTAATCTTCAGACACAGTACACACATCTAAGGTATTATCAGGCGCATCTTTCCAAATTTCAAGATGGCTGCCCTTTGTGTAAGTACACAATAAACAAAAACAAATTTTTTGTGATTGTTTGAAATTCAATTTGTTTACTATTGATTTTGACAACATGCGCAGAACTGAAGAAAAACGAACATGCTAATTATATTACCTGTAATATATGTATCTTGATCTTCAGATACATTAGTCATATGGAACGCTCACATGTTTTACCGAACGAAGGCGGTTTTATTCGTTCTGTCAAATTGTCCTTTTATATCTCAGTTCTTCATTTTTAAACCCAGAGAAAATTTAGATAATAAACTTTCAAATCGTCTTCAGTAAAAGTAAAATATTCATTTTAGTAATTAATGGTAGATTATTTACAAATTTTAATATCGCCAAATTCCCTTTTCCTAACTTGTTGCGGTTCAGCAGTGAAGCCTCCATTTGTAGTCCCAAAAATTATTTTTGTTGTCAGGCTGTTTCTAAATTTCTGTTAAAATTTTTAAATCGGACTATGGAAACGTTGCCTTTTTCGCTGAAATGTGATGTTTTTATTTTTATTTACCTACTTTTTGTGTTTGTTTATTTGATCCCCAACAGTGCAGTGTACCTACACTGATAATGTTCAATGTCATTATCGGGCTTATCTTGTTTTGTTTTTTGCTTATGTTCTTATTATAATGAACTTTTTTCTTCAGATGATAAACCTATATACACTAGACAGTTTAATCACGAACAAAATATTTTTAGCTTTGCTAAATGAATTGAACTTCTTTTTACCTTACAACCCGCGACATTTACTTATAGTTTCGGTTGAAAGACGCCGAATATTTATTTTCATTATTTTTATTGTGTTATTTGTTTATTCATTTACAACATTGAACTTTAGTTTAACAATATCACCCAAACCACATTCAACTTCATCACCACCGGCTAAAGCTGTTGATCCATCAGGTGTACCAGTAAGTATTAAATCATTGGCTTCAAGTGTCATGTACTTTGATGTATGTTCGATTAGTTCGGGAATTTTGAATATCAAATCCTTAGTATTTCCCTGTTGACGCATTTTACCATTGACTTTTAGCCATAGATCCAAATCGTGAGGATTCTTTACAGCTGACAATGGAATCAGTGCTGAGACGGGAGTCGATGTATCAAATCCTTTTCCCAGACTCCATGGATGTCCATTTTGACGAGCAACACCCTTAAATTAAATTAATTTGAATATGAAATATACTTAACTTAAGTCTCTCTGTCCTTACCAATTCACATTGAGCAGTCAAATCCAAAGCCAAACAATAACCACCAACGTAATTTAAAGCATCTTCTTTGGAAACATTTTTACAAGTTTTCTTAAT
The DNA here is from genome assembly GCA_949320155.1 of Melangyna quadrimaculata. NCBI lineage: Eukaryota > Metazoa > Arthropoda > Insecta > Diptera > Syrphidae > Melangyna > Melangyna quadrimaculata. The sequence continues at coordinate 9,406,236 of OX439485.1, read as the reverse complement.
AATGAATCCCAACTCAACTTCATGGGCTACTTTTGTGAATACCTTAGGAATCTATTGAACAAAAAAATCAATATTTTAATTAATTCTATTAAAAAAACATGCAAATACCTTAAGATTTACATAAATCTTCATAATACTCACAACAATGTTCTCACCCTCTGCCAGATAAGAAGAAGTAGGCTTCAAAAACATCAAAGGCACTTTTGGCACAGGTACACCTCGAGCTTTAACAATATCCCTTGAATTAAAAACAAACAGTTTTTTTTTTTATTGAAAATAATTGTAGTTATAGCTTTTTTTGTGTGAACTTTTATAATCTTACATATAATTTAGGGCAGCTCCAAGAATTTTCTTGCCATCTTTAGCAAAGTTCTTTAAATCAGCTGACGCTGAACTTGCCATACTGGTTGTAAAAGTTCGTCTAATCATTTTTGCTTTTCCACAAAAAAAAAAGACCCAGCTAATCTAATTGAGTTGAATAAGCAACCAAGCTGATAAGAGAATAATAAAAAAAAATAAAACTTAATCATTGAGCTAGTTTGAAAAAAATATTGAGTGTCATTATTTTTAGAAAAAAAAAAAACAAGAAACAGATGTGTATTTTAAAAGAGATTAAAATGTACAGTCAGTGTCAGAAAAACACAACATTTAAAAATTGAAATTCTATAAAGATATTTAATTACTCATATTTTTTCTATCAAATTGCCTATTACATATGAATTGCTCTTACACATTTTGACAAACATAGTAGTATAGATAAATACAACTATTTTAATTGTACCTACTGTGATACATGAATCACTTTCCTTTTTATTCAGTACAAAAAAATATATATTCAGAACTAAATAAACAATTACCTCTTGTTGTTACTTTTGAAACAGATCGAAAGATGAATTTAAAAAAAAATTATTGTAATTTCGTTTTAAAGACAGCATACACAAACATATGATAGTTATATTGTTTTTGCAAGAAAACTTTTTTTTTAATAAATAATTGCGCCCTTTTGTGTTTTAAATTTTTTTTTCTTCATCTTGGCTCATTATGAAAGGCTTATTTATCTAAACAGTCATGAAATTATAAAAACAAAAATTATTTTTCCTAATCTAAAAAATCTTTAAACTGAAAACGAAAGTCTGCCCAGCAACAATCGATTTATTATTGTTTATCTTAGAACAAATTAAATTCTAAATTCAATCGATTGTTTTTCTTTCTTTTTCCATACTTCTACTATTCCACCGTTTAACATAAAACATGATGATTCGTAGATATACAAGTAGATATAAAACGATAAAACGACATCTAAGGTCCGTCCCAATTTAGATACGAGCAGAGCGTTAACTCAGGGCGCTAGGTTATAAAGTTTTTAATTTCAAAAATGAGCCAAAAGCTCTTAGTCATAATATTTTAAAGGCATGCTATAGCTTTAAACTTCCAATTTGTGTGTTTTTGAATTTAATGCTAGGTTTCAATCACTTGTCATTAAAAGACGCAAATTGACACACTTTGACAAGACAGGGTGGCTACTACCAACACAAAAAGCAAAGGAAGTTATAGTAGAGGGAGAGTGTAACACACCAAACTGTGTCTTTCAATGACAAGTGGAAACCTAGCATAAGGGCCAGTTTGTTCACAGCTGATTATCTTTAATCCATGATAAGTGGAGCTGGGAAATCCTAAAATGTTTTTGTTGATCAAATTTTGTTTAAAAAAATTCAAAGTATTAGTTGCTAATCATGGACTTCACTAATCAGCCAATTTCGGTTGATTAGCGTTAGTTAATTAAAGCCTATGAAAGTCACATACTAAATTTAACCCACTGTGAACAAACTGGCCCTAAGAACGTGATTTTCCCACCATATCTTAACAAATATATTAATATTAAATATTTAATATCATTTTATAGAAAATTAAATTTTCTAAAATTTATGTTGAGACATTTTTTGACATAAAATTGAAAATGACAAAGTTATAATTACAAATAGAAGAAAACTATCATGGTTATATTCAATTTAGAATAAATATTAGCGCTGTTTTTTGAGAGGGTGTGTAGAAACTCAGCTAATTTTGTACACGCAACCAATAAAAAAAAAAAAACAAAATATTTTAAAAACAAATTGCGTTTGGCATGTACAAATTTTGGTGAGTTGCTTGCTATACAATTTCGCAAAAATCACTACTTTTAGACACATTAGTTTTGTATAAAAAGGTGTTAAGTTTGTTGAGATGAGTCTAAAACTTTTTAAGATATGGCGCCAAAATTTCTAATGCCCTCTCTTTCAAGTATTCATGATAGCGGCCAAACGGGGGACTTCTTAAACTTAAAATTTACATTTTTCGAAAACGGACTTGACTTTTTAAAATCAATTTATAAAGTTTTTTAATTTTTGTAAATGATTACACCCAAGATTTTCGAAAAAAATTATGAAAAAATTAAGTTTTGTTTTTAAAATTGTATTAAGTTTTCAAAGTTTTTCACTTTAAAGCAATTTTCTACAAACCTGAAAATTAAATGTTCACTTTAAAATTTCAAAAACGTTTCGTTTTCAAACTCGATCGGCCCTGGAGAAAGGCAACCACCTGCGATTACGCACCCGAACAAATAATGAACACGTTTTTCTAAACAAATATGGCACATTAATAAACGTTGTTGTAGGCTAACACCTCAAGATCATCGCACTTGTAAGTTCAATTCTGTCCACATTGGTTTCGCGTGACCGTATTATGAGTATACCGGTAGCGAGGAGAGGCGGCAGCGGAAAATTTACATAATTTTCCTTAGTCTATTCTAATGAGATGCCAAATATTGGCCAACCCATTTTTTTTTATTTCTTACTCTACCTATAGCAAAACAAAAATGCAAACAACCTGCCGGCTTATTCCATCCTAATGGAAAAGCATAGAATTTTAATTACAAATTTTGTAGCTTCTACCGTTGCGTTGTTGATTCGTCTCGTACTCATAGAATAAAAGATACAAAAATAAATTCATGTAAAGATTTTATGCAAACATTGCCCATGGCCACCAAAAAAACAACTTGTGTTTAAGTGCTTTTTTTTATTTGAACCAAAATTAGAGCATTTTTATTCAGTGCCAAATGATACAGAAATACGAAGAAGTATAGCAATTATTTATATTTTGATATCTTATTGTTTTTTGTTGAAACAAAGATAAATATTTATTGTATTTTATATTGTATATCAATAAAAATGTATTTCGAAATGTGATATGAAAGATAAATTAATGGGAATCAATTGCTCCAGGCACTAAGTTCTATGCAAAAAAAAAAAAAATAAACGTGCTACTGGTTGGGTGAGACAAGTCAAAGCTTTAAGCATTTTTGTTTTTTGCTGAGTGATGAGATGACTGATGTTATTAATGACTAGCACTGAAATGAAAGCGTCTTAATATTGTAATGTTACATACACAACAGTTTGTTACATAAATAATCAACACAGCTGCTATTGATTTTTTGTTTGAGTAATTGAATACCAAATACGTTTATATTAATTGTATGTGTATTTAAATATGAAAATATAAATTATTACTTGTTCACAATTTCTTGAAAAGCATTAATAATAATTAATTAATGAAGTTTTTTTTTTTGTATCACCAAAAATAAAAACCACGAACTCTTTTATAATAATAAAAATAAAATAAACAAACCAAGAGCAATTATATTCAACTGGCACTAGCAGCGGCGGCGCACTAAATAGTAAACAAATAAAAGAAATGTCAAAATTTAAGTAGAAGGTGAGATAATGAAATAAAGTACTCAACGGAGTCGTACCTACTTGCTTTGAGCTTAAAATCTTTAATATAGGAACATTTTTAAAATTAAAAGTGGGAAATAATGAGCAGTTTGAAAATATAAACGTTTTCTAAATATTTCAGTTTTGAAAATAAAAAATAATTTTCAGAAAATCACTATTTTCATAAAACACAAAAATAGCTGACATCTCCAGCCAAACCCCATCTTTTTTTATTTTAAAATATAGTCGATTAATTGAACTGTTTTTAAAAAATTTAACTTTCAAAATTTTGAAAAAAATGCCAAACTAAATTTTTTTCAAAATTCTACCAATAATTAAGTATCTACTATTTTTGTTTTCAAAAATCAATAATGCTTCTATTAAAATCCTTAAAACCCGATGACCAAAACTTTTCAAAATTCATAAAAAGAAAGAACAAGCTAAACTTTTACCTTTCAAAATATTAAAAAAGGTAAAACCCTCAAAACGGTTTGTTTTCATTATTTGGACTAAATAAGAGCCTTGAATTTTGAAAAAGCAGGGGTGGAATCGGCTAAGGTGATTTGTGATCAATGATAGTCATTATCAAATAATTCCTTCTGCGTAAGGTGATAGTCACATGTGATAATCACATTTTTGTGACTATTTCGTGTGACAGCTATTTTGCTATCACTTTCATACAAATCAAGTCAAATTATTGTTTGAATAAATTTGTATTGTAAAAAAAAAAATTATATTTGTATTTTAAAAATATTTTTTTTTATTTGACAGGAATTTAGACAAAAAATGATGGCGTCCACAAGAATTTAGTGCATAAAATATTGAGCCCACAGATCCGTATTGAATATTCAAGAGCATTGAATTGTCACGGCTTTTTAATTGGAACAAATTTTTATTTTTGTTCAGTGAACGGTTGCAAAATTTAACAAAATATTAATTCGCTTAATCATCAAGTAAAAAACAAATTCAATAACTTAAAGCAGAAGAGCGGGTTTCTTAAAATCCGCCAAAGAACACACCGGCAACGTTGTGCTTTAAGCACTTGAAACTGAGTTATTTCCGATTATTTGTTATCTAACAAACTACGAACGCACAGTTTTTATCTATTATTTGCCATTAATTACTAACTTTGTTCAATTTTAACACTGGTGAATATTTATTTTCTTTTTATTACCTAAACTTGGCTAAGCGACGGAGAAAATCTTCAAGTCGATTTGTGAGAAATGTCAAATCTAACTTGTATGTGTACAAATTATGTGTTTTCTCTCAAAGTGATACCAAATTTGCACTAATTTTTTGTGATCACCTTACGCAGATGGAAAATAAAATCTTATCACATGTGACTATCAAAAATGTGATGATCACAAATCACCTTACGCGATTCCGACCCAGTACTTACGTACAATTTTGAACAAAATAAGTTCTACATTTGTTTCCATTCCTTATTTCAAAATGTTTAGATTGGTTATTCGTTCTTCAAACACGGATCACTAAAATAACTTTATTAAAGATTTTTGGGGTTACAAAAAGTATAAAATGTCATCATCTAACCTTTTGGCACACCTTATAATGATTAATCCTGCTTACGCCAGATTATTATGAAAAAACAATCTTGAGATTTTGAATAAAATAAAAACGGTCTACAGTCAAAAACATTTACTACTAGTAGTAAGTGAACTTTTTTTTCGAATTATCCCTAGTGTAGAAAGAATGGTCAGTTTTCTATAGCTCTTTTAAAGACAAGAATTCATTTTTTAAATCAAATGAAATTGATTAATGTAACCGGTTTTAAGATATCACTATTATCGGCCAGTGGCCGAAAATTCGGCCAACAAAAAGTAATTAACACACTTTTTGGAGAAGTAAGAGAAATTAAAAATTACCAATAAGTTGGATTTTTTTATTGTTAGGGCTTAACTACAATAGATCCACTTTTTGCATATAGTACTTAAGTGAGAAAAACAGGTAAAAAAACATGATAAACATGTATTCTACAGAAAACTCCTCCCAAAAAATAGGAAAATTGTTCTGACAGATAAATTTAACCCCCATACATAATTTTTAATTGTTTGTTGTCTTCAGCAAAGATGCCGTTTAAGTGAATTGGGGTCATTTTTCATGGTTTTGGGGCAATTTTTTCATTCTTAATTTTGGGGTGAAATTTCATTATGAAAAATAGCCCCAAACTTTTATTCTTAAACCAAAATACAAAAACTTTTATCACAGTCTAACTGACAACTAAGGCGCCTGCCAGGCGACTGAACACACAGTACACATATATAAGGTATTATCAGGCGCACCTTTCCAAATTTCAAGATGGCTGCCCTTTGTGTAAGTACACAGTAAACAAAAACAAATTTTTTGTGATTGTTTGAAATTCAATTTTTTTACTATTGATTTTGACAACATGCGCAGAACTGAACAAAAATGAATATGCTAATGATATTACCTGTAATAAATGTATCTTAGACTGAACATACCCTAACGTGAGCGGGACAGAGGACACAAAAAGGGAGTTCAAAAAAAAGGGATATTCTGAAAAAGCAATAATAGGTTTTTAATAACTAGTATCGCCCACTGGCCAAAATTCGACCACCAAAAACTTCTCACATTCACAGACTCTAGAGTCAAACAATTTGTTTGAAAATTAACTCAGAAACCATTTTTTCTTAGTTTAAATTTTTTTTTAAATATGCATACATATATTCTGCACATCTCCGCACCTATAGCTTCCCATCCATATAACATTTATCAAAATCGTTTGGATACTTTTTGAGTAAATGGTACCACAAGTTTTTTTTAAAGCTATTTATACATAGATAATGAAGATGAAGAAATTTAAATATTTAAATAACTTCTGTTTTCAATGGAGTGAATGAATATAGAAATTCAACTAAAAAGTTCAAGTGAGCTCTTATCCAGAAATAAATGCGTTTCGCTCAGATATGAGAGTGGGCTCTTCATTAAGTCTATCATATCCTTCAAAGACACACATTTTGGTCGATGTTTTCCAACTATCATAAAAATCACAGCAAGTTGTTTTATAATAATTAAAATAAATAATCATTATTTCTTACCTTTCACACACTTTTGCAAAGCATCCAGTTAACCTACCTTTTCATAAAAGCATTCTTAATTGACTATCAATGAGTGACGATTTTGGCTAATTACTTGGGAATTGACTTTTGCAAACATCTCAATTTCAATTTTCAACATCATTAATCATAATTATGAGTCATTACCTTGAGGAGGCAATTTCGTTGGAACATGGTAGGTATACCTAACATTAAACAAAACAAAACAAAAAATGTCCTCCTTATTTCGCTATACTGCTTTACTCACACCTGCATATCTACATTTACACAAATACAAAACAAAAAGAAGACAAAAACCTTAAAATTCGACATTTGTGCAATCATTTGTTATGTGAGTTTGTATGTAAAATATTCACTTATTTTCTTCTCTTACCACAAGTCATTTTAAGCACTTTCATTCAGAGAAAGTGGCTTTTATGTGACAATAAAACCATAATTACACACTGTCACGACACACGACAGAGCACTGCAGTAGGTGAGGGGGTAGTTTTTGACGTATATGTACCTGCTTGTACCTATACAATTTTATTCTTAATCATTTTGTTTTTTCTTGTTTTACTTTATGTGTAGAGTAGGTATTTCAAAGTGCGCAAAGCACAAGGACACGTTTTACAAAATTGTGAATTGTTCATTTGGTAGGTACTTACTTAACTTACTTAGAAAAAAAAAAGAAAGAACTTTTATTATTTTTTTTTTTTTTCTCTTAAAAACAAGACAATGAAAGTCTAAAATTTCAATGGAAAACGAAAGAATGGCACGGCACGTCCAAGAGTAGTTAACCAACAAACAATTAAGACATAATTTGTGATGCTGAATTGGGTTGAGGACATACAAGTTGAGTAGGTACTTCTTCTAGATATGTACCTATACTTTTACCTATAGTTGACATTTTGTTTAAATTAATTAAGTTTTTCGTTTTCTTATGAGAAGGTTGGGAATAATGAAGAAAAAGGGTAAACCGATGGAGACAGCGTTGTATTTTAGATAGTGATTATTCGGATCGGTTTTTATAAAAATGAATAAATTATTATAGATAAGTTTGGTTGACTAAGAAAAATTCAACAGAACCGGTCGCCGTCCTGCCTTCATCGTTCATGTTGGGAGTCCGACTTGAAATGGAATGTTTTTTGAATACATAAATTCAAAATTATTTATTAACCTTTTAAAAGAGATGTGTTTTCGGGTTTTAAGCCACCATTCTTTTTTTAATTCCATTAAACTTAGAGTTTTGTATTTTAGAATTGCATTGCAAAAGTATGATCAAAAGTATATAGCTACTACAACAACTATTTCGACAACGAAATCTGGACAGGGATTTTTTTTTAACCTTGGCCAGGGTGTGGAATGTTGAAAATAGTGAAAAGATAAATAACATTTTTGGAATGCAATATTATTTATAACTTTATTTTTAAAAAGTACGGCACATTTTTTAGTTATTTATTAGGTATAAAAAAATAAAATAAATTGGGTGGCACAACGGCTCGTGAAGAACCAGGGCCTAGTGACTAACAACTCGCAACCATTCCTGTGTGCGCCTTTCGACAGGAATGGAAGGGACCTACAATTGTATGCAAAATCCGAATGGCTAGACGAGAAGCACTTATTCGTGACAAGTGATACTCTTGGAGGATTTGTCAATTCCTCGCAAGAGGCAGTAGCCCTGAAAAAAACTTTTTAGTTTTTAGGTGGAAGAGGCTGGGAAGCGAAACCAGACCTCCAGCGTGGCAGTCGAACGCACAAACTATAAACTATTTGTACCGACATAAATATGTGTTTTAGGTAGGGTGATGGTATGGGACTCTACACTTTAGATTAATCACCAAATATAAGAAGTACTTAGAAGAAAAACATTACGACCTCATTGTCGAAAATTTGAATTAATTCTTATGTTTTTGAATCCACTGATTATGACGTATTTAGGCCCAGGTTTTCAGCGTTGGGTTAAGCCCGAGTTATTTAACTCTGGAAATAGACCTGTACATCAGAAAATTGTTTTTTGATTGATGATAAATGCAAAATGCCTACAAAACACGGAAGATAAAATATCATAAATATTTTTTGAGTTAATCCAAAGTTAACTCATCAAATTTGGTGAATTAACTCGGGTTTAACTCTAACCCCGCGCTGAAAAACTGGTCCTTAGTAAATATTTTTTCAAACTTTTGCTCATCGTAGTTTAAAAATTAGAAAAATCAAACTATAGTGCACTTATTTAAAAAATTGAAGCGAACTGTTTTAATGTGAATTATTACTCACTATTTTTAATAGCGTTTTTGTTCATTCGATTTGATCAATCTCGTCATAGTGATGACATAAATTGTATATTATTTCAGCAACAGTAAATTTTTTTAATTAAATAGTAAGGGCATACATGCAACGAGATTATTATCCGCTTTGCAGAGAGATATAACTTTCCACAAGATGCTTACATGAACTAAACAGTGAACACCCCGTTAAAATAATTGCGTAAACGAGGGAAGTAATCAAATTAAACTTCATAAATGACGCTTCCAAGTTTATGAGGTTTATTTCTGCGCTTTCTGAAAGAGATAAAATTATCTATTCTTCATCTTTTTTTCCCTTTATTCTTGTTTGAAAAAAATTTAATATCAAAATATAAAAATCCTACCAAAAACTGAATCAATTAACTTCAACGACAGTATTATATTCAACGTTATAACTGGTGTGAACATCTATCGTGGGCGAGATAATAAACAGAGTAAATTAATATTTTTCATTTAACGACAAAAAACAAATGCTTCGTGATAAATTTGAAATTTTTGCAAATCAGTTTTCATATCAATAGAACGAAATCTCCACATTAATCAAAACTAATGCATATTCAAAACAACAATCATATAGCATTGTTCTCGTAAAATGATGCAATTTGTTAATCTGATTCTTGACATGACATTAACATTGGGAGTGATTTAAATACAAATGATAACGACCTTCACCGCAACTCGCTGATAACCTCATCTCAAAATCACACATTCCCAACATTTATATGAGTCCCATGCGGTGCTGCTGATGTTAGCTAACGCTGTGCTGAGGAAAACAAAATGATTACGTACCATCTCGGGAATATTAATGGCTGTGGGATGAAAGGCGTTCCTCCGCTCCGGCCTGAGCTAATTTCTGTGTGCTATTCATTTCGGGGTGGCTTTGATTGTTTAATCACTAAGCCAACAATCATTTCTACATTCTAATGCCACCCACATATGAGTGTGTCTCTAACTCTGCCAGCCAGCCAGCATGACATGCATCGATGGTGGCGGTGGCCTAAAAAAACGACACTTCAAGCACGGTAATGTGATTTTCATGTTTTCTGTTTGATTTCGACTTTTATTTTTCTGTTACTTTGTTCACAAGTTTTATTTGCGCGCACACTTTCCAAACGCAAATTTGAGTTCAATTGCCTTCGAGTTAAATCCACACGCCCTACACGCTGCTAAAACATGCAACACACAAACAACGAAAAAAAGAGTTCACCGACCGGAAGTTCATCCGTGCATTGGTCAGTTAATAGTGTTTAATCTACGTAGAATGAAATGTTTCTTTTTCAGGTTTTTTTTACTATATTCAGCCCACATTTTTTTTTTTTTTTGCAAAATGCCATGAAAAATAAAACAGAGATAGGCCGTGAAGCGCAACACACACGATTGTGTATGCTGATTTGGTACAATGACCTAAAACACAAACCAATAGGCTTTTTGGCATGACAAAATAGTCGTGTGTTTGATGGAAACACTTACGAATTTAATTTGCACGGACAGATAAACAGTCATACAGTGGGGCATATTTCTCAGTAAGCAAAAGTTATATTGTTTTATTAAACGCCAAAAAAAAGGACCAAGTAAAATTGGAATGATAAATTATAATCCTTCCCTTTCTGTATTTACTTAAAGAATAAATCCTATATTTTGTCGGAAATCATGTAGAACAAGCAGCTGCGCAATGACTCAAGGATTTTTGTTTTTAATTTTCTCCAAAACAGCTGCAACGATTTTGATTAAACTTCTTACCTTTAGTTTTGTGGTTAAGAAAATGAATTATTTGTTAGCGTTATTCTCTATGGGCCTTACCAATAAGCAAATTTAGTTACGACTTAAATATTTAAGTAAAATGGACCATAATTCTATGGGCCCTTAGTTATAAACCGACCATGGCATGACTTAAATATTTAGGCGGATCTTAAATAATGAATATTACATGGTATGGGCTCTAAAATATCTAACACAACATGTATGGTTCATTTTTTACAGACCATATCATAATGGTCTATTTTCCTTAAATATTTAAGTTCCGATCTGGAATCCACTGTGAGTGGAAGTGTGCGGGAGTGGTGAATTACCTAATTAAATATCCCAAGTTTTTTGAACATTGACTACATTAATCATAAGAATAGTGTTTATTTCTTCATCGCCCCTTATTATAAAAAAAATTCCGCATATTCCAAATCTAAAATAAAAAAAAAAATTATAAAAACAACACCCAAAGGAAGGTACGCCGAGATTTTTGCTGAGTTAAACAACTTAACCCAGCTTGTTGACGAGCCTACTCGGATTCCTGACATTGCAGGTCGATCCGCTAACACTCTAGACTTGTTCCTTACCTCTGACCCTGATAAATACACTATTAGTATATTATCGCCTCTAGGCACATCAGACCATTGTGTCATATCTGCAAATTTCTCATGCCAACAAAATCCAGTTAGAGAAAAAACTCCCAAGAGAACCGTTTGGCAATATGAGAAGGCCAACTGGGACGGTCTCAATGTAATGGAGGATCAGAGAAGTTAGCTTCTGTTGTTATAAAGCCAACCCTACTGAGGAAAACCGGAAAAAGTTTCAAAAAGCTAGAAAGACCTGTAACGTTCATATTCGACGAACCAAATTTTTACATGATCAAAAGTTACGGCAAAAAATACTTCAATGTCCCAAAGGTAGTACAAATTGTTGGTCATTTGTAAAAAACATACGAAACACCAACTCGTCCTCAGTTCCAACGCTCGTTGGCCCGGATAGTATCCCTCCAATTGTTCTGAAGAGGTGTTCTTCAACGCTGGCAAAACCACTGCAATTGTCCAGCCTGTCCCTAAAAAAGGCGTGTCTTCTTCCCCCTCCAACTATCGACCAATTGCGCTTACGTCCCTTCTTTCCAAGGTCATGGAAACGCTAATTAATTTTAAGCTAAGGAAATATCTCGAAGAACGAAAGCTTCTTAATGACCGGCAGTACGGCTTTCGTAGCAATAGGTCCACTGGTGATGTGATGGTATATCTCACCGAACAGTGGCACAAATCTTTACATCGTTTTGGAGAAAGTAAGATTATTGCGCTTGATATTTCAAAAGCATTTGATAGAGTTTGGCATCAAGCTCTCTTATCGAAAATGCGTGCATTTGGTATCGATGAATCCCTTCTTCGTTGGATTAGAAATTACCTTTCGGACCGCTCAATGCAAGTTGTATTGGACGGTTTCAAGTCTGAAATCCACAAAATAAATGCTGGTGTGTCCCAGGGCTCCGTTTTGTCTCCGACCCTCTTCCTAATATTCATAAGGGATCTCTTATCTGAAACTTCTAATCCTTTAAACTGTTTTGCTGACGACAGTATCCTCAGATTTTCATATTCGTTTCTTGATTCACATCCATGTCCTTCGGATGTGGAACTTGAACGGCAGCGTATGATAAGCTCATTAAATTCTGATCTTGACAGTATTGTCCACTGGGGAATAAAAAAACGTGTAGAATTTAATGCTTCTAAAACTCAATGCTGTCTCCTGTCGTTAAAGTGGAACCCACCCCCAATGCTGCTATCCATGAGCGGCACTTGCATAGAGGAAACTGAACAGCTTTCAGTCCTCGGTATGTGTGTCACAGACCACCTTTTGTGGAACGACCAAATATTTGACATCGCCAAAAATACTGCTAGGTGTTTAGGTTTTCTCCGTCGATGCAAGAAATTTTTCTCCCCCTCCGATCTGGCTGTGATCTACAAAGCCTTTATTCGTCCAAAACTTTAGTACAACTCCCATATTTGGGCAGGTGCTCCAATAACCCACTTGAGTCTATTGGATAGAATTAAAAAGAGAGCTCTTAAAATGATAGGTGAAAGAACTATAACGGAAACGTTTACATCTCTGGAGCACCGTCGAAATGTTTCATGCCTTTCGTTATTTTACCGTTATTTTAACAAACATTGCTCTAGTGAAATAGCCAGTTGCATTCCTCCCCTTAAACAATTCAACCGTAATACTCGAGCTTCTAGGAATGCCCATCAGTTTACCCTTGAGCCAAACTTCGGACCTACTGTTAAGTACAGAGATTCTTGCTTTAGTCGCACTACATGCTCTACCCAGCTCTATCTTCCCCTCCCATTATGATATACAGACATTAAAAACCAATGTACATCGGTTTCTCCTTTCAAATCTCCTCCAACTCCAACCTACCAAATCGCTCGTGCTATGTTTATCACTTTAAGGGTATTCATAACCCCTTTAGCGCGCGCTAAATATAAAAAAAAAAAAAAAGTCGTTACTTTGTTTAATTATTGGTAGGGCCCTATATACATATTATGTAACCTTTTAATGACTTATCACTGATTTTGTTCCAATTTTGCAAAAAAATTAAGTCGAAAATATGAAAATAGTTCCAAGTTTTGTAGTTAAAATAAGCCACTGTGATTTTGTCAATAGAAAGCCGGTTATGTGATTAAATAACGTAAATATTGAGCACGTTCACTGTGGCGTATGCGTAACTTTTATTTTGTTCCTTTGAATGGTATTTTGCTTCATTCAGTCATCAGAAAAAAAAAACAAAAAGTGAAGAAGTGTTGACGCGCCAATTATGTCACTTGAGAGACAAAAGAGACAACGAATTGTTTTGAAGATACTTAAACATAACAATTCCACCATCAACGAGTGCCATCAGCGAGGGAGGAAATTGCAGTTCGTATAGAATTAGAACTAGAAATGTCCATTTTCCTGTGGCATATTAAGGATAAGAGATTTGTCTGGCGCCATGGTTCTGCTGCCGCTCCCTCCACCTCTTGGGATTCACTGATGTGGATACAACTTCAATGAATTCTTAAAAGGAATTTGGACCTAATAAAAAAAAAGAATGAAGATTGGTTTTTATTGATAGATCCATGACAGGCTCCTAGGAAAGCTCTGGATAAATACATACATACTCATACGAATATTTCATTTCACATGCTGTCATCAGAAAGGAGCTGAATTTATTGATGTGTGAAATTTAAATGCACATGTCTGATCCTGATAATGATTATATGCGTATCGTATATATACAAATGTATAGGTTTATGTTTGTTTTGTGGGGGTTATGTTATTATACCAAGTACGTTACTTTCCAGACAAGACACAATAAGCTATATGAAAACAGTTTCGTCAAATTTGTGTTAAGAATCGATAGAAGAGGGTTAATTCTTTTGAAAAATTATATATGAGTACAAATTTGTTTGGGTTTTATCAAGGGATCTGCTGTTTAAAAAAAAGAAAAATGAGAAACTGGCAAAAATTTAGCAAATCTTTAAATAAAATCATAAATTTTAATTTGCATGTCTTGTTGTTTTGATTAAGATTTGTATTCACAAAAATGAATTCTCAAATTCTTAATGCATACTTTAAATGCAAAAATTGTTTTGGAAAGCTTACTTCGAATTGAATATATTTTTAAGAAAATAATAATAATAAAAATTAAATTTAAATACCTAAAAATAAATATGGAAATTTCGATAGCTAGGAAAATGCGGTATTTTAAAGTTTTTTTTTTTGTTTTTAATACATGGACTGTTTTTCCAAAGTGATGCAAAAAGCTGACCAATACATTAATTTTGCGTTTGTCTATAAAACCATACCGGTGATATTTTGTGTAAGCATGATAACTCCACAAAAAAAAGCCCTTTTGAGGCCCATATTAAATAGAGCTGGAGCCTAAATGAGTTGGCCAATTTGCTTCACATTTGGTACAAATAGCAAATGGAAAATAAATTATTCCCTTATCTTTAAAAGAGATTTTCCAACAGTTTAAATGCATTTATCTTAAAAACACGTTTATGCACTTTTCATGTCACAGATATATACATATATATGTCTGTGATGTCCTATACCAAACTATAACCAAACGATAACTCCATAAACGTATTTTTAAGGTCAAGGCTTTTAACTTTGTATTAAAATGTTTGGAAAATCTCTTTCAAAAACAAAGGAATCATTTATTTTCAATTCATTGCAATATTTGTACCAACTCTTGACCAAATCGGTCAACTCGTTTACAAGTACATATCCGTATTTCTATTATAAGTCATCACGACATTCTTAGTGATAACTTAAAGGAATAAAACATTTCGAAATTGGTTCAAAATGGGTTTGTTTCGAATATGTAAAAGTGAAATAGCTAAACTTGGTTTAGTATAATAAAACAAATGATGGGTGTACAATTTTATATTAATAGATTTTTCTCTTATTCAGTATGCATTTTCCTTCGCGTCAACTGTCCTTAGTCTCACCTAAACTGATAATACAGTTTTCAACCCTTTTAGACGGTATTTTATTATTTTTGTTTTAACGTACGTAAATTCTCTTATCTCTCCCTTATTTCTAAAATAAAAAAATGCAAATAAGAACCATTAAACTTTTTATCAGTTTCAAGGTCGGAAAAAAATTAAAATGGTTTGTCGATATTTTTTGGTTTTATTATTCAAACTAGTAATAAAACATCGCTCTGATACCAATAATTATTTGAATCATAAACAATTATAAATTATATATTTACGCTCATCCCTGACTCACCGACTGAATGACTGTATAACGCTGCAATACGATTTTACAAAAAAAAAACATAACTTTTTTACTAAAAAATTAACTTTTTTAAAAAATAAATAATTTTTTACAGAAAAAATAAACTTTTTTACAAACAAAAATTCACTTTTTTACAGAAAAAAAATTAACTTTTTTACAAAATAAAATTAACTTTTTTACAAAAAAAAAAAAAATGTTTACAAAAAAATTTACTATTTTACAAAAAAACATTAACTTTTTTACAAACAAAAATTAATTGGAAGTAACTAATATGTTTTAGACTACGTTTTGTTTTTTGCCTGATTTTACGGTGTTGATTTCGTGGTTTTCGAGACTCCAAACAAAATGGAAAAAGCGCTCTTTTGCTTATTTGAGGTTCATTTATTTTTTTCAAAAAAAAAAGTAATCTATTTTCCATCCACAAATTTCAATTTAATATTGTAAATATGATCTTTTCTTTTGGAGAACAAATTAGTTTGTTAGTTGTTTTAGCTTGATAACCCTTCTCAATTTCCTTTGTATTCAGAAATCTGTTTTGGAACAGGCATAACATACCTAATCAAAAACAGTTTGGTTCTTCCTGGAATTAAAAAAGACCTGTGTTTTTAATACGTGGAGACCTAGTAGCATCACACGAAGATATAAATTGTAATTTTCATTAAAAAAAAAAATAAAAAATAAAATATAATTTTCAAATTTAATTATTAATTAATTTTAAAGATAAATTTCACAACTTTTTTAGTTTACTAAATATACGACGCGTTTCGTGAATTCTCCTATCTTCAGGTGCACGTACATAGTACGATGATAACGTTTAAAATTTACAAAATACAATTTTTAACCTAGTACCATACTAAAAATGATTTAATATCGTACTGAATCGACTCAAATTTTGCGTCAGTGTTTTTAAAGAAGCCTTACTTGCTGATAGCAAGCTAATTAAATTCAAGAATCAAGATTAAAAATTAAAATATCAATTTTTTTTTTTTTGAAAATCATATCCTCCCCCAGAAATATTTGTCTAGCAACGTCCTTGCTTCGCATCATCTTCAGACGCTATGTCTCCTTCATGGAAATCCAAAATGTTAGTTAAAACGGTATTCGAACGTTAAAAACTGTGAATAAATGCTTAAGTTCCTATTCATAAATCTAAGAAAAAACTTTACATACTTTTTTAAATGAAATTCATTGTTGAAAATCCCCAAATATGAAGGTACTTAAAATCGGTCGAACTCTAATTTATTCTTAAAATACTTTTTTACATAACTTTTTTTAGAATAATACGATTATGGAAAATCCGATAATAGATAAATATTAACTTTTTCATTAAATTACAAAATAATATTAGCTTTTTAGTGAACTTTAAGATGATAGTAATTACTCTTGGTAATATGATTTTGCAACGTTTCAGTCTAATTCCCCAATTATGTAATTATGAAATAAGAAACAAAACAACGGCTAATTACACAAAACAAACTACATATTATTATAGGAGTGGTTTTTGGGAGTTTTTTTTGTTTTGTATTTCTTAAATTCCAATTTTAAACGGTTTTAACCTTAAAAACAATATTTATTGTAATTAGTATTAATAAAGTAAACATCATTAAAAACAATTAAAAAAAAAATGTTTTTGGGACCAGGAAAACTTAATTACAATTATTTGACCACAATTACATAATATACTAGGTATATGTATTGTATCTTACATGTATTTTTAATCCAACTCATAATATTAGTTTTCAATAACTTTATTCTGAAATTCATTATAAATATACAAATTCGTCTTATGACAAACAGAAAACACATATTTACATACAACTGTATAGTGGTGTAGCAGCTTTAATTAAAAGTCTAGTCACCAACAAACATCATCGTGTTGTCGTGATAAATGACACGCTGTTCCCCTTTCACAAGTAAAGTTTGTAAACAAAATTTTATCAAGCAACAACCAACATTCTTTTACCCTCAGGAAATAGAGTAGGTACACCATTTTTATTTTGCTTTTACCCTACCTATCCTACCAACCTATACGACCTGTGAATAAAACCCTTGCTGGATGTGCCTAGAATATTTTGTTGCAGTAACTCAAAATTAATGTGACATCATAAGTACATGGTTGGTTTTCAACAGTTTTCCTTTCTTCTTGTGGTTTCGAAAATGTTTTCCTCACAGCAGGGGAAATGATATTAAGTGTATCTACACACCTGTGGGGGTGTTTTTTTTTTTTTTTTTTTTTGTTAAGGACTGTGGTGTATACTTGGCCGTACGGTACAGAATAATAATATTTATAGTAGGGAAAACTAATTGACCAGTTGCCGCGTGTTGTTTTGAATTATCGTTACATTTAATGGTTGAATAGGACTTTACATGCAAAATGAAAATTATGTGAGAAGAAAATAAAGAGAATGCAGGGTCTTCTTGTTTTTTGTTTGAAAAGAATTATAAATAGATGACATTATTATTTTTGTAGAATTAAACAAAATAATAAATTTGTGTGCTATTGGTAACTAAGCTAACAACTTTGTGTAGACTCATTGCTGAGTGGTAGTTCTTCATGATGGATCTAGAAAAAAAAATTTGTTCAAAATCAATTAATTTCCCTTTGTTTAATTTTTTGTTTCTATGAATGTCTTACATAAACAAATAATATTTTGCAAAATGTACTTTTTTCTTGAATCTATTAGTAAAAAGTGTATCGAAAGTTCTTAGTGGCAAGTTCACTTATAATTTAAAACACAAAAGCCTCAAATGGATTTATATAAAACAATTTACAAGAATAATAACTATGCTATAAGCTTAAATCAACCTCGTTTGTATATAGGTAACTACAATGAAACTATAACAAAACTTAAGGATATCTCTTTCAAACATGCTACCACAATATGGCACAGTAAACAACATACTGTATGACCTAAAATATGGTATCAAATAAAAAAAAAAAACAGTATCTAGTTTCTAATATTTCAGCCACAAAATTGCATTAATTAAAGTGAACATTAATTAGCACTTTGCTCTTTTGAAAGATTGCAAATAAAAATAAATATAGAATCTATCTGACATCATAACTTGTGGGGATCGTAGACACCGCTGCCGCCCGCTGCTTTGTTAGCACTCACTCTCATAACCAATCATTATCATCATCATAATATGGAGCATGTTGAAAACTATCCAAGTGAAATAAATAAAGCACACGCACCACAAAATCCAAGTAGAATGCTTGGCTTGTACCGTTCCGTGCCTCTCTCTCTCTCTTCTAAATGTAACGCAACATTACCACAACTAAGTACAAATTCTCACGTTAACCGAATACAAAATCCAAAGCCACCACAATCGGGTAACCTTCGAGTAAGTTCTTATTTTTCACCTGACACTGTATAGCTAATATTTTTATTTATAGTTGGCTTAACTTATAGCTTGGCTACCTGTCTTTCATTATTAATGCGCACACCTCTCTTCCTTCGATATTATGCCGACTGTTGTGATATAGTATCACCTCTTTGTGATAGTAAAGCACTGCACAGTGCACATCTTACATCCGGCAATCTTTATTACTATTAAAGGAAATATTCACGCATGGAGTAAGGTCTGAGCTACATATTATATTTTAATTCGAAGCAGCCAAAATGCGGATTGAATTCAAAACTTTTCCAAGTGGAAAATCAGCCATAGAATTGCTTGAAAAAAAAAAATACAGTGGACGTCCAGTACCTATAAAGAATAATATAATGTTCGGGGTATCATTCTCTATATCGAGAGCGATCGTTATATCGATCGACTTTTCATTTAATTTTGTTTTTAATAAATGATTTTCAAATCTTTTTATTCATATACGTTTTTTTATTGGTAATGTTAAATTGAATAATCCTGGCATAGTACATATATTTTTGATATTTTTTTTCACACAAAAAATCACTTACGATTTGGTTCCACTTTAAGTTGAAATTTCAGTTGTAAGCCTTATTCTTGAAGCCGTCTTAAAGTGAACATGTCAGCCATCTTAATATTAACTTATTCTCTCACATTATACATAAGCTAATATAGCCAAGTCAAAATAGACACACAAATCTCAAATCCTGAACAAAATTCCGATAACGCTTAAACTTTGTGGGGGCCTTCCAGTCACTATAATGCAGAAATGATTAAAAGTTCCCGACGATCCGAAAGGAGCATAACTTTTTAAGCATGGTTAGTGTAGAAAAAATCAGTTCTTAGGAAATAACTTTTTAATGGCAAATGCTATCGAAAAGAAGTTGGAGTACAGTTTGTAGATCATTAAATTGTCTCTAAAAAAATGCCCACTTTTTTTCCTATGACCAATAATTAAGAAGGTATGGCTATTTAAAAATAACTGTTAAGCCGTCAATGCTTTCGAAAAAAAAGTGTGGGAACACTTTGTAGACAGTAAAATGTTTATTAAAAAAGATTAACACACTTTTTTTCCTACGACCTAAAATTTAGAAAATACATATACCTAGCTGTTAAAAAAAGGACGAAAATATTGTTTTTTTGAGTATAACCATCATCGCGGTTTAATAGGAATACCCATAAAACAAATACAGTCAAACTTCTTTATAACGAACTTTCAAGGGAACAGAAAATTGCTTCGTTATAAAGAAGTTTTATATAAAATTCGTTATAGAGAAAATTATATTTTTTAACGTTGCAATTGTTCATTTATATCTTAAAAGAAAATTGGTTCAAGAAAGAACTGAAAAAAAAAAAAAAAATCATTGCCACTGTTTTGCTTTATTATTAAAATCATTCAATTTAGAAAAGTGTAGATAAATATACATCATCGTCTCGTCTCTTGTTTCAATAAACTATCAATTAAAGTTCTCTTCTGCAAACATTAAAATTTCAAGTTACCTCGACAGTTTTGTTTAGCTTCGGCAGTTTTTTATAAACGAATCACGAACTTAAAATGCAAACTCAAACCCCTGTTTATATGTGTAACATTTCTGCTACACATGTACAGTTTTAATTAAGAATATTTCATTAAGAATATTCTTGCCAGAACAGGGAGTTACCCTTTAAAATTATGAAAATAAAATCGTAGAAAGCTTTGTTTTTTTAAATTTGATATTTCGTTATAAAGAAACAAATTTGCCTCCAAGAAAAAAAAATAGTTCTTTATAAAGAGAATTTCGCTATATAGAATTTCGCTGTAAAGAACCTAATTTATATAGGATATTTTTTCAAGGGGGACAATATGTAATTCGCTATAGAGAGAATTACGTTATAAGGAACTTCGTTATAAAGAAGTTTGACTGTATTGTTGGTATTTTATGTTATTTTTCAAAAAGCTATATTTTCTAAATTTTTGCGTATCGACAAAAAAAGTTATATATTTTTTAAAGAAAATTTTGTGGTCTACAAACTGTATCTAACTACTTTTCGATATCATTGACCGCTTAGCAGCTATACTCAAAATTTTTGTTTTTTTTTTAACAGCTATATTTTCTAAATGATAGGTTGTAGGAAAAAAGGTGTGTTAATCTTTTTTATAAAACATTTTGCTGTCTACATAGTGTTCCTAGACTCTTTTTCGAAAGCATTGACGGTTTAACCGTTATATTAAAAAAAAAAAAAAAAACAATATTTTCGTCATTTTATGTTATTTTTAAATAGCCTTCTTAATTATTGGTCGTAAGAAAAAAGGTGCGCACTTTTCTTATAGGGAATTATATGATCTACAAACTTTACTCAAACTTCTTTTCGATAGCATTTGCCAATAAACAGTTATTTCCTAAAAACTGATTTTTTCGACACTTAACCATGCTTAAAAAGTTATACTCCTGTCTGATCGTCGGGGACTTTTTGTCATTGTTGCGTTATAGTCACTGGAAGGTCCCACCAAGTTTAGGCGTTATCGGAATTTCGTTCAGGGAAATGTCTATTTTGACTGGGCTATAAGGAACTGACAGCGTCAACATGTTTTATTGGATCTTCAACATTATGGCTACCACCACGTTGCTCATCTTCGCTTCCAGAACTATTAGTTCATCGGTGTAGCCGTAAGCTTCCTCTTCTAAATTATTTTCAGTTTTGTTGCAAACTTCTATTCTACGATCGATGGTAGTACGACGCTGAAGAGTAAAAAAAGTTATTTCCGAAACTGATGTTTTTAATGAAGTGGGTTATGTCTGGGAAAATACAGCATACCATACTTAAAGTATTTTCCAATGTCAAACCTTCCTCATATGGCCGCAATAATAACAGCGGGACTTAATCTTCGTCATCAAAATCAATGTCAGCAAGAGCACAGTCATTTAACGTCAATTGATAAATGCGATCGATATATCGGATAGCAAATTGTGGCCACCTTTCGCTATTTAGACCGATTTTACATAAGGAAATTGAGTTGTCAGGATCTTAGCTAGTTTGTAGGCGAGAAGGGTGTGAGGGGAGATTTTTGTCCTTCCCCTTACGCCCTTCTCGTCTACAAACTAAAAATTGCTGGCAACTCAGCTTCCTTGTATGAAAGGGGACTTAGAGAAGTTAATGTAAATCTCAAAAAGCGTTCGTAATATCGCAAATTCGCTATATCGGGTATTCGTTATATTGGATGTCCACAGTACCGTTAATTCCGCTTTTCAAAGATTAAATTAGCTTAAATTATTAGACGTTTAGTATAATTATGCCAGTAGTGAAGTAATGCCAAATTGAGAAAAATGACTGTAAGAAATAAATCAAAAATAGTTTTTGTCGAAATCAAAATGCTTCGGAAAATAAGCAGAACATCAGTTAATTGATTTATTTAGCAGAATATTACGTAATTACCATAGTAATATTCTCACAACACATCCAAAACACTCTAGCTGGCACAGCCATTTTTTATTTTTTTTTTTTTTTGTTCTCAAATTTGGCTCATAACCTTTAGCACCTCATATATGCCATCTAAAAGGTGAGTAAGTGGTCAAAAAAGGTCAACTAGTTTCAGATATTGGTCAGCCATAGAAAATTTTTAATCAAGGGTTATTTTTTTTCAAAGGTCACCAACTATTTTTGGCACCTCATTTATGGGGTATTCGCAAAACAAGTATACCGTTCAAAAGGCCACCGGCTCGTGATAAAAGGTCAGCTAGTTTCAGTAATTGGTCAGCCATAGGTTTTTTTTAATGAATTTTTAAAGTTTGGTTCAAGGTCACAGTATAAGACCTTTAGCACCTCATTTTTAGAATTTATAAAAAATGAGTATGCCATCTTAAATTTCAGTAATTGGTCAAAAAAGGACAGCTAGTTTCAGTAATTGGTCAGCCATAGATTTTTTTTCATAATTTTTTTTTTAAATGTTCAAGGTCAAAACTATTTTAAGCACCTCATTTATGGGATATTCGTAAAAAATATACACCATCTGAAAGGTTACCTAGACCTCATAAAAGGTCAACTAATTTCAGTAATTGGTCAGCCATAGTTTTTGTTAAATTGAATTTTTAAAATTTATATTTTCAAGGTCGTATAAGACTTTTAGCACCTCATTTGTGGGATATTCGCAAAAGAAGTATACCATTTGAAAGGCCAACGACTCGCGATAAAAAGTCAGCTAGTTTCAGTAATTGGTCAGACCTAGGTTATTTTATATGAATTTTTGATTTTTTTTTTTTCAAGGCCGTATAATACTTTTAGCACCTCATTTGTGGGATATTCGCAAAAAAAGTATACCGTTCAAAAGGCCAACGACTCGTTATAAAAGGTCAGCTAGTTTCAGTAATTGGTCAGCCATAGGTTTGTTTTTAATGAATAAAGTTTGGTTCAAGGTCACAGTATAAGACTTTTAGCACCTCATTTATAGAATTTATAAAAAATGAGTATGGGATTTTAAATTTCAGTAATTGTTCAAAAAAGGACAGCTAGTTTCAGTAATTTGTCAGCCATAGATTTTTTTTAATAATTTTGTTTAAAAATGTTCTAGGTCAAAACTATTTCTAGCACCTCATTTATGGGTTATTCGTAAAAAATATACACCATCTGAAAGGTTACCTAGACCTCATAAAAGGTCAACTAGTTTCAGTAATTGGTCAGCCATAAGTTATTTTATATGCATTTTTGAAGTAAAAAATCAATTAAACAAAAACTATGGCTGACCAATTACTGAAATTAGTTGACCTTTTATGAGGTCTAGGTAACCTTTCAGTTGGGTGTATATTTTTTTCGAATATCCCATAAATGAGGTGCTAAAAATAGTTTTGACCTTGAAATTTTTTTAAAAAATTATTTAAAAAAATCTATGGCTGACCAGTTACTGAAACTAGCTGTCCTTTTTTTACCAATTACTGACCTTTTAGATGGCATACTCATTATTTATAAGTTCTATAAATGAGGTGCTAAAAGTCTTATACTGTGACCTTGAACCAAACTTTAAAAATTCATTAAAAAAACCTATGGCTGACCAATTACTGACACTAGCTGACCTTTTATCACGGGCCGGTGGCCTATCGAACGGTATACTTGTTTTGCGAATATCCCATAAATGAGGTGCAGAAAATAGTTGGTGACCTTGAAAAAATGTAACCCTTGATTAAAAATTTCCAATGGCTGACCAATTTCTGAAACTATTTGATCTTTTTTGCCAACTTACTGACCTTTTAGATGGCATACTTTTTTTGCGAATATCCCATAATGAGGTGCTAAAATTTAGAAGCCCTGAAATTTACATACAAATGCAAAATTATAAAAACTTGGTTGAAATTAGGGAATCTGTTAACGAGAAGTTTTGATATAAAAAATTTGTTCTATGACAGGTGCAACAAATATTCCGTATTATTAATTCTCGTATTTTCCTGCATCAAAATCGTTAGGGTCGTTTTCGATACAAACGGAATTTTACATAACGGTTGGATGGCGGACACCGTTATTTTGTATCTTAAAATAAAATCAATTTCCCTCTCGACAATCACTTAAGACATTAAATCCAAGGAAATGGTTTGTGAAGCGTAAAGCTAGCCCTAACATTCTCTGTGGTTTCATGTAAAAGAAAGTAATCGAGGTTTTAATCAACATAGCATATAAATAAATCGGGTGGCACAACGGCTCATGAAGAACCAGGGCCTAGTGACTAACAACTCGCAACCACTCCTGTATGCGCCTTTCGACAGAAATAGAAGGGACCTACAATTTTGTGCCGAATCCGAACGGCTAGACGAGAAGCACTTATTCGTGACAAGTGATACTCTTGGAGGATTTGTCAATTCCTCGCAAGAGGCAGTAGCCCTGAAAAAAAACTTTTTAGTTTTTAGGTGGACGAGGCTGGGAAGCGATCCCAGACCTCCAGCGTGACAGTCGAACGCACTAACCATTACGCTACGGGCTACTACTTAAGATGATATAGAGAAGTCCAAAAAAGTGATTTTCAACAAGACGTCCTTGTGTCTGTTTGTCTGTGTGTCGAGATGTACATCGAGCTAGAACCTAAACAGTTGGACGGATTGGATTCCAATTTAGTCTGAAGTATTTTTATATGGAAATTTAAATGTTTGTTTCAGCTTATGCGACGACCGATGTGACGGAGGATTGTTTAGCACATAATATTTGAAATGTTCTTTTATTTTGAAAATCCGTAGCAATATTTAAGAATTTATTTTGGCCTTCTTCTTTTATATATTTGTATACATAATATTGTTCATATACGTTAGTTATAAAAGAAGAAGGCCAAAATAAATTCTTAAATATTGCTACGGATTTTCAAAATAAAAGAACATTTCAAATATTATGTGCTAAACAATCCTCCGTCACATCGGTCGTCGCATGATCCGCTTAACTTCGTTTTTTAATATCGGTTAAATACGCCGCCGCCGGTTTAATTTTATTTAATTTATTATTTTACGTGTTAAATGTTTATCGTTAGTGTTACGAGCGTTTATACCAACGTGAAGAAAAATATACCTGAAGATGGTCTATTGACCGAAATGTACATCGTATGTTAATGTAAGTCACAAAAATAAATAAATAATGGTGTCTTAAGGCAAAATTTACAATTTCAATATTATATAATAAATTTAGATACCATAAGCATCTACTATCTATAAATTAGATTTAGATTAAACTTCATACACGTAATCTATACAGGGTGTCCCAACGTCACCGGCCCAGACGAAAACCATGGTTTTCTGAGGTGATTTTAAGTCGAAAAAAATTAAGAGGTAATTTTCTCTTTTTCACTTCCTTTTTGGCTTATAACGGTTCTAATGATTTTCGGTCTAATTTCCTCAACTGGATTTTGCCAAAATACAACCGATACTTGAATTTTTGTTTGTATTAACACAAGATAACCTAGAAGTTTCTACCCATTCTTCAACTTTTTAATATGCGGATAATGGTTTTCCCGCAATTTATTATCAAACCCATTTTATTGCTTTTTTATGGTGATTTTTTTTACTTTGGGATCATTTTTTTTTACAAAAACACGTTAATAATTATAATTTTTTTCTTAAAAATACTTAATAATTTTTTAACAAAAAATACGTTTAAAATCACATAGCAAAATAAAAGTAAATTCAAGAAAATTTGAATATTTGAATAAAATCGATTAAAAACTACGTCTAAGATATTGACTGTTAGAAAAAACAAACATTTGAAACATATTAAGTGAAACCGTTAGAATCAATTTTTATGCGTTTTTATTCAAATATTCAAATATTCTTGAACTCCTTTTTTTAATTTTATTTTGTTAATAATCCAAGAGACCAATTATTGTACATAGATATGGTGTCAAGAAAAAATAAAAAAATTAGATTATGAATTGTCACTTAACGAAAATTTAAATCTGCACTTAGTCCCTTAATTAAGTCAGCTTTCCATCAATCTGTCTAAAAACAAAAAAAAAATAAATTGTCAATCAAAAACCCACCTCACTTTGCTTTAACATGAAGAGTAATGTGATATTTTAACCCCAATCATATTGGTTGACATCATCATCTCATCTTCATTTCTATTTCAAATTAATTAAACACTCTGCCTCAGACTTATAAATATACACTATATACCATGTGCGCACTTACTCGCCCTAGATCTTGAGTCTAATTGGCAAATATTATATTAACCACGCATTTAATGTCCATCATAGCAATTGCTTCTCGTCACAATAATGACACAAGCTCATCATACAGTGTTGATTTTTGCCATGAGCACACAAAATAAAAGTAGAAAATTGATTCTAGGACGCCCACACGTTCACGCATTTAAACCGTCATGAACACGAATTCAGGATTGGCACACTCTTGACAGAATCCCCTTAAAGCCATATCAATCTCAGCTCTCAATAGGTAATTAAAAATTAACTGAATTTGGCTGTGGGCTGTTTTCTCAATTTCACAAGTTTAGCCCTCAAATTTGGTATAGCTATTGCCCTCGAGGAAGAAAAAGTTCTATTTCCGCCAAACCCAATAAATCTGGTTATTTCATCAAATTAATTGATTTTATAAGAAAAACCACCAACACATATTCATTTAGCATCCCCCATCCGGTTCGAAATTCTATTGAATTGAAATAGAAATAAAGGTGCCCGTACTTATTCAACTAACATCTAGACTACTTTGGGTGAAATACATTACATATACACGTGCTTTGAATTTCTGTAGAAATTCTGGAACGGTACCTAGTGTTTGCTTTGGATGATTGTGCTTTCAGAGGAAATGAAATTAAAGGGTGTTTAATTTCGATGCAGTTTATTAAAAAATTCAAAGCTTAAAATATTTTACGAGTTCCTTAAAGTACACAGAGTATCATAAGTTTTATATTCTGATAATAAATAAAGTTTAACAAAAGGTTTCTAGCCCTATAGACAAAATGGAAAAGTAGGAAAAATTAAAAAAAAAATATTTAAAAAAATTGATTTTAATTTTGACTCAATATTTCGGATACAAAAAAATGCAATAAATTAATTTGTAGAACCCAATTTTCCCCTTGATATTGGGTCAGCAATCTCGGAATTTTTTTTCACTAAAAAATATGGAACACCTTGTTTTCGGAGCCACCGCAACTCTAAAGAACCTATCGATTAATTTACGAAGGCACACAAGCTTGAACTCAAAGGTTTTATTGTTTAAGAATTGAAATTAAATCTCTCTTAATAAACATGTTTACAGCTTACTTAAGAACCAAAAACCAAGAGAATTTCTTGAACTGTAAGTTTTATTACTGCGTATAGGCGATTATCCACCTTCTGTTATCGCCTTAAGAATAAAAACTTCGTCCCACACAATAACTTAACTTCACGTATTGTAGCTTATATATATATGTAGTATATAGGGGACGACGTTGAATAATGCTATTGCTGTGGCCCTTTTGCTTTCACATATTTCCTAGAGGATCCTTGTTCATTCCTTCATAAAATATTCAATGAAAGACTCTTGAAAGCACACACAAAGTTTCATACTTGTGTCTGAATGGAGTATATTACGTATAGGTATACTATTGTACCTAGCTAGAGTTAAAGAGAAGTGAAAACCCTTAACTTAGTATTCAAGTTTCTTTTTTTTTTGTTTTTGTTTAAGAGGTACCTATATTTTTGTAGTGTACAGGAGAATACATTTTCTTTTTTTTTTTTTTTTTCAAAACATAAAAACGCATACTTACATAATCTACATCAGTCTTCCAGAGAAAGCCAAATAGTTAAGAGGTTATGTCACCTACACGTTTTGGTTTCCTTGTTTTATTATTTTAGTATTGTTTGGTTGAATTGAGTTTTAAAAGCGTTTTTTACTTGATTTTACTATTGAATACTTTGAGTAAAGGAATTGTGTTACACACCGATTGTCTTCTTTTAATAAAAGAAGTAAAATAACTTCTTGGAATATAATATTGTCCTTTGAAAAATTAACAAAGACATAGGTACAAGCCTTTTAATGTTAAGGGATACAAAAACTATCCATGTTGGGTGCATGCAGCAATAACTAATTGCTTAAAAACTTAAAGCTGTGTTCAGGAAATTGGACGGAAAAACTCGTCCTCGGGACTAAAGTTCGAAAAGAATTGAACAACAAAACGTGATTGGGGCTAACCAATTTATATGTTAAATTCAACAGTAATTTAAACACAAAAAAATTAGCTCTAGCTTATCACAGATAATTTTTTGGGCTTAACTAAGTCATGTCAAGTCAAAAGCTTAATTTTTAACAATTAACATTTAATTCTAAAAACTTAGCTAAACCACGAGAATTTTTGGGATCAGATCCAGAACCATACAAACCATACAAAGCTTTTGAAACGAGAATGTAAGAGGCGTTTTAGACACATTTTGTTAGTCCTGAAATCCGTCATCTATTTTATGGCTCAGCTCCGGTTTTCGAGATATCCTCGTTAGAAAATAAAAAAAAAAAAATTTCACATTTTTTTTCAAAAAAAAAAACTTGTTTGCGATATATAACTATCAGAGATATTTCAAACATCATTTCTCTTAAGAATTTTAACCATGGCGGACGTTATGATTGCAGCTTTCCTAATAAATAAAATTTTAGAAGATGAAGAACAAAAAGAAAAGAAAGGTAAAAAAATAGAAGGAAACGAATTTGACTACGGAATGACTCAAAAAGTGCCCAAAATTGTCTTCTACGTATATCATCTACAACTTCGGTTCTGCGGAACCCCGGGGTTTCAGGGTTCCGCGACTTTCTCGAAGTACAAACGGTAGAACAAAAAAATATTTTTTATGTACCGTGAAATCGGGTGATTTTGGTGCATTTCAAATTAAAATATGAATAACTTTTCCATAGATTTTTTATTGAGTAAAGATTTTTTGCACAAGTATCGTAAATTTTAGACATATTGAGTAACCAAAGTCACCCTGCAGTTTTGGGTGACTTTGGCCGGGTAAATGTTTTCCTTATTAGGTATTATTATTGAGTTTATAACTTTTTTCCCAATCTATCCTATTGAATAAGCATTTACAATAATTTTGAATGTATTAAATAATACATTTTTTGAAAGAAAGCTGGAGAGATTAGAAAAACTAAAATTTTTAAAAATGTCCATTCTTTGGCCAAATTCACCCCCACCTTGGTGTTGACCTTTGTTGAGGGTGTTGAGGGTTCCAAAGCTTAAAAATTTTGGCAACCGCTGTTCCACAAGATTCACCATAACTTTTTTGTAATATCGGACAGCAAAATATATCCGACATCCCTATTATACATAACATTTTTTTATAAATAAAACAGTTAGAAAGGTAAGTATTATTAATTATTTTAAATTTGATTTGAACTTTCAAATTAAATATAATACATACATACATATATACAGTACGTTCTAGATTAACGCAACTCTCGATTCGCGCAACTCCTCGAATTTCCCAACAGTTGAATTTGTTGACGCAGTAATCGCAAATCTTCAAAAAAATTGACTCGATAAGTTGAACTTCGCATATCTTTTCTTGGTTCTTGGTTGTGTTTATTTTTGTCTGTTGCGTTACATTTTGTCTCGGCAGTTATTTTACCGCTTCTTTTGAGTGACAGTGAAATTTTAGACAAAATTAATCAAAAAGCTTCAAGTAAAACACTATGCCGTGAGTATAATGTTCATAAATCTACAGTCAGCTGAATAAAACGAAAAGAGGGTGCAATAAGAAAGTTTGTTTCTTATACTGAATGTAGACCCAGAAAGAGGACTACATTAAAAGGTGGCGAATGCCCTAAGATTGAAAAGGTTTTATTATTTATGTGTTATTGAATAAAAATTTGTTGCATTAAATATATTATATAAGTGCTGGTTTTCTGGTTTTCGCTTTGCATCTCGAATTGAGCCCACAAAAATATTTACTCGGTTATTGCAACAACCTCGGTCATTGCAAAACACCCTGGTTTTAATTAATTGCGATAATCGAGAATGCACTGTATATACAATTTATTTTTAATTTATTATTTATTATTTTAAATTAAATTTAAATACAAATTCTATCATCTCCTCGTGATGGGTTTTAACATTGTTTATTAAATACAAATGTCAAAAGCAATTATTAAACATTTAAACTTTTTTTTACTTGTTTTATGCATTTTAACAAATAAATATGTATTACAAAATATTTTTTTTTTTTTATTAAAAAAAATTCGTTGAGACAGTCAGTTTTTTAGTTGTAAACTTTTTCAGAGAAATCAAAATATGAGAACAAAATTAAATTTTGAACTAAAAACTTCTTTCGACTTTTCTAACAGCGTTATATCAAGTTTAATAAACATTTCGAGTTCAATTTTGTTCTCGAATCCAATGTTCCTGCCTTAGAGATAAAAAAAAAACATATTTTTAATATTTGTCCTTAACTGTATACTAAGAAATTCGTTTAAATTTTAAGAATAGAGCCTAATGTTCTTGCATAAAAATGTAGTTACCTACATATTTTAATAAGCTAATATAATCATTTAGGCTTGCAAAATGCTTAACGCACTCAACATTCTAATTTACTTGCCCATTATGACATTAAAAACGTGTTCAACAAACCTTTATTTTGGAATTATGTCAAAACGACTACTTAACAATAGTCTCATAATAATAAATGTTCCTATTGTTTTTGCTGACCCAAATGTTTCGACAGCCACACCCAACAAAATACATTTCTACATAATGAAGGACACACAAATCATCAATCTTTGACTTTCAATGTGTACGTACAACCAATGGAGGACGAGATATAATTAAGTTAACTTGTTGCATAAAGTCCAAGTTGATGAGTTAACTAACCTCAAATTAATTAAAAACAAACTCTTTTGTTTCTACAATTTGTACATATACCTACCTAAGCGATGTTACTTTGGTGGATTCAAATGTTTTGTGTTTTTGTATCCTTTGGGTAGGTTTATAATTTTATTAAAAAAAAAAATCGAAAAAGATTTATAAAGGTCGGAGAGTAGTTTTTAACTTTTTATTCCAAACAAAATGGAATTAAAAAGAGGTTAACCGAGGAAATATGAAAAAAGATTAAGAGCCTTAAGCTATGCAGCTTATATACAAGACAAATGTTAAATTGGTCGATTGCCAATTTGTTTGTATTTTTTTTTTATTTTTGCTGTACAAAGACAATTTTAAAGGCAAAAGATCGGGATTAAACGAGTGTCAGCACCACTTAACCTTCGCTTTCTGATTCAATTTGCAATCAAGGGAATATTTTTCCTTCCATTAACCTAAATCGTGATTTTGTTGGATTTGAAAATATGCTTATGGCTTGTATTGATTTTTAAATAATTTGAAATTTTATACGAGGTCAGTTACTAAGTATGGGCATGTTTTTTTTAATAAGAAAAGAACACAACAGACTTATAAGTCAATGGTCATATCACTTATAAGACTAAGTGGCATAATATTTCACGTTTCACTTAAGTTGGGTATAAGATTCTTATTCGAAGGACACTTTTTGAGTGTAAGCTCTTTAAAGTCTAAGGAAAAATTCTTACTGAGTTTGAGTTCTCCATGGCATTTGAGTCTGTTTTAAGTGCCAGTGGCACATGAACATAAACCAATATACATAATTCAAAGGTCTTAGATATAACTTAACTTGAAATTCTATTTTAAGGACACGAAAAATGTTGGAATAAATTGAATGCATTAGAATAACAGCTCCTGAGTTTCATAAGAACTTTAAAGCTAATTTAACTTATTACGACGAAAAAGTTACGAAATAAGTTTCACCAAAATACATATATGTATTTAAAATTCACAGCACAAGGACACGTATCTGCCCAGATGTCACATTTTATATAGCGTTTTATCCAACAAATTAAAAAAAAAAAAACAAACATTTATTTTGCCCCATTGTTCTATAGTTCCAAATGTTCTTCTCCTTCTATCGAATTCGAACATGAAATATAACTTAACCCCAATTTTGTATTTTAAAGAACTGCAAGCGAGTAAAAGTGCAAAACTATATAAAACAAATGGGTCGCATGTACATACTTTCTCATTCATCAATACAGTTAGCTTATTCTTATGAAATTGTAGTTTCCAAAAAATAGTAGGTACTAACATCACAAATTAGAATAATGACAAATAACATGAACAAGTAGGAACTTTTAATTTTTTGGATACAATAATCTTTTTCTATTGGGTTTTGAGAAAACACAACTTTCATTACATTGGATGCACTTATTTTGTATACCTACATCACTTGTTTGTACAAATTTGTGTTCATAAATATTAAAAAAAAAATATATTTTGTTTCCTTACAGAATAACAACATCAAATGGAAAAACCCCATAGACAGTGGAATTTAGTTTAAGGAATAAACAAATCCCATGCAGCATTTATAGTAGTTTATTCAAGGGAAAAAGGACAAATTCCCTAAGTCAAAATGTTTCTACCTGTCAAACAAAACATGTAAGTTCCAATTTGTTTTTTTTTTTATTTTTTCATAGAGGTAAAATTGAAGTGGTATATCTTTTTGAAGAATCAATTTGATAACTTATTTATTATCAATTTAAAATGTATAGGTTACCGACATATGAACTCGAGTTTACACATGTGTTGGTTGTTCAGTCTGATGTCAAAGATAAAAGTATATTATATTATTGGCGTTAAGGCTTTCCTTATGTTTTTTTTATTTGAATTTCCGGTCGATTTTATATTTCATTTAATTCAATTAAACTTTCTTATACAAGAAAAGGATAAGAAATTAATTTATAGTTTTACTTGCGATATATGTATGTTTGGTAAGTTATGGATTCGTAAAAAATAGAACTCGAGATAATAACTTTCCCTAACATTACGATGATATAGAACGCGAAAAAAGTGGGTCCCACAATTCTGTCTGTCTGTCTCGCCTGGACGGCTGGAGGGATTTTTTCAAACTTTGTATATAGTGTTTTTTTTACTAATATGCCCAGACATATTTTAATTTTTTTTTTTTTAGAACTAAAAATAACGGTACCTGCCATACAAATTTTGTATGGCAGGTATGGTACGATTATTATATTCAGATTAATACTAGAATCAGAATAATAATACATGAACACTCGTAAGCGATGTTGTGCGTTTCTCAATATTTGTAGAAGTGAAGTTGGATATATACTTTTGGAATACCAACATACAGCTATAGTCAAATACGGGATTGAAAATATGGTATATTAAGTTTAAAAACGGATCTGAATTCGCAAACGAACAGGTGGCAAGGGCAAAAATGGGGATCACATTAAAAAAGGGGAAAACTAAATTCTGAAAAATAAGAAAATTCGACGTATGTTGTATTATGAGAAAGAGACTTGATTTGAGTAACATTTCCCGTTTAAGCGGTTATCTGGTATTATTTTTCGTTATTTTTTTTAATTAAAATTTATAAATAGAAAATTGTTGTTGTTTTTGTTATGTTAATTCTTCTTTAAAATACTGAATTTGGGCATAAACAGAATTTTTAAAACTGAATTTTGCTCATACAAAATTTTGAATATACAGAACTATGGACATACAGAATTTTGAAATAGTTTGTGCGATCCAGTAGTGCCCTTTTTTATGTTTTATAAATTCTTTTTTTAACGTTTATGGTGGAGTATTTTCTTTTGAAAAAATGTTATGTATAGTATTCAAATGTTTTGAATGCTAAATTTGATGTAAATCGGGCATTACCAAGCGACAAAAAATTGAAAATAAAAACGGGTTTGTGGGGTACCTTTATTCAAACAATAGTCGGCTTAACCCAAATTTAAAAAATAAATTAAACTAAAAAATATAGTTTTTAAACAAATTATGAGGAAACTTCTTCGTGGGCTAAAGGTCTTGTATTGTATTTATTTGTCTAAAATTCTATCACATGTGACGTTTCGAGTGTGAGTACACTCTTCTTCAGGCCTGTCAAAATTTAATTTTTAATACAAAAATCATTTAGCTATATAATTAAAGAAAAATACTTAAAAATGACGGTAACCAAATAACAAATACAAATTTTCCAAAAAGTGTTCGATTTAAGCTTTATTATTTTGTTTTGAAAAATCTTAAAAACCGGTTAATAACATATAAAAATAAATAAATAAATTGGGTGTCGCAACGGCTCGTGAAGAACCAGGGCCTAGTGACTAATAACTCGCAATCATTCCTGTGTGCGCGTGTCGACAGGAATGGAAGGGACTTACAATTTTATGCCGAATCTAAATAGATAGGAATAGGTAGATGATAAGCACTTATTCATGATAAGTGATACTCTTGGAGGATTTGTCAAATTCTCGCAAGAAACAGTAGCCCTGAAAAAATATTTTTAGTCTTTTTAGGTATGAGTCTGGAAATAAACCCAAACCTCCAACGTGACAGTCCATCGCACAAACCATTACCCTACAGGCTACTACATAACATAATTGAACCTAAATTTTCATCTACATATTATTTATAATTCTAAATTAGCATTCCAACTTTTGGTTCTAAAAATTTTATATAAACCATTTTACAACGGCTTTACCTATTTTTATTCTATTTTTTTCCTGCATTCATATTTTCTGAAGAAATCAAATGGCATATTGTAATGTTTTTAAATAATGTCTACTTGTGAAAAGCTATTTTTGCAATTTTCATAAGCATTTTGGACATAAGATCAAGTACGTGTGGCCCAACCGTGCTTTTAATGTTTTAAATTTTCAATTTAAAAATTCCTATCCTTAAAATATTTGACTTTTTTTAACTTTTTAAATTTACAATTTAAAAATTCCATTTACTTAGAATATTTGACTTTTTTACTATGTCTTATTTGAACTTTCTTGTGTCATATAATTTGGTTATACAGGGTGTCCCTTAATTTGTCAATAGTATTTAAGGCCATGATTCTTGGGTGTATTCTAAGAAAAAAATTGTTCTGCAGTAAGGGCCTATCTCCAATTTTGATATCATTTATCGGGGATTCAAGAAAAGTCTTACTTTGGTGTATCCTGACCCATGATAACATTGATTGCACTGTTAGTAATAATGATAGAAACCTTGCTAAGGTCTTTATTTTTATAAGAAATACTATAGCCTTTGTAACTGCGTTTAAATAAATTTTATATCTTTTCTCAGTCTTAAGATATTCAGATTTTAGCCTGTTTCATTTTTCCTGCCCATGCTAATTTTTTGACTTTGGGGTCAATTTTCTCCAAAAAATGCATAATCAACATAATGTTTTAATATTTTTTTTGAATGTATGTAATAATACTAAAAATAAAAATTAACACCAATTTTGCCGAAAAACCCGTATATTTTATGATAATTTGGAAAACCAGCGGCCGGTAAAATTTAATAAAAAGCTTTTTTTTTGCTTAACGCTCGAATGGCTATGAATAAAAAAATGATATGTGTGGTTATCGATAATTTTTATTTAATGTGTGAACTAAACCAGTTATAACAGGTGTTCTAATGAGTCCTTTTTGATTTTGTATGCATGCTAGAGCCCGTTTTCGTATTTTACTGATATTGATATTAATGATCCTAATGCTAATGCCTCGTTTCTGAGGAGGCTTTGAACATGCACTCTTATAATTCACTTTAAGTTGGTAT
Source organism: Melangyna quadrimaculata (assembly GCA_949320155.1). Classification (NCBI taxonomy): domain Eukaryota; kingdom Metazoa; phylum Arthropoda; class Insecta; order Diptera; family Syrphidae; genus Melangyna; species Melangyna quadrimaculata. The sequence continues at coordinate 9,370,146 of OX439485.1, read as the reverse complement.
TTTGGTCGAATAGAAGATTTATTTCATTCTTCCCCATTCAAAAAAATCCAATATTGTAGAGTCAGGAGCTCTTGCAGGCCATTGAACTGCTCTTCCTTTTTCATATACAATGACTACCGCTTACTCTTCATCTTGTCAATTTTTAACCTCCCGAGCAATGTGGGCTGAAGCATTATCAAGTTAAGAATAAGTTGAAGCTAGTTGAACCTATGGAATGTCCTCCAATATTTCTGATAAATCATTTTGCAACAACTGCTGATAGTTTGTAGAATTCAACTTAAGTGGCTACTAAAATTAGCATGTATTCCAACCAAAGAATTTCAGAGTGCACCCGTTTTAACTGTTTTAGTAAAAACATACTTAAAAATTTATCTAAAACCACACAAATAATTTTAATTCATAGCTTTTCGAGCTTAAAGCTAAACAAATATTTTTTTTTTTTAATTTTACCTGCCGCTGTTTTTTCAAATTATCATAAAATCTGTGGGTTTTTCGGCAAACTTGTTATTGATTTTTATTTTTAGTATTGTTACATACATTCAAAAAAGTTATTAAAACATCATCTTGAATACGCATTTTTTGGAGAAAATTGACCCCAAAGTCAAAAAATTAGTATGGGCAGGAAAAATGAAACAGGCTAAAAACTGAATATCTTAAGACTGAGAAAAGATATAAAATTTATTTAAACGCAGTTACAAAGGCTAGTATTTCTTATAAAAATAAAGACCTTTGCAAGGTTTCTATCATTATTACTAACAGCGCAATCAACGTTAACATGGGCCAGGATACACCAAAGTAAGACTTTTCTTGAATCCCCGATAAATGATATCAAAATTGGAGATAGGCCCTTACTGCAGAACAATTTTTTTCTTAGAATACACCCAAGAATCATGGCCTTAAATACTATTGACGAATTTAGGGACACCCTGTATACTAACTTTCTGATGGCAAACTTTATCCTACTATGAACTCTATAATCCTCCCTTTAAGTAAAAACAAAAACACAAAGTTTTCCCAAACAAAACTATAAACGACACAAAAGGATAAAGGAGAATGGGCCAATATGTATGGGAGATGGTATAACAACCCTAATGTCATCTTTATGAGAGCTAGTATAGTTTATAAGTGTGGATTAAGGAACTAAAATGTATTTATAGGTTGGTTTAGCTTTATAATACTTTCAAACGCCACCTGATGTCCAAGTCCTTATATTTAAGAAATCCAAATTAAAAAAAAACAAAAGAATAAAAAGGAATACATCTGCAACCTTAACATTCTGCAAACTTTTTTCATTCAGAAAAATTCATAACTTAAAAACACATTTAACACATACATTTTTACCTTGTTAGATGTCGACTTCTCCTATCAATATATTCTTTCGAAAAAAAAAAAATTATAATCTCCTAACATAGAGAACATGAGTTTTTATTTCCAACAAGAGATTCTATAGTCCTTGAAATTTGTTTTATATTTTGTGTTAGCTTTATACATACATGTGTTGTTATTTCAATGTCATTTTCTTTTTCCAAATTATCCTCTTATAATGGCTCATTTTGCTGACACAACTCAACCCATATACCCTCCTTTTACGGCGCAGCGAAGCTCCATTTTTTAATAATAATTATTTTGCCCTAGATTGGATGGCTTGTTTTCAGCAAAATTTCATTTCATTGTATACTAAATATAAAGCTTACCTACTTAAAAAATGCAATTCAGTTCCTTTTGATCCTTGGAAATTTTCAGGTTGGGACTATAAAATAGTCTCCTTGTTGTCGGAAACATAAAAACACAAAATTAAAACACAGTTCGAACTAAATTTCCTGAGGAAAAACTCGTTGCTGGTGCGGTGCGGTGGCGATGGCGGAGGTGGTGAAAACTTGTTATCATCTTACGACTTCTTCCTTTTCAGAATATTTTTACAACACTTGGAACTTTTGTGATTTCTGGTTCCACAATCAAATCGACCTGGGACATAGGAATTTGAGAAGCAAGAATACACATTGAAATACAACAAAGGCAAAGGGAATAAAAGGAAACTCCGAACTCCTCCTTCTCAGGACATATTAAATCGATTTTCTGTTTATTTGTCGTATTATTTTTTTTTTTTATTTGTTAGATGTTGTTGTTAAGCTTGTGAGTCCTTTCCGCTGCCGCCGCCCTCGGCACTCTGATGGTAGGGTGATGTCATGTATGATGGGAAATAAACTACAAACATAAAGTGAATATCTACAACCCTAAAACCTTTTGTAAGAAAAATCGATAATAAACCTTGAATTTTTATTAAAGTTCCGGTTAAAGCATCGAATTATCCAACAAAACAAAAAGGGCACTCGCAGGGATGTGTTTATATTTCACAAACTCAATTTTTTACGAACTTGAAAACTATAAAAGCTCACATTTAGGCCTTTACAATAACTGATAAAAGAATGCGGGGTAGTATGGATCATGGATGGGAATAACCCCTAAAGCAAATATTCTATTCTCTATATGGTCATCCGGATGATGGGTTTTTGGTGAGCATTTTGTCCATCCGCATGAATACATTTTTCGGTCTTTTGATCAATGTTGGTATTTTTTGAGGATGAACAAAACAAACTAGCTATATGAAAATACATATATATGTATTGACAAAATGATACCCTTGAGGGCAGATTGGGTGATTCGATTTTAATTTTTTTTTTGTTTGTATAGCTTATTTGATAGACGAGACTCTATGAATAGATTGATGTTTGTCCTTTTTTTTTATTTTAAACATAGAACCACCGAAAGTGGCAGTGGAAACAGTGAAGATGTAACCACCACCAGCAATAATTCAACACAAACACCCAGCGATTTAAGCCCACCGGGACCAAACGAGGAAGTATTGCCACAGGCGCATCACCAAAATCCTGGACACTGTATTGCATCCTTTTCGGCCATCAATCAAATGCGAAATAATGCACAGGTGAGTTCCATTTTTTTTTTGTATTGGTAGAGAAATGGGTTCATACCGAATGTCAGCATGCAGATCACGTAAGCATATGAACTTCAGTGAAATTTGATTTTGAGACGTGTAAGTGTAAGGGCATGGATGTGAATACTAATTGAGGGCATAATTAGAATTGATGTCGCGTCGTCGTCTGAAAGAAGCTGCATACATAAAACTTAAACAAAAAATTACATGAATTTTAAATTTAAAGTAGCTAAAGGTACTAATAAGGGCCAGTTTGTTCACAGCTGATTATCTTTAATCCATGATAAGTGGAGCTGGGAAATCCTCAAATGTGTTTGTTGATTAAATTTTGTTTAAAAAATTCAAAGTATGAGTTGCTAATCATGGATTTCACTAATCAGCCAATTTTGGTTGATTAGCGTTAGTTAATTAAAGCCTTTGAAAGTCACATACTAAATTTAACCCACTGTGAAAAAACTGGCCCTAAGTTGTTTTAGAAAACGATTGATGAGATTAAAACAACGTCATGCTGTAACATGGTTATCATGTTACGGAAAAAATTAAGGCAGCATTTTAATAAGTATATCCTTAAATATAGAAATACGTTGTAGGGTTAGACCACCAACTCAAAAAAAAACCACGGCCATTTTGGATTTGGCTGTATCTATAGGAAACTTATTGCTCAATAGTGGTCATTCAAGTGTCAAATGGATAGTTTTTGTTCTTCAACATCAGGGAAGACCATACAAAAAAAGGGTAACAGATACTATAGCTGGAAAACAAATTTGTGATAAAGAGGTCATGCATGTTTTAAATTGCGCGAATGTGTGACAGATATCTAGATCGTTTTATGCAGTTATGGATAAGAAACAAGAAAAAAATTTTTAAAAGAACAATGGCAACATTTATAGACAAGCTATATAGCATTTTTTAAATCCAGATATACATTCCTTATTTTTCTTTTTAAATCAAGTTAATCACCGTAGATAATACAACAAAAAAAAAATATTCTATATATTGGAAACATTTGGAACTAAGTTCAAACACTGTCCTGACTAATGATACTAACCAATGACATTACTTTAAGAATTTTTGTTGAAAATAGCTTAATTTCATAAATTCTACCATGACGAGGATAACGTACAACCAAAGGCAGAAAGATCGGTTGCTGGCCATGTATCCTTCCTTTGCCACGTACCTTCCATTCCTGTGTGTAATGAAAATGTCCTCATTCAAACAGAGTTAATATTCCCTATTGGTACACATCCTCTTACTCCCTCTAATAGTGAATGTACCCAAAAAGTCAATGCGGGTATACTTTGGGGATTATGTATTGTGTTTTATTGAGTGAAACTCTTCGTCGAAAGCAATCCTAAAATTAAAAAAAAAAAAAATGTTGCTGGTGTAGCTATTAGCAATATTTTTATCATAATTTCCCCCATAATATTACTCTGAGATATATTGTATAGCTTCTTATTGTTAAAAGTAGTACCTTATTTAAACACGCTGATTTCAAATGAATAATCTTACGAACAAAATATTGCTATGCATAGCTACAATTTTGGATTTAGTAATTTTCCTCGTAAAATGTATGGTTTTCGACAAATTTGCATAAAACTGAAACCTACCCGCATGGTTTCTGATCATATTCACAAGAAGAAAAATGACTTTGATATTAATAAACAAAATAGCGCGAAATTATATTATATTTGTAAAGACAATACAATTATATATTATATATAACTTTAAAGGTCTTAGCGTGACACAAGTTGTTAACTATTTTTAAACTTTAACTTCCTCAATCATTAACACTTCTATTAAGGGGCACATTAATGACAGATCATGCAAAAATATACACACAAGGCGACTTTATTAAATTACAAGTATAGGCTTTCATGGTATTAGCTTTAATTCAAGTAGTCTGTTAATATGAATTGGCTGTACAAAATCCTTAAATTTCAAACACGTCAAAATTTCCTCTAGTGTCAGTCTAAAATTGCGCTAGTATCAAATTAACTTCACTATAATTTTGCGACAATATGTTTTTAATCAACAATGGAAAAATCCCGTATGAAACAAAATTGTAGAGTAGTACGAAAATTTAAGAAGACACTTATAATTCCGATATGAATTAGTGGAGAAAACACACTACCACATTTTTGTGAAAATTTCACCCGAATTGTGTAAAAAATGTAATTCGATTTGCAAAATTTACATTTTTCAGCTTCTAGCTGCATTTTTTGACAATTCAGCATTATAAATGTAAAATTATTTCAAAGTAGCTTAGGTATTTGTTCACATTGGCCTTACTTTACGAGACTCAATTTGCCGTCTCTGTTCATTTCTTGTCACTCCAACCTCATAGTAAGGACCGAAATACTCGTATAGTCATGTGAGGCAGGATTCCAATTCTTTTTGTTTATTTCTTTCCCCATTCTCAATATGAGGTTGGATTGAGAACAAAAATCAGGATCGTCAAAATGAGTCACATTTAAACCACAGTACACATATCTAAGGTATTATCAGGCGCAGCTTGTCAAGTTGAAAGATGGCTTTCCTTGTGCACAGTACACAGTAAACAAAAACAAATTTGTGGTGATTGTTTGAAATTAATTTTTTTAATATTGATTTTGACAACATGCACAGAACTGAACAAAAATGAAAACGCTAGTGATATTATCTGTGCTGTAATATTATGCATCTTGCATTTAAACACCATTCAGAGTTTTATTTTTTTTGGTAAATTTAATATTTTTAGTGCGCATACGCCTAGTGCATGAAACTATTTAAGTTCAAAATTATACTACATTATTTTGATTTAATAATGTGTAATAAGATTAGTTGGGTTACATAATGAAATAATTCGCCCAGTTTTTCAGTGCTAAATTAAACTAGAGTTAGTTAACTATCTGGAAATATATTTGTCTGTAATCAAGAAGTGAATTTTAAGTACAGACTGAAATCTGAATTTCCTAAAATAAAATCAGCCTACTAGCTGCAGTAAGCAATAAAGCTTCTGAAACACCTTAAACACATAGTAATTCCAAAAACCTTGTGCCAAGTTCTATAGTTTATAATTTAAAGTAAAATTATTTGTTTTTTTTTTTTTTTTTAAATACAATAGAATCAATTTGTATTAATTTGTTACTAAGGCCAATCGCATCATTCTGTATTCTCGTTTTTCTCACACCTTTTGTCTCAAAAACAAATGTAAAACTATATCACTGAAGCCATCACTTTTTTTGGTTTGCTTCAAAAAACCTTCCGTGATAACTTTGTGTTAATTGATTTCAAGTAGATTGACCTTTTTCGGTTAACGCTCATTCTTGCTTTAGTATAAAAATACTCGCAACCTTGAAGCTGCCGAAAATATTGTCAAATTAAATCAATAACTTTTAATTCTTCAAGCGTGCGTGCATAGAAATTTCATTAAAATCGATATATACCTACCTAATTGTGTATTTCCGCTGAACTTTAGGAAGTTAATATGTGTACGTCAGAAGTCCATCCCTATTTTTAAATAAAAGATATCCTAGGTTAGGTTGAATTGAATTTCCTGTCGGAATAAAGGGACTGCATACAAAATCCTACCATCAATAAAATTCCAATAGCATGCAAATTGAAATTAGTTTAAATGAAACTACCAAGCTGTTGTCCTGTTTTTTCAATTAATCGATTTTTACTTCAGTTATGAGTGCTTTGTGCAGGTCTAAAAACACACCTCACAAAAAGTATCTCGCAATGTCAAAAATGCACATTATGTATATTCCTTCAAAGCGTAAGTAATATGAAAAATGAATCACTACCAACTTGCACTTCGTACCAACTAATATTTACAATGCACTTTCATACTTATTCCATCAAAACTCCAGGAAGAGCAATGAGAAAATATTTTCTGCCCGGAAGCCTTATGAGCTCAAGTTACACAAAATGCTCCCTAGTCATTTATGTTTATTATTACTATTTTTGTATCATTCTCTTTTTGTTCATAATTAAAATGCAAAATATTCATAACATGGCAGCCCATCGCCCGCCACCAGTCTGACAGACTTTGCAAGGATTCTAAAAAGAGGAAAAAAAATATACAATCCCTCTTCTCTTGAATCCTTTGGGTCTAATGTGTGCATCCACCGCCTACTGCGTTGGCTTGAAAGATAAAAATCTATGAAGTCTGTTGCACGTCCATCCCCATACAAAATGAATGTGTTTGTCACGGGACAACAATGGTTCCAGATGAACAGATTGTTTTTTTATCTTTATTTTTACAATTCTATTTGTTAACCACCACCATGAGCTTTATCGTATCTTTATTATTATTTTTTTTTTTTTGTTGTAGACAAAAGGACCAGACGTGTTATTATATCCGTCCAATAAACCTCAAAACCAGTTGGTAGGTTCCTTTTGATGATTGAAGCCATCATTCCTGAAATTTGCTACTTGTGTACACAATTTAATTTCTGTGCATAATTAAAGGACATGCGGCGGCGTGGTGGTATAGCGATGAAAATGATATTTATCGATCTTTTTATAAGGAATTCTTTTTATAGAAACATTCCATTGAATCCATAGCCAGACAGACTTTGTTATTATTTTTTTTTTTTTTTCTGATTCATTGCACCCAAGGCGTTTTAAAGAAGAGAAATGAGCCAAAGTGTTACCGTTAACTGATGTTGAACAGAAAAGTGTTAAAATGTATTAGTGTTGGTGACAATATATTGTAAATTATACACCGAAGAGAAATAGGACTAGACAATCAAATATAGAAGATATACATACCTATACAATGACAATGAGGCTTGAAGCTGTGAAGTGCAATTTTAATGCAGTAAAGTTCGGAAGAAGCAAAAAATATATTGAAAAACATGGCTTTGCACTTTGGATGTCATTAACTTGTCAAATGAGAAAATGGCAAATGGTGATTTCTCAACATCCTTTAGAATGGATGTGCTCTGTTCAGATTGAGAGTTGTTAGGTGGAGACCTATAGGAAGGTAGGTATATGTTATTATTTTTTCATGGGAATTCAACGTTCCAAAGAGTGAAGAACCCTAACCATAGAAAGCCATAGAAACTCTGAATAAAAATAACGAAGCCACTTTAATTGAAGGAGTTAAATTTGTACTCGAAGTATAGTAAATTCACAAAGAGATGGAATTTGTAGCATACAACTTATATAGGACTTTTTTTTTGTATATTTAAACAAAAAATATTATTTTGATGCACTGCGACTGCACTTTGTTTTCCAGCTCTTACCAAGACATTAATTCAGATGGTGAGTCTATTATTTATAGGTAATTATTTAAAAATTTGAATCTTTTCAAGTTTCAAGATTTTCTTTTTAGCAGTTTTATTTTATTTTATTAGTACATACAAGGGTATTTCAAATAGAACAAAACTTCTATGATTTTGATAATTATACCATGCAAAATTGGTTGCTTCTGTTGTGGCTCAACAAAATTCTGAACAAAAAGGGGCTCAAAATTATAATATTAAGAATGATATTAAAACAGTAAGGGCATGTAGGTTGGTTCAAATCCATAAAACAAATTATAGGAAGGGGGTCAATTTCCCCCCGATCAGGGCAGACCGACAGTTTTTTATACAAAAAATACCTTAAACACAAAAAAGGTGATTAAAAACAACGGCAACGGCAACATCTCCAATATTAAATCAAATTATTTTAGATGATGTTTTTTTTTAATCTTTTTTAACTCACATTTTTGAAAAATACAAAAAAATGGAGACAAAATACTATTACTTTTTGTTTGAATGGAAAAAAAGGCAGTCGATTAGTTTTTGCGAAATTTGGAAATAATGGCTATTGGGTATTTCCAAATTTCGCAAAAACTATAGAAGACATAAAATCGACTGCTTTTTTTCATTCAAACAAAAAGTAAGAATATCATCAAACAAAAAACCTTTTGATTTGAGCCCATTTTTTCACAGAATTTTATTTTAGCTAACCAATTTGTTTGGTATGTATGTAGTACCTCTACAAACCAATTTCATGTACACATTTTTAAAACATTTCTAGGAAAACATTTTCGTTACGCCATCCATTATAAAACTGTAATTGATGCGAAAGCGAAAAATGAATATAAAAATTAGCAATCCTTTTCAAAATATTGAACGGAGGTACTTTTAATTCGTTTAGTTTTTATTTGAAAGGTTAGGGATCATTTTTGAATAAAATAGGATTATCCTTAGAGACTGAAACAAATGACAACAAAATGAGTTGTATCTAAAAATTTTGAATGGGAAATTTTGATGAGCGCAGGGTTTTTGAAAAATAACAGAACATTCAAAATACACGGCTGGATAACACAACATTATGCTTTGTACTAGTTATGGACCCGTCAAAATTATGTTTTCTCTGATTTTTTTTTTGTATAAAATGTAAGATTTTTTCAAAATTGTGTAATGTAATATTATTTATACTTCTTGGTCGTTTGCAAAAATGAAATGAATGAAAATACTTATTTATGTAAGTTATTTCCTCAAAAAAAAACTTATAAGTAGATTCTATTTCCTAGTGAATATGTTGGTAAAATGTTTACATAAAGTCTTCTTGCAATCATTTTAATCATTAGACAGAGCGCTAAATCCAAATTTTTAAAGCTGTTTACAAGATAGTTAAAACAAAAAAATGAATCCTTGTATGGCAGTACCCGTTCTTATTAAACAAGAAAAACAATTTGATTTTTTTTTCTCCATTGAATCACATAAAAATGCAAATTCAGAATGCATATGTCTACCAATTTAAGCACTATCGCAAATTAACCTTTGACGCATCACAGACCGACACTTACGTCATGTCACTTTTTGAGCATCTCCATCATCATAAACACATCCATATTTTTCACACGAAAACAATGGTTTTAGGTACATACCTTATAATAGTACAATTCGTTCCATAAAAAATTTAAATGGATAATTTACTCATACTCATAAAAGTAAGCAATACAAATTATACTAAATTAATACACGTATAATAATTCTATACAGGGTGATTGGTATAAGGTGCAGCAAAATGCTGTAACGAGTAGGTTGGGTTAAGACAAGAAAATAAACTTGAAAAGTAAAATAATAGTACTTAATTTCATACAATTTTGAAAAAAATTAGTTTCAAATTTTTTTTTTTAATTTTATTTTTCAAAATTCCGAGTTTCAAAATTAATTTTTTAAAAACTATTCACAAACGCAACTTAATTTAAAATTAAAACTAAAGAAGAGATTTCTGGCTTTCCACAAAAGGTATGGCAGAGCATTGCAAGTTATACCGTTTTTTTTTATATAAGGAGGGAAATAGACCCCCTCGCATTCGATTTTTTTCTGCTTTTAACCCAACCTACTCGTTTTAGCTTTAAAGTGCACCTTATACCAATCACCCTGTGTAAGGTAGGTATTTGTATACTTAACTTTTACGCCAGAAATGCTGAACTCATGATCTAGGAGTAATTTTGATGAACAAATGTCAATTTACTTACACGAACCAAGTGAACCTGTAGTGTTTTTACAGAGACACGTATGACTGAAAATCAGTTTATATTGCTGTAGTTGCTCCAATTTTGGAATGCTGTTCAATTGTTTGATCTCCTTGATCTTTCATCAAAATAAACCGCACGACTTTAAAAGGCTTTCACCATACTAATACTTTAACTTTTTTCGGTGTCATCTATTCAAACGGCTATTTTCCATAATCTCTGTAGGTACTTCATAGCTAAGTATTTTACATTGAACAAATAAAAGCATATAGGCGGAACAAAGTCTATGTTAATCTTTTTTTTGTTGACCAGTGTCATTGCTCTTTTAAAACTTTTAAAAACCGTGGTATTAGTCTTTAAACTTCTTTTTCATTATATTGTGGTCATTTAAAGGCACTTGAAAATTTTCCGAGCTATTTCCAACTTCACTCCTATACCTAGTTCCTTATAATACTTTTAAATCATTAAAAGTTCAAAATCGCCTTCGCTTGACTGAAACTAGTGACACCGATGGTGTATCTTTCAACCCCCACAATGTTGTCATCCATCGTTTAGAAAAGATAGAGTATCTAATTTATTTTTTTTTTTGTTTCGCTTCCGCATAAATATTTCAAATACATTCCCTTGCAATTTGATATTCCAGAACAGAAATAAATATATACCCACTTAAAGGGCTTCCTTCAATGTGACGTTGAACTCAAAATTTACCCTTTTACGGTCCCAGATGAGTGCAAAATCCATTCACAAAACTATAATACTATTCACACATGCCTAAGTTTCATCCCTTTTTGTGCCACAAATTCCGATAAGTACACTTAACTTTAACTTTATATTTTTTTTTTTTCTTTTTTTTTTCCTCCGACCCACAGCTTTGTGATGTCACTCTGGAAGTTGGTGGTGAGACCATACATGCTCATAAAGTTGTACTGGCGTCAGTTAGCCCGTATTTTTATGCCATGTTCAATGGTAAGAATTGCTCTAGGGATTTTATATATACAACATAATATTATACTCGTACTCGTAGAACGAAGTAAGACTAATTTTGTATTCCAACTTTCTGTACTTGGCTCTTTTTGTAGATGATATGCTGGAACGAAACCAGGGTAACGTGACACTTCACGATGTTGACGTCACCGCACTTAGACAACTAATTGACTACACATACACTGGCGAGATAACAATAACAGAGGACAATGTGCAAGTACTGCTTCCAGCATCGAGCCTCCTACAAATCCAATCGGTCCGCGAGGCATGCTGCAAATTTTTACTCCGTCAGCTTCATCCTTCCAATTGTTTGGGCATACGAAGTTTTGCAGGTAAGTTTTTATCAACGTTTTTTTTTTGTGCAATATAAAGTGAGAATATCTTTTAAAGTTTTAGCAAGAGTTTATACAGGGTGTCTCAATTGGGGGTGAGGCAAACAAAATTCTTGATTCATTACTTCTTTTCGCACGAACCTTAAATATCGTAAAGCGATAAACGTGAAGTAAGTGCTTTCATTTTCGAATTTGGAAAAAAGGTAAAAAATGCAAAAATTCGATTTGTTTTCTATCTTTTCTGTACAAGACATTACAACTTTAGTTTGTAGCTAAATCATCATATCGCAAAATTTGCATATCAGCGAACTTTGGTTTTATATTTATTGCCGAAGGCAACATAAGTCGGGAACAATATACCTACATATTATGATAACTTCCTTCGCAGACTCTCTTTTTGGCCATACAATCTTTAAATGTTAAATTTTTGTTTCTGAGCACAATACAGCACTTTTTTAAAAAGTAACAAGAAACGTGATTTGTGATTTATTTCAATTTATGGAAAAAGCGCACCAATTGGACACAATACTGGATTTTCGCCTAAGCCCCTAACACCATTTTTTTTTTAACAAGGATCAAGTCGGGCAAATCGCAGTAGCATAACGTTCATTTTGTTCGCAGTTCGAAAATGGAAGTTCTAACTTCATGCACATTAAGACCGCTTTCGCACAAGGAAACTGAGTTGCTAGAAAATAGATAGTTTCTCGCCTACAAACTCCGAGTTGCCATCAACTCAGTTTCCTTTTGTGTAAGCGGTCTAATATCTCGACTTATGTTTATCGTTTCATCTGAAAAGGCTACCATTTCGCATGGAATGCTAGAAACAAAAACATATTCCTTTATATTCTAAACTAATACTGGAACACCCTACTTGATGCGTACCTACCGCATTAAAGTCAAGCATGCAATTGAATTAAACCGCAGTGCCCAACCATGCCCGCAAAATAGTGTTTCACTGTTAAGCATGCACAATATAATAAAGCTATACATCATATTATCATTCCTATTCTTTTTTTTAACTTCCCTTTATGTACTGTGATAAATGCATTTGTGTGCAACCCCAATAAGGAAAAATACCCGTATTGCCGTATAGAAGTGGGGATGATGATGCCTTGCACAATTTATTGGGGTAGAAGAAATTCATTCATCATCTTTATTTCTATATTTTTGTTTGTATTTGTATTTGCTAGCCCAGTAAGTTTAAGTGCTTTTGCCACTTTTATATGTTTATACCTATTTATTTATCTTTTTCTCCGATGGTTGTCTACACAATTCTAAAGAGGTCTTATGATCCCCAAAACTATAAACCCCATTTACCCCATTTTGTGGTATAGTGAAGTGATGAGTATAGTTTTCCACACTGATGTCTATAGTAAGTCCAATGTGTTGAGATTTCCTAAGAAAGAAAAACAAAATATTTTGTTTTGATTTTTATGGATTTTTGCTTGAGCTTTCATTTTGGGGGGTGTGTGGACACGTAGTGACTTGGAGCCCCTGTTTTTCTGGGTTCGACGATCTGAATTCATTCTAAAAGGAGAAGAAGTTAACATACCGACATACACAATTGAAATACCTATATAACTTTCTTTCAGTTCCGTTTATTTTTAGGTCTAGCAAATGTGGGGACAATAATTTATTACAGTCTTATGGGATTTGTCTGCATCGCTTCGTTGCTGGCACAAGATTTTACTTTACAAAGCTATTTCTTTATGCCAAATGGGATGTTTTTTTTTTTTTTTATTTTAGAATGTAGGTTGGTTGGGTTTTTGTAGGTACAAACAAATCGTATAAGAAATAGTTTTGTAGGTTAATAATGTTTTGTTCCCTATTTTCCTGGGTTTGTTTTTCCTGAATTTGATCCTATTAGTGTTAAGTATACAAATTTACTTTTACGGATTGACAAGCTCATTTAGAAAATAACCTTTAGTACATCGCTAGGTAGGTTTTTGGGGTAGGTAATGTTGAAAAAGTATGCCATGAACTTTTATCAGGGATTTAAATTAGAAAATGGGAGTTTTGGGTGAGATTAGGGTTTTTGAGGACTGTAATTATGAAAAATTAAAAAAATAAAAGAAGGTAAACACAAGGATTATTTTGATAAATTTTGTATGTTGTTACGAAGTCTAGCAAAAACACTTCTGTAGACAAAATTATAACTTAATCAGATAAAAATGCCAATTTTGTTTTAGATTGTAGGTTCTTTCCATAAGCACAATTATAGTCCTGATTTTTTGTTGAAATATATTTTAAAGAAGGGAAGTCTGAGAGTAGCTTATCCTGTTCTCAAGTTGGTAATTAGATAAATTTACTCAATCTCCTGTTGAGTGGTCTACATACCACTATTTCTATAAAAACAAAATAAAACCTCTTAACCAAAAACCTCGACAAATAGAATCGCAAAAGTAAACCTTAATCGAACAATTTAATAAAAAAATATAGTACAGTCAACGAAGGAATTTTGCTTGAAAAAAATAGTGCTCTCTGTATTATTTTTTTATATGGTAGGGGTTACCCCCAGGTATAACATACCCAAAGTCCCCAGCCCAGGGCAGCGATCTAAACTCAGGAGGGGGGTCAAAGTTAGGTATATTTCTTTGTCATAGTTAATCCTTCGCTACCTTCCTTGGTGGTTTAGCTAGCTCGTAAGTGGCAGAAATCTTACTCCTAATCCCTGAGTTAAAGATAACTCGCCGCTGGCTTCGTTTATTAATATGGGGGATAATGATTTGCCACAACGACGACGTCAATGTTGTTCCGTTGAAGTTAAGTCTGGTCTTGCCTATAATTTAATGCTGTTCGTTACCAAGCGCATCACTTAAGAATCGTTTGTAAGAAAAAATTGGATCTGATAGGGTGCACTGGTCTTTAAACAATTCTATTTATGTTAAACAAAATGACTGATATTCACAACATACCTACATAAAAGAGTACGAGTATATATTAGTTTGAAGTATAAACCAGTGAACGCATTCACCATATAACCTTAGAGGAACAAGAAAACCACAAAACTATGCCGTGAACATGCCGTATTTGTATCTATCTAAAAACACTCGGGCGTATACGCACTTTTTTATATTTTGAACTTTCAACCAAATTTAAAACAGTTTGGTTTGATGTACACGTTAAGTAGGTTTATGTCGTGGAAGCCAGAACCAGAGAGGTGATTCTGTGGTCAACTTATAGTTATGTTTTATATATAACTGTAACAAATTATGGAGTAAAGTAAATAAAATTCATTGTGAGTTTTTTGAAAGTGAGTTATTTGATTACGCAGCAGACAAAAAAACATAAAATGTATTGCTACAAGGGAATAACTAAAGAAGTTTGTCTGCAGCTTTTCTTCTTTTTGTGTTGACTTCTGTGAAGTAAACATCCATTAGAGGTTTTTAAAAGATAAAATTAGAAAAAAAGAGGCTGGTTGCGACCCACACTAGTAATTTCCCATTGGTGCTGTTGAAAACCATATTAATATTAAAAAATCACTAATTAAAGGAAGCTATTTGTAATGGTACAGTTTTGTTTGTTTTTTAATAGCTTATAAAATTCTAAGAAAATTACATCGTTTTGGAGAAAGTAAGATTATTGCTCTTGATATTTCTAAAGCGTTTGATAGAGTTTGGCATCAAGCTCTCTTATCGAAAATACGCGCATTTGGTATCCATGAATCTCTTCTTCGATGGATTAGAAATTACCTTTCGGACCGCTCAATACAAGTTGTATTAGACGGTTCCAAGTCTGAAATCCACAAATAAATGCTGGTGTACCCCAGGGCTCCGTTTTGTCCCCGACTCTCTTCCTTATATTCATAAATGATCTATTATCTGAAACTTCTAATCCTTTAAACTGTTTCGCTGACGATAGTACTCTCAGCTTTTCATATTCGTTTTTAGATTCACATCCATTTCCTTCGGATGTGGAACTCGAACGGCAGCGTATGATAAGCTCATTAAATTCTGAACTTGACAGCATTGTCCAATGGGGAATCAATAACCGCGTGGAATTTAATGCTTCTAAAACTCAATGCTGTCTTCTGTCGTCCAAACGAAACCCACCCCCATGCCACTATCCATGAGTGGCACTTGCATTGTGGAAACCGAAAAGCTTTCAATACTCGATATGTGTATCACAGACCACCTTGTGTGGAATGATCACATATCTGATGTCGCCAAAAATATGCTGCTAAGTGTTTGGGTTTTCTACGGCGATGCAAGAAATTTTTCATCCCATCTGATCTGGCTGTTATATATAAAGCCTTTATCCGCCTTTGTACTCGAGTACAATTCCCATGTTTGCGCAGGTGCTCCATCAACCCACTTGTGTCTTTTGGATACGATACAAAGAAGAGCTATGAAAATGATAGGTGACAGAAATATAACGGAAGCATTTGCAACTCTCGAGCACCGCCGCAATGTTTCATGTCTTTCGTTGTTTTACCGTTATTTTTATAAGCAGTGCTCTACTGAAATAGCCAGTTGCATTCCGCCCCTAAAAGAATTTAACCGTAATACTCGTACTTTCAGGAATGCACATCAGTTTACCCAACTTCGGACGTACTGTCAAGTATAGAGATTCTTTTTTTAGCCGAACTACCCGAATGTGGAATGCTTTACCCGGCTTTATTTTTTCCTTCCATTTCTATATTCAAAGGTTCAAAACCAATGTGCATCGGCATCTCCTCTTTAATCCTTCCCTGTTTTCCTAACGCTCGCACTGTGTTTAATTTAACAACTTAAGGGTATCAAAAACCCCTTGAGTGCGCGTACTATATACAAAAAAAAATTACTTAACAAACTTGTTTTGCTTACTCCTATGGAGGTATTAATATTAAAGCCAATTATTTTAAACAGAGTATTGGCAAACAAAAAATACTCAGCCCTATTGTGAGTTCCGCGTGAAAATAAAAATCCGGCCGGAAAAATTACATTTCACTCCCTTATTTTCCGTTGCGTGCGAAAAATGTTCTCTGTTCGTAAAAATCCCCTTATTGGCACTACTGACAGCATTTTTTTCGTGTGAAATATATCATTCATGGCATTTGCAGCAAAATTGCCATTTAATTTCTGGTGGCGGACGAGGCCACACTTCTTGTAAAATGGAAGGTGAAACTAGCAATAGCTTTTAAAACTCCGGGCGAACAATACATTTTCGGGTGAAATGTTTTCCGAGTGAAACTCACAATAGGGCTGACTATAAATCAGGAGAGTTTACTTTAAAACAAAATTACATGGTTGCGAAGAATATAAAAACAGAATTTATGTGTCAGAAAATTTTGATTTTGAAACGATTTTGAGTTAAGATTTTTTCGAATTAACACATTTTCATTTTATTTTTAAATTTAAAAATTAAACTTATGCATAGATGGTATTAATATTAATTTCTTTGGTAAAAATTAGAAGTCGATATCGTTGTTTGTTCTCAAGATATTTGAGTTACTTACTTACTTACTTTTGATGGCGCTCACAGCCCAGGATGGGCTTCGGCCTCAACTAACAAGCCCCTCCAGCCAGCTCTGTCCCTAGCTAGCCGCTTCCAGTTGCGCACACCGAGTGCTTTGATGTCGTCATTCACTTGATTGCGCCACCTGTTACGGGTTCTTCCTCTGCTGCGTACCCCATCGGGGTTGGATTCGAAGACTCGTCGGGCAGGTGCGTTGCTGTCCATACGCTCCACGTGCCCCAGCCATCTAAGCCGCTGTATTTTCAGCTTTTTGACCAGGTCAACGTCGCTGTATAGCCCGTATAGCTCGTCGTTGAATCTTCTCCTCCATACTCCTTCGATACACACCGGACCGAAAATCACACGAAGAATCTTCCTCTCAAAGCACCCTAGCAGATTTTTATCCGAATCTTTCAGTGTCCATGCTTCTGACCCATAAAGCAGGACCGGGATGATTAGGGTTTTGTATAAAGTCTCCTTGGTTCTCTGAGAGAGGGCCTTACTACTTAAATGCCTTCTTAGACCGAAGAAACAGCGGTTGGCAAGAGTAATTCTTCGCTTGATCTCTGCACTGATGTCATTCTGCGATGTAATAGTGGAGCCCAGGTAGACAAAGTCCTTGACAACTTCGAAGTTATATCTGTCCATCGTGATATTTTGCCCGAGTCGACGATGTTGAGATTCCTCTCTCGATGACAGCATATACTTCGTCTTGTCCTCATTAACCGCCAATCCCATTCTAGCCGCCTCCGATTCAATGCTCGCAAATGCCCCTGCCACAGCTCGCTTCGTTCTGCCGACAATGTCTATGTCATCCGCATATGCAAGCAATTGAACGAACTTTTGATAGATTGTACCGCTGGTGTTGACATGTGCGTTGCGTACAATGGCTTCAAGAACGATGTTGAATAGGTTGCATGATAACGCGTCGCCTTGCCTCAATCCTTTCTCAACATCAAAGGAATCGGTGGTGTTCTTACCAATTTTGACGGAGCAGCGAGATTTCTCCATCGTCATCCTGCACAAGCGGACGAGTTTGGCAGGGATGCCGAGACTCGACATGGCTCTGTATAATTCGTCCCTTTTCACGCTATCATACGCGACTTTAAAATCGATAAAAAGGTGGTGTGTATCGATCTGGAATTCCCGGGATTTTTCTAAAATCTGTCGGAGTGTGAACATTTGATCGACGGTTGACTTGCCTGGCCTAAAACCGCACTGATAAGGGCCGATCAGATCGTTGACAAAAGGTTTTAAGCGGTCACACAGGATGGCCGACAAGATTTTATAAGCGACGTTTAGGAGACTAATTCCTCTGTAGTTGGTACATTTCAGAACATCTCCCTTTTTATGGATGGGGCACACTATACCGAGGTTCCATTCATCGGGCATACTTTCCTCCGACCAAATTTTGCAGATGAGCTGGTGTATGCTCCTAGCCAATTCATCTCCCGCTGATTTAAATAGTTCGGCTTGTAAGCCATCCGCACCTGCAGCCTTGTACGACTTAAGTTTGGATATCGCCAGCCGAACTTCGGTTAGGTCGGGTGGACGGAACTCTTGGCCATCATCGTCCAAGTTGAATGGAGCGTTCTGCCTATTAGCGGCATCTTGGCTGTCTTCGCCATTAAGCAGTCTAGAGAAGTGTTCTTTCCAGATCCTCAGCACTGACTGTGTGTCTACTACCATATTCCCACTCTCATCTCGGCAGGCTTCCGTTCTAGCCTTGAATCCTTGGGTGGATCGCTTCACCCTCTGATAAAATTTTCGAACATCTCCCCTACCGCTACAACCCTCAATAGACTCTACCGCCCGCTTCTCGTGCTCTCTCTTTTTCCTCCTGAGAAGTCGGCGTTCCTCTTTTCGTTTCAGCCCGTAGAGCTCCCGGGCCACTCTCTCAGCAGCTCTTGTTCGAGTCTGCAGCATTGCCTGGTAGGCCTCGTCCTTAGCTGCATGCGCTAGCCGGCACTCCTCATCGAACCAGGGGTTTCGTTGTATTCGCCTAGTGAAACCCAGCACATCAGAGGCGGCACTTCTAATGGCTTGTTGACAGTGTTCCCACTGGTCCTCTGCACTTGATGCTGGTAGCGGACCTCCTGAGAGATTAAGAGTTACGTGGTCTGCAAAAGTTCTGGCAGTCTCTTGCGATTTAAGCTTCTCGACATCGAATCTTTTCACAGCATCTGCTCTGCGTTGTCGCGTCATGGATATCCGCATACGTAGTCTAGCTACCACCAGGTAGTGATCCGAGTCAATGTTGGCCCCTCGGAACGTTCGGACGTCCAAGATACTGGAAGCATGTCTCGCGTCTATCGCAACGTGGTCGATTTGGTTGACGGTTACTTGATCACGCGACCGCCAAGTCCCCTTGTGTATATTGAGGTGTGGGAAGTAGGTGCTTGAGATGATGACATTTCGCCCCGCCGCAAAGTCTGCCAGCCTGTGTCCGTTGCCGGAAGTTTCGTCGCGTAGGCTGTGTCCTCCGACTATCGAACCAAAGATGCCCTCCTTTCCGAATCTTGCGTTGAAGTCACCAAGAATGATCTTCACGTCGTACTTCGGGCACATATCATACGTTGTCTCCAAGAGATCGTAGAATGCTTCTTTGGTTGAGTCTTCTCTCCTTTCATGGGGGGCGTGAACACAAATCAGCGAAATGTTCTTAAATTTGCCTTTGATGCGGATTGTGACCAGGCGCTCGCTTACACTTCGGAAGCCCAAGACTTCTTGCCTAAGTCTTCCCCTTATCACAAAACCACAACCCAAGAGCCGCTGACCCTGTTCCTTCAAGCACCCGCCGTAGTAGATGTCACACGTTTTCAGTCTCCGTACGCCCTCTCCATCCCATCGCACTTCCTGGATGGCTGTTACGTCAGCCTTTAGCCTGTCCAGGTTCTCCACTAATTGTTCGGCTGCACGTGTTCTGTATAAGGACGTTCCACGTGCAGATCCGAAATTCATTGTCCTTGTTTCGTTTGCTGGGGTCGTCAACTTTAAAATCATCCATATCCGAGGCTTGTTGTTGTTTCGGAACAACTTTTTTTTACGTGGTAGGGAAGTTACCCCGACGCACAACCCCCGACCCGGAGGACCAGACCCTTCGTATAACTCCAAGGGTAGGGAGCCGGATAAACCGCTCCTTATAGGCCTGAGCTACAAATATGTCGTAGTAGCCCATATAAGGTGTTCACTAAGTAGTTCAACCTAACTGGAACTGTAGACGCCACCGTTGATTCCATCTAGAGAATTCGTCCGCTGCCGCCTCGATGAAAGGAGAAGTGCCTTAGTGGGAACACTCCTCCCCCCCCTCTCTCGTTGGCTGTCCCCAACAGCTTTCCACGGGGATTTAAACCCCGTCTCCAGCTGAGGTACTAGACACCCGATGTTCACCACGTGGAGGTGAGAGTAGGAGTTGGTAGACAGAGGTGGATTTTGAGAAAAACCTGTGGACGCTTGTGTCCTCTTGAATGCACATAACTACCCTTTTGAACATCTATTTGAGTTGAAAAACATTTTTTAAGAGTTTTTAGTTTTTTTTTTCAGCTTTCTGCTCTAAAAAACAGTCTGTTAGTTTCGCCCGGTAATGTTTTGTTCGCCCGGATTTTTAAAAGCTTTTGCGAGTTTCACCCTCCATTTTACAAAAAGTTTGGCCTTGTTCGCCACCAAAAATAAATGGAAATATTTTTGCCCGAAACTTACAACAAGGGAAGAGTGAAATGTAATTTTTCCAAGCGGATTTTCTTTCACGTGGGACTCATAATAGGGCTTATTTTCTGTAAAATTAAATTCATCCGAAGTCGACATCTATATTCTTTCTCGAGATATGATGGACAAAAAAAGTACCCCGAACGTACCTACATACATACACACACATATAGACATCTCTTGCTAAAAATGAAGGATTCTGATTCTAGAGACCTCATAACGTGAAAATGTCAACATTTTCAATTCGAAAAATCGCACCAATTGCAATAACTTCCAAAATGAGAAGTTAAAAATGGCCCAATATGTATTTTTTCGTGGCTTAAGGCCTAAATTCATTTTTAATTTTGGCCCCAAACTTTTCTTCTTAAACAAAAATGAAAAATCGGACAAAAAAATCGCGTTGTTCCGTAATGTTAATTTAATTATGTTGTTGCTGCTTTTCAAATAAATCTTTGGGCTAAATTTTCATTTTTAGTGTGTGCTTGAAGTAATAGCTGATCTAGGATTAGTACCTATGGTTCAAAACTGACGCATTTTTTGATGAGCCACTTATCTTCAAATAAAGGTCAAATCTATGCATTTTTTTGTTTCTCAAATATCTCTTTTACTTTTATAATACGAACGCACTAAAGGGGATTTGATTGTTCTTTAAATGACTAAACACATTACGGCACTAGAAAAACGGAATAATTTAAGAGGAGATGATACCGATATACATTGGCTTTAAACCTCTGAATTTTTTAAATGGAAGGGAAAAATAGAGTTGGGTAAAGCATATACCATACATTCATAAACTTGACATTGACAGTATTTTCGAAATTGAGCTCAAGGGTAAACTAATGTGTTTTCTTTCATAGCCATCCTTATTATCCTGTTCTTACACATTTAAATAATTTGCCATTAAACACACAAATTTCAACGAGGTATTTCTTAGAGCGGAAAAACAAAATACCCTTTGAAAAGATTTCAACTGAACTCCAAAGAACAAGATAAAAACCTGCTTTCAGAAATTATGGAAAATTATGTTACGTTGTAAAAATCACATTTTATTTTCATTTTCTAAAAAGAATATTCCGAAAGCATGGGGGTTTCCGGTTTACCAGTATAAAAGAAGATTGTGAATACGCAAACAGAAAAACACTTACCATTACCCTTTACCCCCCTTTTCAATGCACATAGATTATGAATGTATACAAAAAATTCCCTTTAAACTTCTATAGCAAGTAGCACAGTAATCAATTTATAAAACCTTCGACAAACAAATCAAATGCCTTTCAAGTTATACTACAAATAGGTTTGCCTCTATTTATAACACATAATGAAAACACATATATGTGTGATGCTTTTAACATTTATTACAATTTCATAGTAAAGCACTGCACGAT
This sequence comes from Melangyna quadrimaculata, assembly GCA_949320155.1. Lineage (NCBI taxonomy): Eukaryota > Metazoa > Arthropoda > Insecta > Diptera > Syrphidae > Melangyna > Melangyna quadrimaculata. Next base: position 9,347,889 of record OX439485.1, on the reverse strand, counting down.
ACAGCAGATGATTCGGGCTCAGTACAAATGAAGATAATGCATTTGTATACAAAGCTTTTACATTTACATGCATTTAAACCTACCACAGTTCAGTGCGGTATTGTCAAAAGGGACCCTTGTCTTGAAAAGTAATCTCGGAATAAATAAACAAACTCCTCGCATACACAACACGACCCATATTTATTATTCACCAACAACTCTTGCCTCGTATCGGATACGGATACAATAATTCTAAACCCCCTTATTTATTAGTCAAGTTTAAGAATGGCATCGAGGTTTTAATCCTGAATAACCCCACTTTTTCTTCTGTTTGTTTTTTTTTCTATTTCAGATGCACATTCATGCAAGGAGCTACACACTCGCTCGCATAAATTTGCCTTGCAGAACTTCCAACAGGTCGTCGGAACGGAGGAATTCCTTTTGCTACCCTTCGATGAGGTAAACCTTGCTTTTTAAGAAAAAAAAAAACACACTTGACCCACTGTTGGAAAATTTATGGCTCATTATTGTTCTTTTTTTAGGTCAGGGATTTAATATCGAACAATCAATTGAATATCTGTTCTGAGGAGAAGGTATTTTTGGCCGTCCTCAACTGGGTGAAGCATGATTTGCCGGAGAGGCAAAAGCACGTAGCTGAATTAATGAGTCATGTTCGACTGCCATTAGTTGGCCGAGACTTTCTTATGACTTGCGTTGAATCTGAGACGTTGATTCGCGAAGATCCCCAATGCAAGGAATTACTGCTGGAAGCCATGAAGTATCACCTGTTGCCAGAGCAAAGGAGTTTGATGTGCAACCAGAGGACAAGCGAAAGACGTCCGGATGGCATGAAACCGTACGTTTTCGCTGTTGGCGGTGGCAGCCTGTTTGCAATTCATAGCGAATGTGAGGTTTACAATCCTCGGTTAAATGCTTGGACCCCGATATCTCCAATGTTATGGAGAAGATCACGTTCAGGAGTGACTTCGCTTCACAAGTTGCTGTATGTGGTTGGAGGTTATGATGGCGTAACAGATCTTTCCACGGCTGAATTCTACAATCCCCTCATAAATAAATGGAACAACATCACACCCATGGGAACGAAACGTTCTTGCCTGGGAATATGCGCATTCGACGGGCTTATTTACGTCTGCGGTGGTTATGACGGAGCCTCTTGCCTTAGCAGTATGGAACGCTATGACCCTCTGACGGGTGTTTGGAGTTCTTGCCCAGCTATGAGCACAAGAAGGAGATATTGCCGGCTGGCAGTATTGGACAACTGTATTTACTCCTTAGGAGGTTTTGATTCGACCAATTATCAATCAAGCGTAGAGCGATTTGATCCCCGAATCGGACGATGGACTCCAGTGCCCAATATGACCTCCCGAAGGAGTAGCTGTGGAGTGGCAGCATTTGATGGGCATTTGTATTGCGTGGGTGGTAACGATGGCACCATGTGCATGTCCAGTGGTGAGAGATTAAATTTAAGAAGAAACGCATGGGAACCAATTGCTGCAATGCATTCAAGGAGGTAAGCTTTAAATACAGCCCCCACAGAGCGGTTGAAATTTAAATGTTTGTTCTCTGTTTATTCAAGATCCACTCACGAAGTTGTCGATGTTGATGGCTGCCTTTATGCCTTAGGAGGAAACGATGGCTCTTCATCGCTTAACTCTGTCGAAAAATATGATATTCGACTTAATAAATGGACAATTGTCAATTCAATGGTAACGCGTCGCAGTTCTGTTGGAGCATCTGTTTTAGATTGCTTCCATTTGGAGCGTGGTCTTGTGCAAACAACCAATTTATGACCCATGTCATCGATTGCTGAAACATTTGCTGCAGCTAATGCACTTGCAGTCGCAGCAGCCAATGGATCTTCGACCAGTACGAATAATGGTAGCAATAGTGGTAGTTTTAATTTGAGCACATCAGCGCCAACAGGTCCTTCGGCCGGAAAACCATCAACAGCTTAACTAAAAATCATTTAACCATCATCATGTAAAATGCTATAATTGGCGATGAAAAGAGTTAGAATTTGGTGTGGATATATAGGATAAGGAAGTACTACAATATAATCTGGTCTGTTCGTTGTTTACTCCTGCAGATGTTTTCCCATTTCTTGCAATTAAGTCTAAAATTCAGACAAAATAACAAAAAAAAAATTAAACTGACACAAATTTTTGACAGTTTTAGAAAGAGTGACGTTGTTCACATTCGACTTTCTTCTCCAATTTTTTTTTTTGACTTCACAAAAGAAAATGTCAAAAAAAAAATCTATGAACATTTTAACTTTTTTAAAAATGTAATTTAAATTTTTTTCACGTTTTCTTTAGTAAAGTCAAAAAAAGTCGGAGAAGTCAGTTGAATGTGAACACTGCCAGAAGTTTCAATAAAATGGCTGAAATGTAAGAATACCACTTTAAATTGAATTTTTGCTTTCACTGAATTCGTGTAATTCTTCTATGCCCCTGTCATATTTATTTAAGCAATTGTTTTAGAAGTTATTTCTTTGATATTTTTAACAGAATTCTCACTGCTGAGACAAATGAAAGGCCGTAAGGAACAATAATTCAAATCAATCTACTTCTTTTCAAAAAAAGATCTGTCACTCTGACGCCCAATCGAAACAGCCAAACGATCAAAAAACACATTTGTAAACTGACAGCTTTAAATTGGTGTTAGTAGAAGGCCAATCTGCAGAAGAATTTAGATCTGCAAAATTGTTTAAAAAGTGAAATGCGACTGTCAAAATCTACTTTTGTTGACAGATCCAAGTAAAAAATAAACTGTTTTCTTTAGGGAATTAAAAACCATATTAGGTGTTTTATTACAATTCGATGTGCCATTTGTTCGTCAAACGTCACTTGATTGAATTCGAAAAAAAAAATCGAACATTCCAAAATGAAAGGAAAATGTTGTGGAATTGAAAACGATTCTATTCGAATTTAATAGACACATCTAGGACTTTAAAAAATTATAGTAGGGCTTGAGAAGATGCATAGGTATATAATCTGGTTTGTTTGGTAACTTGAAATTGGTATATACCAAGTTTCAACATTCAACACAAGATGGGTTTTTGACAGGACAGTAACTTGTGAAAATTTGTAGATAAACAACAAAAATAATCGCAGCTATCTTTAAACATGCTTTATAGGTATTATTTATTACCATTAGATTTTGAGTAGCTCTCTTCACCTATTATATCGACACCAAATTCATCTGTATTTCATTCGAATTATAAATCAGAATCACATTCCAAAATTAAAATTCTAAGTGGATTTTCTAGTCACGCAACAGACTTTATTCGTAATTTATGGAGTTAGACCAGTTTTTACCGATCAGCGAATGATTAAATAATTGACCCTAACCTAATGAATTTTTCGTCTATAAGGCCCCAGAAAGGCGCTACACATTTATGAAAATAATGAAATTATTTGTCAGGCCAAATGTTTGACTACAACCAGCATTAATGATGCCTGATGGGGTTACGGGTTACCTTTTTACCTGTACAATACACAGCCAGTTCAAGTAGTCAAATTCTTAAATATTGTTTCTTATTTCGAACTGGTCGAATACGGAGTCTTTTTTCGTGTACGAAATATAGTATGTATACGTTTAATATACAGACTTTCTGTTATTTTTCAGATTATTCGAAAATTTAACCCAAAATTTAAGTTAAATTTAATTAAACAGTACATAACAAGTAAATCTAAAAATTTACTGGAGTAGCAGAATATAGGGCTGTATACCTACATCCTACATACATACCTTTGGAAAAATATTTAGGTACCAGTCTTTTTCGACTTTTTTAACACAAACAAAACTATGAAAAATTCAAAAGTATTATCACGCATTAACTAATTGAAAACTTAATCATAAATGAAAAGAATCATTTAGGTAGAGAGATATCATCGAATCTTAGAACCATTTAAAAAAATTATATAGGTATTCTCGAAAAATATTGTTTGTATAGGTTATATTTTCATTCAAATCTAAATCATTGTGCTCGACTCTTTTTTGGTCTGTTTTTATTTTTTTATTTTTTTGCTCGCACTCGAATTCTACTTAGTACATATGAACAAACAACTAAAAATTGACCATCACTGCCAAAAACGATGCATTTCAATTATAAAAACCTGTGGCTTATAATAATTACAAAACTACTTTAAGGTTAAAAAATTATTTAAACTTTTATAAAAAAAAGACAGTTTTCTTTAAATCTGAATGGCAGTCACTTTGTTTTTCTTACAATAAACCAAAAAACACTGTCTATTTTCATGAATTATGCAAAGTAGTAGTATGAATGATAATTCAAAATAAAATAATATATTTAAGCATTATAAAACTATATTATATAATTAACATTAAAAAAAAAACTCATCTATAAAAAAAAAAAATATAAATAATTTGGTTTAATTCTATATAAAAAAATGTTTCAAAATTAAATAAAATTTTGATTTATGTATGTAAATTAGAATTTGAAAAACAAAATTATCTTTAATAAATCACAACCGTGTATTTTGCATCACGTTCTTATAATGGAAACAAAAAATATACACATACATATTTATATTATGAAAAAAAAAATATTATTATTACATAATTTATCTAAATAAATTTTGTTTAAGTGTCGTTTTGTATTTTTAAAACAAAAATTAAGTTTGTTAGGTCTTTTTGTATTACAAGTTCTTTTACCTACATTGTAAACGGATTGATAAATTTGTTGGCGTTAGGCAATAACGCCCAAAATATTATTAAATAAATTAAAAAATGGAAATATTACCCAAATAAATTTTTTGACCCCAATCATAAAATGGAAATATCGCCCGAAAATTGAACATGTAAATTGTTTTTGTAAAGTTTGGGGTTCTTTCCTCAATTTTGGGCGATTTTTCCAAACAAAATTTCAACGGATTTTATTGTCAATAGTTTTTTCGGGTTCAGGGATTTTGACTCCCTTTTCGGGTACTCTGTCCAACTCACGTGACTCTGTCGCTCCACTTAGGGTATGCTCATCCGCCAGGCAGGCGCCTTTGTTGTCAGTTATTTGTAATAAACAGTACCTTGGATGGCCCGCTTCGCGGGTTCAAGGATTTAAACTCCTTTTTCGGGTCATCTGTCCCGCTCACGCGACTCCGTCGCTCCGCTTAGGGTATGCTCAGTCGCCGAGCAGGTGCCTTAGTTGTCAGTTAGTGTGTGACAACATCAGCTAGTTAGTGTGTGACAACTCAGGCGCCTGCCTGGCGACTGAGCATACCCTTAGCTGAGCGACGGAGTCGCGTGAGCAGGACAGAGGACCCGAAAAGGGAGTTAAAATCCCTGAACCCGCGAAGCGCTCCGCCCAAGGTACTGTTTATAACAAATAAACTGAAAGCACACCAACTGACAACATAGGTGCCTGTCTGGCGACTGACCATACCCTCAGAGGTATTCAGAGTTTTTTGGGCGATATTTCCTTGTATTTGGGCTTAACTTCATTGTTTTGTAATTGTTTTTGGCAATATTTTCATTTTTTGGACCTTATTTCCAGTTTGTCTATTTGAACATAAAATTTTGGGCGTTGTTTGATCTAGATAACTAAAGCTAAAAACGGAAAAAACGCCCAAAACTGGAAACAAAAATACAACAACAATTTTTTCAGAATTTTTTTGGGCGATAATTCCAAATCTATTTGGGCGCTTTTGCCTTGGGCGTTATTGACTAACGCCAAATTTGTTTCATGTGAAGGAATTTCGTAAAATAAATTTAACAAAATTGTGTGAAATAAATGACATGAAAGTAATTTGTTTGGTGTTTAAAATTGTTGCTGTTATTTTTTTTATATCAATCCCAAAAAAAATATAGAACAACCTTATGCTAAGACGCTGATTAAAGAATCAAACTTATATGGAAGAGCAAGTATCTGGTGACTATGGATTTAAGCCAATTCATAATTTCCTTTTAACTTCCCATTGGAAGTTATTGTAATTGGTGCGATTTGTCAAATTTAAAATGTTGACATATCTTCACGTTTTGAGGTCTCTAGAATCAGAATCCGTCGTTTTAAGCAAGATGTCTGTATGTGCGTCTGTACAATGGGCAGTTATTTCTTAGAGCAAGAAAACTCACCATACAAAACTACTTAAAACTCTTAAAAAATGTTTTTCAACTCAAATATCTTGAGAACAAACAACGTTATCGACTTCAAATTTTTACCAAAAGTAGTTATATACCAATACCATCTATATATGTTGTTTAAAACCACCTTTTTAAAAAATTAAAATCAATATGTTGCCAAAAAAGACTTTTCAAAAATATATTAATTCGAAAAGTTCTTGCATTCAAAATCGTTTCAAAATCATAATTTGGCATATGACACTTAATTTCGAATTTCAATTTCTAACAAAAATCTACATCATTAATTTAATGATAAATAAATAAAAAAAAACTTTTAATCGTTTTACTTACTGTTGATGCCAGCAACATTATAAGAAATATGGGTTTCTTGGTTCCAAGAATAATTTCTGGTCAAAATGAGCTATTGGTAGTATTAAAACCCCTTTGATGCAAAGGGTGATTTCAAGAAATCAATAACCGATATCTAGTTATATATACGTGCTGCCAAAAACAAAATGTTTTTCTTAATATCAAGTAGAAAACTAATAACTTTCCATAGGTTTTTCATAATTTGTAAAGGGTATGAGACAATTTATGAATAACCTTAAAAATATAATGCTACGATGACAAGAACAATAAAAAAAAATATTTTATAAAGTTATTCAATAACATGCCTGTGCAAAACTAACCGGATTGCAGGGAGATTGCGAGTCTCGATGTTAAATTAGCGGTTTTTTCGAGTCTTTTGACTCACGCCGTAGATTAAACAGACTTTACAAGTTGAAAGCTGTGTTAGTTGAAATTATATAGTGCAGAAAATGGCTAAAACACGTTATAGCAACGCGATTCGATACAAGGTAATAGAAAAGTTCCAAGCCGGTACAAAACAAAATTTAATATCTGAAATATTCCTAATTCCAACGTCAACGGTTTGTGACATCATTACAAAATTTAGAAGCGGGAAATCAGTAGAAGCAGATCATTTTGGTGGACGCCCTCGCAAAACAACTGTTCAAACTGATAGGCGCATAAAGAATTTTGTGCTTAAAGACCCTTTTGCAATTTCAAAGATAATTTGTGATGAACTAAATCTACCTATAGGACCAAGTACGGTAAGGAAGCGTTTAAGAGATTTCGGTCTTTTTGCATTTCGCAGTAACCTCTTGTTACTGCTAAACATCGTAGAAAAAGGTAAGCCATGAAAGGTGTTTGGAAAAGGCTTTAAATTCCTAATCAAAATATTTAACCCAGGGTTGAATTTGCAAAAAATCATCTTAAATGGTCTTTAAGCAAATGGAGGAGCGTGCTTTTCAGTGATGAAAGCAAATTCAACTTGTTTTACTCCGATAGTGGAAGGACAGTAAGGCGCTCAAAAGGTACGCTATTAAAGCCTGCAAATGTACTCCCTACAGTTAAGCACGGTGGAGCCTCGGTGATGGTTTGGGGCTGTTTTTCAGGCGCGGGCTGCGGTCCAATACACAAATCACAGGAATTATGGACCGTTTTCAATATAAGCACATTTTGGAGTCAGTAATGCTTCCATATGCAAAGGAAGAAATGCCTTTGCATTGGGTTTTTTAGCAGGATAATGACCCCAAACATTCTTCAAAGCTGCTAAAAGAGTGGTTTGCGACTAAAAATATTCGTGTTTTAGAATGGCCGTCTCAATCACCCGATCTAAACCCAATTGGAAACTTGTGGGCCATTTTAAAAAAGGCGGGTTGGGAAAAAAAAGCACACGTCAACAACTTTTCTTTTTGCAGCCTTGAAAAATGAATGGGAGAATATTCTTGCTTCTATTTTCGAAAATTTAATTCAGTCAATGCCTCGTCGATGTCGAGCTGTGAAAAAAAATATGGGTTACTGTACAAAATATTAAATACAAAATAATTATTAATTGCACAAGATAAAATCCGGTTAGTTTGTCACATTAAAATTCTGAATCAACTTTAATTTTTGACTATTATTTTTTGTTTTAATGGATAATTTACCATGTTTTTTGTTTAAAATGATACAATTGTTTAATAAAAATGGCGAAAAATTACAAACATTTGATTTGTTCATTTTTATCTCACAAACCAACACTCAATGCAGTTGACCAAAACAATCCGGAATGTTTTTGACACCACAATATAATTTGTACACACAGTAGTTCTTAAAAAAAATACAAATACCTAACATTGTTACTAAAAAAGAAATAAATATTTTATGATAGTTAAGGGTTAGAAGTACGTGTATAAAAATCACTGCAAACTTAAAGTGTCCTACTTTAACCACAGCAATGATGCAAACATTGCGCGCTGCACTTATTTAAAATCATGTTTCTTGCCAAAGCAATTAAACTGATTTGGATCGCATTGTAGAATAACGTCTGTTTGATTCCAAATTTTTAGCAGAATTGGACAATTTTTTACCTGTTTTTTTTGTTTGTGCTTCAAAATTACTTATTTTTTTAATTGTATGTTAGATATCGCAAATATAACATGCATGAATTTAAAACTAATGAGGTATCTTGTAGAAAATTTTATAACAAACAAATTTATAGTGTTTATTTTTTTTTTTTCTCCTAAAATGCATATTTCCAATGTTATAAGGAAAAATATAAAAAATGGGATGTTTTTAGCGTTTTTTTTCACTCTTGCATTTTTCTTGCAGCGAGCACAGGTTTTTGGAATCTGCAAAATCTGCTACAGATTACTCTAACATGTCCCAACAACATATCAAAAATACAGAACTACATTGAGCTTTGTGATTTTATTGTCGAATTCGACTGGCCTAAAAATTTTAATAATAAATTAAACTCAAACCGATAGTGCTCGTGAAAATTTAAACTCAAAAATATGATTTTATGGGAGCTACCATTACTATATTTCGACAAAAAAAATTTTCAAAAGTAGCATATGTATAGGTACATACCTAATGTATGCACATTATATCTCAAATAAAACTGTTCTTTTTGTTCACATATTTGTTGGTAAGGTTGCCATGCGTCCTTTTTTTGGAGGACATGTACTCTAACGTTAAAAAATTGTCCTCTTTTTTCCCCTAACAAATAAAAAGAGAGACAATACAAATGTGATAGAAAACTGTAAAAATTGTAAAAAACAAAAGTCAATTATGGACAGGGTGAGCAAAAAACTGGTTCAAAGTAAACTTTATTTTTAAATTTCGAAAAATAGCCGTTACTCGAAAACCGTTATAATTCGGTATGAACAAGTTACCAAATTCTGATAGGTCATGACTTTCACCAGTTTGAGTTTGGACCATCCTTTACGGGATACCCTGTATAATGAAATAGATTTTATTTGACTTCCAAGTATCACCCAATTCGCCATCTTGCTTATGTTGTGACGTCATCATCATCTGCGAGTTTGACGAGCGAGGTTGTTAATTGGAAATTTTCAACTGTTTTTTGTTATTTTATTTGTTTTTTCGGTTTAAAAAGTAAATTTTAAAATTTGAAAATGGTTGTGTGTGCTGTTTTGGGGTGTAATAATACACCGGACAGAAAAAATAGTGAACAAAAATTAAATACATATCACTATTTCTTGAAAGACGCTAAAATGTGCAAACTGTGGATGAGTGCATTAGTGCGATTATACTTTAAAAACACTCGTGTTTGTTCAGGCCATTTAGTTGAGTGTGACTATACAATTAATGATTAACTTTTATAGAGTTTAAAAGAAAGAATCAGTAATATCGACCCTAATACATCCTGCACCTTTAGTTGGTGGATAAAAAGTTGGAATGCGGACTTAGAAACCAAGTGATACATTCCTTAAAAATGTTAGATTTTCACAACAGTGCTTAACTCACCTGTAACTTTCGAGCTCTCGTGTGAGCATGTAGGAGAGATAATTGGTGAATTAAAACGTATATTTACTTTTCTTATTTAACCCTTCACTAAACCACTTTCGTTGTTGGTTTAGCTAGCTAGTAAGTGGCTGATATCTAACTCCTAATCCATCACGAGTTAATGATAACTCGCCGCTAGTTCCGTTTAATAATATCGGGATTAGAAAACAATTTTATTAAAAACAATAAGGAACAAGTACATATATACAGAAGGAAAGTTCCTGGAAAATCATTTAAAAATGCTGAAGCTGTGCAACTACCTTAGTGCAAAAAGACTATTTTTTAAGTGTATACTGTATTTTAGAATTTTTTTAGCATTTAAATAAATAATTTTTGGGTGAAATTAAGTGCAAAAATAGAAAAATTATAAAAATAATCCAATGAAATGGTATTCTTTTCTTCTATCTTAAATCCGAACCAGATGATGATGACGTCACACCACATCTGTCAAAACGAAATGAGCATATCTTATATCTGTTTATCGTGTAACGGAGCACAAAGCTGACATTAAAGGCCTTCCACACTAACCCACTGTGTATTAATACATGTCAAAAAAGTGGGAAACAAATCCTGTAGAATAGTGTGGAAACAAAATATGGCAGCCCAGCCTACACAACCCGACATTCTATCCCACACGATTTGACATGTGTTAATACATGAAGTATTTTAAGAATGGTTCTAATTCTATCCCACTTTCTATCACACTTTTTTTTATGTTAAGGTAATTTATTAATACAAGGAAGTGTGGAAGCAAAATATGAAAAGCCATTTGTTTGCCCACAAATTTGGGAGTCGTGTGGAATTCTTTCCCACTTTCAATTTGACATGTATTAATACAAAGTGAGGTAGTGTGAAAGGGCTATTAGAAACAGAAGAGTATCCACAAGGTTTATCCCAACACATATTTGATACTAATCACTATGCAGATTTTGACAACACAACAATCATAGATAAAGAGAAAAGAGCAGTGGTGCGATCTTTTACTAACCATAATTAACTATGGTTAACTATAGTTAACAATGGTCGTTCTTTATTACAAAATAGTTACGATTTGTAACTATATGATATCATCACATCGTTCCTAAATTCAGTTTATTAGTGTCAAATAGTTACAATTCGTAACTATTTCCAACTCATCTCCATGATATGAGTTGAAAGTGTTGATCTGTCAAAGCAGATGTGAGAATGTTTGTTTGCAAAAAAATAAAAATTGAAGAATCAAAACAAAGCTTTTGGTGAAGTGAAATGAATGAAAATTGAATTTTCTACCATTTTTATTGAATAAGGAGAGTTTGTTGTAGAAAAATAACATGATTTTATGGTAATTAACGATGAAATAAAGTTTGCGAAAGTGTTCGTTTGACAGATCAACAATATCTAACAATAAATCGTTCCTAAATGAAATGTAACAATTTCCAACTAAATCTAACAATGACACTTCAACAATTTTTTTTGACATAACAACCATAGTTTACTATGGTTAATAAAAGAACGCACTACAGAAAAACGATAGGTACACAATTAAAAGCTTACGAATTCAACAAAATCTTGATAAAACAATTAACACACAAGAAGACAGAGATAAAACAATAGCAACCTACGCTCTGGCATTAAGAGAGTAACTTAATGTGTGTGATAACTTAATTTTTGGATGAGCTTAATTAGTATTCAGTTTATTTTTAAAAAAATTTAATTTTTTACAAAATCTTTAATTAAAGTAGATTCAGTTTTAATTACATTTTATTTTTTATCCAATGTCACTACAAAATATTTCATGTAAGTTTTATATATACAAAAATGTAAAGAAATGTTTAATATCCATAATCATTTTGTTCAGATTTAATAAAAACTACCCCTGATGAAGTTGGGAAAATCCAACGAAACGTAGGGAAAACTATGAAGTAAAGTTTTTATTTGCATAAATAAGAAGAGTGACCAAAAAAGCCTGAAAACCCACAAATATTATTAACATCAAAAAATTGGTCAAATATTTATTATAAGTGTATGATAAAATTTGTACAGATTTTTTTATTTGGACTCATTTATTTTGGAAATGACTCGTTTTTTCAGCCTCCAGGACTGATTAAAAATTAAACCCGCGGTAACAGTGAAATTAATTGCTAAAAATAACCGGGATTAAAAAATTCAAATTTCATTTTTGAAAATTTTACCTATACTTCATCTGAAAATGGTCTCTTGAATTAAAAAAAAAACGTTGAAAGAGTGCTCTAATTAATAACAATGGACAAGGGGAAGAAAAAGATTATTAACCAAAATGTTTAAGGATATAATTTTAACTAAATTTAATTTCAAAAACCTAAGCTGTGAGTAAATGCTGGATTTACATGTATCTTCGTCTGCAAATATGAAGAAAAGTATAGCAGGACAAATTTATGCCGAAACTCTGAGCGTGTGAAAGAGAACCACCAATAAGATGAACATGTTCGTCTTCATATCTGCATTATGGCACTTCCTATAATCTGCATGTACGAAGGTCTTCTGCATTTTGGTGTTCCCTCTCTATCCAACAAATGTACATTTTAATTTTGCATCCCTTTTTTTTGCAGAAGTCGGACGAAGATATATGTAAATCCACCATAATTGTATGACCTTATAATTAATAGCAATATCCACGTTCACGTTGCGCTGAGATCCGCATATGTTTGATGTATGTGTACGACCATAACTGGATAGGTTTATCTAAGCATACAATTCAACGTAAAATTTAAATTTGAAGTCAGCATTTCTTGAAATTTTTCTTCAAATAGCTGACTAGGTATACGAGAATTTTTGGGGTAAGTTGAGATTTCTTTTTTGAGAGCAGCTGTTTTGTCATCACCAGTTTTTTCTCAAGGGATTACAACAACACAAACCAATCCATTTTGCTTGTATGTTAGTGAACGATTGGCCTCCTTGAACAAGCGCGGATCCTATGGTGGGTGGGGGGTTCATTGGTGGTTATGACTATTGATGATTATTACAATTGGTCAAGGATCACATCTACAATGTTTAATCAAAATCGTCAGAGCCGTTTTCGAGAAAACTTTATTAAACCGAAATCGTTGTATGGCAACTACCCGTTATAGATATGAGCTAAAACAAAAATTCGAATTTGTCCTACCTATGTACCTATTGCAAATCCGTCCAACCTTTTAGGCTCTTGCTAGGACGCACAGTAGCACAGACTTTTTCAATCATCACTTCCCAATCATTATAATGTTAGTTTTGATTAAAAACTCGAAATTTTGTTCACACGAAAACAATACTTACCCTATACAGCAAGTAAAAAATGTTACATATACGCCATAGTTATCTTCGTAATTACTAACTAAACGTTGTTGATCGTATACTGCTAAACTGCTGCATGAATGCATAGCAATTTGATCGATTTGCGCTTCATGTTATGGCTTTTAAAGGTGGTCTCTTTGTACCACTCACAAAACCTACGGTATGTTTTTCGCTTGAGCAACAGTACATTTAGATGTCTCGCTTGAGGCTTTGGCATTTTTTAAGTGTTTCTTTTCAAACTTACGTAAATTCCCGGAAAAGCAGGAACATATGTGCCAAAAAAGAGAAATAGAAACTTTTCAACATCAGATTTGCTGATGGAATTGGTGTTAAAAATAATGGGGTTTTCCATTGTTACAAAATTTCAATACTTTTTTGATACATATCTGTCAAAACACCGATTTTGACAAATAAAACCTTTCATTTGCCAAACAATATTGATATTTTTTTGATTCTGAATCAATTTTGCAGATCCGTATTTTTCGGTGGATCTACACCTTCTTTTACTAACACCAGTACAATTGCCAGCTGTTATTTTGACAAATGCATGTTTTCCTTAATTCATTTCAGTAGAGAAAGAAATTTTTTGTGAAAATATAAGGACTAAAAAGTAATAATTAGAATGGAAGCAGTTTGAAATGAGTCGATAGAATAGAACTTATACCTCATCATTAATTACAACCTTGTAATCGGCTATTGCATTCGTCAGCCGATACCATTTACATGTTCACAGACACAAAAATACACCAATACCATATCAAAAGAAAAATCAATTCAAATATCATTCCATACGTCACGAAAAAAATCAAATTCCGCATCAAATTCTTAATTTACCAATGGAAAACCACATAAGTAATTGAATTCAATATTTTATCATGTAGGTATAATTGTTCCGGACATTGAACTGAAACAGCAGAATATTCTCGTTTAACTTAGACTACATGAATGAACTTATGAAGTTGCAGTTTAAAACGAAACTGTGAAACCGAATAAATTGTTGAACTGAAGTTTGAACAACATGTACACGACTGGATGGCACGAACTTGTAACCCAAGTAATGCATTAAACTCAGAGACGCTGACGAAATAAAAAATAACTGCACTTCTTGTTTTTACACTAAATTTTAAATATTCCCCGGAAATGTTTAGAATAATTAAAAGGACTCTATATTCCTAGAATACGAGAGGGAAAAGTGAAATATTTGTCCAGGAATAGTTATTTAGAATTGGGCTGACTTACTTTTACCTTTTAATCGACAATTCAAAATACGTTTGGCTCAGTGTCAGGATAGAATCAATATGTCTCCCCTGCTAAGAAAACTGACAAATTTCAGTGCCACACCCATAATTTGTAATATCATGAATCGAGTACAAAATGTCTTTGAAAATAAAAGGCGCGTTCACGAAACAGAGATATCGTAGATTTTGCTCCGTTCCGTCAAAAGCTAAGCAAGCGAATCGAAAAACAATTTTCCTCAGTTTTGACAGCCAAACTAAGATTTTTGCTGAGGAATCCTGTTCAGGCAACTGAGCTGAGGGCCTCCGAACTTCAAGGTTCCTCAGATACAAAGAACTCTTCATATTACGTTAACTTTTGCTAATGCCACTATACAATTACTTTTCACTTTTCGTTAAAACAAAGAATACATTATTATAATAATTATTAATCTTATTTGTACTTCAGCATCAAATGCTTTATTTTTATTTATTTATTGCACAATTGTAAAAAAAATTATTAAGATTTGAAAAATGCAGAAAATAGCTACAACAATGAAGCAGGAATTAATTAACAAGCTGTTTTTTTTTAATTTATACAATCCTATCCGCTGTTTCCATAGCAATCACTCCAAAGTCTCTCAAAGGACTATCGGTATCTTTTGATTTCGGTGAGGGTCCACCAAACCATTCCATTTTACCTAGAAAAACAAACAATACATCATAATAAAGTAGGTACACATAGGACCGTGAATATTGTTTGTTTTTCAACGAATTTAATGGATTGACTTAGTCCCTAATTATGAAATGATAACTTTTTTCCAAAATAAAACAAAGTATTTTTTTTTATTTATCGCCGTTTTATTTAAAAATGTTTTTCACAAAATTGAAATGCTGCGCTTTGGGAAATTTCTCTTCTCTATCAAACAACACCCGTCTTTTATGTTTAACTGCGCCAAATAAGAAAAAAATGCAAGCTTGTTTATGACAAAAGATTCGAGTTGTCTTAAGGAGAGATGTTTCCATTAAGCTAATTTTACATAGTAAAAACTAAAACAATTGCTCAGAGAATAATCCATTCCACATACAATTCGTGAAAAACTAAACAAATTTATATAAAACCAAAAATGCAACGAAAATAACGGCTTAGTGTTATTAATAAAAAAAAATAGAACAATTTTATAGGAGGAAAGCACATGTCCTTGGGTGTTTTTCTTATAAGCTAATTTAACATATTTTCTTCTTTAGAATTTCATTCTCAAGAATTTCTTTTAGTTAAAGCTTTCCAAATTAAATAATCATCAAAACGATAAATATTTATTACTTTATTCCATTGGGATGCCTAAATAAAAAAAAAAGTAGCAAACGGGGAGAGAAGGAGAACAAAGAGAATAAAAATTAATTCAAGCCTTTGTTCGATGATTTAATAAAAAAGATGGTTATCGTTATTAAATGCTTCGCGTTATGGAAAGCTTTATAGAAAAGGGTTTGGTTTATAGAAATCTATTTATTTACTTTTGTAAACTTTTTCAGTCATGTCATCGAAGCTTGGATCTTGGATGTCGAGCATAAGGCTGTGGGCTGAGAGGAAGACCTTGTTTTGTGAGCCGGCGATCTGTAGAAGAAACAAGTAGAAGACAGATTTATATTTAAATTCTGTTAAATCAAATTTAATGGGATCTTACGGTTCGTGCTATGCTTTGAGCTCCACGGATTTTCCTCAATTTCAAATAAGCTGGATTCTGTTTAACAGCAAGACCCAGCAACATTGCGGCTTCGGCTTCTCCCTCAGCTTGGACGATCTTCTGTTGTTTCTCTTGTTTGGCACGTTCGACGAAGAATACAGCGCGCTGAGCTTCCTGCTGGGCGACTTGTTTGGCTTCGACGGCAGCTGTGTACTCCTTGCCAAAACTCAATTCGGTGAGAGAGACATCATCCAGGATGATATTGAAATCGCGAGCGCGTTCAACGAGCTCTTTGCGAATCAATAAAGAAACCTATGCACAAACGAAAATTAAGGATAAGATAGCAGAATATAATCTTTTTAGGAGCTAACCTGAGCACGCTGTGTAATCAGCTGGGACGCATTGAACTTGGCAACTACACTCTTCAGAACTTCATTGCAAATCGATGGCAGAACTTTCTCGTCGTAGTCCAAACCCAATTGACGATGCATAACTGGCAGTCGCATCGAATCTGGGCGGGACAAGACACGCAGAGAGATGTTAACCATCTGCAAGTCCTTCGATCCTGTTGGTGATGAAATCTTCCTGGGCCTTGAGCGGATGTCATAGATGATTGGGTATTGGAACCATGGAATCCTGAAATGCAAGCCTTCGGAAAAGATATCGTTTTGGATGCCACCCAAACGACTGAAGATAATGGCACGGTGACCACCATCAACTGAAATTGATAAAGAAACAAGATTCACGAATTGTTTTCATAAAAAAGTCAAGGGAAGTTGTTATGCAACTCCCTCCTCCCGGCATCGAGTTTTCTTCGATTTTGAGTTAAAAATAAATTTGTTGCAAGAACTATTTACAATAAGAAGTAAAGTTATATAAATTGTATGAAATCTCTGAATTTCATCATAAAAAAAAAACAATTTCACGATTCTTTCACAAAATTCCATCATGCATTTCATGAACATTTTTAGGTTATGTCACGCCTCGCAGTTCTTTTTCCAAAATTACCTGTGTATAACGATTGGTTGATGCCATAGGCAGCAGCACCAAGGGCAGCGATAACCTTCAAGCCTGTTGTGAGTCCAGGAGGTCCTCCTTTGCCCAATTTTCCAGCTAAATCATTTAACTTGCTCTGTGCCATGTTAGTGCGGCGGTTTTGTGTTTTCTTTCACGTATCAACTGGAATTGTCTTTCTTTATTTATTTTCATTGTTTCAAAGTCTTTATTACTTACAGAGACGGTGAATAAATGCAAATGTTTATGAAACGATAAAATATTTAAATTTTATCGAGAAACAAATCAAAAAATTAAAGAAACGACGAAGACGAACACCGCACGGGACTTTAACCTTTTTTCTTTTTTTTTTATTTAATGGATGGAAAATCTCAAAACTGACATTCAACGAGATGCGATGAAGAGAGTTCTTTTTTGTGTTTTGAGCGACATCTAGCCGAGAGCCAGAGTTTGTTCTAGTAAAAATAAAGCTATGATTACATTTAAACAATAAAACCAATTATTTTAAATTTTTATTTTAGTGTTTTTATAAAAACGATAATAAAACGGAAAACATGACTTTTGGGTAGAGTTTGTGTGATCTATTAAAAAATGTGAAAAAGTCGGAAAAAAAAATGTAATACAGTTTTTTTGAGCATTAAAAAGCACTAAAGAAAAAATTTAAAGTGGAAACAAAATAATGACATCATTAGGCGTGTTTTATTGCAAAAGCCATCCATAGTACAGTAGGATTTTTCATGCTTATCTAATACAATATCGCTAGTAGCTCTACAGCCGATAAGAATGTAAAGTAGAATCCTACCGTGGATAGATTTTTGGCGCTTATTCGAGTCTCTGTTTTACTTAAACTTCTTATCGGCTGTAGATCTACTAGTGATGTTGTATTTGTAATGCATGTAAAATCCTACTGTGCTACGGATGGCTTTTGCAATAAAACACGGCTATTGTATATAAAACCTATATTACTATTAATGATTCGATTTTCAATGTATTTTTAACTCTACATTATCTACATAGCAAACCGCAGTACACATATCTAAGGTATTATATTGCGCATTTCATTTGTGCCAATACACAGTGAACAAAAACAAATTTTTTGTGACTAATTTTTTTTACTATGGATTTTGACACATGCGCAGAACTGAACGAAAATGAAAACGCTAAATATATTACCTTTAATATATGTACCTTGAGATCAAATGCCCTCCCAGGCCAGTGGCACCGCCACCGTCGTTTTGGTTTTTTGATAGTATTGTAGATATTTATATACAATGATGACATCCCATCTCATCTCAGACAACGGGATACCACACGATTTGATATTAGGTACGTTCAATTGAAACAAATGAAAAGAAAATTTACAGCCTTACTCTGGCAACCTCACTGATGCCTCACAAGTCACAAAAATCTCATAACTCGAGGTGAATTCGATTTTGTGACTTTTTTCGTATTCTAGCAAAAACCTCACAACTTGTGAGCCTCATAAAACTTGAAAATTATGATCTGGTCCTTGGCAGATCACAACTCACATACGTCACACATCTATCCATCAAAACTATACAAAAATAGCAAAATAAGAAGAAATATGGAATTGAATTTAATTATAATACATCTTTCGAAGAAGTTTCATCTAGAAATGAAAAGTAAGAATTTACATACATATTAACAAAAGCAAATAAATATTTTTGTTTTCATAAATGACTTAGATTGCAGCGAAGGAGAATATGCTAAGACAATTAGGAGATATGAATGATCCATTTGCCCTTGAATACACAACTTTTATTAAATTTTTTCGTTTTTCAAAAACTTTGTGCCTAGATATATAGATATTATCCAGGAACTCAAACTACATGACGACCAAGACAGTGCACTACCCTTTGTCATCCGAGTATAACAATTGGGCCTTTTCATTTTTATTTTTTTTTTAATTCAATTTTCTTAAAAATGTGGGGTCGTTTTAGTTTGCTAGGAGATCAGGGTTTCTCCGAACATAATCGATGAAATACTCGAGCTGCTCCCGCGACGCTCGTTTGATTTTCTGATCATCCAGAATATATAAAATAATAATTATTAAATATAAACATCAATGTTTAAACGAATTGCTTACCAATAGAATTTATTATTATTATAAGGTATTTAATTCCAATATAAGCCAAATAAGTTTTATTTTTTTTAATCTGTTTGTTTTCAGAAATCAGCTGGCCAACCTGACAATAAAAAATTCACCTCCCTGTGGTGAGTTTTCTTGTGAGGTTTCTTATGAGGGCTTAAGCAGAATACGAAATTGTGACCGCCTCATAAGAAACCTCACAAAAACAACCTCACAAAAAATTGTGACCTGTGAGCCTCACAATGGCAGAATAGGACTGTTATATTACCTTCATCTGCAAATTTGAAGAAAGGTAGAGAGGGATGGAATTAAGGGCCCGTTTGTTCACAGTGAGTTTAATTCTCAATTTGATTATCACAGATTCTTCCTAACAATCATTACAGATCCGTGATAATCAAAGACTGTTTGTTCACTTTTTTTTCAGCTTGATTAACAAGTCATGGCTTTTCCACAAATCGTTCCATTTTCCAGTCTTTCTGTCAATTCGGTTGTCAAACTTAATCAAGAATTAAGATTTTTTCATTTTTGTTGACGTTTGTGCCTTTTGTGTTTGTGCATTCTTATTTGAAAACAGCATTCTAATTAGAAGCCTACTTTTGTACAAAAATACAAAAGTGAGAAATAAATATCTATTCTGAAGGCACCTGCTTCAAAAAAACAATGGAAAATCGTGCATGGTGGTCTAATTTACATGTCAGAACAATTTTCGTATGTTTTTATGCAAGCACGTTTCTTTAGCGAGCATTTCAATTTCTCACTTTTGCACTTTTGCAAAAAAGTAGGTCTATGTAGTTACGGCTTTATTTGCAACCATTGAATCTTATTGCTTTTTATATTTTTAATATTCTAAAGCCCGTATGATACTACATTTTTTTCTCATTTTTAAGGCATTCAAAATGAAACGTCACAGAAAACCAAGATGGTGACAAAGGTATATCTAATGAGCATACGTATTTCTGTTTATCATGCGAGTGCGTAATCATAATCAAGCATGAACAAACTGAATTCCTGTAAATCCTTGATTAAATGGTGCTAATCAAGCAAATTCGGCTGATTAGTGATATCTTCAATTAATTGCTCAAATCATGGATTCCTTGAATAAAATTTAAGTGAACAAACACATTCCATGATTATCAACTAGAATAATCCTTGATTAAAGATGATCAAGTGTGAACAAATTGGCCCTAATACTACGTTTCCACCAACCACTAAACCGAGATTTAGGTAATGAGATTTGTTTGGTGTTTCCACTGCACAAAAAGAGGATTATAGCAAAACGTTTAAATGGTGTTTCATTTTTTTGATATGAAGCGGAAGTGAGATAGATAGTTATTGTTTACGTTTCCATCTGTCAATAAACGAAAATGGGTCGATTCTACAATAATTCTCCGAAAAAAAGTTTGTTTGATTTGACAAACTAATGTTTCCAAGTAGATTTGAATGAGTTTTATTTGAAATCTTCATTTGAGGAGATTATAATTTGTATGGTAAATCTTGTAGATTTCGAGGAGATTTGTGATAATCTTGCTAAATCTCGGTTTAGTGTCTGGTGGAAACGTAGTATAAGCAAGAAACCCGAGTTTATGAAAGAGAACCATCATGAAGATGAACATGTTCGTCTTCATATCTGCATTTACGAAGATCTTCTGTATTTTGGTGTTCTCTATCTATAATCAACAAATGTAAATTTTATATTTTGCATCCTCTTTTTTGAAGAAGTTTTACGAAGATTACATGTTAATCGATCATTTATCTCGGTCGGATAGTAGGTATAGGTAGGACAAAAATATGGAGAGAATTTTCAAAATGTTCTCGCATTATTTGATAAATAACTTGAAAAAGCAAGTAGAAAACAGTTTCTTAAAAGGAACAACTACAATAGATTTCGAAAGATCAGGGCGCTGTCTTCCCACGTTAACATGATGATGGTTTTGATCTGTGTCGATATAGCTTCCGACTTAATTGAC
Source organism: Melangyna quadrimaculata (assembly GCA_949320155.1). Lineage (NCBI taxonomy): Eukaryota > Metazoa > Arthropoda > Insecta > Diptera > Syrphidae > Melangyna > Melangyna quadrimaculata. The sequence goes on along the minus strand of OX439485.1, from coordinate 9,326,678 downwards.
AGAAAATAATTGGACAGAAAATTAAGAACTAGAGTGAGTCCAAAATTTTGTTTGCTCATGTATTTTGACAGTTTAAATTTCAAACATGGCTAATTCCAAAACAATTTTTGTTTGTATTATATAATATAATATGTAATGGTATTTGTATAATTTTATATAAAAATATTGCATTAACTAAAGAAATTATAAACAACATACAAAACTATTATTAAGACTAACTACATTCCTGAATATTAACAATAATAACTACATACATTAATAAAATATAATAAACCCACTCTACATGAGTTATACTTCTGCAATATTGCCTTCATTTCGACCATAATTTGTATCCTTTAGATAATAAACAGTTTGCTCATTCAATAACGACATCACCGTTGACTTCATATTTAATAACGAGGCTAGTTTGTACTTCAGGGCAATCGATTGCACATGCTCCACCAATGCACACAAGTTCTCTTCCATTTGTCTATTGTTTGCATTACTGAGGGAATAAAGTTGGAATCTGAAAGAAGGAATCCGTATAGACTGCACTCATTTTTGCAAAAAAAAAAAAACAAACTTACCCCTTGACAACATTTTCAATCATTGCATCACTGATATGCATCTGACTTTGGTATTCTGTGAGATATGCCTTCCTCTCTAGAATCACGTATTGGAAGAGAATGGCTTCAGCCCAGTTGATTTCGAGGGAATAGGCTCGACTTAGGATCATAGCTTGTGGAACCCTAGGAAATAAAAAAAAAAAAACATAAATATTGAACATTTTTGTTTGTCTTTCTCTTTGCTTTACCTTAACTCCGAGTATACTAGTTCCTTCAGGTCATCTCTAGACTGAACAGCTAGAACTGAAACACACGTTCCGCTTGTCAATCCCTTGTTCACCAAATCAATCTGCATGGCAATCAACTCTGCCATGGAGACACTCTTTTGAGCTGGCAGCAGCTTATTGTCCATTAGATAGCTCTCAGTAGCATGGGTAAAGTATTCCAATGCCTGATTCAAAAGAACCAACAATTCCTGAGTGCATTTTAATTTTGGTATAGGTGATGTATGCTGTGATGAAATCTTCATCTGTTCCGGAGAGATTTCTCCGGCTTGTGAGAAAGTCGAAACAACTGCAAGCACATCTCGCCCCTCGATCTCCCACATCTCAGCTAACTCCTTGTACATGGAAAAATGTAAACCGGCCAACTTGAGGTAGTCCTTGTTATCAGGACAATACTCGCGTAGGTAAGTTAGAATTGCCTGCCGCAAACTAACAGCCTTGTACTCATCGAACTGCCCCAACAGCGACTCGAATTGGTCGTTTTTAATCAACGAATCAAAGCAATAGAACATCTCTCGATACCTTCCCAAGCCAATGAGCATTCGAACAATCAGCGACCATGATTTTGCATTTGTCAATATCGTATTCAGAGCTTTGGCTCTATTCAAAACATTTGCAATACCTTCCATTGAGCACTCATGTACAAAACATTGGTGAGCTTTTATGAGCAGCTCAACATAGATGAGATTTTGTTTCTTGTGCGAGAGTACTTGAGTCGTTCCAGGAGCTGCATTTGGCAGTCCATAGAGACGAATGATTTCGGAGAGTTTTCGGAAAACCTCACTGGCATCGTATTCTTTGCCGTCTTGGAATTTTCTATACGTTTTCAAAGCATCGCAATAGTCGAGCAGGCTATTTCCCAGGAGCGTTGTACTAGGGCATAGTTCTAGGAAAAGATGGAACTCACGTTCGAGATTGAAACCCCACAGGACACTGTTTTTGATTTGATTGATGGCTTTGGGGTGTTGGTCTACTTCGAAGATGTAGAAACGTGGACGGATAACTGCGGTGGCAATTTCAAAAGAAAGGTGTTCGGCTATCTGCAAACAAAATTTAAATAATGTTATTACTTCTCTAACGGTATTAAACTCGCAGTTATCTTTATTTTGAAAAGGAGAGGAAAAAGAGAAAGAATTTTATTGAGTATCTTACCTCCAATGGAGTCATTTGTGTTGATGTAAAAATATCCGAAGCCACCAACAGCTTATGCAAACAATCGTCTTTCGTTGCCTGTTTTAATAAATAAGCCTGATCTTTTGTTCGCAGCACATCTATGTATTCCTTGTCCAAATACATTGCCGCTCGATATGTCATCACAATCCTTTTGCCCAAATTCACTCCGAACTTTAACTTTGAAGCAATCCCTTGAATTGCATTCAAAGTTTCTTGTTTTTCTTTTGGTGCAATCTCTTCAAATTCCAAAAGTTCCATTGTCGAACTGCTATCGGATAGATCACCCATTTTTAGAGGGGACGAAGTACCTGCAAAAAAAAAATACCTTACAGTGAGAATGGAAGAGCACAATTATTCAAAAATCGATTTACCACTTGGTTTCAAATTGCCCAATGTCCTCTTGTTAAACTTTGAAAATGAGCTCTTCTCGACCTCACTCAGCATCTGTCGCTCCTCATAGGACAAATTTCGCAGTGTAGTCAATCTCTCAGCCAGAGCCATGCTAAATACAATGAAGTGCAAATCAATCGGTCGATATTCAAACAAAGCCTGTAGGCGTAACGCCTCCACAATATCACCATCGTCCAGAAGTTTATTCAGCAACAAAGCTAGCCGCAGTTTCATTTTCTCAGTGAGTTCTGTCTTCAAACTTGTTGTAAGGTCCTCAATGCCAGCAAGTTCTTTCAATTCCAGAAATGACTTATACAACACACAGCGCTCCTTCAACATAATCTCCTCATAGTACTCTGAGTAATAGATGTCCAATTTGTCGACATCTTCTTCGGCAATTTGCAAATAACACAGAACCATGTCGTACTCAATCTGATCGCGATCGAAGGATTCATTGGGGAAGAGACGGTGGCTTTTGATTACATCAAGTGCTCGCTTTAGCAACATATATTTCTTGGCGGTCAGCTCGGTAAGCCTGCCAGCTGAGAAAAGAAAGAAATTGACCAAAATCTCCGGGGGCAAACTATGATAAAAAATTTCCTCTTCATATCGATCGAAATCAAGGATCTCCGAGTCTAGAGATTCGACCTCTGATATCCACTTGGCATAAACGATATCACTGATGGGCAAACTCAGTAATGAGGATAGTTTGATAGCTTCATCGTATCGCTTGGTCTCGATTAAAATCGAAAGGACTTCATCGTATTCCACATTGCCTTGCTCGAGAAGATTCAAAAAATTGATTTCGATTGATGGAATGGCACGAATCACCGTGAAGGCTTCCTTAAGCAGACCAAAGTCTAAAATTCCACTTATATCACTGATTCCCGAGTGACAAATGAGTGTGAGAAATTTGTCCTGATAGAATCTCGAACTGAAATTCTGCTTTAAATGAAGCATCAACAGTCTAGTGGTCTGGAACATTATTTGATCCTTCTTCGGATTCTCGCAGAATGGCAATTGAAGTTCATCATTACTCCATGCTAGAAGGAACATCCGAAGTTCGTTGACGGCGTCATCGGTGAAGTTGTGTTGATTAGTGTCGTGGAGGAATTTTGTAAACTGAGCGATTGGAGTATCCTAAAAGAAAGTGTGTGAGAGAGAGAAAGAATAACAAAATAAAAAGGCAACCAATTCTAACCCTATAAAAAATATCAAAGCTTTGATAAAGCATCTGGACATATCCATCACAGACACAATGCTCTATCAACGCCCAAGCAGATTGATTTATTCCATACGACATCGTATTGATGTTCGAAATGGTTTTGTTCCAGAAATCAGTCGAAACATTCAACCAAATCAGCCAATTCCAATCGAGATTCTGAGAAGACACTGTGGCCGAGAGCAGCGACAGAATTGGAAGGTTATAGTTGATGGAATTCTTCATCAGATTCACCGAAGTTGAATATGTATGACTGTCTAAAATTATCTCGAGAAATTTGTTTAGGTCTGTAAATATTTTCTCCTCTGGAATATTATTGGAACTGAGGAGGATTATGGCGAAGATGTCTAGCGAATCATTTTCATGAAGAAATCGAATTTGATTGGATGCCTTGAAGAGTGCATTGTGATCATTTGAGGAACTCATTGAGGATGTCATGGTATCTGCTGATGTGGTCGAGGGCTGGAAAGAAAATTCATTAAACGGTCATTGTTGGTTTGTGCAGGAGCAAAAGGGATACCTACCAAGTTTTCATATTTAACCGATCTAGATTTCTGCCTCGAGACACTGGGTCGTCGTTTAGGTTTTTCTGTACTGGGTTCGTAGGATAGCGCCCGAAATAAATGCTCACCGATTTCTTTACACCGAAACAGCCTTGAAATTCTTTTGACTTGGTCCAGGGGCATGTCGAAAAACTGCACGAGAACCAGGATCTTCCACCAGTCGTTGGCCCGACAATACTTCTCGATGATGGCTTCTGGCCATTTCTTGAACTGATTGCATTCGGCGATCCTCATCAGAGCTTGATACTCATCGAGAGGAAAAATCTCAAGATTCTGAGCCAAACGTTGTTCGCAATTCACGATGAGATCTCCGAATCCGAAGAACTGATTTCCATTCTCCTCTTGCCCGTCAGACATGCGCGACAGTTTTATGAAGCTCCTGAGGTTTTGGGTGTCGAATCCTAGCATTTCACTGAATGCAACACAATGAGCCACCAGATCGGGATTTGTTGAGCTTTGCAGAGCCAGTTCGGCGACTGTTTCTGTGGAGGTGAACAGCTGCGCCTTAGTGATCTGGGAATAGCTCCTGAGATGCTCGACGAAAAAGAAATATGCTGCATAGCTGCTTCTTTGCTGCTTGAGATAATGAAGAAAGTTGAGTTGATATTTGCGCGAGAACTTCTCACAGAGAAGAGGATTTGAAAATGAGGCGACTTCCTCGACTCCCGACTCGTTGCAGATCTCCTGGAAGTCGAGGTTTTTGAAACGCTTGAGGAAATCATAGGGCGATGGGAGTGTTTGCGAGGTTGCTCCAAGCCGTTTGGCCAGAGCGGTGAGGTATGTCATTTGATTGGAATGGAGGAATGCATTGAGTGATGATACACTATTGTCGTCGTTCATAAGGAATTCAGCCAGTGACAGAGAGGAATCATCGAAAGAAACGTTTTTACTGTCCAAATATGATCGAACCGAGTAGGCAACCTGCTGGAATCCATTTCGAGATTTGATGTCATGGTATTTGAGCGAAAGAATCATATCAAGGAATTCTTTACCGTTGCGGGTGGAGTCTCTAATCTCTTCCAATTCCCGAGTAGATACGAATTCTCTTAGTAGAATTGGATAGAGGCGGGGTTGGTCCATTATGAATTGACCCAAGGGAAGCTTATCTATGACTTCTTTGTTAGTTTTGTAGCTCTCCGAGCAGCAGATTCTTCGAAGTGCCAACGAAACATCATATTTTTCATCTGCAAAGATGAATCCTTTGCGAGCGAAGTGATTCCTTAGAGTACCTGGTGGGTTCTTGAGTTTATTTAGAGCAAATTCATACATCTCAACCTCCACAGGCCACTTGCAGAAGCCATCCTCCTCAGAATTGGCTTCAATGGCATAGCACCAAAGGATGAGTTCTAAGAAATGCTGTCCATTCACAAAACAATCCCACAAGTCTTGTTTTTTTATCCGACTCAGAATCTTCGCATTCCTTGTGACCATATATAGCTCTGCCATGAGCTTCCTTTGTGTGACCTCAGACAGTTGGAGAAAGTTCTCCAAACTCATCCGTTTGGAACTTTCTTTGTTAACTTCCTTCAGCAAGTCTGGATGATTTTTAATCTGAGTTGCAATGCAGTGATAGAAAAAAAGTTCTCTCATATCTTCCTCAAAGTCTACCGGATCTTTTTTCTTTAAATGCTCTACAATGGCTTCTTTGACTTCTTCATTGGAGCGTTCGAAGCCGAATTCAAGGAAAACATATTTTACATTGCGATTTATGTTTTTAAGGACATTCTCTGCCTTACAGACAAGTTTCTCGCCAAGTAACCTTGCTACATATGAGTCAACCACTTCGTGGAAATATTGCTTAGACTTATCGATTGAGATTTGGTTCTTCGAGGCTAAATAGTCAATGCAAAGTTGGACATGCTCACCTTTAGTAGCCACCTCCTTGATTAATGTTATTTCAGGAACAATTGACCAGGATTTAAAGATTTTCTCACGCGTATACGAGGCCATTTCAAAACTTCACCGCAAGACGATTACAAAATAGAAAATAAAGAAACTATTCGACTTCTTATAATAATAATTTAAGAACGGATAAACACAAGAAATCTTCTATTAGCTAACACAGTTGGATTTCATCACATAGTCATCTATACGGAGCTTGATACGTTCCCAATGACTAGCACTGATAGTAGTGCTGCATTTATGCTTTGCTTTGTTATTCCGAAGTAATAATTGATAAAGGATGAACATTAATTACGAGTTGAGTTCAAGAGATAAGGTCTTTTTTTGTTACAAATTTAATCTTTTAATGGAGTTGTTTTTAATGAATCAAAGAAGATTGAGATATTTATAGGTAACAAATAACGAGAACACAAATTTCAGAAAAGAGTGCAAACTTTTCTTTTCTGCCTTTTGGTTGTATTTCAAAGGGGGTGTTATGTCAGTTTTGATTTGAAGGCAAATGTCAAAACCATATGTTTGACAGTGGAGGGTTCGGATAGTTCTTAAATGTCCGTTTGCACTTACTTATTGGGTGTGTTTGGTTATGCCGTTTTTCATTGGTTGATTGGTTTCAATCAAGTTTTATTTATCTTTATCAAATACTCTTGTTTTGGATGCAAAATAAATTGAAATGAAAAGCTACAAAAAACTTGCAGTACGGTGCAGTTTGTTGTGAGGTTTGTGTTTGAATGTATTAGTGCTTCTTGAGTGGATTCTGATTTGAAATCAAGAATCGAATTTCTCTTCTCACAATCGTCAGCAGCGTAGAAGAAGACTTCTGGTCACTTCTGAACGCTACCCGACGTCCAATGGAAAACAGAATTAAACTACGTTTTCATTGGAGCCGAAATGAGGTAATTTCGAAATAAGCTCATTTGGAACGTCAAATTTGTATAGGAAATGACGTTCCAAATGAGATAATTTCCAAATTACCTCATTTCGGCTCCAATAAAAACGTAGTATTAAGCCTGGTCCACATCTGTGTCCTGTGTTGTGTTGTGGAGTCGTGTGTCGCTATCGCTACAATGTTGTGTTGTGTTGTAGTATGGCGCATAAAATATATTGAATGACAGCGACACACGACTCCACAACACAACACACGACACAGATGTGGATCAGGCTTTAGTCCAATTTCAACCTTTGAGTATAATATGTACCCCCGAAATGAGCTTCAACCGACTCGATTCCACTTAAGGGCGGAGTCGAGTTGAAATTGTGGACACAAAACCTGGTTCAAAGAGTCGGTCTTGAGGATGTGTTGACCACAGTGTTTTTGCACATGTGCGAGTAAAATTATTTATTTGTTTTGATAGCTATGTGAAGTATGTACTTAAATTCATTAAATTTGAACTGTTTTTGTGTAAAATAAATATATTGTTGCCATTCCATGTAATCTCAACACCATATCAACTCAACTTCAAATGGGGCCCTCAACTCACGTGACGAAACACCTGGGTCGAAAATCCGACCCTAATCCAACTCGAGCTCTCCATTCTGTTTGTAAACGGGGTAATGGAGAGCTCGTTCCTATCCCTAACGCATTGTAGTACTTGAGCCTGTGATAGATAATTTCAATATAGAGAGGGTATTTTGGCAGCTGCAGCTATGATGGTGTAGTTGTAAAAGCCCTATCTATATTGAGAATTGAATTACCGCATAGGGAGCCAACCTTGCACTTCATTCTGACGGGATGAGCTTTGGTACACTAATGTGGATTTCCTTTCAACAAAAAAATCAAATCTGTGAAGGGGAAATTTGATTTGTTTATAAGAAAAGATCAAATTTTCTAAACAAATCAAATCTTTAATTTTAGAAAGATTTACACCGACTTGCACAAACACTAGGAAGATTTGACATTTCTCTGGCTATTGTTTACGTTTGGCTTTTCAGTCAATTTGTTTAATTAAATTATTTGCGTGGTGTAAAAGTATAAACTTCACGTTCTTCAGTAAATAAAATAAAATAAATTAAATAAAATTTACTATATGTATATAGAATTACAAATTTTTCATTTTCAAAAAAAAAAAAAAATAAGAATTGTGCGTTCAGGCCTGTCAAATTGCACACACATACAATCACAGAAAAAAATTTATTTTGTTTGCGAGTTCCTTACAACAAAAAAAAAGATTTGATCTCCAAGAGTTGAAAAGAAATCGACATAATAAAATTTACTTTTAATACTACGTTTTCATTGGAGTCGAAGTGAGGTAATTTCGAAATTAGCTCATTTGGAACGTCAAATTTGTATAGGAAATGAAATTCCAAATGAGCTAATTTCGAAATTACCTCATTTCGGCTAGAATGAAAACGTAGTATAAGATGTAATACTATGTTTCCACCAACCACTAAACCGAGATTTAGGTAATGAGATTTGTTTGGTGTTTCCACTGCACAAAAAGAGGATTATGGCAAAACATTCAAATGATGTTTCATTTTTTTGATATGAAGTGGAGGTGAGATAGATAGTTTTTGTTTACATTTCCATCTGTCAATAAACGAATAAAGGTCGGTTCCACAATTATTCTTCAAAAAAAAAGTTTGTTTGATTTGACAAAATAATGTTTCCAAGTAGATTTGAATGAGTTTTATTTGAAATCTTCGTTTGAGGAGATTAAAATTTGTATGGTAAATCTTGTAGATTTCAAGGAGATTTGTGATAATCTTGCTAAATCTCGGTTTAGTGTCTGGTGGAAACGTAGTATAAGACCGGAGTTATAAGGGTTGCCTTCTGACCATGTTTTAACACGAAATTTCACATAAATTAGCCTATAAATCGGGAACCCGACATCGGTTGATGTCGTGGAATGCCTCGTTGGATTTAAAACACTTGGAGCCATATAAATATGTGATCATCTTAAAATTTTATGATTATTCATTTTATTACCATTATTTCAGACAAATAAAACCCCTTATTCACCGAGGGTATTTTACTCCCCCCGCGTACAAGGGTGGGGGAGGGGTCAAAAAATTAACATATTTCTATGGCTAACGAGACATTCCATGAAATCAACCAATGTCTGGTCCCGTATTTATAGGCTAATATATGTGAAATTTCCTGTTAAAACATGGTCAGAAAGCAAACCTTATTGGTGGATTTACATGTATATGCATTTGGTTTCTACACAAAAAAAGGGATGCCAAATACAAAATGTGCTAGATAGAGAGAATAGATCAAAATGCAGAAGAACTTCGTTTCTGCATTATATGAAAGTGCCATAATGCAGATATGAAGACGAACATGTCATCTTCTTGATGGCTCTCTTTCATTCGCTCGGATTTTTTGTATACATCTGTCCTGCTCTGCTTTTCTGCATAATGCAGATGAAGATACATGTAATGCTGGATTTACATGTATCTTCGTATGCATAATCCAAAAAATCGAGCAGGATAGATGTATACAATAAATCCGAGCGAGTGAAAGAGAATTATCAAGAAGATGAACATGTACATTTTGTATTTGGCATCCCTTTTTTTGTGCAAAAACCAAATGCAGATACATGTAAATCCACCATAAATCCACCATATATCTCCATGTTGCCAGTGTTGCCACCGTGGAAACACTTTTTAAAAGTAAACTTAGGATGTGGACTATAAGTGTACTAAAGCTCATCCCGTCAGAAAGAAGTGCAAGGTTTTATCTAAAACATGACATTAACGCCCTAACTATATGCACAAAAAGATCAAAAAGAGAATTATTGCAAAACATTAAAATTGTGTTTCATTTTTTTGATATGAAATTGAAGTGAGATAGTTAATTTTTTTTTAGATTTCACTCTGTCAACGGAAGAAAATGGCGTTTAAATGGTCGGTTATACAAGTGTTCTCCGAATGAAAGTATTTTTGATTTGACAAACCAATGTTTTCAAAAAGATTTAAATGAGTTTTATTTTAAAACTTTATTTGAGAAGATTAAAATTTGTATGGTTTAATATTCGGTATTTAAAGTAGATTATGATAAATGCTACTATCTCGGTTTAGTGCGAACAATGTTTCGCGTTGTTTTAGGGAATCCCGTATCCATTACTCTGGTAAGTATGAAGCTTATAATAAACGGAGCTAGTAGTGAGTTTATCATTAAATCGTGGATTAGGAGTTAGATTTGTGTCACTTACGAGCTAGATAAACCAACAGGGAAGGTGGTTTAGCGAAGGTTAAATAAGAAAGCTTACACGAGAGCTTTAAAGTTACAGGTGAGTTAAGTGAGCTGTTTTATTAATATGGCTGCCAGTGTTTATTGTAACATAAGGCGTTTTTTTTTAGCTCAGAAAAGAGTTCTGAACAAAGTCCGAGCATATCGAGCATGCTCTGAACAAAGCGTGTTCTGGTTCTGAGTGCTCAGAATTATTTTTGAAACACACCTGAACACTAAGCTGTCAATTTTTTTTTAAATTTCACCTATCAAATGCTTGTGTTCAGCATTCAACTCGGTCTGCTCAGTTATTTTATTCAGAGCTCATAGAGCGCGCTCTGAACAAGCTCAGAACACGTTCAGAACGAAAAAAGAAACACAAATTTGAAGCTCTGAACGTTCAGAGGTAAAAAAGAAACACAATTTTTTGTTTGACAGTTCAGGCTCTGTTCTGAACTAAAAAAGAAAAACGCCTATAGAAAGAGAAGTGATACAGACATAAATATAATATCACTATTTGTCCTCTGATCAGATTTTGTTTTATTTTAATGGGTATGATGTGCAATCATGTGGGGATCATGTGCGATAATAAAACACGGTTAAAATTTCATTACAAGATTTTGAACAAGATTTTTAAGCTAGCATTTTTTTTAATTTTTTTTTAATTTATCATAGATTTCTTATAATCAAAATTAAATAAAAGTTTAAATATATTTTGTAAGTTGATGGGTAATGAAAATGAAGGCCTCGACGACACACGATCGATAATCAAAAAATTCGTTCATCGAACAGGAAATCGCCAGAATTTTTTTGTTTGTCGTTTTCTGAAAATGATCGAAATTTTACGATTTTACGGATTACAATTTTCTGATCGATGTCTCAGAACGGTACGGTTAAAATGATAAAAGTATTAGCATCGAATGCTTATTTACAGCCATATTGAGTTTTCCATTAAAAAAAATTGTTAATTTACAAAGCACAAAGAACAATATTGTGTTCATAACATTTAAACACTACAAATGATCTAGTGGTGCATTCGATTATGTTAAATAAATACCAAACATAACAACCAATCGAGAACTCGTTCTCGAAAATGCGATTTTAAACTACTTGTACTTCACAATGTTAACATAAAAGGGTGATGCATATTTTGGAAATGTTTTTAAAATTATGTTTATGAAATAAAGAATTTTCTTTTAAAATCATTTCTGTTATGAAATTTTTTCACCAAAAACCTGAAACGAATCAGATACGTCGTTTTATCCAAATCGCAAAGGTTTAGGTTGGTATAACATGTTAGGAATATAAGTTACATATTTCAAACATATTCCCTATTATTTCCCATACAATTTGTACGTACATATTTGGAAGAAATGGTGATGGTAAAAAGCGACCCTTGAGTATGAATGTTTTGAGCTCATTTCTGTACCTATATAGCCATTTTCTTAAAAGCCAGTGATTATGAAAGTTGAATAAAAGTCACTTTATAAAAATGATTAAGCTGATTATTAGTTAGAACTTAATGGTATTTCTTTCTTCAGAAAGCAAATGTGTATGTATATAAAAGTCCGTCTCTTGATTTAGAAAAATGATGCCACTAAACTACAAAATCATTTGCTTGATTTTTATGAAAATAATGTGAAAACTTCTATTTCAACCGACTAGGGCAAGTTTGTTCACAGTGGGTTAAATTTAGTATGCGACCTTCGAAGGCTCTAATTAACAAACGCTTATCAACCAAAATTGGCTGATTAGCGATATCTAAGATGAACAACTCATACTTTGGACAACAAACACATTCGACGATTTCCCAGTTCGAATAATCATAGATTAAAGATGGTTAGCTGTGAACAAATTGGCCCTTTGTTCACTATCTCACCGCCAGCATATAATCAAGAAATTCAAAGCAACTTGGTTAAATTTAACCTAACCTTTATGTATAAAGGAATTGCATCATTTGTTACTTTGCCAATAAATTACAGAGTCAATTAATTTTTTTTAAGTGACAAAACTAACCGTGTAAGCAATCATACTAAAACCGAGATCCTAATAATAGAAACAAAGTCTATCTTATACACAACTGCCATCACGAAAATCTTAAAATACCATTATAATCTTTATGAAACCGCTAAATCTTTCGAAAACCTTTAAAGTCTTAATGAAATTTAATAATGAACTGCATTTGAGATTAGCAGCTGATTTATATCTTTTAAAAGCTTTAACACACAAGACACAACCGTAGGTACATACAGATACCTATATCAATTAAAAACCGAGCTATCAAAGAGATTGAGAATTATAAGCCCATTAAGAAGTCAACGTTCGTCGCACACATATGTATGTATGTACCTACAATCCAATGTTGTAAAATCATTGTTCTACGCAAGGCATTTCCTCCAAAATGTCACACTCCTCGAAATCTAAGCTGCCCCCCATGTTATTCTTCTGTTGATATTGCAGCAGGAAAAGGTAAAGGTACACCTCTACATAAATTTGTTTTAGCTTTTGAATAGAGTAAATTAAAATTAAGTATCAGAGCAGTGTAAGGCAGATTAAAAGTTTCAAAATCTTAAAGACTACCGAAATTCAATTTAAATCGGGTATAATGGCTAGAGGTGAGATAATTGCTTTTCACGTTAAGCCATATTGCCTTTTGTCTATAAACCTTTTGTCAGTTCTTATAACAAGGCAAGGGCTTTCCCCATTTATATGAACAACAACAAAATAAAAACGAACCTGAAATTGAAACCGAAAGTTACAATAAGGGAAATGAGAATTTCACACTTTGTCGTGGAAATTTTTCGTATCCACAGATCTCTGTTTATGGTTTTCTTTTATCAAAATATTCGCATTCAACTTTAACAGACAAAAAGAAAAATAAACGAAAAACAAACAAAAAAACACCTTACTCCAATTTCACTAGTGAAACGTGCCTATAGAGATTTCTTTGCTCCTGGTGCTCTTGTCCTTTGTGCTAACACGATTGATGTAAATCTATACTTGTGCGGATAAGGTTTTTTTTTGTATTTGATTGTTGAAGAACAAATGTGTGGACAAAGGGATGTAAACGTTGAGCATTGCTTAAAATTAACTGACCTGGCCATATCCATACTCTATGAGTTACTAAATCTTGTTCACTCAGCATCACAATAGTGCGGACTCCCTCAACTCCTGGAAATGAAAATCCACGAAATATAGAAGCCTCCCATTGATTCGAAGCAAAAGATAAACCTTAATAAGAGCTAATTTCATTCAAAGCTTTGATGATGATGGTAATGCAATTCCGACGAATATACTTTCTTTTCGTGCAATCGTGCAAGCAATTTCTTCTTCAACTGTTATGCGGATGACAATGGGATGCACAGCATCAAGGCTGGTTTTTTTTTGTACCTATTTTGTATTTTGGGAGGGATGCATAATTTGCCAAGATATCCAGGAATTAGAGCTCTGATGTTGAAAAGCGATTTGTTGTAAATGAAATGGGTACACATTGTTAGGTGCACGCCGCTGTCTATATGAAAAGAACAACGGGTGTATCTGTTATTGGTAGGGATATTCATTGCAAGATTTCGCTTTTTATTCAATTTCATTGCCGTTAACATTTTGAACAAGATAAATGCATGGATACCTATTTGTTCCTTCCGGTTTAAAAAAATGAATCAAATGCATGTGGTTTTCTATTCAACATTTCAGATCTGGTTCAATCGTGGTAAATAGAACACAAAATTTGATTTGATTAATTTTGTTATTTATTGTGTGAAAGGCATTATTCTATTGAAGAATTCGTCCAACTACACACAGCACACAGCTCACAATCGAGATTTCAAAAACTCAGTCAGAAATTAAAACATACACCGACATAGAAAAAAAAATTGATTTTTTTGGTTAAAAGAAGAAAGTGCAATCCGAAGAAGATACGAAAATTCGATTTTTTTTGGTTCAATAGAAAGCGGCACAAAATTTGATGATATTGGTATTTTGCTTATGAGTGTTTCTTTTGAGAGGAGCGTTTTTCCCGTAAGACAATTATTTGTAAAACTAGACATAATTTCAGAAGAGGGTTTTATCAATAATCGTCAAGAATCAAATTTGGGGTCCATTCACACACCTGTTTGGTATGAAATTAATTGCCCTTCTCCTTAATTTGTATACACAAATGTAACTTGACTAAAAAACCTTTGTTTTGTCTTCATTACAGACTTAAAAAAAATAGTATGGACAAGAATACCCGCTTATCAAATGTATGGCAAAATATATTCATTTCGGACTTTAACCAATGTTGCTGAAAAAATCTAAGTTTAACCGGTTAATTCTCAAATTTCAGAATTAATACCCCGATTACACTTTTCGTTTTTTTTGTTGTTGTTGCGTCTTTCATCTTTTTGACAGGTTGGGTGAGGGGTGAAGAAATGTAGAGGGGAGGAAGTAACGAAAACAGGAATAAAAATTTCAAGACCTTTTCTGGTTGAACTTTGACGTTTCTGATTTGGTAACCACAATGCTCCTCGATGTTAGCAAAACACGATTTGAACAAAAATGATTGAATTGGCAAATTGTTTTTCATAATTATGGATATATAATAATTATTACTGATTATTTTCTTACAAACCAACCAAATTCTATGAAAGTTCGTACGTATTTTCGCGAACCATGGACGGTGTTCACATTGGACTGACTCCTCCGAATTTCCACAAGAGAACGTCAAAAAAATCCACACATTTTTAAATTTTTTAGAAATTTACTACTTTTTCCCTTTCGAACTATGAAGTGGGAATGAGATAAATTTCAGAGAAGTCAAAAATAGTCCGAAGAGTCAGTCCAATGTGAACACCGTCATGTAATCATGAACTTTCGTGCCTGTCAAAAAGATGAAAAACGAAACAAACGAACCGTGTTATCAGGCTCTAAAGGGGAAAATGGCCCACAAAATCTGTACTCAAGTGTATTTTTTTCACAATTCAGAACGGGAGGGAGAACAAAATTAGACAAAAATGAATGGTGGATGAGGATGACGGTTCGATATAGTCTATTCAGAAATTTACTCTCAACAATAAAAGAAAAACGCCCACTACCAACAAGCAGCCTAAGGCTAGAATCACAACTGTATCATGTGTTTTGTGTTGTGGAGTCGTGTGTCGCTATCGCTAAAATATAGTTCGTATTCGTAACCAAACAACCCATGAGTTGTGTTTTCTGTGTTGCGTATGGAATATATGCAATGACAGCGACAAACGACTCCTCAACCCAAAATATGCGAGAGAGTGGTGTCTGGTGTGGTTTCGGCTTAACTGGCAATTATGATCGATAGTATACCCCGCTTAGGACTCTTTGGTGACAAGAGTGTTGTTTTTAATTAATGGTATTTCCATTGGTAACACAATTATTTTATTTTTGATTTGGATCTGTCAAAATGCAGATTGTTACATTTTCCGTTCCATTGGCAAAAAAATTGATTTATTTGTTTATAAAATCAATTTGCAAATCCAAATTTTATGGCAGATTTGAAATGGTGTTTCATAACTACGCTTCTACGCTACAAATAAAAACAGATTAAAAACTGAATTCACCAATGATGGAAACACCTTAAGCTAATTAGGCATTTTTATTTAATTAAAAGTGGTGACGAAGTTAAAAATAAACCTGCAACACTTCAAAGCAAAGCGTTTTCTTCTTTTTGCAAAACTTTTCAACTATCCTTGCAATTAATCAGCACAATTACCACCTGTCTAAATATTTTCATTCGGCTTGTGTGTAAAAAAAAACAGAACATCCAACATCCTTTTCTATTTGGCCAAAAGGGTTTTTGATGGTAATTTTTCAATTTAAATGGGACATCATAGAACAGGTGATCGGATATCTGATGACACATCAAAATGTTGAATTTATTACCATCGATATGTCCGAAGCCAGCATTATTTTTATTTTCCTAAAGATATCCTAAAGAATTATCTCTATACGCGTAGGTATACCACTGGGACTAAAAAAAAGTCTTTTGAGAAGAATATCCTCTTCTCAAGTCGTCAAAAACTCCTCGCGTGTTATTTTATTGCAAGATTACTCACAAAGCGTGTGGGTAGCGCGCGATGGACGATTATCAATTAGGCATTCATAGCATGTCTAGGGAGCACTAGTGAAAGCACAACCACAAAGCATACAAATCTGAAACTGATGATCGGAATCATAATAAATGTGTGCAGAGGTTCCTTTCCTGCGCTAAGCAAAAAAGGAAAGAGATACGGGCGGAGGCGGCGACGTCTTTTCCTCGAGCCTTGGAATTAATAGGAATACCTATAGACTTTTCTGCATCGCAAATTGTGCATTGATTTGAAGAGTCATCCAGATGCTCTCTCTAAGCACTGAGCTGAACCAAAGCTAAACTAACATAGCAGTTTCAATTAAATTCATTGAAGAGTGATATGATAGACTGATAGTACGGTGCTTAATGAGAGGTTAGTAGATGATTGTTGGTTCCCAGCGTAATAATTTAGCATAGAAGACCTTATATCGTTTTGATATTTGGATGCTTGGGAATGAGGTGAAATGAATCAGCTTTATTTGGAAATCGCTTCATTTCTATGAATGTAAATTATAAGTGGCATATAAAATAAACCATAGCGCAGTTATGTGGAACAATAGTTCTGGAAACAAGGTACACTAATTTGTAAACAATACTTACAATGCCTTAAGCTCTATAAATCATTATGAAATAGATAGTAGAGGATCGTTCAACAATCTACAAAGAAATAAAAGAAAATAAAAGCTTCTTGTCATGAAAAAGTATCTCAGAACTCATCCGTTTGGATTCAGCAGAAAATTGTAGGTCCCCTCCGCCCTCCATTTCTGCCGTCTAACAACTCACACAAAATAATGTTTGAGAGTTTTAACTTTAAAGTCACTAGGGCACTAAGCACTGGTACTCCGCCAATCAGCAAATTTATTTTGAGACCCCTAACATTGTTGTTGTCACCTGTCAATTTCTATAATGGCGTTTACCATTTTTGTCTTAAAGATGCCCTCTGACGGTTTCCTTGCTGAAAGCCAACCGAGAAGCATTTTCATCTGTTTTCATAAGAAGAATATTGTTTGTTTTAAGAGCTTCAGAGGGTCAATGGAAAACGCCTAGTCAGCGCCCATCCACGTAGCGACTGTTTGTGTGATGAGCTAGCCGTCTTTTTATACCTTTATATCCGCTAAAAATAATTTCCATGTAAAACACAATACTCCCGAATTCTTGTTGTATTTAACTTGAAACATTTTTTTAAAGCCGAGATAGAAGCAGATATGAAGATAAACAAAAAATACGGCTGTTATGATTTGTCACTTATCATCCTCAGCATTACGAATGATCAATTTAATGTGTAGCTGCAAAATAGAGCTTCTTTATTTGTACTCACTTAAGCTCATTGACCTACAATCCTACAGAAAATCAAATGCAAATGAACAAACTTCGCATCCAATCATAAACACGTCTCGATGACATTGACTTTACCACCAAATGAGACACCTTAAAGACAAAGCACTTGATGTTAAGACGCGAAGAGGCTGAATGATTAACCATGCAAAATACCGAAACGCAAAAACATAATCTCTCGAGTTTGCGTATTTGTCAAAATAACGCTAAGTTGATCTGTAAATGTTAACACTGACGGAACTGGTGCGGCAAGTTGCAATAAGTCGATGGTGTTCCCTCTGAGTCATCGTTTTGCGGTTTGGTGTGCATTTGAAATTAAATTATTATGGATTTTGGTTTTTGGGCGTGTGCCAAGGTTGGGATTCCAGCAGTTACACATCTCCTGGCATCTTTGCTTGGAACCGGCTTTTGGTATCACCATGATCATGTGTGTGATTCCGGGTTCTGGTGGTGTATTAACATACATAATAGTGACTCAGGTTTTACTTATTCAAAAACTAACAAAAAAATATATAAGAAATGTTGACCGAGTTTTCAAAGAGAAATATAAATTTAGTTTTCTTCTTTATAGAGGGCAGTATGCGGGTTCACTGTTTTCGTTTTGTATTTTTCCCATAAAGTCATAAATTTGAAATTGATCTACCTTAATGTGTTTCATGTTGATTATTTTTGTATTTTATCGATTTCATAATCATTGAGTAGGCAGACGCGGTAGTAAAAATATATTTGCCATTAGAAATAACATATAGCTACTTATGTATGTACATAGGTAAATATGATGAAAGGATTTGTGTGTAGATATTTTTTTAATTTATGGGAAATAAAATCATTAAACACTACATAAAACTAGGTACTATATAACAATATCATTATAAAATAAATTTGTATTTGGTTGTTTATGAAATCAATGGGAAAGTCTTTTTAAACTACCTGATTAGTAAGAAGATGAAGAATTTTAAATATTAAAATATTGAAATTACTTCTGTTTTAAGTGGAGTGAATGAATAAAATTCAATTAAAAAGTACAAGTGACCTCAACTCCAGAAATTATTGTGTTTCGCCCAAGGTATAACAGTGGGCTCTTCAGTCACAATAATTTCTGGAGTTGAGGTCACTTGTACTTTTTAATTGAATACCTGATTAGTATTTAAAGATTCACGTACAGGGGGTCTTATGTTTTTAAACAAGAAAAATGTATCTATAAATGATTCCATAATGAAAAATTATATGAGAACATTGTCTGAAGAACATATAAATGTAAATACATTAAAATCAAAAAATAAACATACACTTATTCACTCGATTAATCCAGAACTAATTTAAATCTAGATTTTTATTAATTTAAATAATAAAATAAAATTAAATTCGAATAATATTCGCTCGGTAAATTCACAGTCAAATTCAAATTTTTAAATTCAGGCCCAAAACGGTATACTTTGAGTAATGTTTAAAAAATATAAGCATGAGAATATTGGTAGGAAAAAAATAAACATTAATATAATAAATTATAATTAAGAACAGAAACAAAAGGTTGTCATAACATTAAAAATCTTTAAAATTTCATTATGTTAATATGAATATATTGTAGGAAAACCTTAATTCTTGATAATTTCAGACAAAATTCCTTGCATATTTTCGCGCAAGGCATATAAATTTGATAGTATGGTGTAATCTATCAGATTTCCTCGCAATATTTAGAAAATTTTGATCAAAATTTTTGTTTTTTCCTTTAACCATCCCTTGATGTCTCCCCACAAGTTCTCGATAGAATTTAACCCCGAGACTTGGCCGGTCTAATCTAAGAAATAACTTCTTGAATACGCAAACACCTTCTTAGCAATCCGTTGAGGACTTTTTGGATCATTATCATCCTTAAAAACAAATTTTATAGGCATTATTTCAAATGAATATAAGACTCCATTACATGTTCATCAATGTCTTTATAAACTTTCTGGTCAATTGAAGCATTTTTTTCTAACTTATCGACCATACTATGCCAAGTCAATACACCCTAAAATATTATTGATTCAATTTCTTGTTCTAAGGGCTTCTAACATCAAATTTACTTTTTGACCTACAAAATAGAAAATCCTTATAAAAAGAAATTTGACGAACTTGTCAACCTCAACAGATTTCCCAAACAAAAGTTATGCATTTTATAATTTTATAAAGTTATCGTTCTTAATTAGGCCGCCACCACTGTACATACATACATATATGGGTCACCGTGTATGCAATGATAAATAAATTAAAGTTTCAATAAATTATGAAAATAAAAACAGAAAATAAAAAAAAAAAAAAAATACACACGACTGAATCGCACGAACTTTCATTCTCTCGTAGCTAACAACTTGAATGAAGCCAGACACTGAGAGTGTAGACATATTAATGGTTTGCTAATATCTGTAGATCATTATCGTAAAAATAAAAAAAACATTATAAAAAAGCAATTTTGAAATTTTTTTGATTTGGAAAAAGAGTTAAAAATAAAAAATAATTAATTTTTTCTTTGATTTAATTTTTTCGTAAGAACATTTATTTATACAAGTTTTAAATGTAATATTTTTTGAAAAAAACTTAGAAGTAGCGAATTGCAAAATAATGACATAATCAACCAAGCCAATGACCATATATTTAGAAATATCCTAAAACAAGTAAAATAAAATCAGAGTGATAAAAAAATACAAAATTGTATTTCCGTTATTCTAATTTGCTGGAAAAAAAACCTAGTATGCAGTATAATTAAAGTAATCTATAAATTACATTAACGAAATTAAGTTAATTCAATTAAAATTATATTTATTCATTCCATTTTAAACAGAAGTAACAAACAACACCCATCAAACGTCAGTCTAATGCCGTGACCACGAAGAGTGTAATTTCTTCGAAACGTCGGGAATAAGAAATTAATAATATTTCTAAATATTTACGCGGTAAGTTCAGAAAATCTTAAAAAAGTAACAGTAATTTCAATATTTTAATACTTAAATTTCTTCAACTTCATTTAGTTTAGTTAAAATAGTTAAAAGCGTTTTTGAAAAAAATTAATAAAACTGAACTCTTTGTAAGTCAACTACCCGTTATTGATTAGCTAAAACAAACATTTTTCTTTTTCTTTTAGAAAATCATATAAAAATGCTTCACCCATAATTTGAAGCAAATCCGTCTAACCGTTTAGGCTCTAGCTTCATGTTCATCAGGAAGCACTACTGCATAGATAAACAGACCGCCAAACGTCTTGACGAAAATAACTTTATTGGATTTCTCCATTATCGTATTGTTAGTTTTGATTAAAGCCGAGATTAAAGCCACAAACCAATAGAGCAAGTAAAAATTTAAAAAAAGGATACAAAAATGTTCCACATACGCCCCCGTGTACTTTGAGTAAGTAAGTAATTGTTCTGGCTTACAAAAATTATTGGGCAATTCCTGGGATAGTCAAAAATAATTTTTCAATAGTTTTTAATGCTTATTATTTAGAATATTTACATTATTAGTTAATAATTAAGTTATTGTTTTCAAAGATGGGAAACCAAAAAAAGAAAAATTCAGTGAAATTGAAGAAAATTGGTTTGATTTTATTCGTCATATGAATTAAAGTAACGACATAATATGTAGATTAATCTTGGCTAAATATGTAAAGCTACAAGGTAATTTTATATAGTCTAAGAGCCCACAGCAAATTTAGGGGTGTGAAAGTGAACCAACAAAAAGTATGAGTCGAAAGGTGTGGTAATGCTTATGAAAGAAATGCAAGTCTTGCAGTCCCTGGAGTTGGCTTAAGATGCATTATAGCAATTTGAAAACTTAAAAAAATCAACTTTAACGATGATTGTATGAACCAAAAAAAAATTGTTTCCATCCCTAGATATTGAGCGCCTGGTTACAGATCCGTATATCCAAGACCGATTGGAGGCGGCATTTACCCTGCCAGACCGTTTGAAAAACCGTAAAAATCAACCTTGAGGATGATTGTATGAACCAAAAATTTTATACCCATTCCAAGGTATTGATCACCTGATTAAAGATCCGTATGTTCAAGACCAATTGAAGGCGGCATTTACCCTGCCACACCGTTTATAGAACCCGAAAAATTCAAAAGAAATGGGTAACAAAATTATTAAAAAACAACGGTAAGAACTTAAACGCCCTTTTATTAATTAATTTTTGTATGCAAAGTCAGAAGTCCCTTCTATCATTTCCTTTTTAAATAAAGTTCTTTTATTGAACAGTTTTTGAAATATTCATTTTCAAACTCAAAATTTTGAAAAAAAAATAAATGTTCAAAATACTTTTTGCCAAAATTTCACGTAATTAGGTACTATTTTTTCTTTCAAAACTCAATGCTCTTATCAAATCATAGTCAAATACTGAAAACCGGATGGTTCTAGGACTTTTACTTTTCCAGCCAACTTCTTAGTAAAAACAAGAAAAAACGAAGTTGATGATAATCAAGATTGTTAAAACGATCATTTATCCGCATTCTTCTTTGTTTTATGAGAAAGTTTTTTTAATATCTTGAAAAGTAAAAGTCCTAGAACCATCAGGTTTTCATTTCTTTTAAATTTTTCGGGTTCTATAAACGGTCTGGCAGGGTAAATGCCGCCTCCAATCGGTCTTGAACATACGGATCTGTAATCAGGGGCTTAATACCTAGGGATGGATAAACATTTTTTTTGGTTCATACAATCATCCTCAAAGTTAATTTTTTTAGGTTTTCAAATTGCTGTAACGTATCTGGACTGCTAGACTTGCATTTCTTTCATCAGCATTACCACACCTTTCGACTCTAAATGTTTTTGTTTTCACTTTCACACCCCTAAATTTGCTGTGGGCTCTTGGTCTAATAGTATGGTGGTGGTAATTTTATAGTGTGCAACCAAATAATTACATGAATATAAATTTTTTTCTCCAAACAGCGCTGAAGAGCGAATGCATCGAGAATCTTCTTTTTATTTGCATACGCAGTTATTCCAAAACAAACCCATCATAGTTGAATCCAACACCAGACAGAGATTCTTTAATAACTGTGAAACCACTCTTAGCGAACAGATGGGTAATTTGCTCATACATTTCTAATATACCGAAGTCATAAAGACATTGCTATTTTTTTTTTGTAAAAATACCTCCCTATCTACATAAAAAACACATAACTACAATTTGTCTGATAAATCTGGTCCACAATTAATGACTTCACATTTCCGCGAAACACTAAATTTAACCAGAGCTCCACACAGAATTATAAAAGTCCATGTCTCTGCCTCGTGTCATCCAATTAATTACAAAAAACTATCCTCAAAAAAACACCATTAAGTACTCCATCTGTGAGTTGTAAATAGAAATAAAATTGTTTGTTTGTTATTAAAGTGCTGCCGCACCAGCAAAATCTGGGTAAATCTATAATTGAAATTTATGTCACAATATTCCATGTGTAAAAACACGGGCGACAACGCAAGACGATAGCTAGAGTCCAAAACAAAGCATGACGAAGTTTATATCTGGTAAGGTATATTAGTATTATGATCAAAATTTATAAGAATTGGGCGCACGTAGGAAATACGCGGGGTGTGCACACATGGTTACTCAATTAGAGCTTATGGTGGGTCTCTGAAGGCGTGATTCCAAATACCCCTGTTTCTTATAGAGCCAAGTGTGGTATGAGTCAAGTTGTGTCTTTTTGCGTTCTTTGAATGTGCACTAAGTATGCACATTTTGCACATGTGTCAACTGATCGTACGGAAAATGTTTTGTGGTTTTATTACACTCTGTTATTTTATAGCGAGAAGGTATAGTAGAAATTAATATTCAGAGGCGCAGAGTCATACGCCAAAGTAGAGTTCCACAGAAAAAACGCATCTATTGTTATTTAAGGCTTACAGGCAGGTAGTTTTCATATTTTTATAATTAAGCATCTAAAAAGGGATCTGGGACGTACCGAATTTGGAAGCAATAGAATAAGAGCGTTCATATAAAATTCCCATTTCATGTCTTACTTGGAGCTGTTCGTTTTATTTTGACGGTAAATTCAATTTCTAGTATTAGAAATTATTGTTTAAGACCTATTAATAGACATAAATTTGTCTACTTATTGACTGTTTGTTATTTTTGTTGTTATTGTTGAGTTTGAATTAATTTGTTTGAGTTAACAAAGACTTAACAAAATACATCTAAAGCAAAAAATAAAACAAACTCTCTTTCGCCATCGATCAAGGATTAATAGTGCCAGAATGAAGGTATACACAAATGCTTCCATACCAATGTTAATTTAAAGGATAAGAGTTTTTATGATTAAAAAAGGTGTAGTATATAAAACCCCATATCTAACACACGGCAAATAAAAGTCCCGAAAATTTAATTTAACAGGGTATCTGAAATTTTAACTGAATATAGTGAAAAAAACATGTAGCATGCAAAATTATACAAGAAATCGTTCGAAGTGTGACCATATAACCTTAATCATAACATTTTGACGTTTATTCACAAACGTCAAGTCATTCACTTTGTTGAAACTGACCTTTGTTTACACCTTTCTTAGGCGGTGTTCACATTGAACTGACTCTTCCAACTCTCTGTTCTTTTAAATTTGTGGTTTTGGTTTGACTTTTTTTAAATAAATGAGAACAAATCCTTTAATTAGGACAGATTTTTATTTAGTTTCAATGAATGCTGAACGTCATAAAAATATATGTAAGTCAACAAAAAGTCGGTGGAGTCAGTCCAATGTGAACTCCAAAGTACATACTTTGATGTTTCTGAATAACCCTTCAAGCTAAATCACGGACCCAAATTTCTCGGTTCACTTGGGACTCCAAAAAAAATGAGTGTCTCACACACAGTAACAAATTTTCTGTGTAAGCATGTAAAAAGAACGAGAATCGAGAGTATTTATTTAAGCACCGAGAAATAGAGAGAGTATAGGCGAAGTAAGGTATACAATCATTTTGCCTTAATTTCCACCACTTTTTTTTAGTTCAGTTTTGTAGGTAGCGTGGCGAAGACGGTTGCTTTTTTATCTCTTTTTTCCTGTTAAAACTTTGAAAAATTTCCAATCAGAAATGCAAGTTTCTATTTATTAAATGTAAATTTATGTTTGTGGAAATATGTCATGGTTATTAGTGCAAAATAGTCTTTAGAAAACCTTTTATGAATGATAAATAAAAAAAAACTCTTGAAATGAAAAAAATTGTTTGTTTTATTTTTGTAGGCAATGGAGAAACTGGACTAGATGGGAAGTTTTTTTTAATACATTTGGGTTGGGTATGCCTCAATTCATTCATTTTTTTGGAACCGTTTTAGATTCCATTTGGTTTCGGTTCTCCGAGTATGGTGAATTGAAAAACTCTCTCTCTCACAATACATTCACATAATGGCTCCGTGGTGATTCTAATTTCCATACTAATTTGAGCCGCAGAACGCAGTTTTTCGATCCGTATTTGGATCCGAATGCGAAGTCGTCCATACGTTGTTTGATACGTTTGCGGACCGAAAACGAGCTCGCTTGCTTGAAGGGAAACGACAGAAATTTTATAAATTAAAATGTTATGTTTAGAGTTATGATTACACTTCCACCAATTTCGTGCACATTTTCGTATGACGTTTTCCACCCTATTTATAGCTTAAATTCGGAGCTTTTTATTTTGCTTTTTCATCGTGTGTATTTTAATCATTTTTAGGACATTTAAGACATCTTGTTGGATTCAAATTTTTGGAACTTTTGCCCACCAAAATAGTAACAATCAGCCGCAAAGAGCGCAAAATGAAAGGAATCACCAGAATGACAGAATATACAATCTGTCAATCATGTAAATCTGAACTTAATCAGTCTGTAAAGTAATGCCAGATCTAAAATTCACAGCAACAAATTAACAAAGCCAGGCACCGGCCAAAACCGTGCAACTTTCGAAGAAATTCCTTCTCTTAGGTGCCAGTTATAGCTATCATTGGAAACCATCATTGAAAATGTTAGCTGTTGATTTTGAGACCCTTCGAAAGTATAATCATTAAATATTTTAATGTAGAAAGATAGCTTACGACTTCAAAATTATTTCTCCTCCAAACAAAAATTCATTTTGACCCATATCTTCCACATAACTTAACTTTTAATTTTTTCAATGATCATTGGTAAGGTAGTTCATCATTGAAAAATAAAAGTTGTTTTATGAAAAAAGTTGCGGCAAATTCAATTTTGTTTTACATAGAAATAATTATTAAGTCAATTAGCTTTACTTTGGCATCAAAATAATCATTTCTTTTTGCTTCAAAACCTCTCAAAATTGACAATTAATATTTTCAATTATGGTTTTCAATGATAGCTATAACTGGCCCCTTAACAAGCAAATTTGCCTCCACTTCATTAAAACAGAACACACATCTTATACAAAAAACCCTTATGCTACCTCATATCAAATGATCATTTAATTGTACACTAACTCATTTTCTGGTTATATTTCTCCCTGGAGAGCAGGAATTTACGCAACATATGGCAGGGAAAAATAAATTTATCGACTGACACAATGAAACTTCAACCAAAAAATAACAACAAAACAAGAATTTTACCAGTAGGTAAATCTAAATATTTAACATTGTTTGTCAGATACAGTTACACTTTGCAAAAATAAAAAGGACACCGACCCAACACAGCGTTTCGTAAACATTGTACCTTATATAGTGAAATTCAATCTGAACGGCCTCTGACGTCCTTCAACTTTTTCTTTTTTACTTGCAATGTTAACTGTTAAAAAAATGTATATACATATGTATGTATGTCATGAATATATGTAGGTAAGCTTATACAAATTCAGAACAAAAAAATGCTTTTAAATGGAACATATTGCACTGAACGCACCCATTGTCGCCCACACACATGGCAGCAGGCGATATTTTTTGCAATACCTACATACACTTTTCTTGGTTTTCGTCCGATATATTCAGTTGGACCTACCTCGAAATCGGGACAGAGAGTAAGGGAGAGGGAGAAACAGACCTTCCCAATTACACGTCAGGCAGTTCACTTCAATGGATTTTATTGAAATTAAAAAGCGATCAAATAATGTATAGGTATGTATATACTACGCAAATAGCTTTAAATGTGGTTCCTACTGGAGACCACACTGCCACTACCGCCAATATCGCGTCGTCAACACAGTGGGCCCAGTAACATTATATCGCAAATAAATATAAAAATAAATAAATTGAAACATTTACAGAATAAAAGTCAGAACTATAATTGTCGGAGTACCACTGAAGTGGTCAGCTCAAAACAAGCGAATTTAATGAAACCATGTCATGGGTCGTCGTCTATAATTGTGGTTTAATGCTTTTAGTTTGGTTTTGATCACTTTTGCTTTCAGAGAGGAAGAACGCTGGCAAGCGTCCTCAATAAAGTCACACTGACATTATTTAGTGAAAGGAATGCAAACAGAAATGAAAAGATGGTTCATTTCACTCAAGTGCAATATGGCTGACTGGGACTTTTGTCTGTTCGGGAAGCTATACCTACTTTTCGTTGGCTTATGACATTATAATCAATGGCCGTGCGAAATTATAGTTTCGGCTTAATTGAGAATTGTTGTTTTTCCTTTAGTTTCTTAAGCGCATCTTATTTAAATAAAACTGAAATTTGCTGAAGTAAGTTATGAAAAAAAGAGAGAGATGATTTATTTTACTTGACTTCTCCTTTTGGCTGTTTGGAAAGCTACTTTTCGTTGGTTTATGACTTTTATAACTTTTTATTTGTATCCCGCACACATCGTATTATTTTAATCTAACTTCAAAAATTCTCCTGCCCCACTGTACTTCGCTGTCATGGTCTTTCGAATGATTTATGTTAGGATATTTAATTGAGGAAGGTATAAGGTGATCGAAGAATGTTGATATTGGATGTGTGCTTTGTTGTGCGAAAGTGTTTTCGTTTTTGACTCAGTGCAGTCAGCGTTCGAAATTGCGATTATGTTTTTTTTTTGTATTAATTTTTACTTTCAGTTGAAAACAGAGTAATGGAGCCTTTATTAACAAGGACTTTCTAGGTGGTTAATTCAGAGCTACCTATATTATCAGACATGCAAGGTCACATTTGATGGCAACAAAAATATTGAATTTCCTGAGTAATATTAAATAGGTTTTTAAATTACATGCATGCTTTAAAATTGGAAATACCTTAACGTTATTCCAACCGATTGGACAGGAAAGGAATGGGCTGGTAAGGTTTAAAGCATCTGGTAAATCGGAGTTATAATAATGGCAGTTTAACGAAGCGATATACCAGATACGTAAACATAATTAACGCACTACCAATGTCCAAAAAAGTGTTATAAACTTGGTTTTAAAATAAGAAAACGATTATATGTTTTTATTTTTTCAATTAAGTGGTTTAAAGGTTCTTGTGCTTTTTTGTTTTAATTAAACATTTTGGTTTGATAAGAAACGTATGCATTTCTTAAAAACGATTTTTAAGAATAAAAATGATTTTGACATGTTTGTAAGGAAGTTAAACCTTCTAAATACTTATAATTGAAATAAGAAACATTGAAGATTAATTTTAAGATATTTATAAATCAAAGCCTTTTCTGATTGAAAAAGTATTGTTATGGGCTTACGTACAATTTATAGGTACTATGTATAGATATTATTCGAAATTCGATATTACCCATTGGAATGCAAAAACAAATAAAAAGCCGAATGTGTAGAAAATTCCCACACTTAACAAATTAACAGAAGTTAATATCATGAAATACGCTCTATTTTTGTTCTTGACATTTTATTATTCAAAGAATGTACGAACAAAAATCAATATAATAGAAAAACATTGGCATTTAGACTTCATTCAAGGACTAGTATCAAAAATTATTTTTTTCAGTCTACATTCAATGCTGATAAATTTTTGTTAACATTTTAGTAAATATTCATCATTATAATTATTTATTGTCACGACATGCCCTCAAGGTGGATTACAAATTTTTGATTGTGTTCTTTCCACTTAAATCCGTATTTTATGAGATAGATTTTGAAGCTTTTATATTTGATGGTAAAATTCTTCTTTAATGGAGTTACTTATATATTCATTGAAAACAAAATAAAGAAGTAAAACACAATGATTTTATTATTTCTACATATTCGAATAAAATACAACAACCCTTTGATGCTCACTCCACTATTATTATATCACTCAAATAGGTGTGGAGAAGAAAGAACTTAATATTCTAATGGAAATTCTTTATTAAAGATCAATGAAATTTGTATTAACATCTGGTACCTATGTACATAAATTGAAAGTGTAAACTAAATTTCCAAGAATAAAATAAAGATAGATGCCATGAATGGATTGGAGCTGGGTGACTATAAATACTCTTCTTCTTATAATTATAAAACGTTCATAACGTGAAAACAGTCAGAGTCCTAGAATAGAATAATTTGTAATTTGCAAAAAGATGACGATGGAAGGGAAATTATTATTAGCTTATTTTTTCGTAAAATGTATACATAATTTATTAAAGTATCACATTTGTATGTCCTAGTCATAAAATTAGATTTAAACATTGCCATAGGCGTACATATTTAATGCTTTCCATGTGCACATGTATTTATCGATTTAAAATTTTTCAGGCAGTAAACATGCGGATCTGTAGATACAAATTGTGTGTGTTTTTAAAGTATATCGCCTTATGCAATGCAACTTATCAGTTCAGTTGTAAAAATGTGGTTCTACTAGACATATGGCATTTTATGCATTCTGGAAAAAAATTTAATCTTTCACATCTTTCGAATCTTTCACTTTTCCATTTTCAATCATAAGCCAAAACTATTCCCAGAACAAAAAATAACGGAGCCTTACATAACTATAGCTGTTGGAAACTAGTTGAGGAAAATCTTTTCTTTGTTTGCGAAAACTGTAATTTTGTCCACTTAATGGTAAATAATTGATTAATTTTTTTGTACAAAAATCCAAAAGAGTATCATGCATCATCCTATGAATCTTGGATTTCTAAAAATAAATTGCTGAGTTTAGAAATCTAAAATTTCAGACTCTGCTGAATATTACTGGTTTGGATTTTATTACAAAACTTAAATTAATTATTTACCGTTAAGCGGAGAAAATTACAGTTTTACCATTGATTTTAGTTATCAACTAATAACACTTGAACATATTCCACTTCCCAGCTACTTGTGATAAGAACTGATCAAAAATACAAATTCTCCAACCAGTAGTTGAAATAAATTTATTTAAAAATAAAATGCATGACTGGATCTATGTTTCGCTAACTTGCTCTTGTAGCTAGCAACTTGAAATAAGCAAGACATTATACGAACGAAGATTAATCAAAATTGTAGATGCCGATTTTTGAGAAAACTTGATAAAACCGAAATTTCTGTGTGACAGCTGCCCGTTATATGTATATGAGTTAGAAGTTATATAAGAGTTAGAACAATATGAGTTAGCTCAACGTATGTATATCAGGACCAGACCATCAGCATAAAAAAATGGACTGACGTAAGTCAAGTCGAAAACTACTTTCATGGAATTTTCCATGCTCACAATGTTAGTTCTGATAAAAACCTTGATTTTTTTTTGTCACGAAACCGATACCAGAACTATAGACCAAGTAAAAACCGTTGCGTACGAATGATGGACAAAAAACTGCCATTAGTCAAAATGCTGACTGTTAATAAAATTGAAATGTTGTCATTTTTTTGAATGACTTAAAAAAATGTCGAAATTATGAAATCTTAACCATACAAAGTAAGGACTGCCTTGAAAAAACTATCAACTTAACCATATTTTTTCCCAAGAAAATTTAGAATTGGATCGACTGGTTGAAACATTCTCCAATAATAGGTTCTTAAATGGGGATTTAAAACGATTCAAATCCAGCAAGTGAAAGATTTTAACAGTCTACAAACAATGATCTGATCAAAATTTCGATTATCTAAATGTCGATTTTTGAAATCTTGACTGTTGAATTGTAGAATGTTAAAATGCCGATTTTTACTGAAATTTTTAAAACGACATTTTGAAAATCGACATTTTAAGAAAGTAATCCATAGCACAGGAAAGACAGATTTTATTGTGGAACGAAATATAGGACGGCTGAATTTTGTATAGCTAAAAGAGGGCTATTAGAAAAGCTTGTGTCCAGTTTTTCGGAACGCCCGCCATCCCCCTGCGGAAAGCCGCCATTTTGGAAAACGCGAAGTGACCTATATCTCCGAAACTATTGATCTTATATGAAAAATTGTAAGGCCAAGCTTGTAGGCAATTAAATTATCTTTCGTTCATTGATGCATTTTTTTCGGGTGCGGTCAATATTTTCAAGGTTATGTCGTCTTATTATTTGGTTGCGCTAAAATGAATACTCCTGAGTAAATAAAATACTAAATTGTTATTAAAATTAATACAAACACCAAAACGGCTGTAACTTTTGACTGCGGTATCGCGTCATCTTCAAAGACATATTTAGAAAGTAATTCACGAAAGTTTCTTCGGGAACGTTACAAATTTGTAATTGCAAACAAATTTAAAATAAAACTACAGAACCTTGAAAAAATTGCCTGGAATGAAAAAAATGTATGTACAAACGAAAGATGGTTTAATTGCCTACAAACTTGGCCTTACAGTTTTTCCTCTAAGATCAATAGTTTCGGAGATATAGGTCTATTAGCATTTTCTAATATGGTGGATTTCACCAGCGTCATTGCGTCCCGAATACCGGGATACAAGCTTTTCTAATAGCCCTCTTTCATTTATAAAGAAATCAGCTTTCCAATATTTCATTCCACGAAAAAATCTATCTTTGTTGTACTTTATCGGCTCAATTGATTTAGCAGCTAATTTTCCAAAAGCTCTAACTTAGGACTGCAATATCGCATCATCTTCAAAAATATATGAAAATTTGTTAAACTTTGTGGTCTACAATTTGTGTCGCGAGAAAAATTTACGTAAGTTTCTTACAAATGAGAAAAATGTGAAAAAGTTAAAAAAAAGTAAAAAGAAGTCAAAAAATAAAACGACATAACCACACAAATATTGTCTACGCGGAAAAAAGTTTTAATGAAAAAAAAATATAATTTTATTTCCAACAAATTTGATTATGCGACTTTGTACTTCAAATAGATAGTTTCGGAGATATAGATCAATTCGCGTTTTCCAAATGGTGGATTTCCCCAGGGGGATGGCGTCCCAAAAAACTGGGCATAAGCTTTTCTCATAAACCTCTTTCAGGTATACAAAATTCAGCCGTCCTATATTTCGTTCCATAAAATGATTGTATTTTTGCTAATTTTCCTGTACTACCAGTTAATTGATAAAAATTACTTTTTTAAGAATTCTTCATGTTAATGTTAATGTTAGTTTTGATAAAAACCTGAAATTTTTCTTGGCACAAAACCAATACTTGCCTTATAATAGAGTAAGTAAAAATGACCTTGGTAGTTTTCCGAGTTATAAACAAATAATGTGTAAAAATGTAAATTTATCAGTCAATATAGCCCTAGGTACCTGAATAAATACATACAAGAAATCAAATAAATTAGACTGATAGGTATAAATACCTATGTACATATTGCCGCAATATGCTTAAAAAAAAAGAAGTAAAGAGATATCATGGTTCACTTTTGTTAAATGATTGTTACTATAAAATTATTTACAAAAGCAGTTTTAAGGATCAGTATGGAGTTGCAATAGAGACACTGTGGCGTATACGTAATGAAAAAAAAAATCCCATATAATTTTGATAAATATGTTAATAATAAAATCGTTTGAAATCAAAAACACATTTTACATAAGTCGAATTTACCGTTAAATATCTATTTTCTATTTAATAACAGTCATCCTTTCTGGTTAGGTTAGACATGTTTTTCTTTCTTCGTTTGTTTATTTCTCAGTCCAATTTAAATATTTTATTTAATTCAGGTATTTTTTTTTTAATTTGGTAAACTCTTGCACAGTCGAAAATCTTACTATAAGTCATTGTTGTATTGTATTTGAGTATTTCCTATTTTTGTGACCTTTCTTCAATAATATAATGAAAATCCTAAAGTTGACTTTAGGTCTATTTTTCGAAGTTCGTTTTTTATTTTAATTGTTGTGACGTTTCGGGTGTGTAAACACCCTTTTTCAGACCTATTTTAAAAAATATTATAGTTATAGATAATTATTTACATAAATAAAAACAAACAATCCACAAAATTAAAATACTTACAACTGAAAACAAAACAGGAATATACATAAATAAAAATAATTCTTATTTTTGTATTTTTTTATGTGTGTTTTTTTTTGTTGATATTTTTTTGTTTAAACACACCCGAAATGTTACAACAATTAAAATAAAATAAGAATTTTCAAAAACAGGCCTAAAGTCCACTTTAGGATTTTCATTATATTATTGTATTTTAGTACCATTTATTATTATTGTTTATTATTCGCTATACTCATCCCATAAACATGTCCACATTTTTAACGATTACACAAAATCTACCTTTAATTATTTTGCGTCATTTAATGTAATAACAAAAGCTAAAGTAATAAAGACATCTAATCGTTAAAATAAACGATACAAAACCACAGTTTGAATAATTGAGTCTTGAACTTCCCATCATATGAATACTTTAAATCTCTTGCTTCGGCTTTGGTCTCTCAGTTCTTACTTACTTACATGTATGTACCTACATTATATCTACATATGAGTCAGTCATTAGACACGCGTTCTTAAAATTTTAATTGTATCTTTAAAGAACAAGTTAATTTTTTCAAACGCAAAATAACTTGTGTGTAGGTACAAAACAAGATATTATCTTTTTGATCGTTCCACAAAGACAATAATAATTAAGATAGAAGGTATGCATTCCATATAAATGGGGAATGAGTCATTTAAATTCAAAAAAATACCCAATCGATCGATCATGTTCGTGCAAATAAAATGCATTAATACCAATGTTCGAAGACCTCATAAAGGTCATAAACATTTTAAAATAACAGGTCCATATACACAAACAATTACCATAAGAATTTCAAAATAATGATAATGTCTTCATGTTTTACCCTGGTTTTCTTTCGTAGACTTCTTGTTCTTCTATCAGCAAAATATAAAAATAAACATAAATAAAAAAAAAAAAAAACAGAGGTACTCGTATTTAAATTTCTAAGTCAACTCTATCGTGGGAAATAATAAGATGATAAAATAATTATACCAACAATATCAACAGCAAGGTTAAAGCAAGCTAAGATTAGAACCAGATAAAAATTATGTCTGTATCTTTATTTGATACGGGAATGAGGTTTTTGATAGCATACCGTATATGTGTTCTGATTTGAAGAAAACGAATTAAATTGAGATCGTTTTTTTATTTTTGTTTTAATAGGTTGATAATTATATAACTTCTTTAAATTTGAATCATGCAAGAACAGAAGCCGCATTATCTGCCAAATAAATATTTTAAACTCATATTAAACATAAATCACTTACACACAATCTCGGACGTCTGATCTACCTCAATACACTACCTGGACGGAAGAAAAGATCATTCTTGGTCTCTGGATTTTGCATTGGTCATTTTTGTTTCTTTGTTTTAAATAGAGAACCGAGAATTATAGCAAATCCTCTCTTTATAGGAAACTACGGTACTCTTACCAATACTCACATATGAAAGACTGTTAGTTAAAATTGAATTTGTTTAAGGGACGGCAGTGCCAGACGAGTTTTATTTGAAGTTACAGGGAATATATGTATGAAAAACGGTTAATCGTGAAAATACTGGTAAAAGTTGGGGGTTCCGGATTTGAGATTTTATAAATATACAGAGTGGTTCGCCAAAGGGTTGACAAAGAGCTAAGGCTTGTAGGTTATGTTGAGACAATACAAACATCGGAAGGCAAGGGGCATCTTTTTCCCTTGAGTTGGGTGGGAGGTTCAATTTTCTAGGAAAATTACTTTAAACAAAACAAAAATTATTAAAAAAGCAACGGTAACACCTTCATTGTCATGTTATGCCTTTTTGTAAAGTTAGAAACCACATTTTGTATTTTATTTCCAAACAAAGTTGTTTTAGAGACCAGTTTTTGAAACATTAATTTTCAAACTCATATATTTTTTTTCTGTTGTAATATTTTTAGAAATTTTTTTCATTTAATTTTTAGTCCTTAGTCACGAGATCAAGGTTGTGGATTTAATTTCGTTCACAAATTCGTTTTAGCCGTTAAACATTTTAAGGTATAGTAATGTATGTTAAACAAAGCTCGTAAACGATATAATTTCATCGCGGTAGAATTGAACTGTCGAAATTTTTTCTCACGACTTTGATGCAGAAAACGCAGAAATAAACCTGATGCCCTGGGATAAGTCAGTTGTGATGTTCAGTTTGATTATTTGCCACGTATGTGCAAGTATTTTTAAGGGGATGGTCATGTAAACATCTTGCGGAAAGTTGTATTTTTCTGCAAAGCGGAAAATTATCTCGTTGCATGAATACCCTTATTGTTTTCATAAACATATTTAAAAAATATACACCCACCTGGCATTGTTGTTCATTTACTTAATACTTTAACCTTCTCTTCTCTCCAAGAATAAAATACAATGAAAGATTAAAAAAGAAAATAAATATTTTGATGGAGTAGTAATATTAAGTAAAGTTTCTCTGCCAACAACGTACATATACTTCTTAGCAAAACCTACGTCGCGTCGCCTACCTTACTCACAATTCTTATAAAAATGAAATAATCGATAAAAAATGCAACCAAAACAAAATAAAGAATAATAAATTATTTAAAGAAGTATTGAAGAGTAAACACAAAGAAAAATGATAAAATAACAATAAAAATCGAAAGAAACAAGAATCAGATACAACTATAATAATAAATAAAACCGGTGTTATGTCCATTGTTTAATGACATCTTCGGCAGTAAAGGTTGATACGGACGGACAAAACGAAGAGGGTGTTTGTGTGGTTTGGTGTCGGTGTGGTTTGCAATTGCCATGCCAGTTGTAGTTGCTTTTAGAAACGATTCCAAAGCCCTAGAATAGAAAGAACTTGGAACCTTGATTTCTGGTTAGTTGAGACCTATTCCACTGACCACGGATAATATTCTCATTTCCATTATTGGTTGTTTGTATAGCAAAGAAATCAGACGGTTCAGTCGTCTGTCCTCTCTGTCTAAATGAGATATAGAAGAAGAAGGTGAAGAAAAGTGTTAAACGAAGGTGATGTGGTAATGGTCACTCACAGAGACACAAAGACCTGAAGGACGAGATGATGAGATAGTATAAAGAAATAGAAGAGTAATCCTATATAAGGAATATACTAAACAGAGGGTTAACAACAACTGTACTGATGATGGGGGTTGAAGGGGAAAATACTTACCTCTAGCTGCTATACGTGATCCTTATTCAGCCGCAAAGTCGTGGGTTAGCCAGAGTCGAGTGTATACCTTTCATGAAATTTGTTATTTCTGTGCTGTGTGGTGGTGGCTTGGTAGAACTAAAAGTGGTGTAGTTCTTATTTTCTTGATGATTATACCAGCGAATTGGTGTTGCTGGGGCTGGCTGGCTGAAGACTTATTCTGTAGAGATCTCTTTTTTGGTTTGAAAAGATCTGGTTTTGTTTTGTGGTTTCTGCACAAATATAAAACGACGAGAACTTTATGTACCTATGTGGGTTGGAAGAAATAGAAATAGTGGGTTAGAGGTTGTTGTGCCTTCGACTTTATTATTTTTTTTTTTTTTTGATTTTTTGAGTATTTATCTGGCAGTACTTGAGTCTTCCCAATTATTGTATTAGTTAGTTTAGAACGTCAAAAAATAGAAATTTAATTGAATAACAGCAACAAAAAAAACTTCCAAATTTGCAAAATGCTCCTTAGAAGCAAATGGTATTCTGCAGTCATATTTCCAACTTCAAATGGCTCATAATCACGTATGAAAATGGGCATAAATTCTTTTTCGGATGGTTTTCAAGGAAACCAAAAATAATAAACCGCATTTATCACATAACTACAAAAATGCAATTGTGACATTTTTACTTAGGCAGTATTATGCCTGAAGAATTCTGTGTGATGCTTAATTGAAACTTAACCTAAACCACACAATACGTGTAGGGTACCTCTTTGTAAAGTTCATTGTATAATTTTGATTTAAGTACCAATCTTAATTCTTCTTAATTTCTCATTTTTTTGACAATATAATTGCTAACGGGTTTCATAATTTTGGAACTTTAAACATCACTCTGTTAATGTAGTTTATAATTTGTCTTTTTTGTTAATCTGCATTAAAAGTTCTTTAATAAATTCCAATATTTTACTATACTAACATTTTGTTGGGCGCCACTTATTTTATGTTTTCATTTTTTGTGGAGAAATTGATGAGAAATTGAAATGAGTACGTATTTACATAGCTTTTATACTTCTTCTTTCGTAAATCTAACTAAAAACATCTCTTCTAGATTACATTCTTTAACTAGAATAGTTTTGTTGGGCGCCACTTTTAATAAGCTATCTGGCTGTACAACAGATATGCTTAGAATATACACTCGGAATGATTTAAATTTTGATTGATAATAAATATTTCAATCTAACTGCATTATTTTTAAGCAAAAAATTAAACCCTCAACATACTGATCGTGGAAAAATATATCATTCTGGTGAGACAATGAGAAATCTAGCAAACAAAACTTTATATTTTTTTTATTTCAATTAATCCAAAATTTGTTACGTTGACCTCCAAATGCTTTTGAAATCTTCAGCTTTTTCAGCGCACAATTAAGATTATCAAAATTTAGTTGTTCAACTATCTTTTCGAAACAGAAGTTTAGATTTTCAAATTTTCAATTTCTCATTTTTTCGACATTTCAATTGTTAAAATTTTTTAATTTAAAAATTTTAAATATTTTCTATTAACCTAGCTCTATATATCAATTTTTGTAAATCTGCATTCTCTGCTAAGTTCCAATCTTACTATATCATAATTTTGTTGGGTGCGACTTATTTTTTGTTCTTGATTATTTGATATTTAATTTATTCTTTTGATATTTCAAACGATCCTCTACTTCCTAATACTTGTGTATCCCTTTTTCGTTAGTCTGCATTAAAAGTCCTCTGCTAAAATCCAATTTTTATAACTGTGCCATAATTTTGTTGGGCGCCACTTCTTTTCGGTTTTTCATTTTATTGTTTAAAATTCTATACTTTTGAAATTTTAAACGCTCCTCTATTTACCTGGCTTTATATGTTCTTTTTTCGTAAATATCTGCAATAAAAATCCATTGCTAAATTCCAATCTCCGACCAAGCCATAATTTTGTAGGGTGCCGCACTTATTTTCGGTTTTGTTTTTATTGTTTAAATTTGTATATTTTTAAAATTTTAAACGACTATTTATTTACCTAGCCTATCTTTATTTTTTTTTTCTTTAATATAACTACGCTAAAAATTCCGATCGTTAACTACCAACTTTCGTTGGGCGCCACTTTTAATAATCCTATATCTGGTCTTCTTTATCAATAAAATAAATACAAATGCCATACATTTTTACTGTCAGCTACTACATTTGGTTTTTAAGCTTCTTTCAACCCTTTTCAACATTTTATTTAAGTTAAAATTTTAATCTTCAAAATAAAAAAAAGGAAATAAAATTATTTGCATAATGTTAGCCACCATCAAGAATTAAATGAAAAAAGCAAACCAACCAACCCACTCTCCGCCACCGCAGAACTACTCTACGAAATTCAAGTCTTGGAACCATTAACCACCATCATCATCATCTAGCGCTAGTGTTTCTTGGCTAAAGTGTATCGCGCGACGTATACACCTCGCGTTTTTTTTTCTTCCTATGTTTCTTCTTAATCTTTTCAAGCCTTTCTGCTTGTTCTCCATAGTTTCTTACTTAAAGCAAGCACCTTTCTTATGTTTTACCTGTTTCTTTAACCACACAACATTTTTATAGCAATTTATATTTCTCTGTCCTGTGCCTGTCCTCTATATTGGTCTGTTTTTGCACTTTAAAAATTGAATAACTGAGTGTGTATTTGTGAGTTACCTTTTTGAGTATTTCTCTCTTTAATTCAAGTTTGTATTTGTATATTCTATTCAATATTATTTATCGATGTATTCAAGAGAGGAGAGAGAGAGGAACTTCTTTCAAGAAAAAAAAAAAAAAACAAAAACTATCAAGAAATGAAACCTATCCATTCCAACAGAACAGATACATTTTGTTCGATTAAAGACAAGAGTAGGTAGAGTTACGTCCGCCGCGAGTGCTGTTCGTTTTTGGTTGTCGTTCGTTTTGATTCTCTATAAATGTGGTTTTTCATCTAAAAGTGTGCTCCCGCTACACAAAGCGCACAACTAAACACGGCAAAATCTCCTTTTCTTTGATCACTACTGGACGAATATTGCTACTGCGCTCCCGCGGACAAGAAACCAATACCAAAAAAAACTTCAATTCGCGGATTTTTTCTCATCGTAGGTACTTTCCCGTCGAGTATCTGTGTGATCTACACAGTTACGAACAGTAATTTTTAACGAAGAGGTCTTAAAAATTTCCTCTCTGGCCAAAATCAACAGTTGCGCGGACGCGAACAGCATAATAAGATCGTCTTTTTCGGAACGGATCGCGCAAAAAACTTTAAAAAGTCTCAGCAGAAAATAAAAACAAAACATCCAATAATAAACGAATTAAAATATTATTGTATCTTTGAATTCAAAAAATTAATCTTTTCCTTAAAGACATTTAATAAATACACCCGTTTATCAAATTATAACTTCCGTGTTTGATAATAGTTATTTATTTATCTCATAGATACAATTTTTTTTCTATTTCTATTGAATATAATAGAAATAAGAAGGTGGTTATATTATTATACTTGAGATAAGGAAAAGAAAAAATACCTAGGCATAGACAAAACTCGTTGTGATGTGTATTTCTATTTATTGTATTATTTGAGGAGGAGGAAATTTGTTGCAAAGTCTCAGCTCTCGGACTCAAGCTGACTTTAGCTGGAGAAAACAACTAAACAAAAAAGTAAAAAAAAAAAATAATTCTTGGAGGAAAATATTGTGGTGCATTTTCTTGGTCGCTGGTCTTTTATGTATGTGGTGCGCGGCGGTGGTGTTGGCGGTACACCGTAGAATTTGCGAAGCTCGCCCTCGAGTGTTTATTAACGGTGCAGTGATTCGAAAATAAAAAAAAATATTCGTTTACATGCTGCGCTAGCAAATATAGGTTCACTCTGGCCAGAAGAAACAACTTGTTTTGATGGTTGTTTTCTTTTTGTGTCTTTAACACGTTTTTGCTTAGATATGATACTTACCTATACACAATTCCAGTTTTAATTTTCTTATTAAATTTTTTCAACACATCTGATAAATAAATTAATAGAAACAAAAATAAAAGAATTGGTTAAACGAGGAGAAAAATAAAATATACCTATAATAAAAGAAAATAAACCAAGTCTAGCTATACTCTTGTGGAATGTGAGAAAATTATGTAAATCAAATGTGCACCGGGCTGGTTTTTTTCAATCTTATTTCTTTTTTTTTTTTAATTTGTATCTACGATATATGATTTTGTATCTGTAACTTGTTTTGCTGTATGTCGCCCTGATGAAGAATCATAATCAAATGCATTTCACGGAAATGGAATTCGTGGACGTTGTGCTCGAATAACGTGTTGTTTGTGTGAATTTCGGTCTCTGTGATATCAACTGAACAGAGTGATATTTAAAGAAGAAAAATAAAAATTCTATCTTTGGTGCTAAATTAATGTGTTTTACTTAAAAATAACACCCTGGATTTTTGTAGTGTTGTTTGTTTTTAATTTGATTTGGATTAAAACGAATATACTGTTAAAACTTTCTGGATTAAAAACACAGTTTTAGAGTGAAAGGTATGTTTTTTGTTGGAATTTTTAAAAAAAACATTGCCTTTTAAGTATATAATATGTATGTATATGTATGTATGTATGTAGTTATAAAGTAGATACTTTTTTAGATTGATAATAAAATGAGTCAATATAGTGAAACAGCAGATAAGATTGCTTTTGTTGTTGTTGATTTTGCACTAAGATAGGTAGCAAAAAGCAGGTGATATTGTTTTTTATTTTTTTTTACTTTTTATTATTATAAAAATATGTATATTCTACAGCAATGACAATACAAAATGTAATAATCTTGTCATGTGTTGCTCAGGTATTCAAATATGTTTTTGTCTGTAAAGTGTTTACATTTTTTTTGTTTTACCTACAAGGTTCATTTCTGAGTTACTTCAGGGTAACGTAAAGAGAATAATAATGAGTTTTTGTAGAAATATAAATAATTTATTGTTGTTGTTGTTAAGTTGATTGCTTTACGTCAAAATAGGGGAAATCCTATACACGGTAGTGTTAGTTGAATTTATTGGTTTTTCACTACATATTTAGAAAAAAAGATTCTTTGTTATTAAAGGATTCATAAATAGAGTAAAGATAGGTAGTTAAAAACCAACCTATAACTTCCCTACCCATGTTGGTATCTATGTATGAAACAGGTAGATACTTAAAGTAGGTGTGTTTAGTAGGTAAACCAGCTTGGATCTACTTTTACTTTTTTTCTCAAAAATGTCCTTAATGTTGTTATCAGTTATACCTACGAAGGCAGGTAAACCTTAAATACTCTAGAACAAAAACTTAGGAGGCACTTAACAGGTAGAGGATACCTACCTGCTATCGAAATAATTAGAACACAAAAACCAACGCACCATATCGTTGTATTATGATTGTAAGCTGACTAAGCGGTTATTTCTTTAAAATATTTATAGGTAGGTCTCCAAGGAAATTTTCCAAAATTTAACATAATTGTAGGAATTAATACCTTATTGTTTTTTTCCAAGAGTGATTCATAGCAGATATACCAATGATCTCGAAAATTATAATAAACTCAGTCAAGTTAAGGTAAATTATAAGTCGGTACTCGTCCTATGAAGAAAAAAAAAACACGACTTTGGAGATTATTACAATTAGGCATGTGAAAAGTAGGATACCGGCTATTAGGAAGCGGAAGATATCTAACAAGTTATGAATGGGCCTTAAACTTATCCGATCGTCAATTCAGAAATGCCTTAAATAAACGTAATGGTTACATATTATTCTTTTCCAATACTTAGTTCATAAGTTTTAAATTCAATTAAAAGCTCAAATGACATAGAACTAGAAGATGCGTTTCACCCAGGTTAGACTATGGGCTCATCAGTTAGATACTGTCGCACGCTTCTAATACGTAAATCTTTGATTTGAGCTGTTTCCGAAACCTTAACTTAGGATACCTACCTTTTGTTATAATTTTATTTAGTTATTAAATAACAATATATTTATTAAACTGGAATGTGAAAGTGCTATATGCCACACATATTACAAGAAATGGTTTATGTTTTGTCACACCCTTAACAGGTTGGCATTTAAAATATATAGTTCGTTACTATATTTTTAGTGATTACATATAAAAATCATACTTCGTTACAACCGTAAAACTAACCTCAATTACACTCGTAACAATTTCAAACTAAAATTGTTGATAGTTTTTCATAGTTTTTGAACTGAAAGCATTTATGACAAAGTCGCTTAGGCATCAGTTAAAGCTTTCATTGAAAATAATCATTAAACATTTTATCTTTCAATTTTTATGTACTTAAACAAATAAAAACGATTGTATTTTGGTATGAAAATGAACCTTATTAGTTAGATCTGTATTTCTGTTTGTTAAAAAAATACTTAATTTGCCTAACTTTTTTATAAAATTACATTTATTTTTTTCAAAGATGAAAATCGTTTTCAAAAAGCAGTTGAGATTTTTTTCCTAAAAGTGAAATACAATCTTTTCAATTCTATGAGGGTGTTCACAATGGACTGACTCTTCCGACTATTTTTGACTTCACTAAAATTTATCTTACGTTAGAAAGAGAGAAAAGTAGTTAATTTAAAAAAAAAAATTAAAAATTTGTGGTTTGTTTTGTTCTCTTTTGTAAATTCGGAGGAGTCAGTCCAATGTGATCACCATCTATTTTGGTATCAAAATTAACCTTATTTGTTAGGTACATAATTTTGTTTATCAAAAAAGTACTTAACTTGTCTAACTTTCTTATAAAATCACATTTATTTTTTTTGTTAATGTTGAAAATCGTTTTCAATAAGCAGTTGACATTTTGTTCCTAAAAGTGAAACACAATCTTTTCAATTCGATGAGTTCTTATATCTACCTGTCTCTAAGTATTTTTATCAATGATCAACTCTAACCTCAAGGTTGGTTTTTGTGTAGGCACTGGCTTTTCAATAAAAGAAAATTTTCTTGAATGCTATAATTGACTTGTCAAAAAATATTACACCGTTTTACTGATAGTGTTTTGGTGATGAATTTTAATTAAAGTTATAACTAAAAGCTAACCACCACATTTAAATTCCGGTTCTGTGAAAAAATTGTATAATAAGTTTTTTTTTTCATAACAGGTTTCATTCGACTTTTTCGTTTGAAGGTACGGTT
The DNA here is from genome assembly GCA_949320155.1 of Melangyna quadrimaculata. Lineage (NCBI taxonomy): Eukaryota > Metazoa > Arthropoda > Insecta > Diptera > Syrphidae > Melangyna > Melangyna quadrimaculata. The sequence continues at coordinate 9,283,533 of OX439485.1, read as the reverse complement.
TTTTTCTTTGTCAAGTTTAATTTTCAATGAATTTTCTTCCAAAAATCTTTTAATGCAAATACTCTACCATTATTAAACCCCGGCACCCCGGCACCACGGGATCAGTTGTCAAAATAGAGACTGATAATTTCTTAGTGTTACATATAAACCTCTAATAAATTGAAAGAAAAATAACATTCTACTTAAATGTCATGAAATCAGACCCCTATTAATTTTAGCTCCCAAGTCCCAAACAAAATTCTTATCAAAGCTAGAATGTGGAAAGAGTTTTCTTTGGGAAGTATAGTTAAGCGTTAGTTCTTTCAAATATAAAATAATCCGGAACCCTATTTTCTCTCAAAGCTACGGTTACTTTTAGCGTTTAAACTTATTAGATATTTATACCAAAAACTAAATTATGTACCAAAAATTAGATCTGGGTAGATTTTCCAATTTTTGTTTCTATGTGCTTACAACATTGTTCAAGTACCTTAAGAAAATCTGTCATTCAAATAAATCTGTTCAGAAAATATAGAAACCCGAGTTAATTCTTTGAGTCAAGGTGGCGGCAACCCGGAAAAAAAAACGTAGACCTAAGCTTCCTATTATGTACATAGGTAATTCTTATAAGAATCCTAGCTAAATTGGATTATTCTACGACTTACATGACTGCAGATATTGACTTCCCAAAATAGTTTCAAGGATATTTTTGTTCACCTTAAATTTTTTTCTCAAAAATATATTCTGCAGTTTTCTTTAATTTAAATGCAGCGATATTGATCTGATGATTCAAAATGATGAAAAAATAGCCGTTGTAGAGCGTGATTCTCTTCTTCTCATATTTTATTTTAAATAAAGAAAGGTTTCTTCGTAGTTGAAGTTCCAATATTTTACTGAACGACTGAATAGTTACTTATACATAAGTTAATAACACAAACTGATAATATTAATATTCAAGTATTAAGGAAGACCTAGGTTGCTCCTTAATCGTTCCTTAATACACAAATTTTACAAAAGGATCAAACGTAAAGACCTCCTAGGTAACTCCTTAGAGTGTCTTTTACCGCTGCTCCAAATATAATAATAATAATTAATTTCTACGACTCTTTATACTATAGTCGAAAACTAAACAAATAATGTAGTTAACATTGAAAAAATAATTTGATTAATATGAATTTGAAAAGTTTATAAATTTACAGTAACAAAACAAACTAAAGTAAACTATACTGATATAATGTTCATGTTGGTCTCGAAGTTGTGACATTTGATTATAAATGAAATTTTTTTTAAATTTGTATATAAAATTGAAAACTTTATTTTTCATAGCTTAAAATAAATACATAATTGATATTATATTATACTACGCGACGGGTTTCGTAGTGTTCTCTATCTTAGGGCGTTAAGCTCTGTTTGAAGGGCAGGTGTTGTTGTTGCCAAATAATTTTGTTCATAGTTTGTCTAGTTGTTGTTTTTCTTTTCCTTTTCTATTTTGCGTGAGCTTTCTGTGGTTCGGTGTGTTCTATGTTTGTTCCTTTCTATTGTTGTTTGCGGTGGCGGTGGTTTAATGCGGTGTCATACAATACAGATATACAAAGCCAATCAAATAGAACAGGACAACGTACTTAATGACAAACTTAAATTCAAGACGAATGCATTGTATGACACCGCATTTAACCACGGCCACCGCAAACAACAATAGAAAGGAACAAACATAGAACACACCGAACCACAGAAAGCTCACGCAAAATAGAAAAGGAAAAGAAAAACAACAACTAGGCAAACTATGAAAAAAATTATTTGGCAACAACAACACCTGCCTTTCAAACAGAGCTTAACGCCCGAAGATGGAGGACACTCCGAAACGCGTCGCGTAGTATAATATAATATCAATTATTTATTTTAAGTTGTGAAAAATAAAGTTTTAAATTTTATATACAAATTTAAAAAAATTTTCATTTGTAATGATATAATGTTACTATTGAATAAAATTGTTAAATGAAAGGTCTGCTACACCGTGTTTTTTGAGGGAGTGTATAGCAACTCAGTAAAATTTTTACTCGGAAAACAAAATTCCTTGAAATAATTTAGTTTGTTCTTGTTTTGCATGTCAAAATTTTGATGAGTAACACACTCTCAAAAAACACGGCTAGTATTAACCGAATTTTGTTCGTACTCATTAATTATTCTATTTAAAATTTTATCAGAAAACCAAAAACAAAATAAACACTAAGTAGTCTTGTGTTTTTTTTTGCTTTTAATATTAAACTAGCTGACCCGGCGAACTTCGTCTCGCCTAAATTCATTTATGTATAATAATTCCGAGCATGATATACAATGATGTTTCATGTAATTCGGTGTCTTTCAATGAAACCAAAATGATTGGCGTGTTGGCCAACCTTCCGCTTCTTTAGTGAAGAGCTTTAATGGTAAAAAACATCTTTCGTTTTATATTCAGGCGTGAGCACGCCACATACAACTGACCATGCAAGAAACATGGGAATTCAAGATTGATGCCACAAACATCCAGCGATTGTCCTTACGACTTTTTGATTGTTAATTGTCAAAGCAAAAGCGAGAGGCAGTGGAAATTGAAGACGCTTAAATACGAATGGCAAATCGTTCGGAATAAGCGGAATCCGAAGAATGAGAACATATTCGCTTTTGAATTTTCCCCTCAAAATCGTGGCTTGAATATAAGATTTGATTTGATGCATTTCACAATCAAACGCGTTCCGTTACAAAGTTTTGGTGCATTGTGGTTGCTCAGCAAAATTATAACTGATCCGACTTTCAATTTTAAATTGTGTGGTGAAAAGCCCGGAACATCCAAAGAATTCAAAAATTCCGTGGGATAGTTGGTGGCTCCGTTTTCATCCATCACGGAGTCCACGGATTTGAATAAATTAACTCACCGACGACGATTTGATTTTGAATGACGAAATTCAAATAATCGACATTCTTGTTTTTCGCAACCAAAATCGCGCGTGCACTCAGCCAATCATGGTTAACATAATTTTGAGTGAAATTCGGAAAAACATTCGCGATGAGCTCTTCCGGCGTTGTTGTAAAGTAGCAAAAATTTAGTGTAAATTCAATAAGGCCGGTGACTAAGTCCACCGATACCACGCCATTGCCCATCGCCAATAAATTGACTGAAGAAAATCTGCAGCGAACTGATCATTTCGTTAAGCGACTCGCATGTTTGTTTGCCATTTCTACACGTATTGCAATAAAGCCGATGCTCTCAGGCCCTTCCTGGGGCCAATACGAATTTGTCAAGCCCTAAATCGTGAAAATCAAAGTAACCGTTCTCGTGTTATGCACTAAAAACCGGATGTTCCCGGATTTTCAATTCTCTGAAAATTGTTCGGGATTTTTCTAAAGTGTCCTATGTCCTTCCTTGGGTCAATACGAATTCATCAAGCCTTAAATCGTGAAAATCGAACGATATGCGCGCACACACGGACGACATTTCTCTTTTATATATATATAGATTAAAATTAAATAATTGTTAACGAATACGAACAAAATTCGGTTACTATACTTATCAATAAGGGGAAGATTTTTTTTCACATTGCTGAGAACTATGAACAAAATGAAAAAATGGTTAGATGTATGAGTATAACCCAAAAATTTGTAAAATCGAATTCGTCGGAACACTATTAAATTATGATGTGAAACGCAGTTTTATAACGATAACTAGGGGATCGCATACAAAAATTCTGCAGCAAATTTTAAGTAAATCGCTGGAACCGTTTAGGTTCCACATAGTTTGAATTTCAGCATGACAATTTCAAATGTCTTTAGCTAACCTTCCAGTTTTGTTCCCTAAATTCAAATATAAAAGAGGAGGTACCTATAAATATAATGTATATGACTGTAACATTAACATTGGTATGGGAGTTATTTGTTTTTGTTAAAAAAGTCAAGAAGGTAAACAACATATTTTGATCGTATGTACAAAAAATCTGTGTGTTTATTTTGTTTCCATATCACCAAGGAATAAAAACGACTTCCCATGTACAAACTGTGAAAAGCAAATAAAAACAATTTCGACACCTTTCGAAATTGAAAGTCATAATGAATGATAAGAAAGGTGAACTGTCAAACACATTTCCACCTGCGTTGTAACCTGTAACAAATTTGATTTAATTGGTAAAAAATGATTGTGCAGTTAAATCACTGCGGCTTCTGCTACAACAAACTGCTAAACTGTACATGTGATAAATGTTCATTTTCATGTCTTATGTTATCTTATCTTATCGCTCAATCAGACTGGCTAAGCAAACTCATTTGCACAAATTGTACTGATTAACAAACACAGATAACAACAACAAAAAAATGGTGAACAAAAAAAAAATAAACCACGTTGAGGTAAACATTAAATGCCTCTGCTCTTCCGGCGACCTTCACCTTTTTAAACACAACAAATCTCCAAGTAACTATACTCAAGATGCTATGGAATGTGTATGATATGATGTGTGATGAAGTTGATAGGTAGATCATTCTCCGCCATACAAAACTGATCTGATGTTGACTCTCTTTTCACTCAAAAACACGATGTGTTTACCCTAATGACACATTAACTTTGGAATGGAATGTCAAAAACAAAAAAACAAAAACAAAACAAAATTTCATACCATTCAAACGTCATTGTATAACCATGTGTTGAGGTGGTTAGTGGATAACGCACTTGGCACGTCACGAAATCACTTTGGTTGCTGCATCGAAATCGTCTGAAAGTGTGGTCATTTAATAGATGTTAAGCCCTCAGGTTGTTTTGGTTTTGATCAGGAGTAATTAAAGCATTCTTTTTTGCTTTGCTTATTTGGTACACTTGTTTTCATCACTTTCACTCAGAAGCACCAAAAGCCAAAGGGTATTGGTTAAATGAATAGAACCAAACCAACCAAACTTTGGTTGTTTTGTTCAGACATAAATATTGCGTATGAAGTTGTTGTATAACACTAGCAGAGTGCTTGAGGCTTTTTTCGGAAGCATTTCTGTAAATTCACTCTTGAAGATTTGCTTCCGAGTTTCTTAAAGTTGATCTGAAGTTCAAACTTGACTTACGTAATATATTTTAAGTGTCTGTAATTCTTAAAATTTTCCAAAATCAAACTGTTAGCACAATAAGTGCCTTATTTTTGTATCATTTAAAAAGACTAAGATTTTCAAAGAAAAAAGCCGGAGGGACAGTGAAACGAAAGGAGTGCATGAGTGCTCGCGAACGCACTTTACTCTAGTTAAACTGAAATTTTGTGAAGTAGTAATGGAAAAGAGATAGTAATTCATTGCACTTCAGTGCAATAAGCCTGACTTGTCCTTTTTAATGTTTGGAAAGCAACTTTTCGTTGTTTTATGATATTAGCTTCAGTGGCCGTCCGTCAATTATAGTTGGGAATTTACAAATGTTTATGATTTGCAAATATTTTGGATGTGGATTTTTGAGTGAACATAAACAAATGAAATATATGTGGTGATATGCTTGCATTAATCTCAGCCATTTCTGTGTGCATGTTGCAAGTTGGCAGGAATATAGGGCACCTAAAAAATTTTTTGCAAAATCCAAACCGCAAGATGCGAATGTCTTCATCATAACAAAAGGATACTTTAGATATATTTGTCACGTCCTCCGAACAGAGAGTTCCATTGAAAAAAATCTTAAACCAACTTAACAACTTAATCTGCTAATTAGAGATTTCGGTAGTTAGTTTGAGTGTGTTCGCAGTTTACAATAATCTTTTTCATAATAATTATTACAACTGTTCAATTATCGAATGTATTTGTTAACCAATATTTTAACCAAATAATCTGAAACCGAAACGACCAAATTGGCCTTTAAACTTCTTCCCATTGGTTAACTCAATGAAGTTGCGTGAGATTTTTTTAGTGGAACATTCCAAACATTAATTTGCATACCCATATGTTGCAAGAACTTCACTGCCACAACTCTTACCAAACCAGCTTGTGTAGAATGAGCTATTTAATAATTTTGACCTAAGACCCTTAGGGAACTATTAACATGTCCTTTTTTTTGTGAAATTTTAAGTGGTGCTACCGCAGGTAGATTTTTTTTTTTTTTTAATGTCTGTTTTATTTATGCAAGGTGAAGCTCATGAATTATTATTTCATGTTGTTGTAGTTGGAATCAGGTAAAATCCTTTTAGGAGGGTTTTCCCCAGAACAGATAAACACTACTCTGAAAGGAAAAAAAAATGTACTAATTAGTAATCTTGGGATAAATTTTACTTTCGGACGGTGTGTTATGAATATTATCTTTGAGTGAGAAGTTGTTGAAATACAAAAAAAAAAAACAGGTAAATTTAAAGGTCTTTGAGAAACCAACCAACAAAAAAACAACTGTGAGAATTATCTTATTTACCATATTATTTTTTGGTGACCTCACACACAGAAAAGATAAGCTGACGAGTGCTGACATTTATAAGTGAAGTTAATTTGACCTCTTGCTGTGATATTTTCGAAATGATGTAAGCAAAGCAAGCCTGCAAGGAACCAATATTGGACCAGTGGGCAGACAAAAGACATTTTTGTTTAATGCAAAAAATATACTGATAATATTTTATGATAGAAATTGGTAGGTTTATGTTTTTTTTAACTCGCAAACTGGGCGCCTGCAAGTGATATTCTTCTGGCTATAATTTGGGAATCCCGTTTTTACTAGTACATATCTTTAGAACTACTATAGGTGTACAAAAATGCTTTTATTATTTATCTTTAAGGATAAGATATAAGGAAAAAGAAAGGTAACTTTTTCATAAAATATTATTTTGTAGGATTTTATATTTTCAGTTTTAAAGATCGAAATTGTTTTTTTTTTTTTATGTTCGTCACTTAAAACGAAATATACATAGAACATCTGATTTTCTCAAATCTGAAAGAGGGCTAATAAAAATGATTTACTCCATGTTTTCGGAATGCCATGTGCCATACCCCTGAGGAAATATTACAATCGGTATATCGGAGGAAAACGTGAATCGGTATATATTTCTAAAATGTTTTGCTTTAGCTCACAAATTATTAAATAAAAGTTGTTGGAAATAAAATTGTCTGCGTGTTTGACATAATTTTTTGTCTGCGTCGGCAAAACTTTTGAAGTTACATATGTACATAATATGTCTTTTTATTTTTTTATTTGAGTGTACGTTAAAGCATTTAAACGAAGGTAAACTGTCAAGCAACATTTGTGAAGACATATAATTAGGTTGTGTTAAGGCGCAATTGGTTTGATATATCATCTTCAAAATTCACCTTTTTACCTCACGTAAGTTCTAGTGGCGATCCATTGTTCTCCCCAAAATTTTGGCGTGTTAGAGATAAAGACGTGTAAGGGTAGGTACACGTTGATTCCTTGTACCATCCCGAATTCTTAATGAATTTCAGGATGTTCCTTAAGGGCAAAAAGAGAAGACATCACCCAGTTAGTCGAAAAAGTATTCTTCGAGTGCTGCTTTTCAAATTCTGGGTATGCTCTGGCACTGGTCCGATTAACTGATTAAACATATTTATTGAACAATAAATATTTTCAATTTGACTTATAACAAGTTAGATACATTGGCACTCTTCCGCTACTTCATCCTAACACCTTTTGCATAATTCCGATGCACTGAAGCCAATTGCGATGAAACTTTCAGTTGTGGCCGTTAGAATTTAGACCAAAAGTGATATTTAAGCTCGGTTCGAGCCTGCATACAGTTGAAAGTAGCTTCAACTGACTCAAATATGTGATAAGAAACATGTGGCCAAAAGTTGGTTTTACGATAGGCTTGCTTTTATGTGTTTGCCACAAATCTGTCTGTTTTTGATTAAGTTTTAATATTTTTTGTTGTGAAATAAATAAATAAAGCGCGACTTGGGTCTATAAACCGATACTAATACAATCCTAATACAACTAGATCCTTCAAGTGATTTCTGCATCACCCTGTTCATCTGCACTGTTATTGATCTTATTTTGTTCCTAAGTCATCTCATACAAAATTAATTTTATTCAAAAAAGATACAAACTGGTGTCAAGTCAAGCTAATGTGAATAAACACAATAGATAATTCAGATATTCTTAAGGATAGTGTTGTAGAGTTTCATATAAGTAGGTATCTGTGCCTGCTATTATCGTCTTAAGAAATAAAAGTGATGTTTTCTATCTTTATGACTTAATGGGCTAACATAAATTGCTATTTTAAAATCACTAATGATTGTGTTAGGTATGTGATATTTTTTGTTCTTAACATGAAAATAGGTCATGGGTTCTCGAAAACTTTATTTTATAATAACAGATTTTGTCGAAAAAACTTTCATTTTTTCGTTTATTGGCTTACATAAAATCTAGGTATGTAATACTTTGAGAATAGATCAGCAGTGATAAAAATCGATGGCAAAGTGTGTCTACCGCATTCAGCACCCAGAAGTAGGTATACTAACAAGGTCGTGTTATAAACATTTATGGGTTGAGATAGCGTGTACCTAATTAATCAGCGATTATTTGATAATACTATTTTTACGAGTTCATGCTTTTTCTAAAATAAAATAGAGAGCTATAATCATCTGTCGTTTCATCCAACTTTAACTATGAAGTTTGTAGGTAAGAGAAGGGTACCTTCGAAGACTTACTGGAGTTCTCTTTTCATTTTTTTAAGATGATCTACATACCTTTACTTATGGCAAAACATTTCAATGCATGAAGTTTGACAACTTTAAACTTGTTTCCCTTTTTTATAAAGATTTTCTCTAATTTAACTTTAACGACAACCGATTACATGTTTAAAGTCTCACTTTTACAAAATTGAAAGAATGACACTCTCCCGGCAATTATATTTGAGACCATCTCTTACCATCTCAGTTAGGCAAAATAAATATTCCCGCAATTAAGTAAGTACTGTCCGCCATCTAACCTTTTTGCCACATCCCTCTTTACCTTGAAACGAAAACATATAAAAAATGTCTTTGTGTCTAAATGTCATCAACACGACACAAAGCAGAAAATTCACAAATTGTCATTCAAATTGTGTTGATGATAATAATGATGATGAGACTCTTAACAACACTTCTTACAGTCCGATAAAAATAATTTCCATCATCAAAAACGAAATACAGGGTTCTTATTTAAACTTACAAAAAGTTACAAACAAAAAGAAGTCAGCAATACAAATACAAGCGTCCATCTTGCTAGGTACTTTTTTTTTCTTATAGTTTTTGCTGAAATGTCATTTCCACAGGCTTAAGTCTTTCTGTCAAACGTTCGTCCATATTAAATTAATTTTTTTTATGTTTGAAATGTTGGTATCTCTTTTGTGAGTATCTTTCTTTCTATCTGGCAATTTCAATGACAACCATACCATTCGTCAATTTTAATTGAATTTTAATTTTTTACATTTTTCACTTTTCTCTCAATGTCTTTAAAGTTTTTCTTGTTCGCCTCTTGCGTCCGCCTCCCATTTTAGTGCAAAACTAATTGCTTAAATTCCAAAGTAGCTGAGGTAGGTACAACTCCTTAAGGTGAAGAGGGCTCGAAGTATGTTACACGAAGGATATGCTTGTTGGCGCCATTGAGGCATTAAGTATATGAACATATATTTGAAGCCTTGTAAGCTTATCAGCACCTCTCCTGTAGGCGCATCACTGCAGCAAAAATACCTCTCGGCAATATCAACGACAGGAGACACGGGACACAAAATGTCATTGCGCGCGAAGGGTCTGTCTACACTTTCTTGCATAGGAAATGCCTGTATATCGATTGTCGTCGGTCGTCGCTGTTGTCAACTGGAATTCCTAAGGCAAGAAGTTAGAAAATTTGTTTAGTTCTTGTCCGTTTTCCAGTTTTTCCTCTCACTTCTTCGATCTCTGATGAAGAAAGGTAGAAAATTGCAAAGAACTTGAAACCTACTAAAAAACCGGAATTCTTGTTGCAACATAGGCAAGTAATGGATATAAAAAATCTAACAAAAACAAACAAAAAATATCAAACCAAATACATTGCATCCCCACTGGCAACATAAAGTTGTCGGCGGCGGCGGATCGTGCGGTCGTCGTCGTCGCCTGGCTGGTTTCGGGACAAATACCTTCGGCATTGCCTAGGTTATAGTAGATATAGAAGGCGAACAAGAGTCTCCATCGGTACATATATTATAGTAGAGGATGGAAACAGCATCGCCTTGGAGCGTATTTTAGCACCATCGCGCCACAGAGCATCATACATACATACCTACATACATCCATCTAGCAGTTTGGGTTGTCGTCGTCATTATCTCGACGGAGCAAGACACGCGGATTGGGATAAGACGAGATTACGTTGGAGCCAATCAATTGGCTAAAAATACCTGACTACATCATGGCATGTGGTTAGAAAAAGAAAATCATCGAAGGAAAACCCACAAACTCAAGACGACGAGGACGATGACGGTTTGTTAAACAAAAGAATAAAAAAATCACAAGAAAAAGGTTTCAATGGGTTTTTTGTATAAGTTCAGTTCTGCAAAACTTACCCTATATTTATTTTAGAAACACTGTTTTGGCATTTTTGACAGTTAATTTTCAATTTTAGAAATAAATATTAATTGTGAGATATGAAAATATGTTCTTGTTCCTAAGCCTTGTACACTAATGATGAAAAACCAAGAATCCCATACAAAAATAAAAGATATAACAATACGATAAGGACAAAATTAAAAAAAAAAATTCTTTTTTATGAGCAAAATTTGTAATGTACCAGATTAATTGTAGAAGGGTGCACTCCTTTTTCTCGTAGAATTAACTGTCGGTGTTACGCTGGTAATGCAAAACGAACAATTTAATTCTGCTTTTCGTTTTGCAGTACCTACGCTTTTTAAAGAGTAGTATTCGAAACGAATTTACCAGATTTTTGGAGTAGTCTCCACTCCTCAATCGCTTAGAATAAACTGCCGATTTAACGCTGGTGATGAGAAATGAAAAAATTCCGTTTCGTAGTAAGTTTCCTGTTTGATGAGTGAAATTGATAACTTACCATTAATATTTTGGAGAAGTCTTCACTTTTTGTGTTATACGCTAGTGATGCGAAACAAAAGAGGTTCGTAGTAGGAAGTATTCGAAACGAATTTACCAGATTTTTGGAGAAGTCTCCACTTCTCTATCACGTTTAATTAACTGCCGATTTAACGCTGGTGATGAAAAATGAAAAAATTCCGTTTTGTAGTAAGTTTTCTGTTTGATGAGTGAAATTGATAACTTACCAATATTATTTCGGAGAATTATCCACTCTTTTTTCACACTGAATTAAATGTGCAAACCATAAGACTAGTACAAAATTCTCTCCAAATCTAAGAATTGGAGAGTTTGGTATTGGAGCTCAATTAAGCATGAACTGTACAAAAAAAAAAAATCAATACAAATTCTATTTACCCTATAAATTAACATGATTTGAAAAAAAAAATTGATCCCAGAGAAAAAAAAAATATAAATCTAACTTAGATAAAAGAAGAACTTCATGTCTTGTGTATGTCGTCGACATCTTCAGCGTTGTCTTCAAAAAGTCGTCTTCCTCCACACATCCTCTTGCTTCATTGGCACAGACCAGAACAGACCCAGACGTCCCAAGACAACGACAACGGACAACAAAAATGACGACTGCCTTCGGCATATGGACGGGACGGCTATGAGAGGAGCTCCCATGTTCTGTATTTAAAGAATTCTATGTTGTCCTCGCGTCTTCAATTCAACCTATGGTCGATCATCAGCACCATCCATGATGGCAAAATCAAATGATAGAACTCGCCATCATCATCATCATTATTATCATCAAGCAGTCCATCCAGCACTCATCCGCAAATAGATATGGAAGAAGAAAAAGGGTAACCATGCGAATTGACTTTGGTTAGATAACAGTTCCTCACGATCATCATCGCCATCGTCATCATTATCATGGATGAGGATAGAGTGGGCATCACGACAATAAGAAGAAGAACTTACTCTACACTCTTAGCAACTCGCATCTTTGAAGGGTATTAACCAGACAGGAACGGGATACGGGACGACATATAACCTGGAGGATGGTGACGACTAAGAAGACGACGACGACACAGCAACAACAACAAAAACAAGAGAAGACGACAACACGACAACCTCTATCGTCAATGTACAATTTTTATTTCTTCCAACGTTTTTGTTTCCAGGTAATGCCCAGTTTCAACCACTAGCTGTCATTTGGGGGAGACTGTATATGGACTTAGAAGCTAGGTTTTGTTTCCTATACGAGTTATAGGAGTCTTAAAAACGACTTGAAGTGTCTACGGACACACACACAAATACACCATAAAATCCTCCAACAAGAATGAGGAATTTTAACGGTACGAAGATGCTGTGCTGCTGGCTGTTGGCAAAGTGATTGAAATAAATTACTGTCCCCTTATCTTCCCAGAAGGGTTGTACAAGAGGAAGAACTTGCACTCCTTGTGAAAAAATCGGTTGGTATATTCTTCAATTCTCTCTCTGTTTCGTATGTCTGCATGCAAATATTGTAATTTACATTCGTGTTTTTTTTTATATCTGTCTGTCTGTCTGGGGTGTACAAAGACAAAATTTCTTATCTATTTCTTCTTGGAGACACAAAGGTCTTTGATTGGTTATTGCAAGACTGGAAATTCATAGTGACCTCGTCGTGTGATGATTATTTCGAAATAGGACAGACTTAAAAAAGATGACACGGCAAAGATAAAAAGTCTTTTTTTTTTGTAATCGTATTCAATATTTTTCGAGAAAATTACCTTAGTTGATTTTAGGTTGGATGAATTGAGTGCTTTTGATAGATATGAAAGAAGAAAATTAACTTGTCGTTGATTGCTTGCAAGAATTTTATCACTTTGCAGCTTGTGCTACTTCCAAATATTTCATTCTTCCCTGTCCAAGTTCAATTTTTGCGCATGTGCAATTTAAACAACCTGTTTTTTTTTTTTAATTAGCTTCACTTTAAATTATAGTCTTTTACTTAATCCTACATTTTAACTAAATTATTTAAGTCAATAATTTTTGAAAAATTCGCATGCAAACTCAAAATTTCGATAAAAAAAATACAAACAAAACTTTAGACCAATTTTTTTCAAAATTGTGAAATGGAGTGCTAAATTTAATTTTATCGGTCAATGCATGTATCAATTTTGAATAGAGCACGAAAACCCAAATGCTTTTATGTCTTCTAGTTTTTAAGCAAATTAAAAATTATTTATAATTTAAAATTTTGTATAATTTTTTTAGTTTGAGTATATGTATTTACTTGGGCTTAATTTGTTAGACAGTGCTGTATTTATTTTTCCAGTTCTTTTGTATTCTGGTTTCATTAGTGCATAAACAGTATGATAGTTAAGGGGGAGCATGCTGCCCCCCTGCAACCCCCTGCTTGGTCTAGTATAGGATTTGGGGTGGGTGCAAGTTTGGGTATATGCACTCCAAGCAATCACATAAATTCCTCGTCCAAATTGAATAACTAGCAAAGTTTCAAAATATTAAAGCTTAAAATGTACAGCAAACAAACATTCATGTACATTTAAATCTTGTGTGACACCATTCAAGTGTAACGGATTGTACATAATCGATGATAGAAAAAATAAACGCACAAGCTTTAAAATTCGTCCCGTTATTTTTTTTTCATGCACATGATGTGTAACAAGTTAATATTAACAAAGGTTATTCTTTAATCAGCCTTTGTTAGAATTAATTGTTTTTTTTTTTTTTTTTTTTTTAACAATGGCGGCTAAACATCCACTGCTTTATCCTTAACTAAGGAATTTTTCCATTTTTTTATCATTTGAGTATTTAGTTTTGACCAACGAAAAAACATTACATTACTTACTGTACTATATGTACCTGTTACAAAAAGAACTATGTTTTCATAATCCACAAAGAAAAATAATTAAAAAATTAAAAAGTAGATTTTGTAATTTTTAATTTTCTCAAAAACTAGAAGATATAAAATCATCTAGTTTTCATTTTTTAATAAAGAATTAATTAGAAATTAGAGCAACGATTTTCAGAAAAAAAAAAATAATATATATTTTAACTGTTTTGAAAAATTATACTTAAAACTTTTTGTTTATATTTGTTGTCCCAAATTTTGAGTTTAAAACCCGTTTTTTTGAAACTGTGCATAGATTTCACTTGTTTTAAAAACCAGCTTTGGAACAAGGTATAAAACTTAATTGTAAGTATTACCATTATTTTTTAATATTTTTTTTTTTTCATTTTAAGGAACTTTTTATAAAATTGCCCCTCCCGCCAAACGAGGTCCTAATAAAATTGTGTAAAAATGGTCTGCTCATATTTTTGCTCTAAAAATAGTAACAAGTATAGTGACGAAAAATGATTAATTTTCCCACCACACTCTTCTCGCAAACAAACCAGCTAGTTTCTGGCAACTCAGTTTCCTTGTGTGAAAGCGGTGTAAGATGATGCAGTTTTCAAACGAATCCATAATCTTTAAAAAGACCATACATTTTTGTTTAATTAATATTATAAACCGCTTTCTGATCATCAACAAAGCCAAAAGTCATAAAACACATACTGCAATGCAGTTAGGTATTCCAAAAATGAAACATAATAAACAAAACAACATTGTAGTCTGTAACGAAAATACATATATATATTATACTAGCTGACCCGGCGAACTTCGTTCCGCCTAATTTCATTTATGTAAAGAAAATAATAATTCCGACAATGATGTTTCATGTAATTCGGTCAATTGAAATTCTTTATTCTAAAGAATACATACAACTGACCATGTAAGAAACATATGGGAATTCAAGATTGATGCCACAAACATCCAGCGATTGTCGACTTACGACTAATTCATTGTCAATAATTGTCATAGCAAAAGCGAGACGCACTGGAAATTGAAGGCGCTTTAATACGAATGGCAAATCGTTCAGAATAAGCGCAATCCGTGGAATGAAAACATCTTCGCCTTTGAATTTTCTCCTCAAAATCGTGGCTTGAATATAAGATTTGATTTGATGCACTTTACAATCAAACGCGTTCCGTTACAAAGTTTTGGTGCATTGAGGTTACGCAGCAAAATTATAACTGAGTCGAGTTTCGGTTTTAAATTGTGTGGTGAAAAGCCTGGAACATCCAAAGAATTCAAAAAATACGTGGGATAGTTGGTGGCTTCGTTTTCATCCATCACGGAGTCCACGGATTTGAATAAATCAATTCAACGACGATTTGATTTTGAATGACGAAATTCAAATGATCAGCATTTTTGTTTTTCGCAACCAAAATCGCACGTGAGCTCAGCCAATCATGGTTAACATAATTTTGAGTGAAATTCGGAAAAACATTCGCGATGAGCTGTTCCGTCGTTCTTGTAAAGAAGCAAAAATTCGGTGGAAATTCAATAAGGCCGGTGACTAAGTCCACTGTTATGACGCCATTGCCCATCGCCAATAAATTGACTGGAGAAATCTGCAGTGAACTGGTCATTTCGGAAAGCGACTCACATGTATGTTTTCAATTGCAATTTCTCCACGTATTGCAATAAAGCTCTCAGGTCCTTCCTGGGGCCAATACGAATTTATCAAGCCATAAATCGTGAAAATCGAGTTATGCTTAGTGAATAACTCGAGAACGGTTACTTCCAGATGTTCCCGGATTTTTTATTTTTCCAGGTTCCTATGCCCTTCCTTGAAGGGCCCTTATCAAGCCCTAAATCGTAAAAATCCAAGTAACCGTTCTCGAGTTATGCATTAAAAACTGGATGATCCCTGATTTCCAATTTTCCTATGTCCTTCCTTGGGTCAATATGAATTCATCAAGCCTTAAATTGTTAAAATCGAACGATCCGTTCTCGAGTTATGCGCGCACACACGGACGACATTTCTCATTTATATATATAGATATACATATATATTTATACAAGCATCATGTATCATGCACCATTTCATTATGTCTCGATGCCGTCATTATTTGTGGCTCCATCTAGTTGAACAAATCTTGACACCCAGCCATTTGGCAATAAATCTATTTGACACAATCGTAGGCGTCATGTATGTCAAAAAGTCCAACTTTTATTTTCTTCAATATAACTTAAATAGGCATTATATATATACAACAATGTGCTTAGGATAATGTTGTATATTGTATCGAACAGACGTTAATGTTAACATTACAATGAAATGTTTTTTTTTTGGAATTCCGGTTAGAAGATTTGCATAAATTAAATTCGGTTGTCTATATAAAAGAAATATTTATGTGGCCACGGTTTCAGAATCGAGAGGAAACCTGTCAAAGTAGGTTTAGATTTGAATCGATACGTGTTGTGTCGGTTGAGCTGAATTATATGTATGCCACTATAGATTTAAACTGACTTCTACAACTTAAAATCTTAATACTAGATACAAACATATCTTCTAAAAATAGAAGATATCTTGAGGAAAAGTTTACATAGAATTCCATTTCATCAGTGCGAAGGTCAACATTACAACCAATCAATACGGAATTCCATTCTATATTTTTTCTTGAACGAACTTGCTTTCAAGATGCACATCATAATATATAAGATTTTAGGTTAATGTTATTCCAAGAGCTGAATTGCAAGAGCCACTGAGGCCATCCAAGTTGTAGTTATATTCATAGCTATGGATATTTACAGTGCACATGAACAACCATTGTGAAGCCTTCTTTGAGAAAGAATCAATCTTAAGAATAAGCTGGTAGATTATGCACTACAGCCTCGTTCGTTCTTCATACTTGTTCTCGTTCATCAAATGCCAGCAAGCACCAGAAGCGGACAACAGCTGCTGCTGTTGCTGCTGTCCGGCAGCTTTTCACAGATTAAAATATTTATGAGGTGAAAGCCAGTCACCACCGCGCCGCATTTTCAAGAGTTATGTGTGAGGGGTTATAATGCCCAAAACCAAAGAATGCTCTAATCTAATCCTGGTACAATGATTTATGAGTGGACTTGCATTTGGATTTAGAAGACTTGAATGATGATCGCTGAAGGTTACAGATTCAAACGCATTCCGATACTATTTGACTTTTCTTTTCTCTCGTATACAAATGACTAAAAACACTATTGTGAATGAGTGATTAAAGAATGACCCGGTAACCTACGAAATTCACAAGTAATAAAAGTCGAATGTCGATCGCTGAGTTTCCCACCACAAAATGTATTTAGCTAAATATGCATATGCATATATATTGCATGCGAATATGTAAGCGCGAACAACGACACCATTAGTCATTGTAAATTTTAATTTCATCTGCCGCCACCGCCACCAAGCCGCCATATCACCATCTGCGTCTGTCAAATCCGCATGCTTTGTCATTCAGCTGAGGGTGAGAGATATGTATGTTTGATTTGTTGCGCGACTTAAGATTGTTGCTGTAATCAAATTTCCATAACATAACATTCAATTTGAATTGTGAATGAACCTATGCTGTTAGTTTATTTCCTATATTAGTTTCATCTTTGCCCACAGCGCATAGCTGTCGCTGCTGCAGCATTCCGGTGCCGTATAAATAAATACAGTTGAGCCTATCTTAAAAAAGAAAACACATAATTATATCAACCGGTAGCGATAGATGGTTTGCTTGGGATGAAATTTTGTGTGTAAAATGCAAATTGATTTATATTTTTATTAAAGAGTGGGATTGAATTTTATTTTTAAAAACTACGAGAGTGAGGTCTGAGTTTTAGAGAAATAGGTATGTTTGATTACATTTTCTTGTGAATAAGTTATTGATATTTTTAAATAGGTATATTTTAACTTTCTAGTGCTACATGTTAATTTTAGTGTTAATACAAAACTTAATAAATTTATATATATATGACGTCAGACAAACTTTATATCAACCCTATTTCAATAGGAACTTGTTCACTAAATTTGGATGGCCCAACTAAAAGCCGACATTACCATTAGTCAGCATACATCCGAAACAATCATTTTTGAGAGGTCACTGAAGTGGTCGGACAAAAAAAAGCTAATAAGGGGATATCATATGGTCCGTCTATAATTGCTGATTGTTACTTTTCGTTCATTTTTGCTTTCGGAGCGGAAAATCGATCTCGAATGCAAATCAATTAATTAAAACTCACATTAGAAGAAAAAAAATGATTCAATTGACTATTCGGAAAGCTACTTTTCATTCGCTTATGACAGATTCAGAAAGCTGTATCGACTCTTAAGGTCCAACTATAATAGAATTTAGCTCACTTATGCACGCATAAGCAACGAGCGAATACACACAATCCCTGTTCATAAACGGTAATGCAATTCACGTGCGATTCGTTAAGTTTCGTTAAAATTTTGCAAAAGCGATTCCAGTCGCTCGGCACCTTATTGAATTTGACAGCTCAAAAAAAAAAAACGTTTTAAAAAGCAAAATGGAGAGAGACAAGTAGATAATGCTCAGAGAGGCACTGAAGTGGTCGAACGAAAACAAGCGAATTTCGTTCACTTTTGTTTTCGGAGAGGAACAGCGCTCGAGAGCGCACCTTACTTAAGAAAAACTAACATCTCCTTAAAGTACGAATGAAAAAAGAGAAAGATGATTCAACCTAACCTTCTCGTTTTGACTGTTTTGAAAGTTACTTTTCGTTGGTTTTTGACATAAGCTTAATTGCCCAGTCGAGAATTATAGTTCTAGTTTTATAGTTTTAATTAATTACAGTTAGCTGCCAAATGTTCATATACAATGCAGCTTTACTGACGAAAGCAAAAGTGAGCCAAAAAGAGAGGTAACGCTTAAATGTCCGATATGAATTTATTTTGTAATCTTTGAGTTTCTTACTTAAGTTCCTTTCACATGAGCTGCGACCTGCAGATGCGAATAAATCTTTTAGCAATTTCACGAGGAAATATCGACTTATTTTTGTTTTAAATTTTCGACAAAGTGAACAAATCATCTCATTTACAAAATTTAAAATAAAAAAAACTACGAAAAATGTGATTAAATAGCTAAAATTACATTGTAATATTTTCTCCGCGATCATTAACAAGCTTTTGCGAACCGTCAATTGTAAATTCTCAATCCGAAACAACAGGACGTGTTCCACAAACTTGCGAATAAATAATTTGCTCGAATTTAACCTCAACAACTGGTTTTACTCTTTATATTGCATCAACATTTGTAGCTCTCAGCGACCACTCATGTAAATGAAACGTTAGCTATTAGCAACATGTGAATTGTTTGATATGCTCATAAATGCATGGTTTGCTACGATTCAGTAAGTTTTCGTTAACTTTTAAAATGTTCTTAATATTAATTATTCATAATAGCTTTCTTCTAAGTTACTCCGATTAAACTTAAAGCTTGAGGATAAGAAAGCATTAGAAGCTTAGAAACTTCTTGCTTTAGGTTTTTAAGTTGTTTGAAATCATCAATGCAAGCAGTTCAAAGTTCAAACAAAAGTTCCTACCAACAATAATGCGAGATACATACATATGTATACTACGGCGGATATATGATAATGATTATCATTTGCAGTTTGAAGGTTTACAGCGTGAGTCCTGTTAAGAGGGTCTCTTAATTTTGTAAGTGATCATTTGAAAAGTACCCATACCAGTAAATGCGAAAGTCATTGAATAAATCAGTTTGGTTGATTAAATATTCGCATTCAAATTATATAGGTTTTAACAATTTTGGAATGCAATACTGTTTTTCACCTTTAAAAAGTAGGTACCTTTGTAAAAAAATAATGATGAAATTGGCTTATCCATTAACAAGATATAAATAACCTAATGCAAAAACCTCGCAAAAAGAGAAAATGGGTTTGATTTGTCTCTCAATTTCCGTCGAATTTGTATATTGTTTTTTTTTTGTCCAGTTTTCGTTTTCATTTTCTAAAATAAGAAAATTGCTACGCCGAAATATTTTTCTACAGATAACTGAATCATTCAACTGCAGTCACCTACAATCTTCAAAATTAATGCGAGACAATACCTATTTAGCTATCGTGCAAACGCTACCGTTTTGACGATTATCGACTTGCATGAATCAAGTAAAGGATATACTAGATCGGTCAAACGATATCGTTTAATGATAATCGAGTTACGAATGAACCCCAGAATTTTGGAAAACAAAAAATCCATTGTGAGTCCTTAACTCCAGCACTAATTCTTATAAGGCCCAATGACAGGCATCTTTGATCGCAAATTGCTCTTAATTACAAATTCAGAGTTCCTTTCCCTTCTTCGCATATAAGTTGACCTTTTAAGTAGCATAATTCCTTAAGACAATCGTTTTAATTTTCATTTAAAAGCCTTAGAATTAGCTTCACCACTTTCAGCGCGTTCAGCCATTAACAATTAATTTCATTATATACTCATACTTTACGTGGTTAAATACCATACATCCGATAGCAAGTCTTGAAAATCTATAATCCGACTTGTGATAGAAATCGAAATAAAACAAAAAGAAACAATATGAGTATGATGCGAGGGATGTATTGTAAGATGACTAACACACACCAAAAAAGTTGAAGTTGAAGGAGAAGAAGCGCGAGCAATCCGATTTAAACAAAAATGATGAGTGGTATGGTTTGGTTATAGGCAATGATGGTGTGTGCGCACAACCAGAGGAACATTTTCCGCATTTTCATGGCCATCATCATTACTTTAAGACTAGACCTGAAGCTGAAGCAATTCTTACAGCGCTGGACAAATTTACTGGCGCGCCAGCCTCCTCTGTCAGAGAGATGTACATACGTAGATAAGGATGGGAGGAGGGAAAACACAATAATTACGAGTTGGTTGGGCGGCACATGCGCAGAAGGATGCACAAGGTCACATTCAAGCTATGACGACTATACGACCGACCGAACACGGTAGTCAGAATCACTGTGGAGCTATTTGAGAAATGTGAAGTTTATTTTTCTACCAGTTCCATCGTCATCATCATCATCATGGTCATCATGATGATGCCCAACCGCTATATGATCACATCATCTTCTTTGCGGACTTGAACTAACCATATCGGGGATTGGAAAGACCGGTGAGCCCATACAAATTTACCACCACCACCATCACATCAAGACTCTAGGTATCTCCGAGAAGACTCAATCAGTTGGCATGGGTTCGTTTGTTTTTTATTCCTCAGACATCTATTAGAAGCCTAAGGCTTGTTGCGCGAATTATAAGGAATAATCAGTGCCAGCAGGTTGTGGCATAGGCATAGCAGCATCTTTGTGTCATGTCCAAAGAGACAGGACAAACATGGCGGAAAAATCATAATTTCCCCCTCACTCATACTATTTTGTGCTCAAACTAAATAATGTTGGCTACTTGGAAGCTTGGAACCCCCTGTGAAGATTAGAATGAGATTTTTCTAAGTCGCCAGACATTTAGCGGTGTGCGACTGACGGGAGGAAGAGAGTGTGCGCCGCGCCGTGCGCATGTTGAAGAAGATGGTCTACTGCATTCCTTAACATTATTATTATTATTTTTTGTTGTTGTTGTATTCTATTTATGTATATGTTGTGACATCTTATCTGCAGAACTTGTGTTGCAACTATTTTTCAAAAAAATATGTATGCATTAACAAAAAAAAAAAAATAAGAAAAATGTTAAGGCCGACTTAAAAGCTAGAAATATCTTAATGAGGTGAAAATTAATTCAGAGCGCGGTGTTGTTGGACGAGAATGATAATTATTTAAAGCGAATTGTGGTGTGAGTGGGTTCATGATACATTTTTTAAACAGAAAAATTTCTACTATAGAAATACAAACACTTGCGACTAAGCAGGAACTTGTACAAACTAACGAAAAGGTATAAATATTTTTCTTAATATTTTCTCTTTAGAAATGTTCAACTAAAATAAATGTATTATTGCGTTTACCATCACAGAAGCCATAACCAATTTTCGTTCTTTTAGGCTCAAATGATTTAAAATGCCTTTTTTTCACTTCTAGATAGTTTCATTTTATTTTAAAGACATTTCAAAGGGTGTTTTTTTTTTGTAAAGTTTTGAAATAATTTTGTTTAATGACAACTCAAACTGACAACTGACAGATGGACTGGGTTCAGTATATTTTGCTATTCAGTACACTTCAATCTACTGAATACAGATTGAGCTCATCTGTCAATTGACAAACAATCTGCCATTAAAAACAATGTCTTCAATTAAAAAAAAAAACCTAACGAAAACAAACACCCTTTAAAATGATTTAAGAAATAAGAAACATAAATTTGTTGGTACAGGAAAATTTTTGAATTGTTGGAAAGCTTTCCGCCCACAGACTTTGGCAGTATACAATTCTTTTTTATGTGTAGTGAAATACACATTTAGACATATAATGGTAGTCTAAAGTTTTAGATTTTATCTTTTTCAGATTTCTAAGCCCACCCCTCAGACTTGGAAATCTAAAAATACCAAATGACCAAAATCTTGAAGCCCAAAATCTCAAATTTCGAAATATTGATTGTCAAAATCTTGAATTCCAAGATTTAAAATCCACAAATCCTTAATGGTTTAGACCAAAGTTGTAAACCATTTGCGATTTGTGGATTCTAGATATTTTCCATTTAAGTTTTAAGAATTCGAGATAGATTCGATTTTTTTGGGAGTCGAGATTTTAGCATTTCGTTATTCTTAGTTTTTGCCATAACGTAGAAAATAGAATTGTTTATACTAAAATATTCGATATATTTTGAATCGAAAGTATTTTCGTTGACTTTTCAAGTAGGTACAATTAAACTTGTTACTGCCATAGACTGACATAAAAAACTTCAGTCTGTTTATATGCTTTAAAGTAACCTGGCATTAATGATTAAAACACCTTTCTCCAGCGAAAAACATTTCCATTCCAATTTAGATCATACCTTAAGATTTCATACTGGCACTGTAAATAAATGGTACACTCCGTTTTATTTGTTTAAGGACAGCTATTTTTTAAAAATTTTATTTCATGAGCATTAATACCTGCTGATTATGAAGGCAAATCCTCTTGATGTTAAGATAAGAATCAATTAGAAGACAAAACAACACTTTTTTTCTCAAAAACTCACCTAAGCACTTTGGTTTAAAGTTTGACATAACCATTTCTTTCTTCTGTCAATTTTACATTTGATGTTATTACGTTTTCAAAATCTTAGGCTATTCAGCTAAGTAAAATGTATGTGTGCTGGTAAATATTCTCTTACATGATCTGAATAAAAAGGAAAACAAACTTGAAGCTTTAAGACATCTGATCTAAAATATTATGAAAATATATAATAATATTCAGAAACCTCATTCAGCTTAAATAAAAAATGACAATCTGACAGTACACTGTTTACATGCAAGAAGTTATTTTATGAAATTAAAAATTAGGAATGGAAATTGAAATTGATAGTCACGCTCACGCTACTCCAAATGCTTTTCTAGAGATTTCACCAAATTTTAAATTCGTTATATAAAATACAATCACTTAAAAAAAGTGTCCTTAACCAAGTCACGTGGAGTGTATTTAACGCCAAAACCTTGAACTGATCACATTTTAAATTATAATCCGCAAACGGAATGGAATTAAATTCTAACCTATATTAATCTTTCAGTATATGTTAAAACATTATTATACAACAGCAATAACAATAATAGAAACGGTATCAACTCCTCGCTAGAATTTATTAAAAGATAATTATCTCCGGCACCAGCAGCAGAAGTTGGTGGTATTAATTCTTTCGCCTGGGGAAATAAAATTTGAATAAATCGTGAGGCATAATTTACATAATAACACAAGAACTGAATGTTGTCTTTAAGGTGAATAGCCTTATTTTGTATCAACAATTTTGTGTACATATAATAAGATAATGATTTAAATGTATCTACTTTTAGATTTATTTTTTAAACCTTTCACAAAAAAAAAAAAAACAATTATGCCACTGAAATGTTAAAATCAATAAAGGGTGGGTTGCAAATCGTTACATTATCTAAACACTCTCTTGACCTAGGTGACGGTTGCACTGCTTATAAATAAAGCTGGCGCCACAACAAGAACTTAATCCAGTGCTGGTATCTTGCATAACTAGCTCACGTGTGTTTTGTCTCTATGTGTCAAGCGGAATGCGTGACAGTGATTTGTTATAAGTTATTTTTTTTTCTTACACAACTCACCACTGAATTGACAGTTGATCTAATTTATTTTGTCTTTTTGCTTTTCAGATACCTTACCTACTACTTCCTCGCGTTTGTATTGCCAACAATATAAACAATCTAATGGATACGTTACATGTATACGACATTTTTTTTCTATAATGTGATTTAAGGCCGCCAAACAAAATTGTTTAGCCTACTTTGTTTATAATTTTTGTTTCCATTTTGTTATGTGTTATGTTTTATTTTATTAACCTTAATATCAGAAATTGTTAAAGAAATTTTTAAATAAAAATAAAAAAAAGAAACGGTGCAAAATAGAAATGTCGATCAATATGATGTCAAAAAGATATTGTAGTACTAAAATAGTTTTAAATAGTGCTAGTGTCGGTAGCTAGAAGAAATAAATTGATATATTATTTAAATTTTTTTTTTGCCATGATTATGAGAAACAATAATCATCAGCAAGAAGACCAACAACAACAACAAAAACAGCAGCAGCAAGAGCAACAATTGCAACAGCAACAACAACAAGAGCAATACAAAGCACAACATAAATCTACGCTTGTCATTATGTCAATGAAATCACAAACACAAAGTGTCAATTTAAAAAATAAAGAAAACTCAACCGCCATCATGCGGAAACAGTTTACACCGATTTCAGACATAAGCAGTGGTAGCTTTAGCTCTGCGTCGGTAGCTGGATCTATTCAGGTTAGTTTAAAAATAAGACATTATTTTTTATTATTTATTATGAAAATAAAGTTTTTTTTTTTGAGGATTGATTTCAACCTTTATCATTAGTTACGAATGAAATTATGAAATTATTTTAAGGTCATTTGATAGATTTGTGGCAGCTTTACAAATGTGGTATAAGGTTTTGCAATCTTAATAGACCATCAACATTTCCATAAATTGTCAAAAATTATCACAGTTTTTCAAACCAATTTAAAGGGAACAAATTGTTTTGCCCCTCAACATGGTATAATACTCATCAAAATGAAAACCAAAAAACATTTTTTTTTTCGACTTTTTTACTGTTTTTTCAAAAAAAAAGTTAAAAAATAGATTTTTTTCAAATATTTCTTCAAAACTTGAATTTGAATTTTCTTTGATTCGTGTTTTTTTTGTTAAGACACATACAAACAGAGTTATAAAAAAAGTCGAAAAGTTCATACCAATTTCGGCCTATCCAAAAGTTTATCTAACACCACATTTTTGAAAATCGAGAAAGAATTGCCAAAAAAATGGGTCATTTTCGGAATTATTTTAGTCATTTTCAACGATAAGGTCTTAAGGTGTTTATTTTAATTTCCAAAATTTGAAGATCTGTTGAAATTTTGTTGATATACAAATTTATTAAGGACACCAATTTCCAATTAAAAATTAATTTGTTAAGAAATCGACATAACAAACTTAAGTGTCGCTCCTGTTCAATTAAGCATAAAACAAGTACTTTTGCAGAACCAGCTACTTTTTTATTCTTTGCATTTAAAATGCATTTAAGTATTAAACGTTTTTTTCTAAGCAGTATGAAATAGTTTTGCATAGTTGTCCACATGTCCACGATTAAACGCAAAGTATACAAAAATATCTGTTTTTACAAAAGTATTCGGACTCGCCGCAGAAACCCCCAAAGTCTGTCCGACCACTGGTTTTGTAAAAACCCATCATGGTTTAGATATACTAAGCCACCTTAGAACCTTGTCCGACCAGCGGTAATGTCGACATAACAAGACTAAAGATATTAGTTTGCATTACTTTTTCCACAGCCGCGATGAGATAGGAAAACTACGTTCGCTTCCCGTACTATTATAAGGATCGATCACCTATAACTTATAAGTTCCCAGTACGAAAAAGTTTAGTAATTCTAAAAATTTGGTCGGGAAAATCTTTAAAATTACTTAGAGAATTTAATTTACACAAAAATTGTAGCAAATCTATACTAAGGTTATTTATTTAATCGATTTTCCTAAATAAATCGACTATTGTTCGAATTTTAAATAATTTTTTGATAATGAAAATTGAAAAAGCCTCTCAGCCCTTTCCCCTTAGACTTACAGCTATAAAACCAGTGTCATATTTATGAAAAAGAGTTTCATCAATAATTGTGTAATTGTTGATTTACTCGCACAATTCTTTAGTATGAAATGTTGTGCCTCTTCCAAAAATGTTATGAATGTACCCCAATTTTTGAATTTTTTGAGACACCTTATCCTTAAATATTTTATGACTAGTCCAAAAGTTTTTTTATTTTTTGGAAGAAAACAAATCGATTTAAAATATTTTTTTAAGCAGGATAACGGGAATTCGCAACTACTAGACGATGGTTGGTAATAAACAAAGAAGATAATTTTACGGTGCAGGGAATAATTCCACGGAAATCTGCTCCACATGGGAATTTTTTTTATTTTTTACTGGGAATCTGCTCCACTTTTCAAAGTGGAATTAATTCCCACCGAGAGTGAGAATATATTTCACCTTAAATTTTGTGCAATTGTTTCTCACCTAAAACCGCTCGAATTTTTAATATTTTTTGCATAATACGGGTCCTCTGTCCCGCTCACGTGACTCCGTCGCTCCGCTTAGGGTATGCTCGCAGTCGCCAGGCAGGCGCCTATGTTGTCAGTTGGTGTGCTTTCGTTTTATTTGTATAAAACAGTATCTTGTGTGGCCCGCTTCGCGGGTTCAAGGATTTTAACTCCCTTTTCGAGTCCTCTGTCCCGCTCACGCGACTCCGTCGCTCCGCTTAGGGTATGCTCAGTGGCCAGGCAGGCGGCTATGATTTTTAAATTTGATTGTTTCGGTAATTAAGCACGTACAGCAAATTAGGTATCAAAATAATATTCTATTTAGGGCTGACCACATGACGAGAAAAGTCGTGGCAGACCGAGACGAAACGAGACGAGACTATGCCTTTTAAGCATCCCAAACGAGACTGTTTATTTGGACCGAAATTTACCAACATTCTTGTCGGATTCGCTAGTCTCGGCAGAAAAAAAAAGCATTTTAAAAATGCTAATAAATTGAAAAGTCCAATTTCATTTAAATATTTATTTTCTTCTGTACAAATTTAAACTTTAGAAATTCAAATTTTTCACCAAAAATCCGAAACAATTGTAGACATCACCCCAGATTCAATTTTAATAAAGTTAAAAAAAAATATCAGAATTGTACCTACATACTTTCAGGAAGATGTTACACATTAAGCATTACTGATAATACAGACATCTTATAGCCGCATTTACCTTCAGAAATAATTCTGAATTTATTAACTTGATAAGATAAACATTATCATCATAACTAAAATTCCTCAATTTACACCATAGTGGAATTATAAAACCTTAAGAAGGTAAATAAAGTATTTTATTTTCTTTTATCTGTGGGATGTTTCTTAGAATACCTATTTTTTTTATTTCCGGTAATTACATCAAAAATATTATAAGTTTCACAGAAATGGCTGTAAAGTTCAAAAGAATTTTACTATCTCTCATTAAAAATTATTTAAAATAATTTTTTTTAATTTTTTCATTATAAAACCATAACCACAGATAATATTTTTCTACGTAAGCAAAATGCTTCTTAGGGCCCCATAAATAGACACAGCTCCAAACACAAAATGTAATCCATTAAACAATACTTAACAAACGACTCCCTTGCAAAGTTTTACATACTCCAGTAGCCATCAGCATGCAATTAAACACTATAAACATATCCGTTTACATAATTTAACCAGAACAAGAATCAAACAGAACCAAAAAAAAAAAAAAAAAAAAAAAAAAAAAACAACCGGCGAAAAGTCATAACACTTAAATGCTGATGTTATAATGACACTTTCGTTGTTTCCTTCATTCATTCTTGGGAACACTTGAAACAGCTCGGAGTTCGAGAGTCATCATGACCTTTAAGATTCTCGGAGACAACTTGTTGTTTTTTGTTTTTTTCCTGGGAAGATAACGAAGCCAACCCATAGGGTGCAGCTTGAAGGCGAGGGATTGGTCCAGTTGTTCTACCTTCAACCCATCAACAAGCTGGACACAGGTGAGTGAGTTTAATGGAATTTCTGAAACAATAAGGTCGTATTCAAAAACCTGCCTACGAATGGTGCATAGCATAGCACATATGCAGACAGCAACTCAAGATTTCTGAATGCAGAATTACTTCTCTGAAGTTGTTCGAGACTGGGCGTTCAGGCGTGTAGATAAAAAGATACTTAAGAACACGGACTGCAGTTCACTATTAAGACTGCATAAGGCTGCAATGAGTCATAAAGCCTGGCTTGAATGTGGTCACCATTGCCATAGTCCGATGACACAACCCCGACGATGGACGGTCGCGGAGCACGGACTTGAAGTATTTAATTTGAGTTCTTGTATATTTTTATTTTTATTTGTGTTTCTTTGTTAAATGTTGATTGTGTTGCGCATGCGCGCAAAGGGTTCTCTCGAGGGTTTCCTATTTTTCATTAACATCTTAGTGAGCTCGCAGAGATCTGGTTGTACTTGTACTGCCTTCAACCCGAATATGGTTATACAACGACCACAAAACATGAAACCACATGGAAGACTTTAAAGCATAGGCCATACGCCATATAGGAGTGGATTGGTCTGACGTTGATTTTGACTTGCCACTTAATAACAATGAAAAATGTGTGTGTGGTGGTTGGACTCAAGGTAATTTTCCGAGGTCTGTTGCCTACTATAACTGAGCGAGTTGACTATTATTGACCAAAAGTCGTAAATACATAATATTGTATGCTTCAGTTCGTTTGATAGTTCATGGCGGCATGCTGCCGCCACCACCGATTCAATTTTTATCATTTTCTTGCATCTTCACTATCAAGATGAGAAGAAGTATAAGTATAAGTATTAGGTATAGTTTCTTCGAATGTCATTGATTTATGTATTTTTAGACTTTAAGTGAAAAATAGACTTGGTGGACAACAAAAAACAACAAATTAATTTTGAGAGAAATTTTTGGTGAAAGCTTAAAGAAATCTTTGTAACTTGTTGGAACTCTGATCATTGATCATAAGAAAGACATTTTTTTAGTTGTAACCCTCCTCATTAAGTTCAAAGCAATAACAAATTGTTCTTTTTTCTTCTTTCCTAAGAATAATTAAATATTTATACTAAGGCTAGGGCGATGATATAAGAGATGAAAATAATATCAAGCTTTAATAAGAGGAAATAAAACAGTACAGAGGAAAGGAAAAAAAAGCACATTTTTTAGTGCGGAACATATTTTAAAACTGATTCTTCGTATTTCAGCTTTTAGAGATCATTAAATCCAATGCCCAGTCAGAAAAATAAAGTGCATGCTTTTGCTTAAAACTGATCCCCCTCAAACCTTAAAAAAACAGGGTGATTCGCAAGTTAAAAAGCTAGTAGAGTGTGTAAGTTGACTTGAATCAAGAACGAAATCGCCTAGGAGGAGGGGTTTACCTCTTCCCAATTTTCAAAAAAAAATAAACTGAAAATCATTGTGCATTGTGAATTGGGCTTGATACTAATCATGTATTTGCCCAGTGTAGTTATTTCCGATGCTTTGTAGAGTCGCTTGCTACTAAAATGTTTTCATCGGCCTTCGTCAAATTGGCTTAAAAAATCCAAACTTTCCCATGCTGATTTTGAAAATAGTAAACCATGGAGGAAAACCGAATTTGATGTTCGGTCTGAATAGTTATTTATAGAGAACCAACGTTAGATATCATCTGGCTTAGTCCAATACATTTCCGCATAAGCGATTGGATTTAGAAAAGCGACATAAAACTTTTTTCACTGGATAGATCGAGCAAAATTCATGGAATTTTTTGGATTGAGGTTGACCCGATGTGAAGATATTGTTAGAATGCGGTCCTAGATTTGCTCCTTATAGGCAACATCTGCTTTAATGCTTTTGGTTGTTGATTGGCTGCTTTCAATACGAACGAAGAACGTTTTAGAGTTGATAAAACTGAAAATAATTTTCATAAGTGTGTTTCGAAAACTTAAAATGGTTAGTTTCTTTCCTAGGCCGTGTATTCAGACGCTGTTGAATGCTTTCTCTATATTCAAGAAGCAACAAACAGCAACCTGATAGTTATTGAGGGTGCTAACAGCGTTGCTTTGGAACCACAAAATTGTGTATAAGGTGGAATATTTCTTCCGAAATCCATCAAACTACATACTCGGGATGATGTTGTAAGTGGTGCAGAACGCCTTCAACCTCCGAAGAATAAGTCCTTTCAATGATTTAGCTGTTGGTTTTAAGAATGTAAATAGGATGGTATCCAAAAATGGTACGCCTAACGACTTTCTTCGGTATCGGTGCTATTTTCGTTGCCTTCTAGCATCATGATCTGGGAATCTTCCTTAAGCCTTACATACTCTCTCGAAAATTAAACAATCGTCTGTAGAGAAGGAGTTCTTTTGACATTTCTCACTGGTACACATTTATGACGACGATGTGAAAGTTTGACGTTTGAAACTAAAATACCTCACATGACTACCCCAGAACTGTCAAAGCTTCACTAACACTTTCCCGTACATTTTACTCGAGAACTGGTTCACCGCTTCTGAACGAAAACTCTCCACTTTGTTCTCCAGATTGCTTCACAAGCCGAGCACGTTCACGGTTGAACAAAAAAGCAACTTTTATCACTACACGGTTCACAAGTATGTAAGGCTTGATGAAGTATAGTTTTTTGTTAATACCAGAAATATATTCTTTTCGGTTTTTGGTTAATAAAGTTGAATTGTTGAATAGCTTTTGAACAATTAGTTTTCAAACTCAAAATTTTGAAAAATTATTTTTAAACTACTTTTTGGAAAAATGTACGCAATTAAGTACCATTTTGGATTTTAATACTGAATGTTGTTATTAATTTGAAGTCAAACACTGTAAACCAGAGGGTGTTAGAGCTTTTTCTTTTCAAATATTAAAAACTAAAAAAACTTAGCTGTAGTGATCGTTTAGCTAGATTCTTCATGTTTTTTTTATGGGAAAGCAGTTATGTACCATAATGAAGATAAAGAAATTTAAATATGAAAATTACTTCGGTTTTAAGTGGAGTGAATGAATTTATTTCAATTAAAAGGAACAAGTGACCTCAACTCCAGAAATGAATGTGTTTCGCCCAGTTATAACAGTGGGCTCTTCACTCATGTTTAACGACTCTTATAAAAATCACATCGAACAAAATTTGTGTCTTAGTAGGGTATAACAGACTTACTGCAGAGTCCACTGTTATACCTGGGTGAAACACATTAATTTCTGGAGTTAAGATCACTTGTTCCTTTTAATTGAATTATAGTTATGTACCTTTAGTTTTTAATATTTAGAGAAATGAAAGTCCTAAAACCTTCTCGTTTATAGTGTTTAGCTTAAAATGTATAAGAGCATCGAACATAAAAACCAAAATAATACTTAATAACTTAAAATTTTCCAAAAAGTCAATTTAAAAAAAAAATAATTGTTTTTGTTGAGTTTGAAAACTAATTATTCTAAAACGAATTGATAAAATTTAATAAAATATAATGATCTTTTTTGATTTGGATAAAAATATACTTATTGTAAGTGTTGCCGTTGGTTTCAATATTATTTTGTAATATTTGTATTTTGTTTTGAAATGTTTGCCCCATGAAAAAACAAGAAAGAAATTTTTCGCTCGAGAGAATTGTCATCAGAGAAAAATATCGCGCAAGTCAATTATTAATCGAGAAATATTTATGCATATGATGCTAGAAAAATACTATAGTAATCAATGAGAAGCGTTCCTTGAAAAACATTGACACATCGTGTTTTGAAATACCGAAATCAGTTGAATTGAGAAAGTTTCGAGGTTAAGTCCGCAAAAAAAAACATCATTGAAATACCTTTGTCGTCTTTGCCATGGCTTTTACTTTTCAAAGTCATTATCATCATCAAATAAAAAACTGAAAGTTATATCTTTTATTTATGTTTCAAGTTTTGTTCCAAAAACTCCAAGATCTATTATTACCTATAAATATCAAGCAATAACAATTTGCGGTTTTATTTAGCCAAAGATAAATTTTGTGGTTTTAAACTCGTTGATCGTTTATAGGTTGGTATAGGTTTAGCGTTTAGGTATATCTTAAACACGAGTCAACTATACCACAACCTACCGCCATAAAATAAAAATTGGCTGGAAGTAATAAAAACTTATCCACACTTTCAATAGGGGGATTATTGACATCCACATGATGAAATATCAATGACAACCACAAACAACATGAGTTAGGTATAAAAGTAGGTATGATGGAGGATGTCGCCAATCAAGCCACACAAGAACCAATGATCCCAATGCATTTTTCCCATGAACTTGTTTTCCATGGAAATTGTATAGCTTCCGTTTTCGTATATATATCAGAACAATTAGCAGCTGTCAGCGAAATACCTTTCCAGACTGCTGAAATTGAAGAATTTTTAGGGTGTTCCTACCTCTACCTACTCGCCATTAGCGTTTGCTGATGGATAATGTTTTGTGCAATGTGCGGTGATGCTATTGTCCGTTTAGCTATTTATTCCTTTGAAAAAGTGCCGAGCAATTTGACCGATACCGTGAACCGAAGGCTTACCATGGTTGCTTGGAACTTTTTTTTTTGTTTGCATATTTCTGTGAAAACTTGCGCCAGCAAAAAAGGAGAAGAAGAAAAAAAATAAATGTATCTCAAGTAAAAGCCAAGCCGGGAGAGCGGCACCATCAATCGTGCCAGCCAACCCAGGTGAAATAGAATACCTTTGGCATGGCATTGGCCGTAAATTTCCTTAGTGTGAGATGTCTTGGGAGGAAAGATAAGAATCTAAATCAAAGAGAAATACAGATGCTGATGCACTGCACTGTTCATGCATATATAGCTATAACTATTATGGGGAATCCAACAGACTAACCAGATCACATTCCGAAGATTCTCCGCATCCTAAGGTACTACTAACTGATGGAAACAGTTCAAAACATAACATAAATATTATAAAGGGGATGGAATGGGATGGGATAGAGTGTAACATCCGCAATTAGAAGTACACGATAATAATTATGCCGAAAGCGATAGAAATGGCAGCTGAACATGCAAAAATGCTATATAGGTAGGTCGGTATTTGCGGTACCATGAGATATAAAGTCGAAGAACCAAACTAATTACCATCAAAGAGCTGGACTATAAAAACGATGAAAATATAGTATTAAAATTTTACTTTGGCTGTATAATGATTTAATTCTTAATGGCGAGATGGTCATTTTGACACGGTTTAATGTTAGAGGAATAAAACTTTAAGTACCTGTACACTTTGCCATTAAGAATGTTCCTTTACAATGCTTGCAAACATTTTTTTGATATGGAACTATTTTATTATGCGAATTGAAAAACTGGAACAGAATAATATATGACTAATGACGTTTTGAAGAAATGTCTTCTTAGAAGTGTCTCATGTGGCTGTTTGGCTGAATACCAAGTTCAAAATTTAAGGATTATAAATCTTTTTCAAAATAAATCACAAAAGAAAATAATTTTTTAATAAAAGTTTAAAATATTCTTAATGACACGATTTTTGGTGATGTATTAAGATTCGTTAAACTCCATTGGTTTGTAAGTTTGGCGAATTTAGTTTCGAGCTTCAGCAGGGGAGATGTTAATGCCTAGTATTTTAAGTGCACTTTAGTGACCAACACGGCATCAAAGAAGAATCTAGCCAAAAGAGCTAAGTCCTATCGTAATATACAGAAAATTTTAAGCAAATCGGTCAACCCGCACGCATGGATGTCATGTCGAAAATCACGTTTTTGACTTTTCCATCATCGATTTTTTTTTTTGACACGAAGCAAATACTCGCCCTGTAAATCAAGTCAAAATTAAGTGGAGAGTGGTGTTTATTTCTTGCGAGAGGTTTCCCCTCCTGCTCATTCAAACTAAAATTATTTAATAAACCGGAATATCTGTTTATGTGGAACATAACGATGATGTTTTAAGGAAACACAAAATTCATCCAACACTGTTCACCTTACAATACATTTCGTGTAATTCAAGAACTAAGGTGAATTTAAGAATTTAACTTAAAAGACTTTTGTTGGAAATTATATGTTCTATCTAAATGAACAGCTTAAAAAAATTATAAAATGATTTAAGCAGAAAAACTTAACAGAAGCCGACCTAAATAAAAAAAATATGCACGACTTGGACCGCATGAACTTGCTCTCGTATAGCTTACAACTACAATTAGCTAGATATTAACGGTATAGATATATGTAAGAATGGTCTGCTTCATTTTAATATCGTTAAATATCAGTTTTGAAATTATTTTATTTCTTTTGTTTTATTTTTCGTGAAAATAATGTATTCATACAAATTTTAAATGCAATATTTGTTGACTAACTTAATTTTATCGAATTGCAAAATAATGATAAAATATGAGGGCATACAACTAAATAGGTATAAAAATGGCAATTTTTTCAAAAAGAACCATGACTTTATTTCCATTATTTGATTTTTTTGGTAAAAACCTGGTATGCAGTATTATTAAAACCAGCAAATACCCGTTCTTTAGCAAAAATTCGAATTTCTCTTCTGGAACATCACCACCAAATGCTAATTGAAGCAAATTCGTCAAAACCTTTAGGCTCTAGCCAGGACGCACTAACGCATAGACAAACAGACCGACGCGAAGGACGTCTTGACGAAAATCACTTTTTTGGACTTCTCCATCATCGTAATGTTAGTTTTGATTAAAACCTCGATTTTTTTTTTGACACGAAACCAATACTTGCCCTTTAGAGAAAGTCAAAATATGAATAGGTAATTTAGTACAAAAATAAACAAAATCACTGATTTTTCAATATTTTCTTCATGTCGATTTTTGTTATTTTTTCATAATCAAATTTTGATAGAGAATTTTGTTTCCAACAAAAATTCTTAAAAGTTTAATTCTCAAATTCGGCTTAGTTGACGAGTTATACCAAAAAATTTGAAAACTGAAGGTGACCAGTTCATGGCTAAATATGAGTAAAAGGGTTGAGGGAGCAAAATCTCTGAGATATCAGAAACTTCAATTGCTCTTGTGTCTATGACGAGACACTATGACTAGTCGTGGCCTTGAACAATTATCTTCAATAAACCTAACAAAATTATCATCAACCCGATTTAAAACTAAATTTTACTAAAAATATTTTATTATGATGTAAATAAATAAAAGTCTGCCTATTTTTGATAAATTAATTTGTCAAAAAAACACTTTGACATAACACATTTTATTCCAAGTAAAATGCTTACATAATTCAGCACAACAAATAAATCCACATAGAGTCATTGTGCTACGATATTATTCTGTTCATTAATCAAAATTCCCACTTACTCACTTATATCTTTGTATGTGTTTGAAACTTATACGGAATAATAAACCTATAAATCGTGCGTGAGAATCTCAACCTATTGAGTTCCGCCTCCACTCTAGGTATACCATATAGTTTCCCAGTTAATTATATTAAATCAAATAAATATATTACCATCAATTGACTCTAAACATTAAAGTTGTCGAAAGAATTATTTTCTCACTTTATTAACATTTCTTTGGATCTCGAACACAAATAAATAAAACCTAAATATACAACAACGAAAAATATATATGTAGTATGCGGGACGCCGTTTTGTGCTTTGTGTAGCATACCTGATTCTGCTTCATCGGTACTGAAACTGATTTAGTGTGTGTCCTTGAACTTGCCTCCTTTGATCGAAAAATTCAGGGTT
This sequence comes from Melangyna quadrimaculata, assembly GCA_949320155.1. Classification (NCBI taxonomy): domain Eukaryota; kingdom Metazoa; phylum Arthropoda; class Insecta; order Diptera; family Syrphidae; genus Melangyna; species Melangyna quadrimaculata. Next base: position 9,247,762 of record OX439485.1, on the reverse strand, counting down.
ACCAATGTGTGTTGGAAATTAAAAAAAGAAAAACAATACAAAATATAATTAAATTTTTAAAACTGTTTTGCATGTCTGAGTTTTCACATACAAAATTTAGAGCTGATTTTACAATCATCAACTGATGAACACTATCACAGGAATGAATACCTTATCAACATTTTGTTTTATTCGACGAAAAATTACCTACTATCTGGTGCAAATATTAGAAAATGAAATACATCCTTAATATGTAAACCCAGTAAAAGCGCATTTTCTTCTGACATTTGCTAGATCCCTTCGCCCAGAAGAACCATAATTTCTTCAAAACGAATTATATTCCCATAGGTATCGTTAATTTTATGGCCGGATGTAGGAGTAGCTAGACGATATTTGATGACTTTAAAGTTTAAAATGTTCTCCCTGTGCTCAAAAATTGTCATTTACCGATTCGAACATATCTCTTATAGTTTTAAAGTAGTACTGAAATCTTCAGATTTTAAGAGCTTAGCATAAATTGTTTTTGCACTTTATAATAAATTTGTTCTTTACAAGAATATTTGGTTGTCCACAAGCTCAGTTGAATGTATTTATTGAAAAAGAGCTTGAATTGAAAAGAGAACTTGTATTTGATTGATGGCAACCCTATTTCAAAACCAAACAACCTTTCCACAGCTTCAAAACTAAATTCGTCAATTAATGGGATGAAAAGACTCTTTGCTCTGGCTTTCAATCCGTTCTTCACCATAAAAGAACTTCAAGTCAAGAACACAAACCAAATAAAAAAACTTCATTATTTCGTTGACCGGTTTTTCGTGTTTTATTTCATAAACCACTCTTTTGGCTTTTGGATACACGCATGTTTCTTCAATTGATGATGATGATGGTACCACATCTATCTTATTTTCTTAAACAAAACCCAAAGAGAGATAAAATGTATGTCCAAAGAAAACAAAAAAAATAGTAACAAAACCGAAACTGAATTAAAATTCCATTGAGAAGAAACTTTTTTTATTCCGCAATTCCGCAGAAGTGCGGGTGTTTAGATGGGCCGATGTGCCCCTTAGGCCAAGTTTGCTCGAAATAAATAAAAAAAAACTCAAGCGAAAATAAAAACAATGAATGACATCAGAATCTTTTGATGTTGGTTCTTCTTTGGAAACTTTGTAACTTTTCGATTTTGGGGGCTTGTGACTTTTTTCACAGAGAAACTAACATATTTTACCGAAGATCTTCATCCTTTTTTTTTTCATTGAGAATTCACCGAACGCATCCGGTGAATCATCAATCTTTTTGGACCTGCATCGAATTATGTTGTTTGGTGTTTCAGTTTTTTTTTGTGAGTTTTCGGCGTGGTTTGTTTCGAAAAAGTATAGGTAGTTTATCTTCGAAAGGAAGATAGGGAAAAGAAAAGGCAAGCAGAAGCTTGACTTCCCGGGAAAACAAGCCTTTTTTTTATTTTCTTCTGTATAAGGAATTGAGTCACCAAATGTGTTTTTTTGAGTTCAAAAAATGAAGATTACTTCCAATATTCTATTTCAGTTATGTTAACATTGATAAATGGCTTGTGATTTATACCTTTTAGTATAAGAAACAATTGCGTTTCAAAGTGTTTAATACATAATTATGTGTGACCTAAATACGCTTAAAATATAAAATTCTACCGAAATCACCTACTGGATACTTTTTGGCATCTTTAGTAGCTACATACCTTAAACTCGAAAACTCCCCCTAAAAAACACAAATTGTGATTCTTGGTAAACATGCTAAATGAAACATTTATACAAAATTTGTTGGTAAATTTTACTTGTTAAACTTAAAAAAGTCATCATTCCATAAAAATTCAATTCAATTACTACAGGATACATTTATCTTTTCAGGTTTGGTCTCTTAAGCGAATCAGCACTCTAAATTCATGTGTCATATGTGTCGTTGCTTATCAATCAGAGCCTACAAAATTGGAACATGAAACCGAGTAAAAGGGCGAAAACCTGTAGCTCCTAAAATATTCAAGATAATTCAATGCAGTAAATTTTGTTTGTTTGGTGAAAGTTTTTTGTATGATAGTAAAAGGACATTTTATTTTCGTCCTGTAGTGAAGTTTTTTTTGTAGGCAGTTTTTGTTAAAAACATATTAAGCGCATTTTGAAAATAGCGTTTTTTTAATAGTACCTTTTTGATTCTAAAATGCCTGTGAAACAAAAAAGGCAAAAATTAAGTAACGAAAAGATTGGGTTTATTGGTATTCATTAAAACTTTTTTACCACTACTATAATAAATAATATTAATAAAATAAATAAATAATACTTTTTCTTGTACATATACATTAATTCACAGCATTTTTTTTTTTGTTTTCGTAGGAACTTTAGAACGAAAAGCAAAAATTTAGGGAACGACTAAACGCAGCAATACTGAGTTTTTTTCAAAAAACTCACACACTTCAACTGGTTCATCCTCAGGTTCTTACAAAACTTCTGTACCAATAATTTCCTTGCAAAATTTAAAATCTTCCATTTCTCTCCATTTTTCTCTACAATGGTGTTTAAGAAGTTTGTTAAATCATTCTTTTTAGCTCCTAAAAGAAGAATTCCTGAAGGCAATGGTCTTGGATCCTTCATATCAACTCTCTTACCCGGGCGCATAATTGACCTTGAAACTCCAACGTCAGATTTGAAGCTCATCTCACCTCTCGTTCTTATATTGCCACAAGCTCATGTTATGAGAAACCGTTTAGTTGGCTTAAACTTAAAATGCCATTTACTAGTTGGCTTTAAATTTTCTTGGGCAGTTACTTTCTAGTCCATTAAACTCCGCTTTTTTTTTAAATAAATTGAGGAAAAATAATAAAAGAATATTATTTTCCAACAAGATAGTCTAAAAGTACAGCTTTCCAAAAAGAACAACCTTTCGATAGTACATCACATGGCAAACTGAAGATTTTTATAAGGAAATGAGCCAAGTTTCAAATTTTGACGGGAAAAATTATTTTGCTCCCTTTTGAAAATCAATTGTATATATTTGATTTAATTTAGAGGAAAAATAGAGCCGTTTTGAAAATTAATATAACTTTGCATGAAAGAAAGGTCTGTTTTGATTATTAGAAAAATAATATATACCCTCGTTTTGATGCCAAACTCAAAATTAAAACAATAATAACTTCTTCGTTATCTCGTTTTGAAACAAATTTGTTTCAGCACCTCAATATATTAAAAAAAGTGACTTTAGCACCGTTTTGATTGTCAACGTCACATATGATAAGATTGTATTATAACAAATATATTTCAGCTGGATAAACTCCCGACTCCCCCCTTCGTATCCTTTTATATTCCAAAACATTTCTTTTTGATAATTGTATGTGTAAAGGTACACATACAATTATCAAAAACAAATTTTTTTAGTGATACATTTTCCTGATCGCTATATAACCAGCCCCTTGCCCTTACCCATATTAAATTTTCTATCTTTCTCAGTCTGATAGGCCCGAGAAATGCTGAAACAATGAACAGTAGAGGCTTGAGCTCTTAATATTATGGAGCGTCAAAAATGTGTTTTTTCTTTGTTTAAAATTGGCAGAGAAATACTTCTTGAAACAATAAATTTTGTTTCCAGAATGTTTCAGAATTTTCATTTTTGAAGAGTTTTTCATAATTTGTGAAATGAAAGTGTTCACTACTATTATAAGGATAGTCATGCAATTTTTTCCGTCCGTTCTATAATGTGCATCCATGCCTAAAGTTTGAAAGGTTGAAGTAAATCTATGAACTTATATGGTATTTTCCAAAGAAATTGTAAATTGCCACTATTGAACGCTTTAATCCAGAAAAAGAATTAATAGCGTTTTTTTTCATGTTAAAATTTTTAAATTTCAATTCCAGAAATCAATGCGTTTCTCCACGACATGGCAGTAGGCTTTCTTCAGTTAGAAGTAATTTTAATTTATAAATTCATTCAACTTGTTATTGAAAAAGATTAAATGAAAAATAAATAAGGACCCAGCACTGATGCCTGCATATTTGGATACAACTCCTCTTTCGCTCTAAACCGGTGACCTATGTGGTTTCGAATCACTAGGAACTAGGAACATACACCGAGTTTTCAATAAATGATACTGCATTTAAAACTAGCGATCACGCTTCAATGTATGACAATATTGCTGACGATTTCAGCATCTATATTAGCCCCTGCTCCGCAGTCACCTGATTGTGAACGAATTATTTCTTTACAAAATTAAATTAAATCTTTGAACTTTTAAGACACGCAGCTAATATTTTCCTATAGAACAAGAAAAAAATTGTTTTATCTTTAAAAATGAACACTTACTCAGAGCAAGTGTTTCATATGAAATGGTGAGTACCTGATATGAAATTTCTAGTATTCATTATTTTAATTTTATTAAGTGAAGCACCTGGAAACGTGTTGAATTCTTAATCTATGATTTCTTATCAAGTCCTCTTCGAGACTTCCCTATCAAATTGTCTACTCATGACTTATGAGATGTTTTCTCATTTGATTATGATACTAAGATTTTAGGAGCATAGAATAGATACTAACTGACCCTGAATTTGTTGTTGCAGTTAGTGCTTGTTTACTCAACTAATTTCAATAACAACGCACTTTGACAAGATCTCAGCTAAATTACTCCATCATATAAACGTTATTTTTTGAAAGTATCAATATCAACTAAGTATTTTATCCAACGAAACTATGCTCTTTAAAGAAACCGACAACATTAAAAGTTGCAACATATTCAACAGTATTTATGTTCATTCATTATTACTTTAAACATTGATTCTCTTTAACACCAGTCAACAAAGGCCAAAAGAAAACTGAATCTATTTTAACGTGATAAATAAAGCCATAATGGGCGAACTAACTTCTTTACCTATTTATGTAGCATAGAAGTATAACAACGTCGTCGCTATATGTATACGCTATGCAAGCAAACCGCCACCAAACGTTTTTTTGTGTTTTGTTTAATTTTCTTGATTTGTTTTATTTATGTAGTTCTTGGAACACAAACAAAAATCAACAACAACCAGTGGTATGGGAAAGGGCTCAAGTTCAGGTGGATAATGAGACCACACACAGACCGAATAGATTGACCATGTTTTTTTTGAGAATGTCATTGGCTGAAACTGCGGATGAAGTGAGCAGACTGTGTGTTAAAGTGTTTAGAAAAAAGATTTGCTTTAATTTATTATAGACCTTAGGAAAAGAAGGTTACATAAGCTATATTCAAACAAAATAACTATAGGTCAACAAAGTTTTAAATTTAAGCAGAATTGACTTTTTATTTTATACAAACCATTTTAAGGAGACTATAAAATCTGATCGTAATAATTAAGTTGCCAGAGATAGTAAATCATCAAATATGAAGCTTTTTGTAGATTGCTTAAAGAAAATCTAGACTTAAGGTTTTCACACAGGGTTACACAAAAACCCGGCTGGAAAAATTCCAAGACAAGGCCATAGTAAGTTTTCAGTAGGGAAAATTTAGACTTAGACGAGGAAAACATGTCAGATACTTAACAAGCCCTTGCTGGATTTCAGTACAAAAAATTTAAATGAGAAAAACTTTTCAAACGCTCGTGAGGCCGTCTTTAGTAAAAACTTGTTGGACATATTTCGTAACGCCATCAGGAATGTCTGTACACCAAAAACAAAATTTTGGCACGAGTACGATAACTTGGGCGCCAACAGTTGATAACGGATTTTTGTAAAAGGGTCAAATACAAACATTTTTTTTTTCGGGTGGGGGGATATCCCCCCCCGTTTAGGCGGGAGGGGCAATTTAATGAAAAAAGTACTAAATTGGAAAAAAAAATCATTAAAAAATAACGGTAATACCTACAATTAAGTATTATATTTTTTTTGAAAGCCAATACTCTGTTTTATTAGCCAGTTTTTAAATCAAGTGAAATCTATCGATAGTTTTTGAAATAACTACTTTCAAACTCAAAACTTGGAAAAAAAACATAAAAAAAAAATGCTTAAAGTGTAATTTTTCGTTGCTCATAATAATTCTTAATCAGAAACCGAAAACAAAATGATTTTATGTCTTCTAGTTTTCGAGACATTAAAAATGACCAAAACTACTATTTTAATTCAATTAATTTTTTTTGCTTGAGTTTTTATATTCGTGGTCCCATTTTGATAGTAAAAATAGAATATGGATTAATTCTTACACAAATTGACTCTAAATTATCATACTTTCCCAACACCCAGCCTTACGGCGTATAAACAGTGAGGTATGCTTGGGGGACATACTGGCCCCCTGCAACCCCCCTGCTTGGGCTCACTATAGGATTTGTGGTATGTGCGAGGTTCGGTGTATGCCAAATTTCGTTTGCATTTAAGGAACTTTGAATGTATTCTCTGTTTCCAAGCTACATATGATAAATGTAAATGTATGAAAAGTAGTAAGTACATCTAGTAATTTTCAATTTTCTCAAAAACTAGAGGGCATAAAAGCTTTCGGTTTTTGTGCTCGATTCAGAATTGATATGTGCATTGACCACAAAAAGAAAATGTAGTTTTTCGTATCACAATTTTGAGCAAAATTGATCCAACCATTCCTTTTTCCGTTTTTTTAATCAAAATTTTGAGTTTGAATGCAAATTTTTTGAAAACTATTGACACAAATAATTTAATTTAAATATAGGATTAAAGACCAGACTTCTGGCTTTTAAAACCTTTACTGTTTTGCATTTTAGGTATTGTCGTTGCTTTTTAATATTGGCTTTTCCATTTAAGTCGTTATTATCGAAAATCGCCCCTACCTTTTAAACGGGGCGAGATAGACCCCCCCTCTTATAGTAAAAAATGCTTGTATTTGACCCTTCTACAAAAATTCGTTATCAATTTTCGGCGCCCAAGTTATCGTACTCTCCCCAAAATTGTATTAGCAACGTGCAATTTCAGTATCTAACAACACTTTTTCTCTCTTTCCTTTGTCATCTTTTTCATATCACACGGAGCACAGCACATATTTGTGGGAAACGTCAGACAAGTAAGAACAGAAAACCCGTTCTAAGTTGTTCTACCTATAAGGCAAGTACATCCAATCTTTTCTGTATGTATTTATTATGCAATATGGTATGAAATATTAGAGTATGAAACTTATTCATTTTCGACATTGAATTTTTGTATTGCAATTCAGCCCAGTGGGTAGTGCATCGGACTGACAAGCAGGAGGTCGCAGGATCAAGTCCCACATAAACCAACTTTTTTTTTCTCTTTTTTGCCTGTAGAGACGAAAGGGTTCATAATCGCCAAGGTTCTCGTTCAAGCATTTGCTATACCTTGCTAGGCCCTTGCCAGAATCTATGTAAAACGCTCTTGTCGAAAACTAGATGGTTTATCTTCGCGGTTAGTAACATTCCTTCAAATGGAAACAACCAGATCTTTATTTCCAAGACCTGGAACTCAACCTTAAGTTATTTTAAAATTAATAAAAGCTTGTGACGGAATAGTAAGTATTGTTGCAGTTTTCTCGAAGGAATGTCTCAAAGACATAATAATCAAAACCGTACCGATAAGATGAATTCAACTTTAAACAACTTCCTTCACTGATTGTCTACCGATTGTATCTAGAAGCTTTAAGAATGTTGGTTACTGCGTTGGACTGTCGAGGTATAAGTATCGATTCCCACGCGCTCCCAACTAAAAAACGAAAATGTTTTTTTTACGGCTTCTGCCAGCTGCACTCGAGAATTGACAAGTCCTTTAAGTGTTTCTTTTTCCAGTAAAAGTGCTTCTCATTTAAGCCATTTTGATGCAACTTATAGCATAAAGCATTAAAATATAAACATCTTTCAAATTCGTTCACAAGGTATGTAGTTGGTTTAGGTCTGCTCGACTTGAATTTCTTTAAAGAAATTATGTCAGCCTGACAATAAATGTGAAGTGTTAATAATTCAAGAAAAAATGAACAAATATACGTTAACGTTAAAATACAGTTCATTCGTTTCCCGCTAAGGCCTAATTTATTCACACTCCAATAAATTTAAATTCTCTGTTAAAAATGGGAAATTAATAAAAACAAAGGAGAATGTGCATTTTGGTCTACCTATTGCCCACGAATGAGATGTATATGGTTGGAAAGCTTATTCCTAGTACATCATTTTGTTTGTATGTAGGGGAAGGTGGCCTACATACCCACCAGGGTAAAATGGCCCCCTCGCTAGAAATCGTAGAATCGAAAAAAATTAGAAAGTTTTGTGAACACAATTCTTTAGTTTATCTGGCAGCACCGACATAAACGAAATGTTAGCAACTTCAAGATATTATTTGAAATTTGACAGACCAAAATGTCTCTAGCCATCTCCAAAAGTAGAAACAATAAGATTTCAAGAAAAATTTGTTGACAAAAAACTGTATACAAAATAGTGAATTTTGGAGAAAGCAGTTAATGCATGTAAGTATCAAGTATTTCTTTTCAATTTACTGAAATTCTTTGGCCTATTAACTATTTCTGTCTGTTCGGAATTAAAACTTAAATACAAAAATCCTATACGGGAAAAATGGCCTACTTAGCTCTCGGCTAAAATGGCATAGTGTGCCATTTTATACTTACCCTTACATTTTCCTTATAGTGAAAATGGTTAGAAAATATGAAGGATCTTATAGAGAGGCAGTCCTGGACTGAGGACGTATTATGAAAAGCCATAAATGCATTCAAAACGTTCAATGTTCGGTGTTTAAGTTTTTTTATGTTTATTTTACTTATATAACTTGAAGTTGTTTTAAATGAATTGTTGATTTTATTTTTTTGGTGAGTATTGTTTATGTTTATTTTACTTTGAAATTTGATTTGTTTTAAATTAAATTGAAAATGGTTTTTGGTTAACATGCCTTGTTGGTTTACTTGCATGGGTAAGATTGCATACTAGTATGCCATTTTACCCGGGCAGTTTTGATCGTTGGAGTTTGGAGGCATTTTGAAAATTAAATGCTTTAAATACTTTTAAGGCAGAAAAATGTAAGCGTTATCAATTAAACTTTGCAAAGAACATAACATTTCAGTTTGAATGTCAATTTTTTCCGAGATATGGGACATTTTCCTTAGGAGGAGGTGCCATTTTAGGCCACCTTCCCCTACACAAAGTTGAAAACCATGGGGTTTAGGCAGTATATTGCAACAAAGACTGCAATTAGAGCAAAAGTTAATTGGAATAGTGTTCAATTGAATTGCTAGTTTGGCCGCTTTCGATGAATTGAATAGACCCCAAAATAAAGGAACTTTTATACCTATGGCTAATAATAGCGAATAATGTCATGGTTGGCGAACAATTCACTTAACAGTATGAAAATTCTACTTTTTTTCATTCGACTTAGTGACACAATTGAATGGGAATAATTGTCCGTCTCGTGCCCACAATTGAGATATACAACATTGGAAAGCTTAGTTCAAGAGCATCAGTTTTGTATATGGACACAGAACTGCAAACCATGGGGTTTAGGCAGGATATAACAAAGTAAAAAAACAATTCGTCTATGTTAATTCGAATCTGCAAAGTGTTGTTCTTATTTTTTTGGTCGCTTTTTATAGCCAACTCCCACTGTTTATGACAAAAAAATACTCGTACGTTGGTACACTCCATAGTACCCATTCATTTTCATAGGTCTCGTTTCTGGGCACTAGGTAGACCAGGTCCCATATATTTTTGCCCATTCTCCTTTGTGAAAATTTCAAAAATTCCCTTTTTAAATGGCGAGCTTAAACTAAATGGAGATTAAATAAATTGGGCCTTAGACCTTTAATATATGCAATAAGCGTGTTTTTGATATAATTTTTGGTCATTCACTTTCTGTCCCAAAAAACAAATCTCGTTGCTTAAGTTTTGTACTGCAACTGTATAGTGTTATACCTGAAGCTTAAACTTTCCCTTAGTGAGAAGTGAAATTTGATTCAAAATCGACACTTCACTTCTCAATAAGGGAAAGTTTAAGTTTCAGGTATAACACTACAGTTTCAGTACAAAACTTTGTTTTTTTCGGACTTATAATTTGGTTTACTTTTTGCTTACCAACAAAAAATGATTGGCTAAATAATTTTATTTTGCATCGTTATCCATCACTATAGCTGTGAAATTAATTTCTAATAATTTCACTTCGCTTGTAGCTTAATCAATTTATTCGAGATGCTTTTTTACAGAATACCTATTCACTGATTTACTTCAAATTAAATATTTAATTTACATATGTATGTATGTAAATATTTTTTAAGGGCCTGAAGTAACACTTTTCACTTTTCACTTTTTTAATTCTGAACTAAACATAATCGTTTTTGACATTAATTGGATATAATTATTTAACCAATTGCTAAACTATTTGATTGCTGACCCATGTCAATCAAAAAGCTATCGGCGCGGCGGCACAAGGTCTGACTTTCCAAATCCCAAAAAACTAGGTCACGAACTATATTTTGACGAAAAGTCAAATCTTTTCATTGAAAACAAAAAGCAAGGAAAAAAAAAAATCTCATAATTCATTCAGTTGCGAAGACCTAATTTATATAACTTCTAACAAAAACAAAAAAACAAGAACCCTATATAGAATGCAAGTCAGGTGCCATCAGGTAAGGTAGATCCGAAATCGATTTATCATTCAACTTTGTTCGAAAATTTGTATAACAAACAAGACGATGATCATCTCTCATTCATCAGCGGTGGGTAAATGAACCAAAAAAAAAAAATGGTGTAAGAACAAAAATTATATTATACCTACGCAGTAACAAATTGTTAAAAAAAATATTTTTTTATTTAAAATTTTTACAAAATTAAGTTAAAACAAAATCATTTGACAAACATGTTTACATCGCCTTGAGGCGACAAATTCCCCTTTTTTTGTTATCTCCAAAGGCATAATAATACAAACACCACCGGTTGTGGATCTTTAAAGATAAATGGTTTTTGTTGTCTCATTTAAATTTATGGGTTTATAATTTACCTTAAAAACCATTCTAGATTTTATTTCAGTTTTTAATTGTGTTCTTTTGTTATATGATGAGATTGATGATGATTGTGAGCCAAGCAAAAACAATGTTTTATATAAGAAATGATGATGGAGAATTTTAAGCTCTGTTATCTGTTCTAGATAGATTTTTATATATTTATTAGCTCGTATAACTTGTTGCTGATTCGAACTCGAAGTCTTTCGGACTGGAATTTAGCAAAGACACGTTGAACACAATTCTTGCTCTCTGCGTTCTTTCTGACGTAAAGTGACAGTTTATTAAGCCTTAGCAAATATCGGGATCCGGTTATACTGGAAAATATAGACCGTCATGATATTTTTTTTTTTGTTTTAAATCTCTCGCGCATTTAATCAACTGGAAAGAGAACATTTATCAGCACCAGTTATCTTGTATTTGAAGTAATTTTTGCATATAAAATTCCTATATTATTTACTATGGTTGCCATCTTAGTGAAATCGTATGATATGTCTATTTGAATAGGCTTTTGATTTATAAGGCACCAGTTACAGCTTGAATTTAAAATTCTCAAAACAAACGCGAAAACGGCGTGGAACATTCGTCGACGGCAGTTGTAATTAAGAAGTGTTTATTTGTCATTTTTGTTATATGTTCCGCGCTGGTTGGCATGTAGTATGTTGAATGTTGAATGTTGCATGTTGCATATTGCATGTTAAATGTTGCTAATTGACGGCCGGGCGTGGAAAATAAACTGACGCCCGGGCGTCAGAAAAAAATTGACGCACGGGCGTGAAAAATAAATTGTCGCCCGGGCGTCAGAAAAAAAATGACGCCCGGGCGTCAATAAAAATTAACGCCCGGGCGTCAAAAAGAAAATGATGCCCGGGCCTCAAAAATAAATGGACGCCTGGGTGTCAGAAAAAATTTGACGCCTGGGCGTCATAAATAAATTGACGCGCGGGTGTCAAAAAAATATTGACGCCCGGGCGTCAAAAATAAAATGACCTGGGCGTCAATTTTTTTTTACTTTGATTTTTTCAATTTGATGCGTTAGAAAAATATTATATTTTTTATATTAACATAGTTGTGGAGAAGTTAGAATGTGATATTGAATTGACACCTTCCACTAAAAAGTTATTGTTGAAAAACCAAAAAATTTTCGATTTTAAAAATGGTTTTTCAAGTTTATCTCATCCAATATCCATCCGAACCAAAAATCACTTCAGATTATTTTTTATAGAACATTAAATTTCTGTTTATTTAGATTTCATGTAAGTCAAAACATTTTCAGGATATAGCACGACAAAATATATAATATTATATAATAAAGTGTCGATTGACTTTATTAAATTGCCCCTACTTGTTCCCCGTTAGATTCACAAATGTTAAATTACTAACACATTTGTAGAGAAAGTTTATAGCTATAATTGTGTTTATTTTGTTTCTTGAAAATTTAAAATATTTTGAATTTAAAATATTATATGTAAAGTTGATGGGACATTTACACACCCTCTTAGCACGAAACTGTTTGCCCCTCCCCAATAATTTGTATTTAAAAATTTAGCCACATTTGTATGCTAAATTATGAGACATTAATATTAAAAATCTGACTAGTTGAAATGAAGATAGGATTTTTAAAAGAAAAAAAAAAAAAAAAAAAACGATTAGAAACTACTAATAGCGGTTGAGAAAATTGAGTAAAAGCTTTTAAACACCTTTTTCAAAATGTCGGACGACGCAGAGGGTTTTTATTGGAAAAATGTGGTCTTAGAATCTCCAAGAGGTACTCTTTAAATTAAAACAATAAAATTCTCCTCCCGAATTTTTGTAGATATTTTTGATAATTTGATTGGACTAATTGCAAATGTTTACTTGCTCAGGTATTGGTTTTGTGTCACGGAAAAAATAGATTTAAATCAAAGCTAACATCACGATGTTGGAGAAGTCGAAAAAAGTTATTTTTGAAAAAACGTCAATCGAGATAGAGCCTAAACGGTTGGACGGATTTGCTTCAATTTTAGTGTGAAGCATTTTTATGTGATTCCCCAGAAATGTTTGTTGTAGTTCATCTGTTACGGCTAGCTACCATACAACAACTTCTGCTTAATCAAGTTTTATCAAAAACGGCTATAAGGATTTTGATTTAATTTCGTTTACAAAAGTTCTAGATTACTGTATACAAGGTTTTTGCAAAAAATAAAAAATAAAATTGGAAATAAATGTTTGGGGTTTTTTGAGCAAATGACTATTTTTTTTTTTTTTGTTGGATAGTCTTGAAAATATTGTCATTGGCTTGGTTGATTTTGTCATAATTTTGCAATTCGGTACAGTAAGATAAAAAATTTTAAGTTTAAAATTTGTATGAATTAATTTCCTTAACAAAAATACTAAAATAAAAGAAAAACAATTTTTTTTAGTTATCACTTCTTTTCCACTTTTTTCTTGCGATGTGTTATCTACATAATGTACGTTGTATAGGGCAATTTTTGGATTCGTACAAGAAATCGAACTTGAGATAATAATTTTCCCTATCATTACTAAGGTAGAGAACGCGAAAAAAGTGAGTCTCGCAATTATGTCTGTCTGTCTGTCCATACCTCGACCTGCAGCCTAATCCACTGAAGCGATTTTCTTCAAACTTTCTAATTAAGGTTCTTAGGTAATTTCCCCCAACTAACAATTTTACTCCTATACTAATCCATATAAGCTTCATAATCGTTTATTTCACTCATTTAGTCTCTCTTTAGTACTCCATAGAGTTAAAAAGGAGACCATTTTAACTCCTATAGCACCTTAATAAAGAAAATTCAGTTGCTTCGAAAGAAGTGCTAAAGGAGTAAAGTACAGAGTGTGAACAAAAATAAAAAAAAAATCATGTAGGTAAGCTTAGGGATCGAAATCTGGATGCCTCGCACTACTTGTCCAGTTCGCTAACAGCTTGGCAAATCTCATATATAAAATAATTAGCATTAAAACCGATTGACTTTCTGCTTCAAAGAATTTTATAGCTAATAATTTATTAAAAAAATCTATTGAAAGTATTTTCGCCTTCTGCACGTGAATTAATAGAATAGCTTAATGTTTTCATTGCACATAATTATTTATGCAAATAATAAAGATGCCCCCATCATTATTAAGCGTGCGCTCATTCACATTATTACAAATTAATACTAACTTTAAGGATTGCATTAATATTTCTTTGGATATAATTAAAGAAATATCAGTTCATCTGATTGCTAATTGAAAGTCTAATCGATCAGTTATATCATCTTTGACTCCTATACCGATTTGGCTTCCCGTCAGAAGGATTATTGAGTCACTAAAGCAATGAATGACGCATTAATGTCTGAAATCAGAAGCAATTTTGCTAGTTGGGCCTAGAGGAAAAATTGCAATTTCTTTTAGCTCAAAAAATAACGGTACTTGCCATACAACCAATATACAAAAATTGTTTTTTTTTAAACGGCTCTAACGATTTTGAAAAAAGATACTAAAATAAATATTTAAGTGGAAAAAAAAATTATTTATATGGTTATTATCGGTATCTGTCATAGAACTTATTTGTTGGTTTTCAAATTTCTCGTCTAAGTTTTTTCAAACACATTTGAAGTGAACAGTCTACCTTATTTTGGAAAAGTTTCTCATTATGGGTGTTCATTATTTTTATATCAGAAAAGCTTAACAAAAAAAATAAAAATCGTTCAAATATTAAAAGTGAAAAGCCTGGCAACCATATTTCTGCATAGATCACGCCCAAGCCTATACTATTACCCACTTGACAGGCCGTTGTAAATAGATATAACAACGATTTGTGTGCGTTGGAGCAGGCCTTGGCGTTCGCGCATTATAATTGCTATTGATTGACAATATGAACATGGGTTAGATTAAAAAATCATGTATCGGATTCCACGTTCGAAATCCGAGACTATACTAAACTAATTTACCATGTTATTTTTCAAATCTATGTAACTTGTGTTGTTTAGGTTCGGTTGCGTTGTTGTGAGTATACCTTTATAATAGACCATTATGTCTTTTTTAGACTTCTTTGTTTCAAACGCAACGATTTTTGTTGTCTGATCGGATCGTATTTCTAAAAATAAATCTGCGCCAATTTGCAGCTGGCCCGGGACAACACATTTTTATTTCTGCCATCATCGGTACTTCATCCACCCCCGCTGACATAATATTACACGAGTAATTTCGAGAACAAGTGATAAACTTTGTTCCTTTGATATTGGTTTACTCCCTGCCACCTCTTTACATCTATCCATTCGACATACTCGTAATATCCGTATCCGTTCAAGACCTAACCTATTTGTATGCAAAAAGCCAACGCATGTCATCTAGATACACAAGAGTATTTTTGTAGTTTGCTAATAAACTCAAGACCGTACAACTTCCAGTCACGTTAATACACAACCCCGCCTGCATCAAGCCGGCCGCCATGGCAGCAGCGTTGCCAACACATGTGGTGTCCAGATGATGTTGGTGGCGTGTTGGCGGCTCGTTGATGTGATGATGTTTATACGTGATAAGTTTCTTCGGAATGGAATTTGCATTTGTTTTTTTTTTCGTTTTCTGTTCATTTAATTTTCTTCAGTTGAGGGCATTTGATTGCGTTTCTGGTTGCTCGAACACAGATAATTGTTTAAAGTACTTTATGGATATCTTTTGAGTGCGCTTTCAATTAACATGAATAGAGTAATAAAATCAAATGTTAAGTGAGCTCACTCCCCCCTGTTCAAAGTCGAAGGGGGTGATATTTCTAGAACTTGTTCACCATAGTATAAATATAACCGCATTAATATGGGTGCGGCCACCAACGATGATTGAACAAAAATGCAAATTCATTTCTTAACTATGTGTCATTATTGTTAGTTTATTTTATTAGAAAGAAATTGACTGAGAAATAAATTTGGATATTATTTCATATGTCAGACCATTTGGTAAATGAAAATTGCCAATTTCGAACCAGAATATAACCGCACCCCTAGTATGATTTTGAACAAATACTTTTAAATGATTGCGCCTGGCTGGCAAATCATTTAAGAAAAATCATATTTTTGTTTTTTAATTAAGCTTAGGTACTTAGTACATAAAAGTTAAGAAGGTACTGAAAATACCTAAATATATGGAATTCATTAGTGCTCAGGAAGTTAATGGAGGACTAAATATGAGATTACCATGTGAATTGATATCAATGTCCTGATATTAAAATGAGGAAATAAAGCTAAGTTTGCTAACAAGTTTCGCACAATTAGCAGTAACCAGCAAAGACAGAATTTTTGTACAAATCTACTGATGGGCGTTTTTTTTATTCGAACAAGTATGACGGTGAAGTTGCTTTAGAGAAAGAATGCAACAAGATATTTTACTTGATCACTGACTAAATAGTACCGACAAAATAGTGATAGGTAGCTAATAGCAATTTCCAAAGTGTTCATTTGCTTCACAGAAGAGAGTCCTAGACCTTAGACGGAAACACGCTCAATATTATGTTATGGCTGTCTACATATACGGAAAGGCTACATTTTGTGATTCATTTTTGCAAAAAATAGTTATTTTTTATGTCTCTAGTAGAGCCATTTTATTTTTTTTGATTTTCTGGAAAACCGTGAAGTAATTAATTTATAATTTGTGTAATTTTAAAAATTAAACACATTTTTTTGAAATAAAAAAAAAATATTTTTATTTTAAAAAATTAATCTTCTGGAACTGACTATGGAACTTGGTAGAAAACGATTTTTTTTTATTTAGCAGAAAAAATCATGTTCCTAGAACAAAAAAATAACGGTAGGTACCTTACCTATCACCTAAATTAAAATGTTGAAAATCCTTTAAGAGAAATCTTATTTTTCTCGAAAACCGCTCCAAGAGTTTAAATAAACGTTTTATACACAGGTTCTTAAATACTGAGTAATATTGCAATTTTTTTTTTAGAATTTTTTTTTTTTTTTTAAAATACCTAATGACATTTTTTGAATTTAAATATTAAACTGCTTAGGGTAACGTTGTCATAGATGCACCAGTGGTGCAAAATGCACCACACTTATATTCACCCAACCAGCAGCTGTATTAGTGTATACCTAATTCCATTGTATCCGTTACGTTTAATAAGGCCAATATAGTTAAGTCTGGTTGTGCTTCTCTTTGTTGGCGGACGCGTGCGCAGTTTTGTATGAATATTAAGTGAAAACTAAGTTTTTCTTCAATAAAGTTTCAAAAATTGTTATTTTGACTTTTTGTTTATATCTTAAAAGAAATAGTTCATAGCTTAGTTGCATTTTTTATGAAATATTTTATTTTTAAACAAAAATTCCTTGTTGGTACACAATGCACCACGAAAGCATAGTGTTAAATGCACCATGGTGCATTGTGCACCTAGAAGTTTTGAATGTGTAGACTAAAGCTTACTGTCTTTATTAAAGATGCCACGGAACCAGTTGTGAACCGCAAGAAAGGACTTCAATCGAAAGACCATATGCGAGCAGATCTTTGGTAAAAGAGGAAGATATAAAATATATTTTCAAAGATTCTACTGTATCGGCTTGGGACCAACTAAATGGCAGCAATCATTATATAAATACCTGAATCTCTATCCCCCAGTTTGCAGTGGGAATTGAAGATCAGCTGAATCTTAAACTAATTTTCAAATTTTTGATTTAACTCGTTCATTTTCACAGTGAAATCTGAACTTCACTTCAGTTAAACTTCGTTTAACTAGATTTTATGAAAAAGAGTTGGCAGCATTGTACGTTTTTGCCTCGCCAAGTGACGTATTTAAACAGTACGTAGCTTTCCTTGTCTATTTTTTCTCTTTCTGAAGCAAAGAACATAAGTGAAACAGCAACAATTATTTTGGGTTGTTGATAATTTGTCGACATTTTTTTCGAGTTACTCGAACAAGACTACAAAAATTGAAAATGAACCAATAATTGTGCAAAAAAAGAGAAATAACTTTTTAACAGCATACATACATTAAGATTTGCTGATGGAAATGGCTATGAAAAATAAGTAAATAAATTCCACGTTGAACTTAGGTTTAAAAGGAACAATGCTGCAGTTTAACTTAAACTACAAATTGAACTCGGTTCAGGCTTTGAAAATTGGTTTTTATTCTTTAAATTAATTCTTGTTGCATTAAGTACCTTCCTGGTGCATTCTGCAAATTATGACTGGTGCATTTGGTACATATAATGGTGCACAATGCACCATTTCTCATTTTTCGAAAAATGAATGCTCACTTAAAAAATTTAAATGTTATCGAAAATTTAACTTTGTACTAACTTTCATAACTAAACTGATGAAAGGATATAAAAATTCCAGCCCAACAGAGTTAAATTTAAAAATGTAATGATCATTTGAAAAGAAGGTGGAGCATCTATGCCCACGTCACCCTATTGATAATTGATTTAAATTGGGGTTTCCAATTTTGTTGCAAAAAATATATACAAACTATACATACAATTTGGTTTTACACCGTTAAAACGAGTTTTGAATTTTTCGCATAAATTCATATATTTCTTCAGGAATACAAATGGCATCTATTTTTGTTAGTTTCAAACGACTTTATCTTAGGAATTTAAGCAATCAACAAAAATAATTTCATAATGTTTTTGCAATTTTACTTAGTATTTATGTTTTTAACAAATGTTTGATTACTATATATTTTTTTGAAATTTTACCTGCGATTAAAAAATTTCAAAACTGTTTTTTTTTTAACTTGTTTTTAATATTTTCTCGTTAACGAAATAAAAACACTATTTTTTTCGACTTTAGGCATTTTTTTTTTAGAAAATTGGTACTTCCGTAAAAACGATAGACAGGCTTCCATTGAATATTTTCTTCTAGTCTTGACTTGATCTACACGTTTCAACTTTTGGGTTACTTATACGACTGATCGACAAACAAATGTTGACTTTTATCAACTTTTTTATGAATGTCTTTTTAATGAATGTCGACATTATGAAATCACGACTTGATCACCATGTAGTCAACATTTAAAAAAACAGTCGTGCAAAATATTGATTGGTCGCTATTTGTTCCCAAGAACATTTACAATTGAGTACGATAGGTTGACTTTTAAAATATCGACTCTATAAGATTGGATTTCGTAATCTCCAAAAAAAAAATTAAGGAGTCGATGTTTTAAAAGTAGACATTATGGTACCGAATCGAATTATGTATATAGCTCTTTGTGGCGTCGTATGGGAACCACAATGCATACATAATATAATTATTAATACCTCAAAAATCTAAAAAGAAAAAGATTGAGTGCAGTTTAAGACTCAAATCAATTTATGGACTGATGTAATGTACAATGTACAGACACATTTTATTTTTTAAACCGAGTTGCTCAAAGTTAGTCCATCATAAATTGTTAAAGTGTGAAAAACAAAATGTCATTACCAATTTGGTGGCTTTAATATTAAAAATAACCTTAATAATGCCAAAAATTTGGAATTACAAAATTTAGTTTTTAGACTTGAAAACAAATTTAAAAATTAAGACAGTTGTTTTTTCGAAAAAAAAGAAAGTTATCGAGTGAAATTTTTGTTTCTTCATAATAAAGCTCAATTATTTTATCAATTACCTAATATGTTAAAATAAGGTTGGGGTCGAAATTCTGTATGGTCAAAATTCGGTTTTCAAAATTCTGCATTTCAAAATACTGTTTTTCAAATTTCTGTTTACACAAAATTCTGTAAGAACAAAATTCTGTATGATCAAAATTCTATATGAGCAAAATTCTGTATTTCAAAATTCTTTTTTTCAAAATTCTGTATTTAAGAAAAAATCGTGTTGATAATGTAAAAAAGTGCGCACTTTTTTACATTATCAAAACGATTTTTTATTAAATACAGAATAATTAAAGGTTTTTTTATGATAAAAAGCTTGGCTTTTTTTGCTGCCGTAAGATCAGTCAATACTACACTTCTTTGAATAGTAAATTTGAAGATTAGAAAATTTTGAAACTGGCAGACTGGTTTAAAAAAAATGACATGCCTACTGAGAAGACATCAAGATGAGTTTTGTTCTATCTTTGAGAATTAAAAAAAAATAACGGAAGTATTCAAAGGATGTAAAATGACATTAACAGTATTGATGGTTGGAAGATGGAATGGCGGTCTTGCCCTCAGGTTGATTAAATAAAATAGAAGCAATAGTAAAAAAGTTACCAACATGCATAAAATTTTGTCCATTTTTGTCAAAAATGTATAGATCTCTTTTAAAAAAAAATTGACAAGACGAATAAACATCATTAATTTGGATTAATACTAGATTCCGAAAAAAAAAATATTAATAATAAAATAAAATATTAACATTCGTGAGCGATGTTGTGCGTTTCTCAATATAAGTAGAAGTGAAGATGGATGTATGACTTTTGGAATACCAACATTTATGTCTGTAGTCAGAAAATGATTTTAAAAACGGGTCTGATTTCGCAAACGCACATGTGACAAGGGCAAGAAATAGAGATCACATTAAAAAAAAAAAGAAAATTCTTCTTTAAAATACTGAAATTGGGCATAAACAAAATTTTGAAAAACAGAATTTTGCACATACAGCATTTTGGATATACAGAATATACAGAATTTTGAAATCCAGAATTTTGACCCGCTCTCGTTAAAATTCGATAAACTTCCTTATTACTACTTGCATTCAAAACTTCAAACCTAGGCTGGCACGTGTTTAAAATATAATAGGACTGAACATTTTTCAGAAATTTGTACAAATTGCTTGAAACCTATCTGGGAGCGCGAATGATTACATATAAGAAAATGCCCCATTTAGAAAAGTGTCAAAAAAATAAAAAGTCAAACAAGTATACAGTCAAGATAAACATCACAAAAAAAAAATGAAAATAAAAGACTTTGAAAAAAGTTTCACAACTATTCAATTAAATATCGAAGAAAATTTGCTAACAGAGCTTTAACTAAAGCTTTAAGTACCTTTATCGCAAAAATATAAAACTGTATGTAGTTTAATATCTACAAATTTGAACTTTAAATCGATATTAATTTAATCTTAAACGAAAACACATCTGAAAACAATGATACAAAACAATTATTTTTGTAAGCCAAAGCTATGAAGATACAATTTTAAGATGATAAAAACCTAAAAGAGAAAATAATTTAATCGATTTATGAGGCACAGCAGGACAAGGAAATTCTTTTGTGCAATTAAGCTTCCTTAAGTTCTTTAAGAAAAAAAACAAAAAACAACAACAGACGAATTTGAGAGGCCTTCGTTCATTAACAAATATTTTATTTCTTTTATTTGCGGTTTCTTGCAGAAAAAAATATAAATTTTACACCTGTCAAAGTTTTTAAAGTTGAAGCTGATACTACCTAAATGTGTGCAGATGCTTTGATATCAGTCATAAAGTGATTTTTAATTGCTCGCAATGAATTTACGTCAGTCATGTTTTTATTAAAATATATATATGTAGTTTATTTGGAAGGTAAAATATATTAAAAACGATGTGAGCCATTTTTAGTTCATGAATTCATAAAAAAATAAGAAGAAAAATAAAGAAACTGAGTTTATGTTACGAAAATACATATGTTGAAGTGTTCTTTCTGATCGGTGATGCCCACTTATCACATTGAGATCAGGGGTATAAAGAAATTTAAATAATTCCAGTATGTGTGATACCTTCTCAACTCATAACCCATAATTTATTAGATCTAGCTGATTCTAGTTACTATAATTTGTACAGAAGAAGAGTTTATAAAATTAGGCCCTTATGTGCCAAAACAAATTCAAATCATTGCTATATAACGGAAATTAGAATTAAGAGCCAATTTTGCATACATATGTATGTATATACGGCAGTTCAATAAAAAGTTTTTTGTCCGTTCTTAGTTTAATTTTATTTTTATCTTTAATGTTAATGTTTTTTTTTAATTCAATGTTTTCTTAAATCTAATTTAAAAATTTTATTTTTACTTCTAGGTAAGATATCTCCAAAAAGCATTATATGATATCAGTTTGAAAAACATACCCGCTTCATATAAATCAACAATAACGTAATGGTAAGGATTTCAACCCTATTAATCAAAAAGAAAAATTAACACACCTTTGCCAGTAAATCATGATGCATGAAAAAAATGTATCTTGTCAAAACTGATTCAATTTAACCTCACTTTAAAATTTACTGCACCCATTTAAATTTAAAAAAAAGTACTTACTTCAAAACAACCAATCAAAAAGCTTTTTTAATTGTCAGCCAAAACCCTCCTTAAAAAATAAACATAATCAAAAAAGCCTACTTCAAAAGTGTCAAAATGTCACTGGGACAACAATTTAAACAATATTAACAGTTGCGCCATCTTCCACATTGATTCTCTGTTCAAATCGCGCAAACCTTACCGACTCGCACAAAATACAACAGCAGCAACAGTAGCTGTCAATCGCAGCTATAGCTCCTGTCACCTTAAGTTTTTAACAAAATGACAAGTAAACATCAGCTATGACCTAAAAATTATTTACCCAGAGAACCTTTTGTGCATTCTATCGGAAGAAGCTCATTTTGAATGCAAGCTTGCGTCGCCGCCGTTTAGACTGTGGGCTGTACTGTACACTACACTCCATCAACCCACTCCAAAAATGTCCACGATGATGGTCTCCACCACACAAAAAGCCCCACCACTACAACTCGAGGCATTTGCAAATAAATTAAATTCAAAGCACTTCTTCACTTTGACATAATGCGGCAGCTCCGTTTTGCAATAATTTTGATAGATGGAGACAATGATTTCCTGTCAGTTGACTCAATTACCTACTATTTTTTTAAGTGTGACAGATTCCCGATACTGGGTGCAAAATGAAGCTTCAATGTCGCAGGTTGACAGAGTTAAAAGTTTCCCGTTATTGAAATCAACTTGAAATTTGGGCTAAGAGGGCGAAGTTCCTGTTTGATGTCCAAATTTGTACCGAGATACCAGTTGGTAAAAAACAGTTCCTGATGATTAATCAAATTTGTATGGTCAGTTCACAGTGGTTTCTGGTTACACACATGAGTACAACAGCAACCTTAAAAAAAAAACAACAAAATCCAGTTCGGTTCAAACTGCTGATATTATTTCGCTGCCTGTGTGTGCGATCACCTGAGCTTGCTCGGTAATTTAATCGGTATAAATGCATTTTACCTGTTTACAGTAAATGTGTCGAACAGTAGAAAATTATTTCAACATTTAGTTTCCTTAATTTTTTTTGGATTTAATTTTATATGTATATTATTTGTGATTGGAATGTGAACGTGTGGAGACAAATTTTAAGTCGCAAAACTTATTTGCGCTACATTCGAGTTCATTTCGAGGAGTCTTAAAAATGTGCCCCGAGCAGAGTGGATTTGATTGTCTTTTATAGGTATGTCAGCCAAACAATTGGTTGCAATTTTTTTAAGTTTTTTTTGTTTAGCTTTGGTATAAGAAGGAGAGTAATTTGAACTTATTCACGAATTTGGAGTTCGCTAAATGTGCCCTTAAGCTGAACAAGCTGAAGCTGAGTGCTTTTTGTAATATAGAAACAGACTTAAATGGTGTGTTAGGAATTTGGTTGCAATGCAATTTTAATGTGGTTATAGCTATAATTGAATTGCAGTTTCTTGTAACGTGAACCATTAGGCAATTTATTTAACAAGATTTAATGTATTTTCATTGAATCAGCTTAAAAATTAACTGCAATAGCAATTTTATAGCAGTGCGATTGCATATTTATATTTTTTTCTTAGAAGAAAATCCCGAAAAAGTATAACAGAATGTTAACAGCATTCAATGAAATTATAAAGCTCAGGTTAAGGAAAATTGTAGGATATAATTTGTCGACATGACCTAGACTTCCTTTCCACGAAAAGAATTTACAGTCTATAAAATTGTAAATGCAATCGACAAAATGGTAAATTTACTCGTAACTTCTCGAGGTAAGCATGAAATGACGATAGGTATATCAAAAATTGGTATGCGTGAAGTTAGCACCGCCATTTTCGAATTTCTTAAAAATTTAGGTTGAACTGCAATAATGTTGACTTCTACTATTATTGCCATTTTTCAAAGAAAATTTTACAAGAGATTTGCTTTTTAGTGGAAAGCCATTTTCTTATAGTGTGAAGTAAGCATCACTAATTTGTCGTCACTTTGCTCGCTTAATGTTTAACTGGCAAACATTTCTCAGATTAAAACAAAAAAAAAAAGACGAAATCATAAAGCCTTTAGAAATAAAAATTTAATTATTATTGCCAAGGAAATTATTTAACATAAGATTATTTTATAAGCTACAAAAAAAAGAAATCTAATTTTTTTTAAGTCTTCCACACGATTTCCTTACACCCACTTGGATTTAAATAATTTTACTATTGTTAGACGAAACTTAAAGCAATTCAAGTTGAATCATATTGAAAATTCTTTTAATATTCAATTTAAAAATTAAAATCTTTTGTGTATTTAATTTTGAATATTAAAATCTGGTTTATCAACATAACACATCAAAGTTAATATTCAATCGTCACATTCAGTTGAAATAAGTTGTTTTATGCATTCAAACAACAAATCAAGATTTTCATAACTATAAAGGTGACAGTGACATGTCGTGGGATGGTATCGTATTGTTGAAATTAACATGATTTATTAAATGGTTCTTAAGACAAAGGTTTGTCTTGATTTGATTTTTATTAACATAAAAAACAAATAGTTTAGGTATTATTCTATTTAAGACTAAGGCTCTCTGAGAACTTTTATGTGTTTTGAGAATTAAGGATGGTTAGAGAATATTTTATGAGGGTGTTAAACAGTAGCTGCAGTTTTAATGAGTAAATCATAATGCTACCGAAAAGTGTAGGATTTTAGATTCTACTAAATATTCATCAGGAAGTGAAGACAAATTGAGGATGTTTGCCTATTGTATTCATAAATAACTCCGAAATGGAAAAACTTAAGGAAGAACATATATGGCATAAATGCATTATTTAAAACGGAAGAACAAGCCTGTACAGACAAAGGTTGGGCTAAAGGGTTAATTAGCACTATTATTTGAAACTTATTATTGCATGCATTCATTAGAATGGTGGCAATGATGCAGTGCTGCAGTGATGTATCGATTGCTAGCTCAAAGGTGTTGGTTTGAGCCAACTTCTTGGCAGAATTCTCCTACGTCCCCAGTTTCAGTTGATATCAACGATAAAATTTTATGTAATAAAACGACTTTTATCAGTCTTTTATGCAAAAAAAACTTTTTCTCCTAGATAGCTAATGTCTTGCAAATAAGTAGGTTGTATTTGAAAAGACACGTCTCGTTGGTGTCATCTTACCGGTTGAAATTTGAATACTTTACTTTCATAATGCTTGCTGAAACGATGTTTTGAAATTCTAAAATTTTTGAAAGTATTCTACTCCTTGGATAATCTTTTCGAAGACTTTCCGTGTTTTCAAATCATCATACTACTTAAGTATTTTCCAAAATTGAAAAAATGCATAAAAAAATTGCTCTCCCAGTACCCGTGAAACCACTTCAAAGCCTTTAAAACAAAGCCCCTTAGGCTACAAGAAAATCTATTGACTCAAAGCCAAGAGCTGATACTGATGTATTCTGTCCCTTCTCTTTAAAATTATAAGTCATCATTTTTTTTTATTATTATAAAACAAATTAATCAAATTTAAGATTGCAAAATTCTTAACATCAAAGAATTATATTAAGAAGGGTGTTTTATTTTCATGTTATTAACTTCCCATTGGAAGTTATTGTAATTGGTGCGATTTGTCGAATTGAAAATTTTGACATATCTTTACGTTTTGAGGTCTCTAGCATCAGAATTCGTCGTTTTTAGCTAGATGACTGTATGTGTGTAAGTACGTACGCTCGGGTTACTTTTTTTGTCTGCCATATCTCGAGAATGAATAAAGAAATCGACCTCGGATACATTTTATTTTACAGATAATATTGTCATAGCGTGCTGAAAAGGTTTTCTAACAAATTCAATAAACCGTTTTTTTTTACTACAGCAATTTAAAAAGGAGCTGTAAAATGTCATTTATCTGGAATATCTCGAGAACGGAATAAGATATTCACTAATACAGACTAATTTTAATTTACACATAATTACACAATACCAAATTGGTAAATATAAAAAAAAATTCAACAGACCCTTTTTTTTAACTAAGAAAAACAGTTGAAAAATAATTTTCGTCTCAAATATTTAAAGAACAAAAAATGATTCCGAACGTAGTCAACAACTGATAATTTTTTTAAAAAAATTCAATAAACAGTTTTATTTTTTAGAGCAAAAAAACTGGAACAAAAACTATTAAAAATTCTTAACAAATTTTTTTCAACTCAAATATTTTGAAAAACAATCAATGATAACGGTTTCAAAATTCTACCAAAAATATATACCTATACCATCTTAATGTTGCGTAATTTTGAGATTTTTAAAACCATTTTCAAAAATGTTTTTATTCAAAAAATTCATACACTCAAAATCGCTACAAAATCGAAATTTTGCATATGACAATTGCCTTTTTATGTTCTTGAAACTATGTTTTTTTTTTTTTTTTTTAAGTACACTCCCCTGATTTTTGGTATTTTTTTTTGTCAATAGTCTGTTTTGAAATAATTGGCTTAAATAATTAATACCTCCATACCGAGAAGAGTTAGGAAAAAAAGTTTTATATGTAAAATTCTTAGAATTTTGTAAGCTATTTACAAAATATATATACAAATTTTACTATAATAAATAGCTAAAGTACAAAATATAGGTAATGTCATTTATTGCCCTGTATCTCTATATCTATACCTACCTATATACTGATTATACAAAAATTCAGTTTTTACTCTTTAAAATATAGAATTATATAATATATACTCTACCACCCACCACTTAAGTAACAATGTACATTATGTACATGGTTTTCAAGTGTACCAATGGGAAGTTACTAGTGTGGGTCAACCCCAGACTCATTTTTTTGAAGTGGAATAAGATTCAATTTAATGTCGATTATTTATGAATTAAATTTTTTAAGTTGGTTTGGTGTCAACAAAATTTGTAGAGGTTTCAAAAAAACTAATATTACGACGATTAGATAGATAAGTCCAAAAAAGTGATTTTCGGCATTCAGTCGGCCTGTTTTTTTTTTTTTGTGAATTGGTACATCAAGCTAGATCCTTAACGAATGCATATTTGTGCATGCAGAATTCTAGTGTGATTCCCTAACGGGCCGCCTCCACAGGCCACGAACGATGGCCAGACTATGAACATATCTAACAAAAATCCCATGGATTCCAAAAAATCCATGTCAACGCAGCAACATTTCGAAAAAAAAAAACGTTTTTAACAAGACATGGAGGCCTGTTCAAGGCTTGGTCATGAGATGACGTTTCATGTGCGTGTGAGTTTTTTGTATGGTTGTTCTTGAATGTGTAAGTGAATTTTGTTGTAAAAGGTAGAAGTAGTTGTGAATGGCTAATGAGCTTAAATCCAGCGAAAAATACACAAAATATTAAAGAAAAACTATGGAAAAAAGGAATTGTGACCCTAAAACTCATTTTATTCAAAATTAAATATTGTTTGTCCCACAGCGAATTTGGACAGACAGTTAACGAATACTGAATGCATAAACATGTACCTATATACGATATGAAGACCGTTCTTATTAGTGCTGGGCCCAATTTGCACATTGTCCCTTGTTAAAACAATTTTTTTTCGAACAAATACATTCAAAGACCAAATCTAGTTATATTTAATTAACAACTGCAGAAAAGTAGCAGACAGAAAAATAAATAACACGACAGATAATTTCAGGATAAAATCCGTATATTTAAAAATACTCAAAAATTATTGGTATGTTTTTATACTAACTTGGACGACTCTTTCTCACTTTAAAGTATGGTTTAAGCAAAATACGGGTAGTAGCCCGTAGCGTTATTGTTAGTGCGATGGACTGTCACGCTGTAGGTCTTTGTTCACTTCCCAGCCTCGTCCACCTAAAAACTAAAGTTTTTTTTTCAGGGTTACTGCCTCTTGCGAGGAATTGACAAATCCTCCAAGAGTATCACTTGTCATATGTAAGTACTTCTCCTCTAGCCGTTCGGATTCGGCATAAAATTGTAGGTCCGTTCCATTCCATACCTGTAGACACGCGCACACAGGAATAGTTGCGAGTTGTTAGTCACTAGGCCCTGGTTCTTCACGAGTCATTGCGCCACCCAATTAGGGGTACTAACAACACATATGTCTGTAGGTACTATTACAAGGAAATAAAAAAACACCCACAATGTTTTTTTAAGAAAAAGATTTGTCTTTCGGGGTTAAAAAACAATTTAATAATAAAAAAAGCCATCATTCACTCAAAACCAATTATTTAACGTGCTTTTATCCAAAATCAACAATACCCATGCAGTAAACTTATTTAATAGACATAACATGACAGACAGACAGTTAGAAAAGCAAATAACTATGAGTTTATTCAGCAGAACAAAATAATTTAATATTTTATGTAGATTCAATCTATAAAATTGTCAAAAACCCAGTGTACATACAAATACGAACATGAGATATATGAGGAAATAGTTAATAGAGAAGTAGGTACATATTTATGTATGAACAGAACATAAAAAAACCACTTCAGCACGTTTCATCGATATTAACTTGACGCTTGATATTCTACACTTGTAGTTCTTTATATTTCGCTAACAAAATTCATAAACTTTTATTATTGATGTATTTCTTCCATTAATCATCTAATAGACAACAAAGAGCATTTAAACGAAAGCAGGTCAAGAGGTCTTTGGTATTGGTCACTCCAAGGAATCATGGAAACCATTCGAGACATAAATGTATATGTATGTATGTCTATAAGTACGTACAAGACGGTTCAAATTCTTTTTGATTGGTTCTGTCATCGCTTTTGTTGTTATTATATGTATGTACGTCTTTGAAAAATGTTCAATCAAAATAATTTAATTGATAGCTATGTAATGTGCACATTTATGTTTATGGTAATAAAATAAAGATAAAATTGAAAATAAAAAAGCTATGAAATAGATAACATCAAAGGAAAAGCCGCATATGAAATCCTTTTTGTTTTTTTTTTTATAGACTCAAAGAAGGATCCTTAAAGCCCTGATCATACATACTTTGGAAACATGTTTCATTTACATTTTTACATACATAATGTAGAAATATGTTTTCAATTATCAAATGCGGGAAAAAAAAGCTTTTTTTATATAAATAAAGATTACATAGAATAGATTCTGACGTGACAAACATTTGTTTTCCTGGCATTTTATTGTTCCTTTGCGCTTCCCCCATGTGCACTTTCTTTTTTTTTAAATCGATTTTTTTCTTCAATTTTGAATGGTCAGAAAGAAAAAGAATTTAGGGAAGTAGTATTCAGCTTGCAATTTTGAACATTTATTGTCCTAGGTGTGACCTCTGTGCTTTGAATGGTCTTCAAATTTCGATGGAAACGTTTTCAGGCATTAGTTTGCTCAAAGTGGTTTTTGTAAAATATTCTGCCTTCTTTACTTTAACTAGGTCTAGTCCAGCTAAGGTTAGTACAACAAAAAAAAAAATTGTTTGGGGTTGCTATAAAAAAGAAATGTTGAATAATTTTTGAACTAAGGGTGGAAAAACGATTATTTTGTATGGATAATCTTAAACAGCCGAGCCGGTGGACAAGCGAATGCACTTCGTTTCATTCACGTAAGTTATCATTCGGGGTGTTGATCAAGCTTTTTGACTTTGGGGGTTTTGCTATAAAAAAGAAATGTTGAATAACTTTTGAACGAAGGTCTAAAAATTTTTTTTTTGTTGCTGGACAAACCTGGAGAAATGGTGGACAAACGGTTGGGATTAAAACGATTTTGCTAAGAAACATTTTAAATTTGTATGGTGCTGCTATAAAAATGAAATGTTGAATAACTTTTGAACTAAGGGTGGAAAACGATTATTTTGAATGAATAATCCTAAATAGCCGGTGGACAAACGATTTTTGATTTCGGGGAGTTGCTATAAAAAAGAAAAGCTTCATAAATTTTTTCCTGAGGGTGGGCAAACGAGTTTTTTGGTTGGACTAACGTGGACAAACGATTCTGAAAAACCCCACCCAAAAATGTTGACTTCGGGGTTCCCACTTCACACAGCTTTATTACACAATTCACCTTCAGAAAATACAAACTCACCTACTACTATCTTTCTTACCTGGATTTTGAAAAACTAATGTCACACAAGCCACTTAACTCCGGAACTAAGATATTTAGGCTATAAATTTTATTCTAGCAATGTCAAGACCTTCGCTTTCTTAGTCAGAAGCCATATCACTACAACAAAGAATCTGAAGTGTTAAAATAAAAATAAATCATGCATACATATGTATATATTCACAGTAAAATATTAATGATCTTATGGGTTTAAAATATGGGCATTCATATTTGTTACACGTATTGTTACACAACAAATTGCTCTAGGTATTCCAAGACATGACATGGGGAAACCAACACCCAATAATCATGAATTTTCAACGAAATTGTATTTAAAATCTTTTTTATTGATTTATAGCTCTGTTCAATAGAGTTATAGCTGCAAATGTGGGAATATCTCATAAAAAACAGAAACAAACCAAACGTGTAAATAATTTTAATCAAGTTTTCGAATAAGCATAAAGAGTGTTAAAGCATGTAACAACATCTACCTATTGCTTTTGAGACTTGAATAATTTATTGCACCCAATTTTCCTCATTAAATAAAACTTTATTCATAGAAAAAAATAAAGTTCAAACTTTTTTTTTCCAATGGACCGCTTACAACCTATCAATTAAAATTCAAATCCCTCCCAAACAAAAAAAGAGAACTGTCAAACCCTAATTTATGACCCACAAATGAACTGACCTGTTAAATAAAAATCTAGACAAAAGATTACGACAAGTTGATCATTTTTTATTGTTAATTTGGTGAAAAAAAAATAAGTTAAGACAATAGTACTGTAGAAATCTGATTCTTTTTCGTTTTCATTTACAGGAACGGTAAGCAAGGCATCACACGCAAGGCCGTAGCCAGACAAATATTTCAGGGGGAATGTAAATTTCAAAAAAAAATTGTGTTCTAGTTTTTAATCTTGATTATTGAATTTAACTAGCTATCAGAAAGTTAGTCTTCTTTAAAAAACATTGGTGGAAAAATTTAGTCAATTTAGTACGAGTTAAATCATTTTTAGTATGATACTAGGTTAAATATTGTATTTTGATAATTTTAAACGAATTTAGCATCGTACTAAACCCTTGACACTTTGACGCTTATAAATGTCAAAATCAGGGATGTTTGCGATTTTTTGTACGAGCTGTCACTTTTTTTGACGTAATTAGCTGAAGTATTTAAAAAGTATTTAAAATTTTGAAAATTTTAGTAAATTTAACTGTTGTTAAAGAATAAGAAAAATGTTGTAGAATCATACAAGCCTTAAAGTTTAAAATTTGTCGCCATTGTTTGTTAGCAAGATTAATGACTCATTAATTACATATGCTTACAAAATCAAAATTATTGACTAGTGTTTATTTTTTCGAAAGCTTTTGATGCACTGATTTCAGATATTCCAGTCTAAAAAAATAACCGTTTTTTGTTATATTTGAGGTTAACTAAGGAACTCGTAATGGCATGAGAAACTCTTCGTGTGACACTACTAGACACTAGTGTCTCCACCTATTAAGAACAGAGGTCTTTTTTAATGCCGAGAAGAACCAAACTGTTTTTGATTAGGTGTGTAATGTCTGTTCCAAAACAGAATAATATATACAAAGGAAGGGTTATCAAGCTTAAACAACTAACAAACTAATTTTTTCTCGAAAAGAAAAGATTGTAGCTATTTGCAATATTAAATTGAGATTTGTAAAGGAAAATTGTTTTTTTTTTTTTTAGTAAATAAACAAAAGAGGTTTTTTCCATTTTGTTTGGATGTCTCGAAAACCACGAAATTAATTAATTAAAATCAGACAAAGAACGCAACGCACTCAAAAACATGTTAGTTACTTCCAGCAATAACATCAGTGTAAACCTAATAGAGCAAGAGCCCAGGGCCGCCAGACATACGTTATTTTATCAAAGCTAAGATTTTTTCTGCGAACAGGTACTATGGTAGCTAAGAACAAATGGATGCTAAGAATCTTCAATCCGGGTGCAATTAAGAGGTAGCGAGTGTTAAAGTTGCAACATTGCGTTATTTTATCAAAGCTGAACTTTTGATATGTCTTAAGGGATGGTGTCATTAACTTTAATGGACACCTTCCAGACATTTACAGTAGGGCCTAACGTGAGCCAGACACTTAAAATATGTCTAACTAATCGTGCGATTTACGTTGTAGTTTTAAAGCATATATTTATATGTTTTATGGGCAACTGTTTGTAGTAGCCCGTAGCGTAATGGTTAGTGCGTTCGACTGTCACGCTGGAGGTCTGGGATCGCTTCCCAGCCTCGTCCACCTAAAAACTAAAAAGTTTTTTCTCAGGGCTACTGCCTCTTGCGAGGAATTGACAAACCCTTCAAGAGTATCACTTGTGACGAATAAGTGCTTCTCGTCTAGCCGTTCGGAATCGGCATAAAATTGTAGGTCCCTTTCATTCCTGTCGAAAGGCGCACACAGGAATGGTTGCGAGTTGTTAGTCACTAGGCCCTGGTTCTTCATGAGCCGTTGTGCCACCCGATTTATTTATTTTATAGGGCAACTGTTTAAAAATAATTCCCCATCAGCTATACATCTACAGTGGGGCATATTCATCAGCCAGACATTTAAAAACAGCTTAAATAAGCGAAAAAATCACGTTTTATTTTAATTATTTTGACGGTTTAAAGGTGATGTAAGGCCCCGCTGTAGGTGTCTTGCTGATAAGAAGATATTGTAGAATATTTGCCCACAGAAAACATAAAATCTTGATTTGATTCTGTTATGAAAATGGCACGATTAGTTTGATAGATTTCAAGTGTCTACCTCACGTTAGGTCCCACTGTAGATGTCTGGAAAGTGTCAAATAAATTAAATGACACCATCCCCTAATACATATCAAAAATTCAGCTTTAATAAAATAACGCAATGTTGCAACATTTGTATGCAACTTTAACACTCGCTACCTCTTAATTGCACCCGGATTAAACATTCTTAGTATCCATTTGTTTTTAGCTACCAAAGTATCTGTTTGCAAAAAAAATCTTAGCTTTGAGTCTATAAGGTCATAAAAACATTTGGGGCAAAATTCGGTCATTAAAACTGAAAAGTAAAAGAATTTTTTAGCAAATTGCCAACCAATTAATTAGTTTTCCGAACTTAGTTGCTCTTGAGATGCCAAAAAGTCGAATTTGATGACAATCCCTACTATATGATGGGTCTATACTTTTTCAAGAGGATATGGGGAGCAAGAAACGCATTTTGAAAAATTTTGGGGGGGGGATCAGAACTCCAGATTATCTCAAGAGATATAGTTTTGACATTTTGTAGAAATAGCTTTAAAAAAATATAATTATTGTACATGACGTGTTCTCAGCTTTAGCGAAGCACTGAAAAATTAAGCCTAAAAGCTGTTTAACTAAGACAACGAAATCAACTGCCTCAACCTTGACTTAGGTGATATTTTATTTCAAACGCATTCTTCAATCCTTTTCTATAGAAAATCTACAATTTTATGGTTAATCTCATCCTAAGAAATAATATTAAGAAATAATAAAATTTGTGAACTACTTGAAAAATAAAACGTATATAAATGTAAGTTTACTTATAATACTACAATCTCAAAACAAAAATAGAAATCACCTCCCAAACTACGGCTTCGTGTATTCTAATAATTTAAATTAATATTCAATATGTGTCTCCGGGTCGAAGTAATTTTATGACTTTTATCCAAAATGAAAACCCAAAACAAAAATGTGTAAATTAGCATTTTAAATAGAAACAAACGTGTGGAGATATTGCATTTTTTGGGAAATTTATTATTCTTTGATAAGGTGGAGACATAAAAATGCATATAATGACGGAATGACTAAATCTTTTAATTATATTCCAATACTTTTGTTTCATGCTCCGATGTAATAAACTTTCTACTTGAAGTTATTGATAAAATATTTGAAATTTACGATTGAAATTGATTTAGTTTTTGTTTTTGTATAAGAAAAAAAAAGTAATTAAAATTATAAGCTTATCAAGTCTGAAAAGTGAAAAGAATTAATTTTTGAACAGGTTTGCATTTGTGTTAGTGAAGTGATCTTTGAATTTCCTTTTTTCGGACTTCTGATGATTTTAAACATAATGGATAGTAATTGAGTCGGTCTTTACGCCCGTGCTTGCGTACATGTGTCACGTTCATTCTTGAATTGTAGAATTTAGAATCCAACCAAATGGATTTTGTAAATTGTTGCCCTTGACCGTTGAACAAAAAAAAGAAAAAACATTTGCAAAGCCTGTGCCAAGCCCAACAGAAACGCCAAACAACCAGATACTAACACTGCAATAACTTTTGATTTATTGTCTTTAAATGAAATTTTATAAGCGTTAAATAATGTTTTTCTTTTGGAAAAGAGATCGTTAGCCCGAACTCTTTTTTTTTTTTTCAAATTATTTGTTTCTTAGAAGACTAAAATTCTATATCACCGCAGCTATCATTTGTTAGACATACAAAGTTGCTGGCATTTAAGCATCGTTATTATTATGTTATATAAGAGCACGTTTATAGTCCTTTTATTTTCTTTTGACGACCATCACAGAAAATTATAATATTTTTAACGACATCAAAGAAGAAACCAGTCCATACGGCCTTTTTATTTTCTAAATTTCAATTTGCAATCGTTACTGGATATACCTACATTGTAGCAAAAAATATATCAACTAACAGGCTTTTTCTCCAGAGTTTACCTACATAGCCTTAGGAGAATTAGAAGACTAATAGACTTTGACATTTTCGCCTTATAGACGATAACTATATCAATATAAAACGAATTTGACGTTTACCATGAGAGCGTGTCTAGATATTTTTCTGACAGCAACAAACTTTTAACTATCGGTTCGGTACAATGTTGTGACTTTCAAACGAAGAACAAAAATTAATTAAAACAGGATCGTGTGCGTTTTGGTATCCTTTTTTTTATCAACTTAACACCAGGCAGGATAGTATAGAAGAGCTATGGAGAAAAAAACGTCTACACGTTCAGTTTATGACTTGCGATAAAGTATATCCATCCAGCACTTTAAGATGAGAAAAATTCCTCCACACAAAACCACAAGTTGTATGCTTCACTCAATCTACACCAGAGCATGTATGGGAAGCCTGTTTATCTGTACCCTTTCTGACCACAGAAAAGAATGCGTGTAGTCTTTTTTTTTTTTTGTACCTTTATGTACCCACAAGATAAGAACCAAAGTAAATAAGGTACTTGCCCTTACCCACCAGCATCTCCGGTTCAGTTCAGTAGTTATCGCTTGTTTTTCTTTGAACGTGCTCGCTGAAGGTCATTGCTAATTCATACGATCTGTTGGGAGAAATAAGGTTCTCAGATGAGTATTATGGAATTCCTCAAATTGATATAAGTTTTTATAAACTCATTTAAATTTTTTTTTGGGAAGACACCTTTTACCCTTCACCTTTTTTGACATAAGGTAATTTGTACATGTTGTTACATCAGTTTATACCAATGAAAGGATACGTTTTTAAAACGATGTTGAAAACATTTGTTCAGTATATGTGTAACGCGACTGCTATATAGTAAATTTGAAATAAGTTAGATCAGATTATACCAATATGTGTATCTGGTGAGTTTAGTATATAAAAGACCAGTTAAATAACGAGTACAATATGTGTACGATTTTACTATTTGCACAGATTGTTTGATTGTTCTCACATGTTGAACGCAGCTATCTATATTTAAGACCAGTTTATACCAGTCTGTGGATAGATAACAAATCGGTATAGTTACTTTTTCCATGGACTTTTTGATTATTATTATATATTGAACGTAAAAATTTTGTGTGTCTGCCAAAACTTAGACCATTTTATACCAATGTACGTATAAATAACTAATACAGTATGAATTGTTGCTTGAGCGGCAATTTCTTTTGAATTTGCTGTTATACTTGTTAAATAAGGAATACAACGCCTTCTTTTCAGCTTGCCATAATGTTAGACCAGTTTATACCAATCTAAAAAACTGTAGATAAATTTCAAATACATGCATGGGTTGTATGTGATTTTCACGTGTTGGTTCTGTTAAGTAATTTTTCTATATATTAAACGATTTTATACCAATCTGTTAATTCATACAAAATCGGTATAATTACTTTTTCCATGGATTGTTTAATTATCTTCACATGTTGAACTCAAAAATGTGCATGTGTTTGCCGAATATTAGACCAGTTTAAACCAATGTGCGTATAAATAATGAATAAGTTGTGGATCATTGCTTGTTTCACAGATTTATTGATTATTTTAAATTTTCTTTTGAATTTACTTTATACTAGTTAAACAAGAAATACGCTGCCTTCTTTTCAGCTTGCCATATTGTTAGACCAGTTCATACCAATCTAAAAGCTGTAGATAAATTACAAATGCATCCGGTATTTTTCTGCATGGATTGTTTGTTTATTTGAAACCATTTTATACCAATCCGTTAGTAAATAACAAATTGGTATAATTAGTTTTTCCATGGATTGTTTCATTATTTTCATATTTTGAACGCAAAAATGTCATGTGTTTGCCAAAAATTAGACCAGTTTATTCCAATGTGGGAATAAATAACGAATAATTTCTGCATAATTGCTTGTTTCAAAAATTGCGTGATTATTTTATAATGTTGAATGGCATTTTCTATTGAGATTGCGATAACGTTAGACCATTCGTTTATACTAATCGATTTAATAGGTAATATGGGTATCATGTATTCACTATTCACTTTGTAGACTAGTTTGAAATGCGAAAATATGGATTTAAATATTTACAATCAGCGCTATTGTGAGTTCCGTGTGACAGAAAATCCGCCCGAAAAAATTACATTTCACTCTTCCCTTATTGTGAGTTTCGGGCGAAAAGATTTCCATTTAATTTTTGGTAGCGAATGAGGTCACACTTGTTGTGGAATGGAGGGTGAAACTCACGATAGCTTTTAAAAATCCGGGCGAACAAAACATTTTCGGGCGAAATGTTTTCCGGGTGAAACTCACAATAGGGCTGAATATTTTTTGTATACTAATTAAAAATTCCTTTTTATACGAGATATGTGGAAAATGTAGATACATAGAAATTAGTAACTGTCTAAGGAATTCAAGAACAGCACAATGTTTCTTCGAATGTGTCCACTGTTTGGTATACCCTGTCTAGCACTCAACTATAAGTTATCCAAGTCGTTTATCGGAAATGATGGGCGCCAGACAGCTAATGAGGGGCAATACAAATGAGCTAAGGATTAAGGTGCAATTCACTTTATCTCTTAAGGGAAAAAAAGTTCAGTGAAACCAATACTTAACCTTTAAAGGAAAGCAAGAAAACAAAAAAATATATAAAATGAAAAAAGAAAGGGAATCTTTACTCATACCCACATCCCAGCTTAGGGATATAAAATTCCAGATTGTTAAAGAATTTTTATGTCTCCAACGTAGGAATCTAAGAGATGTCTGCAGGCGTAAGAAGTACAGGTCTTTTTTTAATTTTCTTTAAATCTGTATGCCCCTCAACCCACATGTTGTGTTATGAAGCCGGCATATCAGAATCGGCTTCGGTTCAGATTATAGTGGATGATGGTGAACGAAAAACCACCAAACCACGACGCAAAAGTGTGAAACTCATAACACGTTTCGACAACACGGCCAGGCCGGGCTGGACCAAAAAACAAGCTGCATCAGGTTCAAAAGGCCAACAATGTATCACTTCACGTGGTGGTTCTTGGGTAGTGCGGTGCACTATGCAGGCGAAGATGCATTCCATTGTCTCCTCGGTGAGTCGCGATCTCGACTTTGGCATCCATTATAGCTTGTCTAGTTATTCGAAGTTCCCGGCAATTTATGATGCATTCCTCGGGCGTTCTGAATTTGGACAGATGCATTAGGTGAGGGTAAGACCAGAAGTCATCTGACTGCTTTGTCTTTTTTGTTTTGTTTTTTTTTTTTTTTTTCTTATGGTTCCTTGCAACGTCCAAGGTTCTATTATAAAAGTTGCACAAATGCGTAAGCACATCAGAGAATCAGCCTTCTTTGTGTGGTCAGCCAGCCAGCATCCTGTCCTTGTGGTTAAATGAACTTTTTTGCAGCATGGTATGGTCTTCCCTCTCATGATAATGATGCACTTACAATGTTGAGCATGGTCAGAGCCACACCCAGAGTTGCAAATTGCAACCATAATATATACAAGATTTGCGCGTTTGGGTGTACATATGTCTGTAGGTTTTTTTTAGTCTGTGCTTGTCGTCCCACGGAAATTATTCTCCACAAACTTGCGATAAAAAATCAAAGTTTATGGGGCGGCTTTGACACGTCGCGTCGAGACATCTCAGACATATTGGCTGTGTTCGACTTTTTGGGTGTCCCTGTCCGCCGTGTCCATATGTCAGCCAGGCACTGGGTCAGTATTTTTTATTTTCATATATTTTGTATTTTTTGTTTTGTTGTTGTTTTGAAGGAGACGGCTGAGAAAGTAATTAATGTCGAACATATATTTCAAAGTGAAAGGGAAATTTGGGCATAAACGTTTTACAATTCAAGTAAAGGTGGTGTGTGGCTTTGTTTTTTTTGTTTGTATGTCTTATTTTTTGCTTTACTAAAGTAAAATTTATTAAGACCAGCAGGAGCTTTAATGGAATAGTTTGTGCTGTAAATTGGATTTCTGTCGAATTGCTTTGAATTACATATGTTTTGTTGTATGAAAATAAAATCGAATTTTGTGTTATATGAACTGTGATGGGGAAACAGGACGGAGAACATGTGAGAGGAAACAGAAACGGAAATGTAATTTACACAGATATTTAAATATAGTTTTTATCTTAATATATATTTTAACACAATGCACCTTACATAAATATTTGTGTAGTTAATTTTAAAAAAAATTATGTACGATGTTAAAACTAATTTATTGTTGGGAAGGTACTCAAAAAAAAAAAAAAAAAAAAAAATATTCACAAATTAAAATCAAATTAAGTAGTTTATTCTAATTTAACATCACCAAATACATCGTTCACTTATTTTTAGTATTCTAATAACCCTAACTTTGACATTTTGTTTAAATGCTCAAAAAATTCGAAATCTTAAAAATTAGCAACATTTAACTAAAATGAGATTGTAAACATATGCTAACACCTTAATGCCTATTTTTTCAGATCAATCTTGCTCTGAAGTTAAATCTTAATAAACTCCTGAAACATGTTTTTATAGATAAATTTTAACAAAATATTTGAACCTCGGTTCAGTGAAGATTGAAAAGATAATACATTCAATTAAAAATTCTTCCTTCGATGACTTTTTGTTCACCTTTTGACATAGATTTTCACAATTATTTTAAGCATCATGAAACCACATCTGTATTACAAGACTTAGCATCTCTGTTTTGGTGCTACAAGAGTTTTATTGGCAAACTCTATGACCATTCTAAGATTTTCGCATTCATAAACTGCTTCACTATTTCAGAGGTGTGACAAAGAGTGCGATCATGCACATGATTCATCATAATCTTAACCTATGCTCTGATTTTATTGACACTTCACTTTAACTCACACGAGAGTTCCAATACCTTCAAGGCCTTGGCCACGCACTGATCGACAAGTTCAATAAATTGTCGTTTCCAAGTACCATTTTCAAACTTTGTTTACTTTTGAGAAAATTGAGTACATTCTCTCGTCGCTCAGGATTAAAATTTAATAAATAATTAAAAAGAACAGAATTGAAAGCAGAGCTAGGTGGTTTCTGAATGACAGAGCGACGAAATTACAACCTATCTGCGCAGTTATTGTTTTGCTTGAAATCGTCGCTTGTCGCTCATAGCGTGGCCAAGGCATATAGGGCATGTAGGGCATATTCGTAATTTGATTATTTTACTCATTTTTAAACTTTTTCTTTAATTTTCTGTACCATTTTTAAACAATATCATCCAATAATATATGTTATGTTTTTGAATCCATTAGACATTTTTTTTTTTTTTTTTTTTGAGAAAAATGATCTTTTCTTATAACACAACCCAACAAACTTTGATACTTCGATGAACTTCAATTTTCAAATTCGGTATTTTAGTGGGAGGACATTTCCTTTTAACATATTTATAAATTTTATTAATATTTATTAAGAATTCAATTAGAAAAACAAACATTTGTGCGCGACAATTTTGTTTCTTCGCTAAAATTGTAGAAAAAAACATTTGTTACAATACATTATTAGAAACATATGCAGCTAAATTAATTGTTTTAAAATGGGAGTCTTAGTAGGCGGAGAATTGTCGTTCTAATTGTGGTTTTTCAAACCGTTTTTCATACAAATTGATCTACTGTGCGGGGCTGCCCAAAGTGGTTAATTTCTAATTTTGTAAACAAATGTCATCAATTATCACCAATTCTTGCAACTAACTTAATGATCTGAGAACGTCAAATGAAGTATCACTGCTTTTATTTAATTTTGCTTAAATAGCACCACAATTTAGGCAAAATCTTTGTTATACTTTTAAACGACTGTAAATTAAAATTTTTAAGTAGATTTACATAGGTACAATTTTTGCAGCTGTAAACACAATTATATTCCCAAAAATCGTCGCCGTTCAAGGCAAACTCCTTTATTCCATTTTTTTCTACACTTTGCTCTTCTTTTGCTGAAAAAAAGAACTACCAA
Source organism: Melangyna quadrimaculata (assembly GCA_949320155.1). Lineage (NCBI taxonomy): Eukaryota > Metazoa > Arthropoda > Insecta > Diptera > Syrphidae > Melangyna > Melangyna quadrimaculata. The sequence goes on along the minus strand of OX439485.1, from coordinate 9,207,024 downwards.
AATTCAAATATTTAAAACAAAACAAACAAAATGCAAATTATGTGCCGAAGTAGAAATAAAAATTAAAAACAAAAATAGACTTAGGTAGTTTTGATTGAAAGACGATGAAATGCTGTATAGTTATTTAAAATATTTATATAAACAATAGTACTATAACAGTTTCTGTTTTACAATTGTCAAAATTATCATTTTTTTTGACAGTTAACGTTTTTATAGATTTCACTTAGATCTCAGCATTTTATACATTTCTTTTAAAAATTGGCAGGCGAAATGATTTTCGTCCCCAAAACTCAACAAAGGGACCGCACATTGGTCCCTTTGTTTAGTTGGTAGTTCAAGTTCGCAGATCGCAATTACTACAATTATGTTTCTGTCGGACAAATAGCTAGTTTATTCTTTTAAGTTTGAACCTACAAGCAAACGGCGTGAAGTGAGTGTGAATTATGAGTAACAAAGAGTAAATTGAACTTGCTTTGCTCAGGTTTTGATCATGTGGCAACGATTCAAGTCAACATCTTTTTGAGACCAGTTATTTAAGTCAATTCAATATCTCTGTTGACGTTTGGCATAACTAAAATAGATTTTAAACCTAGGATGTCAAAATCATTACCACATAAGAACAACATACAACACACTATACGCTTTAAGGAAGCATCTACTGTTTGCCTCTTGGCTTCAATCACGAGAATTTGTATAATGTTCGTGTAAAACAATTCAAATAAATCAAAGCATCCCCACAATATAACATAATTAATTTTAATCGAACTAATCGCTAAGCGATTTTATCGCGTGCCACTGATCGCCTCCAAAGTGTTGTTATTTTTTTTTTTTTCAAAATTGAATGCCTCCATGATAGACGGCAAAATTCTACTCATGCTTTGGCTGCTGATGAATTCATTCAATGAACCAATCCGTGACCGTTGCGGCAGCGGTGGCGAACGACGAATAGCGGTGGTGGTGAGGGCTAGCGTGCGGTGGTAACTGCGGATTAGATGAAATCATCATAATTATCGTTAAATGATGACTTATGTTGTGGTGTGATGGACACCAGCGACCAGTCTCAATGCAAGTCTCAACTCTCAATGCAATGTTGATTGCCATGGCAAGTGAATGCAATTAACTTATCTATATCATTTGATGTGAGAGTAGATACATATACATATATTTAAAATAGTTAACAATATTTGCATTTTAACTATATATACATATAGCCTTTGGATGAGTGTACCGATGATGCGCTAGTTAGTCACGTTAGTTGCAGCTGTCACTTCGATGCAGACATCGTAGTTGCGTGATGTTTAAACTGACGCAACTAGTTTATAATAAATGACTTTGGTATTTTAATTTGAAGCTTTTTATATATGCCTATTTATTGAGAGGTATTTTTTTCGGAATAATGACAAAATCATGCGTATTGTCCACAAAATGTAAAATTATAAATGTTAAGTATTGTTTTTTTTTTTTTTTGTTGGAAAAGTAGATAATCAACGGTAATTTGGGAAAGGTTTAATGACCATTCTTGTCACTCAAATTTATTCAATTTTCATGTAAATGACTTATTAAAAGCAGTTAGATTCTAAAGATCATGTATCTGTCTCCAAACAATTTTCTATCAAAAAAGAAAGAAGAAATATTGAGGAATCAATTTATTTCTAATCAATCAGGTGATTGCTCAACCTCCCTCCAAACAAATTCTAATAGCTTTGGTGAGATATTTCAGTTTTGACATTAAATCTTCTTCGTTCTTATGATAGTTTGCTTACAAATTTGAACTTGGTGTTCCTATAGGTATACATACATTTAAGAGAGTGAGCTCCGAAATATGATATCATTGCATGAGGAATATATTGTTGATTAATTGGTATTTGATTGAAGATCAAGATTTTTCAAACACACACAAAAATAAAATTCAAAATAAACATTATAATGTGCCTCGAGGTGGGTTTAATATGAGAGGAGTATAGAATAAGTGACAGGCACCATATGTGTGATATGTGTGAATAAATTTGTTTATAAAGAACGAGGAGTTTCTAGATTCCTTTTCGATGATGCTTAGGATATTATGTATGTATATCTATTATTATTTGTGCGAGATGATTGATTTCTTAATTTTTAAATGATGTGTTAAAAAAAAAGATCCGCCAACTTGGTTGAAAAGCATTCCATAGCATGAAAAATTCTTTTATTTCATAATCTGTTGTTCAATAATTACACTTCGATACTGTAATAATTTTGATCTAAATTTGATAAACAAAAAAAAGCTATATTAACTTTCGAGGTCGATTAAATAATCAACATGATGGCCATTACAATGATCAGCAAAAACAGGTAATAAATTGATTAGTTGAAGTTTAGGGTAACCTTGGCTAAATTACTAAACCAGCGTAAAATACAAATTCCTTCAAATTTACTACTTACATTCCACAGACACTTTATCGCTGAGAATTGACACAAATATCAAAAATGTCAAAAGAAAATCATATTTACCTAAAGCACTGTTCACATTATGCCGATCCACATTGTTGATTTACATTGACGATGAATATGCAAGTGTGTCCATGTACGTACTCAATTTTTATCTTATAGAGTAAGAGCCCAGGGCCGCCAGACAGACGTCATTTTATAAAAGCTAAGATTTTTTCTGCGAACAGATACTATGGTAGCTAAGAAGAAATGGTTACTAAGAATCTTCAGTCTGGGTGCAATTAAGAGGTAGCGAGTGTTAAAGTTGTATACAAATGTTGCAACATTGCGTTATTTTATCAAAGCTGAATTTTTGATATTCTTAGGGGATGGTGTCAATAACTTTATTGGACACTTGCCAGTGTGACATTGACGTTGTAGTTTTAAAGCTAATATTTATATGTTTTATGGGCAACTGTTTAAAAATAATTCCCATCAGCTATACATCTACAGTGGGGCGTATTCATCAGCCAGACATTTAAAAACTGCTAAAATAAGCGAAAAAATCACGTTTTAGTAACAAAGAATTATTATTTTGACAGTTTTACGGTGATGTAAGGCCCCGCTGTAGGTGTCTTGCTAATAAGAAAATATTGTAGAATATTTGCCCAAAGAAAAAATAAAATCTTGATTTGATTCTGTTATGTAAATGGCACGATTTGTTTGACAGATTTGAAGTGTCTGGCTCACGTTAGGTCCCACTGTGGTCCCACGCTGCTTAATAGTTTTGAAATCAAATATAAAACAGGATCTGACAGTCAATCTGACATAACATAACACATTATTTTAGGTTACCTGGCAGTAACGCGTGAACATGAGTGACGCACTCACAAAATTCAGAGATACAACAGTTTTAGGCCTTTTTGTTTTTTTAATATTATCAAAAATTTCCATGAAATATTTTGACAGTTCAAAGTAACAAAAAGACTTTTTGACAGCTGGCATAGCAATTCTTCAAAAATCGATAACTTAAAAATACAAATTTTAGTAGATCGAAATCTTTAAATTGGTTTCCGTGCTAGGGGCCAATTCTGGTTCTGTGAAAAAGTAAAACAAACAAAATGTACTGTAAAAATGTGAAACCAAACGTCAAAAAACTTTCATATAAAAAATTCTGACAGCACAGAATGAAAGAAACTGTTTATATTAAATGTTTTGACGTTTGGTTTCACGATTTTCGCACTACTGGATCGAAATTCCTGTATATTTTTTTTATTTCGCCTTGTTACAGAACCAGAACTTGACCTGGTTGATTACAAAAAATTTGCAATGCTATTAGCCCAAAAGTGTACTACAATTTATTTTTAAAGAGAAGTAATCATTTGGAAATAATGTCCAAGTGATTTCTGTGGCAGACTCTATAGACGTTTAAATTTTTGTTTGTCGCTGAAATACTGAATCAAAGCCAATGCTGCCAAATATTCATGACTTCATGAAGATGACTGAACTGAGTTCACCTTTATAAGAAAAATAGTAAAGTCGGCTAAATTTTAAAGAGTTGTAATGTTCTGTGTCTTATATAAGAACACTTTTTCAATTCAAAGCTCCATTTGAGACCCTATTTATTTTCATAAATAAAATATGTTCATAGCTATAACCTCAACGAAAACACAAAACAAAAAAATACATCCTATAAAATAATTTGTGGGGAGTTATAAGTTCCTAATTTGTTAAGACCACCACCATCGTATCGCTATCTTTTGAGAAGCATTCCGCACAGCTTCAGGCAATATTTATGTTTTTTTTTATAAACTGAAGATTTTTCAATACGGAACTTCATTCCAAGATTTAAAACTGTAAATCATTGTTTGATGGTTGGTAGCAAAGCCAAATAACTACTGTTTTTATTTCAATTAAATCAAAATATTACATACATAGGTACTTTCGCTGCTCTGAATTCACAACTAAATTGAATCTAAATGACTTTAGCATGCGCAACAAAATATTATATTGAAAGGTTGCATGACATGAATTGGTGAATTTGGCAGATTTATTTTATAATTTGACAAATCTATTGATTCCGTGTGGAACATAATGCGAGCGATTTAGACTTTGTTATGAAATGAAAATATGGGTGGATATCATATTCATGACCAGCAATTATATATGTTGAATGCAAATTACATAAAAATAATAATTAGCTATAAACTATACATTTACTAGCTATCTGTGTATTGAAATGAAAAGTGAATAATTTAAAATATTTGCATTCAAAGATAGCGTGTTAAGTTATCTTTAACCAATTTAAACGATGAGTTAGTTAGTACCCATGGTATATTTTTAATAGTGTTATGACTTTATGATTATTATTATTGGAAAAGATATTGAGTGAGGATTATTTTTTTATTGCGGACCAGTTGGGTCTTTTTTTGCATGCGCAAATTTACTGTACTTTCACTTAATATTTGAGTTTGTAGGTACATTTATTTTATTGCATATGTTATGTTATTTTTGTGTCATGCTTAGGTATTTAAATTAACAGAAAAGTTTTTCAGTCAAATTAAATAAAAAGACCTCTAAACCGGACAAAATTATAAACAGGCTGAAATTAGGTGGAAATGTTCAAAACAGTGTAATGAACTATATGCGTAGGTTCCATAGAAATTAGTCGTAGGGTTAGACCATCAACTTGAAAAAAACGCGGCCAGCTTGGATTTGACTATATCTGGGTAACTGATTGCTGTAGAGAGGTTTCGTCTTCCTCTCAGTGTCAAAGCTAAAAAAAAACGAGTTAGAGGGGTTTTATGGTTAGACCGCTTTCACACAAGGAAACTGAGTTGCCAGAAACTAGCTAGTTTGTTGGCGAGAAGGGTGTGAGGGGAAATTTTTTTCGGGCCTACAAACTCCCAGTTGCTGGCAACTCAGTTTCCTTGTGTGAAAGCGGTCTTACTGTTTTAAATCTTGATTATTAAAAAAGATTAAATTTCAATGTAACTTCGGCATGAAATTTGGTGAGCATGTTTAGAATAGTGTCCTTAATCATATGCATAAGTTCCCAAAATATCCCAGGGATGGTTACTACCATTTCGTTGTGGAAATGGGTTGGCATTTAGCCGCGGTGATATACTGACCCTCTGTCAGCGTAGAACGATACTGCTTGGCTCGTTTTCCGAGATTATGTTGTCGACCAGGATTTCCATCGTACTGAGGCATCTCGGCTCAGGTTGTCGCTGCTCGGTGGTCATCCTTCTCATCAGTTGATTTGGGAGACTGTTAGTTTGTCCTACTAGGTTCTTGCCTCCAGGGGAGGGGATGATTTTCGCCTCTGTGTAAAGACACTCGTTGCTGTGATGTTTCATTCACTGCTGGTCGAAATGTAGTTCGGTGCAAATCCTTAGTAACATTCTTTCGAACATTTGAAGTTCCTTCATATAGCCGTCTTCGAAATGGAGAACCAGACTGGAAAGGAATAGCTGATGACAGGCCGCTGCTTGTACAGAAGTATCTTTGTCGTCTGGCTTCGTTCGTTTTTGCGTCTCATCAGTGGGTGGAGTCGGTGGAAGGCCTAGTTGGCTGTTTTAAGCACGTTTCGTGAGTGCGGGTTGAACCTTAAGAACTTTTTGAATTGAATACCTGCATACTCCACGTTGTTTTTGGCTGCTATCGTAGATTCGCGTGGATTTTCAGAACCGGTCTTCTGCAGTTGGCTACGCTGCGCTGCGAATACCTCAGTGTCTCCTGAAGCACACAAGCTCTGATTTGGATTGTTTATACCCTATTTCTTACAGATGGCGTAGAGTCTGTTCATGTAGTACTCAACTTTGCGTTAAGCTATCAGAGGAGTCATCAGTATAAAGCAGATTTTCGCATTCAGTTGGCACAGGCTGGTCATCAGGCTAGCTTCGAACCTTGGGAAACTCAGGCTTTGATGTTCTTCACTTCTTATATACAAAATTATAATAGATTTTCCGATGTTCGGCGTTTTCTCTCTTACATTGTTAGAATTCTGATTTAAAATGGAATTCTAGACTTCCAAGCTATCATATTTACCTAATTGTATTATAACCACAAGGTCAGAACAATTGCGTACAGCTTCAGCTAAAGAAATATTTTCTTACTCTAAGAGACCCAAGTAGTAGATAAAAAAAATGCTCCTTATGAAGAACCATAGAAGCATATCTCATAAGCAATCATCACTTGATTCTTTATTGGTTTGCGTTGAAATAGAAATAAACCTCAATATGTTCCTTCCCCCCAATTTTTTCTACAACCTAATGAAGATGGAGAATCCCAAAATCAGGGTGTTGCTGGATGAATTGTGTATAGGATATTAAAAAGCAAACAAAGCCAACTGACTGTCCGAATTCCGAACACGTGTCAGAGTTCTCTTGTATCCAAGAAGTTGTGTAGGAACTTATAAGTTCAATTGAATTGAATTAAACAAACGTGCCGCTCCGGCCATGTCACTCCATGCCAGATTGCACCGATTGATATATATTTATATATCTCGCGGACATTATTACTGAACTGAATGATGATTGATCATGGCCAAACCTCTACATGTAATTATTTGAATTCATTCTTGGAACTTCATGGTAAGGCAATCGTAATGTATGTATATGATGTAGTAGTACATAATCAAAATGAGTCAAGAAAAACCAAGTACCGTTATGTTTTGTTTTTTTTTGTCGATTAAATTCGTGTCGAGAGACAGGCTCGATTAAATTAAGAACTTCTGTAACTCATGCATGATTTTTGTTTTTGTTGATTTTTTGTTCTTTTGTGGTCAGAACTCAGAAAAATACAAAGGCGAAAATGTTGCAGCCCTAAGCCGAATATCTTGCAGCTGAAATAAAGTCGAAACAACGAAAAATAAGAAAACAAAAAATAAAAATGATTTAATGTCCAATCGTCTTCTGGAGGCTAAGATATGCTTACCGTATGCGGCGAGCTATATATTTACTTAAAACCTGTGAGTTAACCTCAACCCTCAAAGAATGGAACAGAAAAAGGTTTAGATATATTGAAACCGCATTAATTTTCATGACATCATCCATTGTCAAAAAATTAAGTTCGAACTTGTTATGCGAAAAATGTTCGCATGGCCAATAAAGCTGATTCGCCGGCCGGTATTGGTACCTGATGGTAAATACTCATATGTTCAATTCCTTCCCAAACCACTTGTTTATCGCACATCACTTGGAAAAAAAGCTGAGATGCCTGAGCTGAATCGCTAATTCAGCATAATTTCTGAGAATTTGTTTACATTTTGGATGGATTGTATTGAATATGAGGTTGATGCGTGGTGTGTTTGATTTAACTGGGTTAACATCCTGCAGCCAGATTATGCGTTTCGCATATCACAGTTTCTTATCACGTGACGTTTGTCGTTTTGGTAAACAATGCGATCATGTTTGACAAAAAAAAGGAGGACACAGTTTAGTTTGCGAGTTCTTTTTTTTCAATCTCAAGGAGAAATGACCTTTAGGTAACGGAAACAAATACAAATTTTTGACAAAACAATTGATTTTAATTTTTATCGGCAAGGTTTTGAGAAAAGCTGTCAAGTTGCCGCTTTTCATAAAAGGTATGTTATAGGTATATTAGGGGTGTCTCTTAAATTTGTGTTGTCAGATATTCGAAATGGGTATCCTGGATCTTGTAGAGGATACCCTCACAAGTTTTTCTACGTCCCGGAAATTTTAAAAAATGGTACTTCCAGACCCCGCGGGGTTTATTAATGTAAATACACATTTTTTTCAAAGTCAAAAAATGATCAAGAAATTCGCGTATCAAACGTGGTTTTACCGACATTAAAAGATTTCTTTTGGCTTTCTAGAGATGCTAATAATAAAATAGCACAAGTTACTGCCCCTTAAAATTTAAGAACAAGAACATGAACATGCCTTTTTTACTCGATAAATGGCCCAAAAAAAATTGGTTGTTTTTAAAGCTTTTCTCGATTTTAAAGGCCTAAAAGGGTTCGTGTTAGAGATAATTTCGTGTGCTGAACTCAAAACCGTCATCAATTATCCGCCATCGGCTCTAGGTTTTGAGATATTCCAGCCTATAAAAGAATTTTGAATTTTTGTTAAAGGTCATCTAGAACGGGTAGCTGCCATTCGAATTTGTTGTTTTTTTTTTAAATTTTGTCAGAAATGGCTTTTAAGATTTTGATTAAACTTAGCCTGTAATGTCCAAAGTGATTGTTATAAGACTGCGTTCAAACAATTAGTAACATTTAAAATGCGTCCACGCTGTTAAGCTTCCAATTCTCCTTGACTTTTCTCCTTGACAATTCTACTTGACTTTACGATTTTAGAGCTAAGCCGAAAAATTCTCTCGACTTAGATAAGATTTTTTTGGTTGTTGTTGCCCCTAAAATGTTTATTGTTAAGCCCTGACTCATTTTTTTTTAATTTCCCTTCCATCGGACTTGACAGCTTTTAGAGTTAAGCCCCAAAAATTCTCCTGTCCTTGTAAGCTTTATGGAATAAGTTACTATTGCATTCAACATTTAAATTGTTTAGCTTTAGCTACGATCAATTATTATGCCTGAAGCTCGTTTTTTGGGCAAAATTTTCTTCATCCAATTTTTATCGGACTAAGAAAAAATTTAGCAGTAGGAACATGAATATCAAACTCTGGTGTTTAAAAATATTTTAGACGAAAGTAAGACTCTCACGATTTGTAACGTATTGATTTCTATCATTCAATTCATCTTAGGAATTGGCTGTAGGGGGGGCTTTAGCCCCTAGAGCCCCCCTCTGGATCCGCCACTGAAAAGGAGCTACTTAAAGCTACCTCAGACACAAACTTGTTATGACCTTTAGTGCGTGGTGGGTAAATCTATTGTTTCAAAGATGTCATTTCTTACCTTGAACCTCTGAACCAAACAACTTCTATAATTCCATCCTAACTAAACTAAAAATCACTCCAAATAAAAAATAAACCTAATTATTTTTATTTTCTATAAACTTCAAGTCTAAACGTCTGTTTTCTTGATGTTTTTTTTTTTTTAATTTGTGCAAACTTTTCTCATCGTAGATTTTTATTGGTAAAAATAACAAGTGAAAGTTTTCAACGTGATGGGAAATATTATTTAAACATAGATTATCTAGAGCTACACGAGTTAACTCACCATTGTCTATAATTACCTTTTAAATACTGCTCCTTACTATAGTGTCTCTTATAACATTGTTGTTGTTGTTGTTGTTGATTGTGAACGCACTCAACTTGGACCGTAACAAATGATTTATTTAATGTATGGCATCACATGCAGGGTGCACAGCAATTAAGGTGGGCGTTACTGTATGCTTAAGGAATAATATAAAAAAAAAACATGTTTGAGTAACCAAACCACAATGGAGCACCCAGACGCGTCAATATGCTCTATACCTTACTTACATACCACCCGTTGGTGTTCCCACAGAAAAAACATGACCACCAACAATACTATTTACCATGTCTTTTATATTCGGACTTAGACGGGAAAACTATTTCTCTGATTTTGATTTCTTAGTTTTTTTTTGTTTGGAATAAAATCCACTTTGACACAAGGCGTGAGGCTTGTTCGATTGCATAAGACATCTACGTCTAGTGTAATGAATTAATCTTCGAGTCAAGTTGGTTTTAATGGTTTTGAAAGCTCGAGACTTGTGTTTATGTTTTGCTTTGGTTGTATTGTATATAGTTAACCACTATCTTTCTGCTCTTTCTTTTTTACAATAGCTAACCAATTGGCATAAACGAAGCATTTATTGATAATTTATAAGCAATTTTAACAATAATAAATTATTTAATGTTCGTGTTACCTTAACAACATAATTACTATATATTGGTACACCTTATTGATGATTTTGTTAACCAGCTAACTAATTAAATATTATTTGTTCCAAAACACAATAGTTAAATTATAGAGGTTAGGCTTTTTATATTGTTTGCGGGTGGTTTGGATACAAAATTAGACAATATGACCTAGTAAAAAATATATGAAGCTAAGTTTCTTCTTAATGTGTGGGCAAGGTTGAAGAAGGCTAGGAGATCATGTTTATCACCAAAAAAAACTTTTTCATTAGTAGTGGATCTCCCAATTTTTCTTTCTGTCTAATAAGATGGGTTAATTTTCTTATTCCCTCAACAGTTTTGTTTTTTTAAATGTTGTAAAAACTAAACTATTCAAACATAAAATATATTTTTCTGATATTGTTTTTATCTCTAGATGACTAATAAAAAAGATACTTATCTATCAGCGTTTGTCCTAAAACTATGACCGTAAATTTTCTTAATTATGGCAAAATTTTGTTCGTCTTTTTAGCCCAGCATTATGCAAGGTTAAGCACTGTCAGAAACTTTGTATTATAGTTTTCAGCAGAATCTAATTTTTTTGCTTACCTGAAGTCAAGAACTCAAGAGAAAATAAATTACTTACTTTACTTTTGTTGGCGCTATAAAGCGTGGTGCTCCTAGCCTCTCCAGCCAACTCGATCTCTATCGAGCCTTTACCTCCTGCAACTTTGCTCACCAAGTCGACGAAGATCTTCTTCCACTTCGTCACGCCATCTAAAATGAAGTCTACTTTGGTTTCTCGAACCCTCTGGTATGGCGTAGAAGTCTTTACATGCTGGAGCGTCGATGTTCATTCCCTCTTCATGACCAAGCCATCTTAACCGTTTTCGCGACGTCCGTCGTCGCTGTACAGCGCGTATAACTCGTCGTTGTAACTTCTTCGCCACACATTGTCTTAATGTTTAACACAATCAGGACCACAATTCATACGTAGGACTTTTCTCTCAAAAAATTCAAGAGATCTTTCATCCGTCACGGCGAGGGTCCATGCGTCTGCACCATAGAGCAGGACCGGGATAATAATTGGTTTTAACAGAGTCTCCTTGGTTTTTCTCAAAGGGTTTTAATACACAATTTCTTCCTTAACCCAAAGATACAGCGGTTATCAAGAGTAATTCTACGTAGGATCTCCTCGTGAATTTTAACTGTCGAGCTTACAACAGTACCCAGTTAGACAAATTCATTCACCACCTCGAAGTTGTACTTATCAATAGTCAGATTTCGAACAAGTCTACAATGGGATCGGACTCTTGTTGATGATAAGGATAACATATACCTTGTCTTGCCTTCGTTTATAACCTCAAAAAATATGTTTGCTGCACCAGTAACTGCTCGCCTTATCCTTCCTATTACGTCGATAGGTATTGTGTAGATTTGATAAAGATAGTGATGTTTGTTGTATTGGCCTTGGCTAGCTTTTCAAGTGCAATTTTGAAGCAACTGCACGGCAAAGCGTCGCCTTGTCTTAACCCCCTGGTGGGGATCGAAGTATCTCTCCCAATTTTTAAGGTGCAGTGAGCATTCTCCAATGTTATCCTGATGAATCTTATCAGTTTAGCCGGGGTACTTAAGCTGGACATGGCACGATATAATTCTTCTCTATTTACACTGTCATAAGCGGCTTTAAAATCATTGAATATAGGTGGTGAGCAATGCGTATTAATATTAAACCCTTGGGTTTTCTCCAGGATCTGGCGCAATGTGAAAATTTGGTCAGGAGTAGACTATTCAGGTCTAAAGCTCCATTGGTAAGGACCAATAAGATCATAAGCAAAAGGTTTCAGACGCTCACAAAACACGCTGGACAGGATCTTATAAGTGATGCTTAAAAGGTTGATTTCTCTGTAATTGGTGCAGAGTAGGCGATCGCCTTTATGTGGATCGGGCAGATGATACTGAGTTTCTAATCTTCGGGTCTCTCTTCCAACCATATTGAATGTCTCTTCCAACCAGGTATGTGCTCCTGACCAAGTATTCTCCAGCATATTTGAACAGACCCGCATGGAGCCCATCAGCGCCAGCAACTTTTTTCAATTTTAACTTGGAGATGGCTAGCTTTTATTTCATTTTGGTGGGGTGGAGAAAATCAATTGCGTTTTTTAAAAAAAAAAAGGAGATGAAGTCAACTTCTTCTTCTTCATTTAACCGGCGATTTTCATGATCTCCCACTCAACTGCTTCACCTAAGGTTTCACTTGTGGAGTTCGCCGGGTTGACCTCAGAAAACGTCGACAGGCATCCCGGTTTTGGATTGTTCCATGTCTGAGGCCAAACAAAATGCAGGTGTCGTTGCGTCTGTTTCATCCAGGAGTTTTTGCGCCTGCCTTACTTCCGCGAAAGTGTTGGATCGTCATGTGCTATTGCCATTTGAACTGCGTTCACCTGGCATCTTCTAAGTTGCTAGGTTGGTCATGCTGTATTTTTCCCAAGATGGTTATTTTGATGTGTAGGCTTCCTCGGATTCTCTTGCTTAAGGAGATTATGTCAACTAGTTAATTTAAATAGACCGGCTTTTCCAGTAGGACAGAAGCTTGATTTTACAGAATCACAAACTTATAATTTTTATAACATCGTGTTCAAAAATATGTTACTTGACAATATGTGTAATTTTGTAGGGAATTGAAAGAAAACAAATACGAATGAATGCAATAGGACTTTGCTGAGTTTTCTGATTAACATATTTTGCGTTTTTTTTCTAATTCTTAGAAAATATTAATTAAATTTTCCAAATAATGTAGGAAAATAGTTTCTGTCACATTCTGTTCATAAATCTAGAAACAAAGACGAAATATCAAAATTATGCCATATGGCTTATCCCATTTTCCCACCGATCCATTGCTTATTTTTAACTTTTTTTTAGAATCAATTTATTTAGATTTTTCTTAATAGGAACTTAATTTATTGAAATTTTAAATTATGAAAGGAATATTTTCCAGGAAATCTTAAGTGTTGAATCTAGGTTATGAATTGCCCGCCTTCACATTCTCATTTTTATTTTGCATGTAACAAACAAAATATGCATAAGAAAGATAAATCCTTTTCAAAAATGACCTAGGAATTTTAGAAAGGCTTTTAATCTATAGCCGATATTATACTATTTTAACTAGAGCCTAGAGCGTAAGAATTGCTCAAACTGTAACATCGCATGCTTAAAGTGAGTGGTTCCATTTTTTTTGTTTCGTTATTTTCTTCTAATAAACGATATAGTGCCCTCTTCCGTTTTGTGTGTGAATAATTTAGCCACAAAATACCTGGCTCGCGATGGACTATCGAAAAAAAACGGTCAAACACTTTCGAACGGCAGGCAGACGTCTGTAGATTAAACCGAGGATATCGTTCAGCTTAAAGCACATTATAAGTAGGTATATATGAGAGCCACTTTCGAACGACTAATTTAATTTGATTTACTCATGAGGCCACCATTATCTCATCCTATAGCCTTAAGTTGCCCAGAACTGACATCTCCTATTTAAGTACGACACTTCTGCGTCCAATTTCTGTTGCTTGCTCGCGCTGCCACCAACGTCACTATGCACAGCCAAATGGTCCCTCTTTTAATAAAAAGGATTGCACACGATTCTCAGATCTCGCTATAGTTTCCATTGTACTGTCCAATTGAGCCGCAGACAAACTGCGCATGCGGAAACATGCCTTGCGCCTACCTAAGTAAAGTTTAAGTAAAAGGTTACCCCCAGCTAGAGACACATTATTCAAGATTACCGTGCCAGTCTTAGTCAGCGTGTTGTTATAGGTATATCCAGCGACAGATGTTGTGTGTTCTTCTGATGGGGATCTGGGGTCTCTAGTTGCACATTGCGCTTGCGCAACGTAACTAGCACACAATGATAATTGCTGTCAAATGATCTAGTCCACCATTGCCGGCGGATAACCAATCCCAGTCTTGCTCGATGGTGGTCACTCCAGTCACACAGAGACGTGTCCATGCAGAGATACTTCTCTCTCCAAGCTATCGCCACCGCGCCGCGCCAAGCGACGACCACGATGACGACGTGTATAACGTGTCAACCCCATTTGCTTCTCCACTCTGGCCACTAGGTCAATTGGAATGGAATTCATCTTCTTGTCTTGTTTTTTTTAGTCTTTAATTCTTATTCTATTCTACCCTCTTGGTCTGAATCTTGATCTTCAAACAAAAGACTGTACCTATACCTAGAGCTAACAGCTAACTCGGGCTATGATCTCGAGGTTGTTCGATTAAAAAGTCAAAGTTTTGTCGGTTACACAGCGATGGACGTGTGGCGAATTATCTGGAGTGCTGCCGATGCCGATGTCGAAGAGATGTGCAAACGAGCAACCGCAGGAATGATGCGATGCACTCTTCGTTCTTCAATCAGGATTGGGATTTTTTTTGGGTCAGTAGAGTATCAGAAGAATAAAAAGAAGACGACGACCGAAGCTCAACTTGACTCAACTCTACTCGAAGTCCGAAAGCGGTTAAAAGAAGATTCGAACAGAAATCGGTTCAATGCAGAGACGAAGCATATAATAAAACCGCCAAATGAGAAAGTTGAAGGTTTTTTGGAGGATGCTTGGTATACCAAAGTGCCGAACATGCAAGTTCATTAACGGACGCTTCTTGTAATTGGCTAATTATGAATTTAATTATGGAACACAAATATGTCATAAAAAACGATTTTTATGTGGGTTCGTTGTAATGTCTGCCAACGAAACTTGTTATTTTTGTTATTATTCTTTTATATGGTTGAATTTATTGTTGCTGGTGCACTTTCTGAAAAAGGAAGAAAAACCTTTATTAAATAGCAATTTTAATTTTAACATCAAAAGAATTTTTTTATTCTAAGTTATTTTGAGTTGAGTGGAAGTTTGAGTAGTCCTTTCACGTCCACCTTTTCCCTTTCTTATATGACTTTCTTGTTTGAGGGATCTTATTTAAGCAAATTATGTTAGAAGTGATCGGAAATACAAGATTATGAGCCAACAAGTCCAATTTATTTGAACCTATCAGCACATATTTATAACTCACTAAGAGAGCTAAGAAAACCATTGTAGACTTTTGGCCTGTTGAATTTTTGAGATGACTCTGTGCAAAGCCTTATATGTGTTGTACTGCCCATGATCTCGTTAAGGCCCTAACTAACATTTTCACTATTTCGAGATAATGATGAAAACACTAAATCGCTTACCGCAACCTGAAGATAAAAAGTGAAAATTACCAAAAAATAGTTTTTGTAAAGCTTAATTAATGCTTTATTTTTTCAAATAGTTGGAAAATAAAAATTGGCTATTATAAGGTAGATAGGGCTTTTTAACCTTTGACAACAAAAACTTAAAAAGGCCCTATGTACACAAATGTACGTTATACTTAATTAAATCATAAAATATCCTTTTTATAACAAGAAACAAGAAATTTTAAATGATATTGTTTAATTTCAAATAATTTCAAACTAAATTTACGCATAAAATCTTATTTAAAAATTATAGAAACGAATATTTTTAAAAGCCCTAACTACCACATAGGGCTTTTTAAAACAAACATGGATATACTTTTTCTATACACTGTGTTATAAAAGGCCCTATATGGTTGGTTAGGGCTTTTTATAAATTTTGATGCATATGATTTGTAGTTAGGGCTTCTAAAAATTGTGATTTTCCGGCTTATTTGAAGGTTTAAGGTTAAGAAATTGTTACACAAAAATCGGAGATATTGCCCTAACTCCAAATATGCAAAAAACTCAAAATCTAATTTTTTGTAGATAGGGCCTTAACGAGATTATGGGCGGTGTATGGAAAATATAGTGTTTTATTATTTGATTTATTCAAAGATCTTTTTAAAGTAAAAATTGAGTTATGTTAACATTGAAAATTGTATTGTGTCTTAAAGAGGGTGCTAGTTTATATGCCTTTGTTTTCCCAAGGACTGATATTTGTAATACAGGAGACCAACTGGATTTTATTGGAGGTTAAGAAAGCACATGGGTACTAAATCGTAGATACTGCCTGTGCTTCCTGATGTTTTTTGGGTTACCAAAAAGTACCGGAACTATTGGAACTAACATCAGCACTGATTGGGCCTAACTTAAGATTTTTCGGGGTGGATGGTAAAAAATCCATTTTGCCAAGACCTTATCTCTACCGATAAGTAGAAAATGAAGGTTTCACAATAATATTGGAAGTAAAAGTTAAGCCCTCACTGAGTCGACAGTTTTAGCTCATCTAGAACGGGTACAGCTGCCAAACAACTATTTTGATTAAACTTTGAACATGTGATTTCTAGACAAGTTTTATTGATAATGAATAAATGAAATAAGAATTTGAGGTTTTGTTTTTATAAAATTGCCTTTTATGCATTTGCATTTAAAATTTGGACAAATATTTTATTTTATGGACTTTTTCACATTTCCTTGTTTTTTTTTGTATTGAATTAAAAACTTTAAAAATTACTATCCGACTTTGTTACATTGTCTCGTTAAAGAAATAATTTTATCCAACTATTATTTATAAACCTTCAGTTTGGAGCTATATTATACTTTTTAGAGCAACTTATTATAGTTCGATCCAGTCGTGCATTTTATTTTCAATGAAAACTTGATAAGCACATTTCTAATAATCACTTAAATTATAGACATTAAGTTGCAACAAAATCGTTTCAGCAGTTTATTGAGAAATTTGGAAAAAACGAAATCGCTGTATGACAGAACAAGACAGTTGAATCACAAAAAACGTTATGCATCAAATTTTCTCGTCTTTTCGTATAAGTAATCTAGGGCTGCCAGACGTCCCACTCCCGATTTTGGCGATTTTGGTCTCAATGTTGGCACCCTGTCCCGATTAACGAAATGTTCCGACTTTCCATTTTTACTTGCTATAAAGGATATAATGCAAGTTTGGTTTCGTGTAAAAAAGAAAAAAATCGAGGTTTTAATCAAAACTAACATTATGATGATGTAGAAGTCCAAAAAAGTGATTTTCGACATGACGTCCGGCGCCGCTCGGTCTGTTTGTCTATGCTTCCCCCTATCCTTGTGTTTACTACCCCGTCCTTTTTTTTGCCACGGCGTCCTTTGTTTGCCACCCCGACCATTTATTTGTCATCCCGTCCACTTTTTTTTGCCACCCCGTCATTTTTTTGGTCACCCTTTCTTTTCTCTGGCCGCCAACATTTTTTTTTAATATCCCGATTTGTCCCGATTTTTGGCCCCTGGCGGGCTTCCCCAGCCCTAATTCCCATGCATTTAGTACATATTAACTTACTCTTTAATAAGTTCCATCTTTTCATAAACTTCCCTTATAAGACAAAATACAACCATACCAACTATTTGCCCTCGAAAAATCCATCAAATCACAATTCAATCTTCATTACCCAACTCCATGTTGAAATTATGACAAATCCTTTAAAATTATGATTTATGATCTGAAAATTGTATCTGACAAATAAAACTCACAAAAAGATAATAAATATGCATACCTACTTGCACATAAAGTAACATAACTTTAACAAATTTGCGTTGTAATCCTTCTCATTACGAAAAATGAAAGCGAAAACTCGCAAATCTCAAGGCTGAATGCATTCGCATCGTCACAACCACTTTTCTTCACTCTGGATTGCTGATCGTCGCGTCATCACTATAAGCATGGTTGCCACTTCCTGTGTGTTATTTTTTCCAAAAATCTTTCATTCCACATATTTTACAACACATATTTTGCTTTAATTTTTTTTTTTATTTTCGTTGTGCCATGAAATTTGTGTGATATAATATTACCTCTTTTAAAATTTACGAAACTTGAGACAATCAATCCAAATTTGGAAGCTGGACATCGGTTTCTAAATTTTCTTAAGGAAAAGATTTCTACCAAAGTGGTAGCCATGATTACCGGGTCAGGATTGCATGTTGCAGACAATCCCACCATTTGTCGCATAAACGTTTTTTTTTTGGTTAACGCGCGCCAGTGCCTCAGGCTTCATGCCACCTTCTGCCTGACACTAGATTAACACTTACTGCAGTTTTTCCGCTGACAGATTTTTCAAAATTTCTGACAGAGCAGCTGCTCTTCGAGCATTATGCTCGTTGTCATCATCAGCATCATCATCATCGCCGTTGTGCCTGATGGTTGTTGTTATGGTCGTCATAATGCACGCACTCCGGAGTCCGGACTTCACAGACTCCTCCAGAGTAGGTATCCAATCCATCCATGTGTCATATTAATCAAATTTATTGTGGCTGTTTTTGTTTGTATTTTATTTTTTTGCGTGTGCTGATTTTATCTGTCAGATGGCCCGACAAAAACAACCTTTTTACGTGTGCCCTCGGTGAGATAGCGCTGGTAACATCAACGTTGTCGTGGGAACATGCAATGATCTGTCAGAGTCAGAGAGATCGTAAACATCTTAGCTTTTTCATTAAATTGCAGCGGGAAAATACCAACTTATCGTCCATAGTGTCCGCAGATTTGAGGATTTTGTAATCTCGCCGGTCGGCTAAAAGGATTTTTTTGTTTGCTGTTGTTGATGATTGTTTTTCAAGGTTATGAGAATATGATTGTATTTACACCTCTAAAGTTCGACTTCGATTTCAAAAGAGATATTACTGCATCTGAGACTGACAGCAACTTTATTTTTTAATGGATAATAATTAAGAGCAACAGAATACAGCTAATTAGGGTATGGTTTGTGTTTGTGGAAAAATATTACATGATTGCACAAATTAACACTCTCAAATAATGTTACGTGAGTTTTGTTTATTCGTTATACATATTTCTTAAATAATCGACTATTTCACAATATTTTCCTAAGATCATTTATTTGACATTGAAGAGGTCACAGTCAAATGAATGTAATGAATAGAATACGAGGAAGACACGACCGCTAACCATTTTGCTAACCAAATGCGTTCATTAACGCTTTATTGTTTTGAATTGGAAATTTTGTCTGGTTAGAGTATCGATTAGGAAGATGAAAGAAAAACCACAGGGTTAAAGAGTAGCAACCGTATTGTTTTTTTTTTTGCGTAACTTTGGTTTGATAGATACGAATGTTTATAAATGTTTTTGTGGGGAAAAGTGTGCAATAGCTTGTTAAGTCAATAAAGCAGATCATTTTGAAGGTTTTCGAGTGCAGAGGATGATAGACATTTATGGAGGAAATGTGTGCAAAGTAAATGGGCATGATAATTACTAGTTACTCAATTGTTGAACTTTGTTGATCGCCAGGTAAAAATGGCAGTATTCCAGCAGTCTACCTCAGCAACCTTATTTGTGTTTGAGTCCACCGCTGTTTTGGGGCTATAAATCGCTTTACTAGTGAATTATACAAAAAGAAGAAGTAACTTGAAGCTGCTTGTTGATACAAAGTTTTAATATGTTAATACAATTTTTGTCTACTTGTTTTTTTGGGCAGCGTAAACTATTCTAAAATTCGTATGTTGAACTTAAATAGGTTTTTAAGTTTTGATTCAGCAATTGGGTCTTACTTTCTTAAAACTTAACCCGATACCGTGAAGGATCACTGTCTGCGATACGATGGCTTTCCAATGTACATTCTCTACAATCTCGAGCACACTCTTCTTCCATCAGAAACGCTCTATATAGGGCAAATAAATGATGTCTCCAAAAGCACCATAACTCTGCATCATTAGATTTTTGATTTCGAAGCTAGGCCCCTTCCCTTACAGCCTGATGACAGCTGATCAGTATATGTCAATTGCTTGCCAAACTCTGCTGTATGCTGATAAGTCCCTAGTCCCTAACATATGCCACATCGATGTCTCCGATGGCAGCTGTACGCAAAGTTGAATACCACATTAACAGAAGGCGTAGAGGCCTACTACAAGAAATGGGGCATCCGGATAAACACCTCCAAATCGGAGCTTGTGTGCTTCAGGAGACCCAGTAGAGGTAGTCGCAGCGCAGCGATTTGCAGAAGCCTGGTTCTGAATCTTCCGAACGTATCCACGATACCAGCCAAAAAGAACGTGAAGTACCTCGGCATTCACTTCTATGAGTTGCTAAGGTTCAACCCGTACTCACGAAACGTTTTCAAAAAAGCCAACTGGGCCTTCCACCGAATCCACCCATTGATGAGACGCAGAAACGGACTAAGCCAGAAGACGAAGATACTTATGTACAAGCAGCTCCTGCGGCCTGTCATCAGCTATTCCTTTCCAATCTGGTTCTCCATCTCGAAGACAGCCCAGCAGTGCCAGATCATGGGATTTATCCCTTTTTGTGGGATTTTCTCAACTAAAATAAGCTTAAAGGGATAAAGGGATTTTTCGAACCCAATAGTTCAAAAAAAGGGGGTTTACGTAATGCTCAAATACCCATTACTCGTTTTATAAAAAAAAAAAACAGAATTTATCCAACTAAAAAACAAATTTGGAATAACTAACTCATTCCTTATATCTGAATTCATTAATTTTCAAACACTGATTTATAACTTGGTGAATTTCATCACAACATACATGCACAAAAATACGTCAACTATATACTTTTTTTCAATTCTCAACCCACACATACCATGAAACAAACGAGGAATACGTCAAATGCCTCACGGCAAATGATTCATGCCATATACTTCATGTCATGTCATGAATGGATTTTTATTGCGAAATGTATAGGATGTACATCGCCCATAAGGCGATTTTTTTATTCTTCTTTAAACTTTTATAATTATTAGGCGTGTTTTTTTGTGCCCCCATGTTAGCTTAAAAAATAATGGCACAAAACAAAGCTCATCATTGCTTCAGAAAATAATTTGGCAGCACTGATACAAAAATGACATTTTCTGACATTTTGGCTGTCAAATGTTTGTCAACAAAAAAACTTTAAATTAAATTTCGTTAAAATTTTGATAAATTAAAAGAAACGTCTACTCCCTGGATCAGGTCTTGGTTTTATTTATTGGAAAGTAACGTTTATTTTTATTGATAATTATATTTTAACAAATAAAAAAATGTTTGGTTTTTGCCTTTTTTTCTGTCATCCCTTTCTCCATCTGCCAAATTAATGAATTTTTGACTTGTTGCATGGAAACACTGTTTTTATTTTAGCTTAATTCTTAAGCAGAGATGTTTATCGCCGTGAAGTAAGCATATTTGCTGTTGTATTTTACATGGAAATTTTTGTTAAGCTCACATAGAGGGCACTTAAAAACACGACTAATGTCAATGTATCACAATATTACAAAGAAACAACCTCAAATCGTTACTTATAAAATAAAAAACACTGAATTATAACTACGGCCAGCCACGAGACGAGATTCTACGAGGCGAGACTTTTGTAAGTCTCGTCTCGGTCTCGTTAAAATCGAAAATTTTCAGTTTCGTCTCGGTTACTTAAAAGCCAGTCTCGAGACCGAGACTTTTCTCGTCTCGTGGCCAGTCCTATAACGAAATATATTTTTCTTAATTTTTTTCCTTCATGGGATAATTGAGGGATATTGATAATAACGGCGTGGGATAAAAGGGATTTTTTGGGTCCCGCTGTGGGAAAACGTGCTTCCAAAGTCTGGCATCACTGAGACAGCCATGAAAGAACTTCAAATATTCGAAAGAAAGTTACTTCTGATCTGTACCGGACAACATTTCGACCGCCAGCCAATCAGACATCACAGCAATGAGCGTCTGTACACAGAAGGAAACATCATCCCGCTGGGCCGGTAACTACAAGCAAAGAAGCTAGTAAGACACACCAACAATCCCCCAAATCAACTAAAAAGAACGATGGCCACCGAGCAACGACAAACTGAGCCGAGATACCTCAGTACGATGGACATTCTGGACGGCAACACCATCAAGCAGTTTCGTTCTACGCTGACACTGGGTCAGCATATCACCGTGGCTAAACGCCAACCTATCTCCCCAGCAAAACCACAACTTGACAACTGACTTTTAGATTAAATTTTTTTGACATGTATTTTACATTGTATAATCCTTTAAATTTAAGACATAGTATAAAATTTGACCCCCTATGTACCAATAAATGTATAATATCATCGTATCTAACTAGTTATAAGTCAAGTTATAAATATCATTGTTCAATAAATATGCTAAATGCTAAATCATTAGATTTTTGACCTTCCGTTGTGGACGACATAGCTCGACGGACCTGATTTTCGCCCTCATCGCACACAAGACCAAATGTCCGCCGAAGAATTTTTATTTGTCTGTACTGATTACATACATTTTTCCCTCAGTGTATTACACAGAGTAATTTATACAACGCTGCTTAGGAGTGATTGAATTTTATTTATTTCAACTCGAATAGTATTTTCAGCAGAAATCAATTCAGCATCAAATCAGGCCAATCAGGGTTACCTGGTACAAGGGGCTTTAAGCAGGCAACTCATATTTTTAAGTAAGGTGGTATTTTTTTAAATTCTTCTGTTTTATAAAACCCATTTTAGACACCATTTCTCTTAGGTAGAGCTATTAAATCTAATCCTACAACCACATGAGTTTTTTGCTTTGTGATGGTGGTCTGTCGCCGCTAAGGTTCAAAGGGGAGTAGTTTTCGAAATTTTCTTGTATTAAACCAACTCCCCAAGTGGTATCTAAACCAAATTTGTGCAAAATATTTTCCAAGCCGAATTCATAAACGAATTTTCAACATTTTTAACAATTTAAATGTTATTATTGTTCTATGATTTACTGAAACATTGGATGTTTCAAAATGTCTCATGCATTCACCATTTTATAGATTTTATAAGAATTCAGCTTTAATAATACCACCCCAACATATTTTCCATTAAATAAAACATCCATCCATTAAATAGTCAATTTTGGTGCAACAAAGAACTTCTTCTTATTCCATCATTTCCATCATCACAAACTTTAATCTTAACACAAAAATCCTCCAGTTAGATATGGCACTTTCTCTTCGTCTTCGTGCAATCGTGAACTAGGCATTTCAAATTTTTATTGTTTCTTCTGCTATTATCTTCTCGTGATGATGTTCCAACAACTTTTCTTGTTTTTCATTTTTTAAAAATATACATATACATATAGCTAAATTTTTCTATGGCTTGTCTCTGCATTCGAAGAAAAAGATGGTTTTATAGTTTTAAATGTTTTGCCATAGCTAGATCCTCAAACGGGAAACATATTTCTGACTTCTTCTTCTGGGTTGATGTGATGGTCAACATTCTTGTCCTAAGATGATTTGTACAAACAGAGAGTGCTTTTCCAAGGGTAATGAGCTGTAGAATGGGAAAACTGATTTGGAATTCCGCATAATCATGCTAAACAGTGGCAGAATGGATGCATCTAAATGGTTTTTATAGCCAACAACACTCTGTGTAGCACCAGAGACACGATTGAAAAAAGATTGTCGAGAGCATGAGCATTTGGATTTTCTACTGTTGTTGTTGTTGTTGTTGTTGTTGTTGTTGTTGTTGTTGTTGTTGTTTGACTAACTAACTTGAAGAGTTTTAAATGTGCGCAAGCTTCCAGGCATGACTGTTCCAGAGCCACTGCGTGCGCAATGAGGTGTTGTAGATAGATGTGTTCCTAGATGAATACATGTTCACCTAAAAAAACGACGATCATAAAATTCTGTTTTCTGTTTCTGATGGTCGGTCGGTCAAGTCGAGTCCGAATTAAACGAAGCTATGATGATGATGGATGATGTTCATGAAATAGACTGGCTATAGCACTTCTCTATAGATGAATGGAATGCAACAAAACAAGGTCGTTGGTTCGTTCGTTGGTTGAACTTTACGGGAAAAGTGTTATATTCTTGCTTATAGTATATGGGTGTGACAAATCATGCCAATGCATGCCGGTTGGAATTTCAATACTTTAAATTCATATTTCCTTGTTAAGGTGGTTCAGCACAGCTATATACTTTATGGGTTGGGTTTATCATTTGTATAGGCCATAACTTTAAACTGATTTAAAATATGTATAAATCGGATTTATGGACTGTAATATAAATGTTGGATTTGCCTATTATCCGGGTTATAAATCTCAAGTGAAATAGAAATATATTTTAATTTAAGTCGAAACACCTGTGTGTTTTGTTTTTAAAAGACTGAAGTTGTATATCAAATTGAAAAAAAAAAATTATTATTAAGTGAAAATTAACAAGATGCACTTTTCTCAATATAAAGCTGCAGAAAACTGAGAAACTTAAAAAATTTAACCGATTTATGGTTTATTTTAACGATGCTAAAATTGTAGTTGAATTAAGAACATAAAATGTTATTTCAATACGAAATACTTGTTTAATTTTTTGTTTATAAATAAACATCCTCATTATTACAATTTAAACAATTGCTATTGTCAAATTAAATTTTACTGCATGTACAACAGATCAAATAAATTACGCATGTAAATATTGTTAAACTACAGTTCATGAACTACATAATTTCATCCTTTATGACAACAATGTTTTGAAAAAAATATTTAGAAAATCCATTGTCTTTTGATGTCCCGTAGTTATTATCTATTATGTCACATTAAGGAAAATATCTTTAAAAACAAAATGAACGGCTGGGTCGCACTAACTTGCTCCTGTATCTTATAACTTAGCTAGATGTTGACGGGGTATATTATAATGGTTGGGTAATATTTTTCTTGGAAATATGCTTAAAATAAGGCAATATGCTTAAACGTGGTTTGATCAAATCAAATCTTGAATAATTGAATAGTGAAAAGGATACTTGACAACTACCGAATTTCTGTCAGTTGTCATTAAATAACAAATTTCACTTATATAAAGGTTTTTCGATATTACTGTACCTAACTCATTTATGCGTACTTTTAGATTTACTACTTTTCATGGCTGACTTGTTACACCCGAAGTTTTTTTTATATATAAGAAGAACTTGGCTCTTTTTTTAACATTTATGTTTATGGTATGATTTCATTTCTTTTTGAAAAAAATTTGTTTGTTAGGTGAAAGTGGGTTGAAAAAAACTTCACTCAAAGCCCACAATGAAAGCTTTAAATTTGTGCCTTTTGTATGCACTACAAGTGCTACAAATTTTCATCTATCAGAAGTGCTCCATTTAAATGATAATAATTTTGAAGAAGTGGGTGGATGCCACGCCCCTTCCCATAAATATTTGTTTTCTTTATATGCATCTCAAGACCTACCGCTTTACGAAATTACATAATTTTGCAACAATCGGAAGTGCTTCATACAATTGTTATCAATTCTCCGAAAATTCGTGGATGCCACGCCCCCTGAATGAAAGATCAATATTTTTCATTTGTCCCCTTGCTTTCATCCCAAGCCCTATTGACATATAATTTCATTGTTCTAAGTCAATCAGAAGTGCTCTATATAATTAATATCAGTTCTGATAACATGGGCGCTTGCCACGCCGCCTAAATGGAAAACTTCAAATGTACGATCTTTTCCTTTGTATACTTACACCACAAGGCCTGCCGTTGTGCTAAACTGCAAGATTCTACGATGTCGGGAAGTGCTCCAAAATGTTGATGATCTCTCAGTGAGTGAGTTAATGATTCTGTGAGTCAGTCAGTTACGGTTTTTGCTAATTTTTGCAGTCTTATATCTCGAGAACCACTGATGCTAAAGAGTTGAAATTTGTTGAGTTGCTTATAAAACTAGTGAGCTTAGCAAATGCTGTGAGTTTGAAGTTTCTGACTTCATTGGTACTGAAGTTAGAGAGGGGTCGAAAATCGCCTAAGTTTGATCCTGTAAAAAGGGTGTAGTGCCATAACTTGGCTGGGCACTGCCTTTGATTCTTAGCAAACATGAAACAAAGAATGGCAAAATAAAACTCCGTGAAAACTCAAACGCAAGTAAAAAACACAATTTTAGAAAGAACATTTTGAAAACTGTAGTTTTTCTCCAGAACATAAGGAAATCGCCTCGAAAAGATAAAAATCCAGACACAAATCATAATGATCATCTATCATAACAAATCTCAAACTCTATACCTATTGACTTTTACCAGATATAGTATGTAGTATTAGACCTCTCACGTGTTAACTTCCTTTTTTATAGCTTTTGCTATTACAAATAAGTCTTCTTGCAAAAGCCGCTCATAGAGAGGTAGGTACGCATATAAAGTAGTTTCCTGTGTAACTTAATTACCACGATTTTACCACATTGAATAAAACGTATCTGATCGCAATCTTAAACTAAACTCATGACATAAGTTAAACCATATTTTACACGTATTCTCTTAGCAAATACCTCCTTGTCTTATATACCTATCTCCTGTCTCCCGCCCGCACCGCCCGGGACTAAGTATAACAACTCATGCTTGAAAAATAAATCAAATTAACTTTCAGTTGACTTCATATGTCTCTTCTATGCACGGAGATCTAGTCGAAGTGCAAGAGTCCGAAATAAATCATGCAAACACGTGATCCAACGATCATATCAAACTTTATGACGCCACAGGGCGTAAGGTCACTCCACGGCTTCGGCACTCCTCCGCATGCAAATCTAATCCTAGGATTACCTACACTCCCGGACAACATGGCGTCGTCGATCATCGGTCGTCACTGCTGCCGCCGACGCCGTTCTTCGTCGGTGTAATAATATAGCATGAATTCGTCCGGCTGGCGCTACGTGAGAGTGTGATTAGAAAATTAAGCGCTTAAGTTTTCACTTCACTAAATGCGGAAGTCTTAGCTCTGAAGTGATCTGGAGCAGATGGTTAATGCTAACGTTGCTCATTAAACTCTTTACACACACAAACATCCATAGGTAAATGAATAACAAATTCCGCCGCATCTGCTATCCTATCGAAGATCAGTGATCTTCGGTCAGGCGAACCTAATTGGAGTTTGTATTTAACTTGGTCTTCAATTTAATCCAACAAATGTCTCTTCTGCCTGATTAATCTCAAAGCCAACGCTAAGGGGTATCAAATGACGGAACGGAACAATCAGATCCTCATCGATCACCAAAATGAGCATTTGTTTCGTCTTCAATTGAATATTCAATGGCTGAAGAGTTCGTCGAACTCACTCAGCTCACATTTCACAACGCAGAGTGACCTTTTCCGTGAGAGAGTGTCCCCTGGCATGCTTGATGCCCATACATGGCTCGATCACTGATCGAGTTTAGATCCAAACTTCAATCCGAGTCCACATTGAGATGTTACAACATTTATGCGAGATCGCAATTAGCGCTGTGGCTGCATTTACAGAAGAGAAGATGATGATTTCTTCATTCGCAATTCGCTGTGTCGTGTGATCTGATCATCATTGGTCAGCTCACGATGATGATTGGGGTCCTCTTAGTTAGAAGAATCTTATTTCTCCCTAACATTCCATAATTTTTTTCATAAGTTTTTTCTATAACATCGTTTTTTTATTTTGTTCTTCTTCTTTTTTAGGACGACAACATGAGTGATCAATGCAGCTTGACACAAGCTGGCCTAGAGGAATACAACAGCCGATCGTACTATGATCAAGCCGTTTTCCATCATCAGAAGCAATCATCGTATGCCCAATCGGAAGGCTATCACAGTTATGTGTCCAGCTCGGATTCAAGTTCAGCAACAC
The DNA here is from genome assembly GCA_949320155.1 of Melangyna quadrimaculata. Taxonomy (NCBI): domain Eukaryota; kingdom Metazoa; phylum Arthropoda; class Insecta; order Diptera; family Syrphidae; genus Melangyna; species Melangyna quadrimaculata. Next base: position 9,179,306 of record OX439485.1, on the reverse strand, counting down.
CATTCTTGGATAGGTGAGTTTTTCATTTGTTTTCGTTGTTGTTTGTTTGTATTTCCTTCTTCTACTTGAAACTACTGCTTTTCTGATTTTGAAATATGTCGTTTGGTATCGCGCAATCCTTTTTTGCAGGTCGTACGACAAGTCCATGTGTGTTAGGTATTTTCTTTAGTTTGCTGTGTTATTTTTTTAAGTTGTTGTTTTTTTTTTTGTATTTGTCGACGATCTAAACCACGACGGAAATGAAATCAATTAACAAGACGGCACAACTTGTCGCATTGCGACCAGGCAATGTTGATGCCCGGATTTGGATTTAGACGATCAGGATCAAGGTGTGATCATGGTGATTATAAATTATTGATCAGCAAGGTGGGACCTGGGACTGGGGATTTCGGATTCGGTGAGGCAATGTAGATTAACCTTTTTGCCTCAAGCGTTTTTTGTTGGGTGTTGGTTTTTTAAGCTTATAGAAGAAACATTTTGCCATAATAATCGAATTGTGGGATTGGCTATCGTTTGTGAGACACATATAGCCCGTAAATTTCAGAAAATAAAAATAAGCAATTTAATTAAATTGCTTTACTTTTTCAAAGAGCAGATTGGCACAATTTGGTGATTTTTTTTGTAATGCAATTGCCTATTTTACCATAAATAGCAGAAGTGATCGGCAAATTTGTCAAATTTGTCGTTAGGTAAGTTTTTCTATAGCACTATGAGAAAATGAAATGTCAATAATTCAGAATTAAGCTCAGTCCTTTTTTCAAAAGTTTATTACGATAATTCCGTAAAAAATGAAAATGAATATACCAATCGTTGCTTTCACAACTAGTGATTTTACAGAGTGGATGATCGACTTTGGATTTAGTTTATTCTTAAATATTTTTGGAGTTGCAGCAAAAAATTTGTTTAGAGAAGCCTAAGGCAATCATAATATCAACCATAAAAAGTACTGAGTAAAAATATAATGTAAAAAAGCTGACGGTGTTTTCGACAGATTGTCTATAGGCAATTGGCTGCATGTGTTCTTTTATGATAAGAGGATTTGTTGATAGCATCATGAAGCGAAGAAAGGTGAAATCAAGAAGGACTAACGAAAGAGAAAAATTTCAAGATCAGGATTTTTGTTTTGCAAAATGTTTCGTTTTGGAACAAAGTTGCTATTTTGTTTAACAAAATGCACGCGTTCAATTCAAGGCCCCACAAAGTGTACCACAGAGAGAGAGAAAAAAGTCCGTTCTGTAAGGTTTACATGACATAAACTAACTTCACATGCAAAACAAAAATGTTTTAGATTAAGTTAAAATCTAAAAAAAAGAGTACGTATACGCCCTAGTGTACACAAATGTTGTTTAGTCATTTCTATAGAATACAAATACGGTATGTTAACTTCATAATTTTGTTTGTATGTTTGTTCCTCTATTATTAATCCGTTATATTGTTTTTATATTAACCGCCCTATTCTGCTGTTGTGAGGCTCACATGTCGCAATTTTTTGTTAGGATTCTTATAAGGCGGTCACAATTTCGTATTCTGTGTAAGCCCTCATAAGAAACCTCACAAGAACATCGTGAGTTGTGATCTGCCAAGGAGCATACCATAATTTTTCTAAGTTCTTATGAGGTGAGTTCAGCACTAGTTATGAGGTTATTATGACTTGTGAGGCATCAGTGAGGTTGCCAGAATAATACTGTGAGTGATATTATTATTTTTTAAGATCTCTTTTAATTGTTCACAAATGTATGGCAGGTTCTTGGAAAAATTACAACGCGCTCTCGAAATCTTTTTTCCTTGTAAAGCGATTACATATACTTTTTTACTTAACTATGAAATACTTGGAAACAACGTTGAGTGCACTTTGAGGCCTAGTTCACAAAAGATTACACCGCACGTTTTTTAGCGGTAAACATCCAAAGAAATGAGTAGTGGCGCATACGTTTACATAGAACTGTTCACACGAAGATTTTTCCGCAAAAAACCTGTTTACCTGTTAAATTTGAATGTGTATAGCTTAAAAACGTGCGGTGTAATCTCGTGCGAACTGGGCCTAAATGTCACAAAAGTGGATCGCAATGTAAAATGTGGATTTCTTAAAAAAAAAAAAAAGCGTTTCAATTTGAAACTAGGTTGAGCGCACTTTAAATATATATATCAATTTAGTTATATTAAAATTTAAAACTACGCTTGACGGAATTTTAATCTACAAAAGTTGTTCCTTTGAATTACGTTGCCTAATCGAATTAACATTTTTCAACGTATTCAGTTATATTATTATAAAGGGGTGGTCCAACAAAAACGCACGATGTTAATTGTAAATAAAACAAAAATCGTTCAGAGAATTATCTTAATATTTGTTTATTATGATAGAAGAATCTATGACAATTTTGTGCGAAACAAAATATCGGCCAAACGCTCGCAACGGCTTCGGTGGCATACCTCTATCCGATGGTCCATATTTTCAATGACTCTGAGACATAATTGAGGTTCAATGTCGTTAATGTGATGAATTATCTCGTCCTTTAGCACATGAATTGTTCTTGGCTTATTGACGTACCTTTTTTTTAAATATCCCCAAAAAAGAAGTCCAACGGTTTCAAATCCCATGATCGTGGTGGCCGATTAACATCGCCCCGACACGTGAGATAACACGGCCATTGAATTTTCGCGCAAAAGAGCCATTGTTTCGTTGGCTGTGAGGCAAGTGGCACCATCCTGTTGGAAGCACATATCATCCAGGCCCATATCCTGAATTTCTGGCCACAAGAAGTCCGTTATCATCTCGCGATAGCCAACACCATTCACGGTAACTGCTTGGCCGACCTCATTTTCGAAGAAGTACGGTTTTATTTGTAAAGCCACCATTAACTTCTGTCTGTTCAACTAACCATTCGGCGTATTGACGACGCTTGAAATGGTCAGTAGGCTTCATTTCTTGAGTCAATTGAACTTTGTTAGCGTGTAACTTCAAATCTTTTTTCAAAACTTGCCTCAGTGATGTTAGTGAGATGTTCAATTGTTTGGCACGACAAGTAGTCGAGATTGACGGCTCTTCTGCCACACTATCGCGAACACCCAGCAATGTTTTCCACAGAACAAACTGGGTTAGCATGCACAGGTGCTTTCACATTTCCTACAGAAAATTGTGGACACATTTCGTCGATTATGCTGACCAAAAAAATCAAGATGCACGAAATGCATTTTGAATTGAACGGCCATTTTCGTAAAAGGCTTCAACAATCTTAACGCGCTGCTTAATTTTCCATGTTTGAATTTGTCAAACACTGAAACAAAAAAACATCAAATTGAGTTGGGCAAAAAACGTTAAGGTGTGACTCACAATTAACATCGTACATTATGGTTGGACCACCCTTTATAATATTATATTATTATTTATAAATTTGTTTTTTTTTTTTAAATGGCTAAAAACCATTTAAAATAGATAAAGCTCAAAATAAGGTTTAAATTTTAAAAGCGTTTTTTAAGCGGTTAATTTGTTATTTAAAAACTTTCTTGAATTATTATTTTAATTTGAAATAAAAATTAAAAAAAAGAAATATTAGCCCGTTTTCAAGATATTGAATTAAAAAAAATGAGGTACTTTAAAAAACATTTTTCGGTAATCTGTTTAATAGGCAAAATGTTAAGATTGTAAGGGACCTCTATAAAAAATTAGTTCGAAATCGGTGTAGCTGTTGACGAGAAATTTGAAAATCATAAAACCGGTTCTATAACAGGAGTATCTTACCTACCATATTAATAACCGTTATTGGTAATTTTTTGTTTACTAAATACAGATCATAATCATAATAGTAAGTCGTAATTGTTTGTATTCAAATCGTTAATCTGGGCTCAAATAAAAGAAAATTATCGAGCGAAGTTTTAGTCGAAAATTTATCGTTCAGCGTTAAATCGCCAATAATTGATATAGTTGTGTTCATCGCTCGAGGTTGAAAACTGTGAAAATTCGCTAGGCCAGCATCATAAACAGGGTCTCATTGCTGTCAGGCAACATGATTGCTGGACTTCTTATATTTGGATTTGTTTTGTATGTCAGAACTCTTATAAATATTAAAAATAACTAAAATTTTATGAAAATATTTTTAAAAATAAAAGGAGAATGTCCAAAAATGTATGGGCGAAAAACCCACAGTCGATTAAGACAATTCATACATGGAAAGGACATCCATTTTATGTAACAAATATGGAAAATTTCTTAAAAAGTTATCCCGGGACTGGATATGACAATTTAAAATTTTTAAAAACACAGTATTTCTTCATGTAAAAAGAAGTAAGAAGTGGCACATCTTCATTTTATGGTTGATTTATGCTATTAAATAGGTTCACCACAAGTCACTTAAGTCTGCAGCTACAACATGATTCTTTCTTCTTTCATAAAATGGCGGTTATAACCTATACCGTTACTTAACAGTTTCGAAAAAAATTACCTACCTAAGCATGCCGGAAAACTGTTTGAGGAAAAAGTATGTGCATAGAAATTAAGTACAACTTATAAATAATTCGCATACTGTTATACTGATGAATCTTTCTTTTCCTTACTGTAACTTTAAACTCCGAAATGAAAACGAAAACGGAAAAAAACAAAGAATTTTTCTACGGCAGTGGTAGAATTCCAAAATGATTTGGTTTCATAATTTATTCCGGAATTTGTTAATTGATTTCTTGAATTAGAGAACAGTGAGACATTTCATTTTTTAGCTTCCCAGAAACTTGCACAGACATTTCGGTGCGGACAATAACGTTTCTTTTCAATTCCACAACTTTTATTTCTGTTCTGAATAACAACCAGTTGCCCGTATGCTCTCGTGAGTAAAGAGCCAAAAAAAAGGGCAAAATAATTTTTTTTCGTGTTTTTACAATTTGTGGCATCTTCAAATATTTAGGTAAGTGAGGCACTTTTTTTTATTGGCTTGTTATTATGTGTTTTTCAATATGCAAATAAAAATCTACGGTATTCCTTACAGTTTTGTATGCACAAAAGTTTTTCTGGAAAATGATAAAAATTAAACAGTGAGACAGATTCACAGGTCGAACAGTGAGACATGTTTTATCCTATCTCTGCTTCTTTTATTCAACATAAAAAATGTTTTTTATTTATTTTTATTTGTATTGCAACAAAATTTGTTTAAAAAAAAGAAACAAATGAAAAGCATGAATTTATTTGATTTATTAAAAACTTATTTAAAGAATAATGTGAACTGAAATGTGATTTAAGTTATAGTTTGTTTTTATCTTATACTTCGATATGTTTTTTTTTTTGTTTTTTTCCTATAAATTAATAAATAATATGTAAAACGAATATAATTCATGTATTTTTTCGGTAAGAAATTGCTTAAGAAGAGTTTCTAATAAAAATATTTTGCTGTCTCAGTCTTCGAACCCCCGCCGAATAGTGAGACAGTTTGACCTTCTACAACAATTGTACTCATGGGAAAGTTTTTTTTAATTTTTTCAATGAAATTTATATGGCAAAATGTAGGGGAAATATGTCGTAAAATACCATCAAAAATTCATTTTCATAGCTCCAAAGAATTCGGATATATATCCGTTTGAAAAAAAAGCGTCTCACTGTTCCAACCTTTCCCCTACGTTTAATATATTGACGAGACTAGTAATGTACCAATTTATAATAGTTAACATATTTTTGCATTTAAAGAATACAACATTCAAGGCATATGTATTTCCACCTATAACTTTCTATATTGTTGCTACTTCAAATTCAAAAAAAAAAAACAGCTTGCGCCACGCTTGTAACAATTTTTTTTTTGAAACCTTTTCTTTTTTTCGAAAAATAATTTTTGAAGTCTTGTCTTAATAAAAAATTAGATTTACGAAAGTTTTGCGGATTATCATGTGCGAGTTGATAATGCAGGTATGTTTTTCAATCAATACCTGTTCTTTTCTATACTGCCCTAACCAATGTTGTATACATGAAAAAACATGCCATGACCCTAGTTAAATCTTCCAATTAAAAGAACCCAAGTTTACATGTTTCTTTAAAACTGTTCGTTTTAGCAAACAATTTTAAAACCAAAACTGTAGAGACTTAAATATTCTATTATTTGTATGTTCCTACTTTCAGAAGGTTACATAAAAAAATCTTCATATCATTAAAACGGGACGAGACATAGTGTAACGTTAAACTTCTGAAAACACAATCTCAAAATTTGGTTAGAACTTTATAAACAATTTTCTGCATCGTGTTGATATTGGCAGTTTCGAAAAACCGTGAGGTCTTGATAAGTTTTTAATGCATTTTTTAATCAAGCTAAACAATATGGCCTTAACAACTTAAATGTGACCAATACTTTCAGATGGGTTTCCGGATCCCTATTACTCCGGCACGTGCGTCACGTCGTGAAAGTCGTTGTCATACGGTAAAACCTTGTATCGATTTTTTGAAAAAAAAAAATAAATATTGAATGTGAACTACAGACTAAGATTCAAATTCTTAATAATTAAGGCTCGTAGTAGCTAAAAAAAAGCTCGAGATTGTGCAAATAATTATAAATGTCTGCACTAAGATTACATTTTCAAACACCTACACCTGTCCATTACACCGCTCCATTACATTTTTGGTAAGAGTGAACTGTCAAGTTTTGATGTGTGGGTATGATTTTCTGTCATTCTAATATTTCTATTAATAAAAAATTAATTTTGTTTTCATCGCGTGTGTGAGTCCATCAAGAACGTTCATTAGTCTGAAATGCCAAAATATTCATGCAAAATTTAAAGTACAGTCTGGGAACGGGCATATATTGAAATTTACAGTTTTGAATCGAAACTGTTGACATTTTGTCTTGTGTATAAATTTCAAAATCGCAAATTGGTTGAGTTTAGTCTTTTTTCTGTTTTAATAAGCCTACTTCGCAAGTGTTTCCTTATTATTTTTGTTTTTATTATTTTTCCAGGCTGCGTCAAGAAAGTGAGGTGCTATCACGTCACTGGTCACAGAATGACCTTTCGACAGGATCAACAACAACAGCCCCAGTTACGATAGTTACAACAAATGGCAATTTGAATGCCGGAACTATTGGTGGCGGTGGCGGCGGCGAGCAACAACAGAACAGCCATCCCCTCCTGCAACGCCACCATCACCATCATCATCATCACCATCATCACAATGCGGCTAACAGTGCCAGCAACAGTAACAACGGCACCACCAACAACAATAGCTCCGAAAGTCACTCGTCTACGGAAACGCTAAAGTGGCTCGGTTCAATGAGCGACGTTTCTGAGGCAAGTCATGCAACTGGCTATTCAGCGATTTCGGGATCAGGTAAGTTCACAAAATGCACACAAGAGGGCCTTTAGCTCCTCGCAACTAAACCAAAAAAAAACTAAATAACCAACAACCCCCAAAAATTAGCGTTATTCCTAATGCAAAACTAACAAAATTTTTTGATCTCGAATGTTTGTTATTGAGGCCGCTAAGAGGGCAGAGCCATGAGAAGAAGTGAAGTTTTGTGGGTACAAAAGGAGGCGCACTAAACTGCTCCGTCGCGTCGTGGGTCCATTTGAATTTTATTATTCGATTGTTTCGTAGCACGATTTGGAAATGTTTGTTTATTTTTCGTTTTTATTTATTCTTCGTTTAAGTATGTACAGTTACAATGGGTGGTTTGGATAAAATTATGCGCTCTATGCATTGAAGTTTAAATGCTTCTCCATGGCATCATGGATTCATACTCAACTCCACCGACGACGACGATGGTATTGAAGCTTTTGGTCAAAATGTTGCAATACGGAAGATTTATGTTTTAATTGTATCGCGAAAATTTAATTTTTTTTCCTCCATTTTTGTCGAACCATTTTATATCTTATTGTATTACTTCTGATGTTATTTTCTCTTCTATTTGTAATGTTGAATTTGCGCTATCAGCAGTTGTCGATCGATCTTGTTTATTGAAGGGCTGGAGCCGAAACACAAAAGTTAAGTAATACTTTTGAGTGGAAAACGAATTGGTTTGGGATTTTTCTTGTTGTTAAACTCTATTCGAACATCTTGTAGTTTATTTTCATAATCTGAAATTGTTTTTTTGAAATAATTATAGTAAGTCGGTACTGCAGAATTCAATCCATCATTATTATCTTTGATCAAAATCATGAATGCATTTTGTAATAGGGATCAATGATTATTTTAGAGAAGCTGCCGCCAATGTAGGTTATCAATATTAAAGTCTACTAATTTCAGACAAACTATTATTTGCATTTTAGTGTGCCAAATCTTTAGACATACTCGTATTAATCACAATCTTCTTCAGTTGATTTTAAAACAAAATACTCGTATGTAGAAAATTATATTTCTCAGTAACTTTTCACTTATTTAGGTACATAATTTAATTATACATACACCTATTTGACGAGTACATGATATGACTTACATATAATATAGCCGTGTGTTTTTGGGAAAGTTATCCACAGTTCAGTAGGATTACACCTGAATGAAAAAACAATATCCGCAGTAGGATAACTGGCGATAAAAACAGAAGTAAATCCTATAGCAGGTGCATTTTTGAGACGATAAGTAAAGAAAAATAGTGCGTTCCCTTCACCTGTGACGTCATAATATAGTTTAAACATTTGTTGAACAAGATATTTTCAGAATTTCTAATCAATTAACGTTAGGCAAATATTTCTGCTCAAAGTGAATGTTCGCTTATGCGACGACTAAAAGCAACGAGTTACTAACATTACGAGTCGTAGAATTCAAACTTTAGTTAGAACTTCTTACTTGAAATCTAACTTGGAAAATTAAAAGGAAAAATGTACCATGAAAGGAAAAAGTTTGCTTGCAGTGCTGTTCCATAATGTTCAACATAAAGTAAGCTCGCCGCATAGTTGGGATTATGTTCTTATTTGTGCGTAAAAGTCGAAAGTATGATAATTTTTTAAAGATTTTTGGAACCAACCGCGCTATTTATTAGTTCTTTTTCCAGACATTTCGAAGAAATTATGCTCTTCGTGTTCATGGGATTAGACTTTTGAATCCCGTGACCACGAAGAGTGTTAATTGTCCGAAACGATGCCGTCATCGAACAAAAGAAATTAACAATATTTCTTATAATTAACGCCGTAAGTTCCGAAAATATTTTAAAAGTTATGATGTCCGCGAAAAGTTTAAAATTTCACAAGTTGAATTATTTGATCAAATAATAATATTGTAACTATTTAGTCGAACAACGCTATTGATGCGAATCGAAATTTGTCTGTGGTCTCCAACACGACAGCGAAATGCTCTCCAAATAATCTGCTAAAATTATTGATTTCGTTCATTGAACATCGTTTTCAGCATTTTTTGGAAAAACTCTCTTAGCTTATGCTTAATGGTTTCCTAAACCCCACAGTGGTCCGTTTATTGAATTTTTCGGACAAAAATCTTTTCCCACACCAATTTTTGACGGAAAATAATGAAATTTGGTACCTTTTATGATTTGGAGACAGTGGTACTACCAGTCATTTCATAAGATTCCTACCTTTAAAAAGGCTTTCTTTGGAACATTTACATTTCGGACCATTTTCTGGCTTAATTGTGAAGCTTCCATTTCGAGCACAGAAATGTAAGCAGTACCACTAAATTCTGAATCTCCAAATCATTAAACAAATTTCATTAATTTCGCGGGAAAAGATTTTAGTCCACAGAATTCAGCTAATGGACCATTGGGCGCCCTTGAGAAAAACAAAATTGGGAAGCCAATTGTTTTTAGCAAAACATTAATAAAGCTTCCTCAGGGGCCCGAATAGTTGGCGAAAAATAATAACGGATTCTTGTAAAGGGACCAAGTGCAAATATTTTTCATCATGGAGGTAAAAAAGGCCTATATCCTTCCGTATAGATGAGAAGGTCACTTTTTAAAATATACAACTAAATCGTTTAAAAAAAATTATTTAAAAATAACGGAAACACTGATGATAAGGAATGATACATTTTTTTGAAATCTAGACGTCTGTTCTTTTATTAAGTTTTGAAATGAAGTAAGTAGGCTAGTGAATACACCATTTAGGAAGGAACAATTGCGTTCACGGGTTTTTATTAAATTAAAAAAAAATATGAGCTGATTCAAAAACTTAATATTTCGAGAGTCTGCAAATCGTTTATTCAAACAGTATAAAGGTAGTTTTTAGATTCTTATGGCTTATAATTTGTTTGGCCCATATTTGTCCATGAATTTGATTATTGAAACGAATTTCTTCCAACTTTTGGCTTTTAGGTTATTCCCTAGAATACACTCGCCTTACTGCGAGTGTGCTATCACAAAAAAAAAAAAAAAAAAAACAATTTAATTAAATCAATTCTTGACCATTGTCAAATCTTTCATACAATCTCCCACCTTACAATTGTCCAACGAATTGTTGGTTTGTAAATCGAGAACGGAGAAAATAGAAAGAACCCGAATGATCAACAACCAACTTGTGTGCGGCTTGTAAAAATGCTAGTTGTCTTAATATGCAATTTATAAAGACAAAACCTTACATTGGATGGGCATGATCAGGTGACCTCGGTGTGCGCAATGCGTAGTGCATAGGCCTCAGAGGTAGCTGGTCTAGGTTCGATTCCAATTGACGGCACTAATTTATAAATTAAAATTGAACATAAAGACTAAGCACCACTGAAAGGAATCTGATGATTGGTGTGGCAGCCATGAAATAGCAATAATTCCAGCCAAATACAATGGTGGTAGCCAACTCAAGTGGTTGTTGAAAATTCAAACATTCATAAATAATATAAATGACGGAACGAAAGCTATGCAGCCTAACTGCGAGTGTGTTATCACACACAAAAAAAAAAAAAACAGAAATTGAATTTGTTTAAATTTACCATTTTTAATTTAACCAATAACAGTTGTTAGCGGTTAGTTCATGTCATACATAATATAGTATTTTCTTTTAAAGTTCTCGTTAACGACTGTACCGATTTTAACCAAATTTTAATCACAGGAGGTAATTTTTGACTCTAAAAAAAATTAGAGCGGTTTTCTTAAAAAATTAATTTGTACCCGTTTTCAATTTATTCAATTTAAAAAAAAAATAATATAGTTACGTATTTGTTATTAAAATCCAAATTTTTTTTTTAAACTTTATAATGCGAAATTGTGCAAATTGAAACTCTATGACAAAAATTGGTCCAAATCTGTGAAGATTAAAGATAAATTTAAAAATCGGTTCTTTGGCAGGTATGGGTAAGAACAGTTATTCGTAAATTGTTTCTTATCAAAATATTGGCATTACTTTTAAGAGAAATATATAATTTTCTTTATAAAAATCGTTAAAGCCGATTTTGAGATTAATATTTTGTTTCATTTCGGTTGTAAGGCAGGTACCATTTTTTTTTAAATTTTTTTTTTATTAAATGTACTTAAACAAAAAATTGAATTTCTCCTGTAGCGAATCACTTAAAAATGCTTCACACCAAATTTTTATTAAATCCGTCCAAAAGCTGCAGCCCTAGCTCGGAGGATATCAGGACGTACAGACAAACAGACCGAGCGAAACGCGATGTCTTGTCGTTAGTTTTTATTAAAACCTTGAGTTTTTTTGTTGACATGAAACTAATTATGTAGGTATCCTACGAGTTTTATAGAGCAAGTAAAAATATATCAGAGCAATTCCAAACAGAATAGTTGAAATCTGTAGGGAACATTTAAGTATTTATTTATCTCGAAATCATTATAATAATTTAATTAAAAAATAAGTACCTACAACTCACAGAATCAGAGAGTCATTTAAAAACTTTTGACACACCATTTCCATATATGCAATTCAAAACAAATCGTTTTCCAGATTAAAATCCACTTTTCTACTTATCGGGGAGATAAAAGAAAAAACAACTATGCCGTGACTCTTTCAAGGTTGACGAAATCCAATCCAGTCTCCAAAAAATAAACGCTTAAAGCTAAATTCACTATTCAAATTTCAATTCAATTCCAAAGTAATATCGCTTGACCTGATAAAGACCGCCAAGTATAGTTATCTCAATAAATCGAATAGATCTTGTTTTATTGTTGTTAAACTCATGCCACATGCAATTGTTCGGCTTAGCTGAGTGCGTGATCGATGTGATTGATCTTGTTAACACTTTTAGGAACCTTTACCAGTTGCATTCACAATTACATGCACATCAAGTTTCGACTAAAATGGCCCTCTAGTCGTGCCATGCATGAGTAGCCACACAAGAATGTAGATAAAATTAGTTTTTATTTTTGTTGTTTTTGTTTTCTGTAAACCATTATTGTTCTTGGCCAGTCATTGAAAATCTCGGACTAGAGAACAATAATTTGGAAAATTTATTTCTGCCCTCAGGTTGAGTTACAAGGACTTTGAAAAGTAAAAGCCTTTAACGTCGATAATCTGACGTACCTATACCTACACTGTTTATCTGCCCTTATTCCTTAAGACATGAACTAGATCTGGTTGGATCTATAACAAACTGCCACTTGTGGTTTTATATGCACAATGCAGTTCCAGAGAGTGTATCTTTCAATTAAAATTCTTTTCTATTAGCACTCCAGATCGATTAATCTGACAGATTCGAATTTAATTAGAGAGACAAGCTATGAAGGTACTTGGTTGGATGGAGGCTCGGTATTTCTACCTAAAGCCTGCATCTCCAGAGAACTACTGCACAAATTGTCCGGATAGAAAATCTTAACGAAAAGCTGCCAATTGTCCATTGGCGGCATCTTTTACATCACGTGAACGTTAATTCCGCCACCGCCTGTTCATGGCTGCCGTTTAATTTTCCAATCCACTGATCAAAAAGGTGCAGAATTGCACATGGAGGAGGCAAGTTCAGCTGCTGGCTGGGGTAATTTGGTTTTAGATTGGCTAATCCGTGAAATAGTTTCGTTGCAGAGTATAGGTACTTAAGAAGCAAAGAAGAACAAGAAAAAAAGAGATTGGACATTATTTTTTTTGTTTGCAAGAATCCCAGACGTTATGTCGTGGTATAGTTTTTTTTTTATTAGCAAGTAATTCTTAAATAAATCTCAAGAGTAATTGCGCAGGGGTATAATGATTAGGCTATTGTTGAGTTTTCTGATTAGTTCTCAAAGTATTTGTAATTCTAATTTAGATCAAGGAATTTGCAAATGTTTCTTCGGCTCTTATGCTGGAAACAAATTTATAAGGAAAGTATAGTTATATTAAGCTTGAAAAGACCATGGGTTTTAAGATCGTGACAAGATAATGGAATTCAGCTTTCTTAAAAATGTAGTAAAATTTGGTATTTTAGAGATTTGTAATAAGATATACCGACCAAAATACAAAATATGTTTGGTTAGAATTTTCAGCAAATCAAAAAAAAATAATTCATCTGATTTTTTTATGTCAAGCTTTTATTTTGATTTTCTTGTGGAAACAATTCGAAGATTTCTATCAAATCTTGATGTACTAATGATGGAGAACTTTAACGGAAAGGTTTTCATCCATGACATCCGTCAGGCTGCGCGTTCGTACTTTTGTGCTTCTGTACGTCCACTTTAGATCGAGCTAGAGCCTAAACGGGTGGTTTCAATTTACTTCAAATATGATACATAGCATTTTCGTTGAATTCTCTAATGAAGAAACTCAAACCTGTCACATATCGATTTCGTTTATTTTCAAAAGTCTTAGAAAGTTGCAATTAAAATTTTGAGTGAACCTCGAGCTTGTTACTTTCAAAGCGAAAATTATTTCTTTCAGTTTTGTTCGGCCAACAAATTCACTAAACTGAAATAGAATTTTGACATTTTTTTGATTAAAAATTGCACACAGTTTGGGTTATCTCCACATTTATAGCGTGAATGAATTTAGCGATGTTGTTACAATTCTGCACCCAGGTACCTTTTAAAAGTAGAAAAAGTATGTAATTTTAAAATATTCGAAATTATTATTTTATTAAATATTTAAGCATTCTTCACATTTTTCCACAAAATTATAATATTTTATTTTAGGGGCTTTTAAAGTAAACTCTCACCAATACGATTAGCCGATTCAGAAGACTGGTCCAAAAAATTAGTTAGTTGATTTATAATATTTTTGGACAATGCTGTTGCCAACACAATTTGTTGACACGAGACATGCATTCAGTACAAGATGTTTGTACTGAGTACATAACTTATGTTGTAAAAAATACATTATTTCGATTGTGGATGTGTAGTCATTACATGTGTATTTCACTTAAATCTGTTCATACTTAGACTTATGTAATGAATACATATCATGTGTAGTGTATTCAGTACAGGGTGGTCCAAATACAAGTTTCTGTTTAAGAATGATGATTGGTGTGGCAGCCAACACAAGTAGTTGTTGTTCATTCAAAACCTTCAATTTTTAAGAATGTATTATGGGTTTATTAGTAAGAGCAAACATTCCAATTAATTATGGGTGCCTTGGCTGGCTTCGCAGTAGCGTAATGTGTCACTCCAATTTACTAAGACCTTGTTGATGGTTTCATAGCTCACGGATTGCTTGGATGATATTAGCCTTAAGTGCTTGAATTGTTTCCGGATTGTTGCCATAACATCGGTCCTTCACGGTTCCTCACAAAAAAAGCCCAAAGAGGTTAAATTGCAGCTCCGAGGCGGCTAATTGACATCACCAAGACGCCTGATAACATGATTTGGGAATTTAGTTTCCAAAAGATCGATTGTTGAATGGGCTGTGTGGCATGGACGCACCATGTCCTGCATTTCGGTTGGCTCTGTTACGCCCACCATTGAACGAAACGTTGTTCCCAGCCTCATTTTCGCAGAAAAATGGCTCAATGATGCCACCACTCCACAATCCGCACCAAACTGCCACTCAGTGGTTACATTGGCTTCTCATCAATCAAGTGCTGCTTTTGTCATCCCCAGATGTGCCAATTTTGTTAACATTGCAGACGCGCGATGGGTGCTTCATTTCGACAAAAACTTATTTTCAAATAACGCACTGATTTAAGGTACAAAGCACATACTTTGCAAATAAGATTTCAATTTTCCCAACGTTGATCAAGCGTAAAGCGACTTATTTCGTTCCGCAAAGGTATAATACCGACTGTCTGTCAAGATTTCGTGCGGGAAACAGCTTTCAGTGTCAAAATAACCTCTGATATAAAAATAAACCACTAAATGGCCCCTTTATTAACGAAATGCCTCTCTATTTTCTATAGACAGCTGTATAATGCACAAAAAAAAAAAAAAATCGGGTGGCACAACGGCTCATGAAGAACCAGGGCCTAGTGACTAACAACTCGCAACCATTCCTGTGTGCGCCTTTCGACAGGAATAAAAGGGACCTACAATTTTATGCCGAATCCGAACGGCTAGACGAGAAGCACTTATTCGTGACAAGTGATACTCTTGAAGGATTTGTCAATTCCTCGCAAGAGGCAGTAGCCCTGAAAAAAAACTTTTCAGTTTTTAGGTGGACGAGGCTGGGAAGCGATCCCATACCTCCAGCGTGACAGTCGAACGCACTAACCATTACGCTACGGGCTACTACAGTGCACACTGTTCATTAAATTCTCGTTGCAATCACATGCTAATTACATTCCCTAGCTACAGTCTCTCTTATTAATACATACATTTTTCCATCCCACTATTGTATTTAGTAGGCTGTGTTAATCCCCATTCGCGCTTACTCCATTTTCTTTGAAAATTTAAAGAATTCAATGGAAGCATATAAGGTTTATCTCGCTTGAAAAGGAACTTATTTTCTATGAGCTTTTTTTCAAAAATAAAGCACGATTTGATAAGCTTGGTTCAAAACCTCAAAAAATGTCATAAGTGTTTATACATTTTTTTATATTAACCGAGTGAAAAATTTGAAAAAAAAAATTCAAATATTCATAAAAAATAATTAGCTTAACAGGCCAGGACCGCCACACATCCTTAGATTTCTGGCTGATAGGGAATTATTTGTAAACAGTCACCCATATAACAACTAAAAATTAGCTTTAAAACTACAACGTAAATTGCACGATTAACTTAACAGACTTAAGTTGTCTGGCTGACTTTAGACCCCAATGTTGATGTCTGGCAAGTGACAATATCAAAGACATATCAAAGATTCAGATTTGATAAAATAACGCATATGCTGCAATGTTTGTATGCAACTTTTACACTCGCTGCCTCCTTATTGCCCCGGAATGAAGATTCTTAGTATCCATTCATTCTTAGCTTACATAGCATATGTGCACAGAAAAAATCTTAGTTTTGATAAAATAACGTATATCTGGCGGCCCTGGGCTCTTAGTCTCAATGAATAACATAGCTATTAGCCTTCAAAATTATCTCTTTCTTATAGTTTGTATTTTGTATTAAAAAATAACAAGCTGAAGTACTGGCAATCAGGAAAGCATGCAAGTTACTTAAACAAGATCGAAACCAGAACCGAAATACGGCTATTTTCTCAGACAGTCAAGCGGCTGTTAAAGCCATCACCCCAAAAATATCAGATCGTATGCGTCCTGGGCAAATCAGCAAATTGCTTAGTGTAGCATACTGCTGCCGAACTCGGGCATAGGCGATGATCCGTTGGGAGGTCTATCACCAAATACCCTCATTTTCTTAAAAAATGTTCTATTAATCCACAGGTCAAATGAGTTATGGTATCAAAACGGCGCATTACAGCGTTAAGTGGGTCATCGAGCGGGGAAGCTTGTGACTGCCATCTCTACCTACCTACCTTTCTATTAAAAAATATAAATAGAGCTCAATGACATTTCATAAGTCTGCAAATATCTTACCTTTTTCTTCAAAACCTTTCAATCAATTAGATTTTTAAAATCTGTTCCAATCAATTGGTCTACTACTTATCTAAAAAGCATACATTTTCTTCGTGCCACACTCTACTTCAACTCAATCAATTATACCAACCTTGATCCACTTCAACACAAAATACATAAACATTATTATATTCAAGACAATTGCAAAATGTCATATCCGAAACCCAATTAAATTGTTATTCTTCTCTTTTTTTGCAGCATCTTCGTCACAACTAATAGTGCACAGTTCACGTGTACTCACCCCAAAGCGGCACCAGAGTGAAAGTGTCCTCTACATGAACGATGATCAGCAGTTGAGTCCAACAGTCTCCGCCAGCAATTCCCCCACAAGAATGCAAGCCATTAGCACAAGCCCGATTAGAAGTGGTGGCAGTAGTTCCGCGAGTAGTGGTGCAATACATATGTCACACCAACCGCAACACTACATTCCTCAAACGTCGTCGTCGTCAGCTTCGATGTTGTCACTGTCGCCAGCTAGCAGTTCTCTAACAAAAGGTGCAGTGACAGCGCCAACAGCTATCTCGTCATCCTCCCCAACTCTACTTTTTCCCAATCATGCCACTGATCAGATGAATAAATCAAGTCAATCGGTGACAATATCGGGGGCTCCATCGCCAAATAGTAGTGCGACTGGAATTGGAGCTAGTACAGCCATAAACGAGCAACAAACTTTGCATCAGTCACTGCTGTCAATTGCTCCATTGTCACCATCGCTGTCGTTTGCCGCACCATTGCAGAAGTCCTCATCTGCATCGCCGACCTTATCTATGGCATCTCTTTCGGTGGCCGTCACGTCTTCCAGCAATCTCACAGCATCCTCCTCGCCTTCGTCCAGCTCCAGTTCCTTCTCCTCGAACACATCCTCCGCCATGACGACCACATCCAGTTCGTCATATCGCAACAACCACCGGCTCTTTCCTGTTTCCACATACACAGAGCCTATCAGTGGGCCACAACAACCAAATGGACCAAAACACATCCATTTGCAACACAGTCATCAGCAAGCTGTTGCGCAGCAACCCACTCCCCAGCAACAACTGCCACTACACTTTCCGCAAGCCAAGTAAGTAGGATGTGACATATTACCTTGCAACAATCTTTTTAACTGTAACTACTGTCTTTCTCTTGTTTTAGACTAAACTCACCGCAACCCACGAGCTGGCAGTCAGTGGCTGATCGAATCAACGACTTTGAGCGTCAACAGCAGCATTTGCATCATCACCACCATCATCAGGCCAACCACGCTGCTGCGATGCAGAAGTACACATTCATCGATCCCAGCAAGACTCATCGAGTGTCCAATCCTGCCTTGAAGGCGTTCCAGAAAAACGCCGTCCAGTCGTACTTCGAGCGACAGCAGCAACAATCCAAAGAAAATCTGAAGCACAGTGCCAGTGGCAACAACCTCCTGCGGCCGCATTCCTTACAGCCGACTGGTTCTCCCAAGGAAGTGTCCAGTAATGGGGTGGTCAGGAATTCATTGCCAAATAATGTCGGTCCAGCGGCTATGCCATCACGGTACTCCAACCACCATCAGCTGTCGAATCAAATCAACAACGACACATCTTTTCCTGATTGCGGTAGTTCGCCACCACCACCTCCGCCACCGCGATCGAGATCACTGATGCCTGTGCGGCGCTCCTCCTCGGCCTCCGAGTATGCGGAGTTTCGAGATCAATATCATCGAGCGGCGACACAGGAGAAGCTACAATCACAATCGGTTAAGAATGTCACGGAGCCGGAGAAAATGTCGTTCAACGATTGTGGTATGCCACCGCCACCTCCACCGCCTAGAAGCAAAGCTTCTCTGACAGTGCGACGCACCTCATCCGCCTCCGAATATGCAGCAATGCGTGAGAAGGCAATGCAACATGTGGCAAATCAGCAGCAATATATCCAGCGACAGCTGTCTAGTCCCATGGGACTTCCTCCTATTTTCCTAACCGATGAGTGGGTGCCTGAGAGGCCTCCAAAGAATCCGAATTTACGTATACCAAGTCCTGACCTACCGCCTCCACCAGCATTAGTTACTGTGGACACAGATAGCAATCTTTCCAATCAGGACGAACCATTGCCACCACCTCCCCCGGAGATCCTTCGACAACCACCGCCGATGAACAAACCGCTTTCGCCAAATAGACGGAATAGCTTTGCTGGCTCACCCTCTCGTAAAGCCTTCTTCAACGCCCTACCACCACCACCTTCAATACCTAAAAAACCCATCAACATGGATCTTATGCACTCGCGACCTGCTTCCAGTATGGCCCAACAGTCGAACAAGGCTCACAAGTTAGTTCTTAACGAGAAACTAAGTTCCCCCATGGCGGGTGATCATAAATCTGTGATGGTAGCTAGAAAACGTCCTCATAATCCGGCTGTGATTCCTCCGATTCATGAGAATCCAGGAATGAATTTGAATAATGTTGACAGTAGTAGTGCACATCATAAGAAGTCACCGATAAGAAGTGATGGATTGAAAGCTTCACCGCCACCACCACCTTTGAAGCCGAGAATGCCGATTAGCAGTCAGCCAATACAACCAATTGTAATCAGCAGTAAATTAAGGTAAGTTTTTTTGTACCTAAAAGGACAAGTAAAGATGGGACCGATTAGAAGTTAAATTATTTTATTTCTTCGGAAAAGAGTTTTTTCGGGACATTTTAAACAACACAAGTATTTGGTTGCATAAAATATACTTGCATTAAAAAAAAACACCAAAACGGCTACTTTCACTGGTTAAAATCTATTTTAAATTTAGTTTTTTGTTCTGACTGAGCATTTTGCATTTGGACCTATGTCACTGACTAAAACTCAGTTTTACCCAAACAATAAGTGGCAGTTCAAACCATAATTTACAAGATTGTCAGTGTCTTTTGAATTAATTTATTCATTTACTTTTTTAAACATAAGATTGAGGAACCAATATTTTGACACATTTTTAAGATTTCGGATTAGCCGCGTTAGTAAAAACTAGTATAGGTCGCAAAAACCTTCCAAATTAATATTTCAATCAAAGTGCACTAAACAAAAAACAAAAACAATTTTCTATTGTCATTGTTTATCGTCTTCTAAATAGAATAATGCCCGAAATTCGGCCTTTAACAATTTTTACCCTTAACGGTTACATACGCAAAAAATGTTTACTTTGTGTACGTCTGTGGGACAAAACCTTTCCGACGGTAAATAATTCATGTAGTACATACTATAGTGTACTAAATGTGTAGGCTTGTCGTTAAAAAAAGTCTATATAGAGTCGGCCTGAAATAGCTCCAAAAGAAATACTAATATTTTTTCAGATTTTTGTTTTCACCCCCTATATTTAATATGCTTCTTTTAATTCTGTCATTCGTTAATTCACATAAGACACAAAGAAACCGTGCCATGTAGTTTGAAATCAGAAAAGAAAGAAGTAATATGATGGGAAGGGAATTCTAGTTTCCCTCGTTTTGGTGTAAGGGGTAGTAAACAAATTGAATATAGATACTATAGATACTATAGAGCAAGTTTTGGATTCATGAAAAAAATCAAACTCGAGGTAAAGTTTTTCCCGCGAAAAAAGTGGGTTCCGCAACTCGGTCTGTCTGTACCTCGACCTACGGCCTAAGCCACTGAAGCGATTTTCTTCAAATTTTGGACTTAAGGTTCTTAGGGGATTCTCTAGTTGGTCATTGAAATTTTTTTTAGCTCAACAAATAAAGGTAATAAAAAAGAAGATGAAGAAATTTAGATTTCTGGAATTGAGGTCACTTGTACTTTTATTTGAATAACATTTATTCACTCGACTTAAAACAGAAGTATTTTTAATATTTTAATATTGAAACTTCTTCATCTTCTTATTATAAAAACAAAACCTGACCATGGGTAATTATTTTCTGGGTGCACGAATTTAAGCAAATTCGTGCACCACTAGAATAATAAAATTCACAGTATCTTCTTGCTGTAATTTTTATAAGAGTCGGTAAACATCGACCAAAATTTGTGTCTTAGTAGGGTATAACAGACTGACTGAAGAGCGAAACACAATTCTTTCTGGAGTTGAGGTCATTTTTACTTTTATTTGAATTAAAGGTATTAAATATAACTATCGGGTTTGTCAATAAGAGCGCTACAAAAGATTTTTTAAATAAAACAAAAACGGTTTTGGATATCAATGCAATTCTTTATTCCAGTGAAAGTACGTTTGATGCCATTATGTATGAAACTCATAAACCACACCAAATCGTAATTTTTTCGGGATGCAATGATGACTCTTGGAGTAAGTGTGGATTGCTGCCAGACCAATACCGCTTATTTTGTTTATTGGCGAAGCCATTCAGCCAGAAATGAGCCTCATCGCTGAAGATAATTTTTCGATGAAAATCCGAATCATTTTCAAGTTGTTGCTCAACCCAATTCACGAACATACGACGCTTCTGGTGGTCAAGCGGCTTAGGTTCTTGCGTCAATTTAATCTTGTAAAGATGGTAAAGATGTAGGCCAAGATCTTTTCACAAAATTCGCCACAACGACGTCACAGAGATTCCCAACGCTTGAGAACGACGTGTGAGAGACACATTTGGGCTTTCTGCCACTGAAGCCTCAGCGGCAGCAATATTCTCGACACTACGGGCACTTCTTTGTCTCACTGGCACGGGAACATTTTGTACTGTGCCTGTTGATTCAAATTTTTCCACTAGACGCTCAATTGTTGATCTGCTAGGACGATTATGACGACCATAAATTGGACGTAGCGCTCTTAACGTTGAGGCCACTGATTCCGAATTTCGGTAGTAAATTCTAATAATTTTGACTCGTTGTTGGCTCGTATATCTTTCGATCATGAAATGGCAAACTTTACTGAAGAGAAATGTCAAAAGAGCGGCAAGAAATATGGCGTCGTTTGCTGTCCCTGATGCTCTACTTTTGTAGCGTCCCTGTTGAAAAACCCTTTATAATGACAAAAGTAATTAATCTCAAAAACGGCTCTAACGATTTTGATAAAAAAAAATTTTGAGTTACTATTTAGGGTATGTTCAATATTTAGATAAAAAAAATTATTAATAACGGTTATAAAATTTCTCGGTAACGGGAACACAGATTTTAACCAAAATTAAAAAATAAAAAAAAATATTAACTTCTTTTTGGAGATTTCAATATCTTGTTTCCTGTTTCCTTCAACTGTTATCCGTTGCTGTAATTTTTTTTTCGAAACTTTGTCTTTGTGAACATTGTCTTTTGGTCACTTTGTCTTTCGAAACTCTGTTACTATTTAGTTCCACATTCTTAGTATCGAATTCTTATGCATCAAATATGAATTTTTATTCTAACAAAATAAATTCCATAGCGGTCAACTGTTGCACAAAATAGCACTTTTGCGAGTAACGAGTTTCTTGTGATTAAAAAACGGTATGCGGTGCGAAATAAAGACAGATGCATTTATATACAGTGGTAAATGCAACCTCATATAGCGACTACCTACCTACTTACTTTTTATAACGGACACTGATTCGAATTCTTATCATTTAAGATTTTTCATTCATTATTTTTAAAATAAAACTTTTGTGTACCAATATGTGTGACAACCGCCATTCTGGACGGTATCTATGCAGATTTGAGTGACTTGTAGCTGATCTATTTTATAGCATAGATCAAACACAATATGGAAATATGTCACTGTTTACTTTTTATACATGAAGAAACACTTTGTTTAAAAAAAAAATAAAAATGGTCATAGCCAGTCCCGGGGATAACTGTTTAAGAAAATAATTCCATATTTATTATCTAAAACTAATGCCCTTCAAACTATATATGACTTTTCTTAATCGACTCTGGGTTTTTTCGCCCATAGATTTTTGGGCATACTCCTTTATCAAACAAATCAAATGGCATACTTTATTTTGAGCTCTAACTTTTTCAGCCATTAAAATAACAAATTTATAGTAGTCGTGTTTATGAGAGAGTGAAAAGCATCTCAGCAATTTTTCTACACGGAAAACACAAATGCTGAGTTGCTCTCAAAAAACACGGCTAGTAATTATTTATTTTTTAACTTGTTTTAAAAACTTTTTTTAATGATATCGAGTTTTTCAATAAGAGCGCCACAAAAGTGGTTTTAAATAAAACAAAAACAGTTTTGGATATCAATGCAATTATACATATATTCCCGTGAAAGTACGTTTGATGCCATTATGTATGCAACTCGAGTTTTTTTGCATGGCCACCACGGGCACGCTTGCAGAAGTCCAGACCCTCAACCCAATTTTTCGACGGTATTCAAGCATAAATCGGCCGATACTGCTGCAATTTCACGTTCGATATTCGTACGAAGTTCATCAATCGTCGCTGGCTTGTTGGCATAGACCATTGACTTGACGTAGTTAAACAGGAAATAGACTAACGGCGTCAAATCGCACGACCGAGGCGGCCAAGCGACTGGACCATTTCGTGAGATAACACGTTCTCCAAACTTGGTTTCCAATAAATTGATTGTGACATTCGCTGTGTGGCTTGTAGCGCCGTCCTGTTGGAGCCACATATCCTCCAAGTCCATATTATCCAATTGGGGCCAAAAATATTCGGTTATCATTGAATGGTAGCGATCCCCATTCACCGTAACGTGCCGGTCTTGATCATCACGGAAGAAGTACGGCCCAATGACGCCGCCGGCCCGGTAATTTTTTCGAGATGCAATGATGACTCTTGAAGTATGTACGTGCTGCCTGACCAATACCGCATATTTTGTTTATTGACGAAGCCATTCAGCCAGAAATGATTATAACGACCATAAATTGGACGAAACGCTCTTAACGTTGAGGCCACTGACTCTGAATTTCGGTAGTACATTTTAATAATTTCGACTCGTTGTTGGCTCGTATATCTTTCCATCATGAAATGGCAAACCTTACTGAAGAGAAATGTCAAAAGAACGGCAAAAAATATTGCGTCGTTTGCTGTCCCTGTTGCTCTACTTTTGTAGCGTCTCTGTGGAAAAACCCTTTATTATAATACTAGCCAACCCGTGCTCGCGTTGCTTCGCAAACTTTAAAAAATAATATTTTGTTTGCTATAATTAGGTATATAATATTAAAGGAGTTTCTTTATATTTGCGTACCATACTACCTACATGTGTACCTATGTTCTGTTTTTTTAAGCTTCCGGATACACAATGTTCTTGCAGTGTAGCCAATTTGAAAATAAGTGAAGCGTTTTTAAAGACTGAAATCATTTAAATTTATTCATAACAATTTCCCTTTTAAAACATTCGCCAAATACCATTCAATTGCTTTAATATTAATTGAACCTCTCTCTTTTAATACTCACGAGTCACGACTGTTTTTCCCGTCATTATAAGATTTCAATCTTGAAAATCCGACTATTAGAAGTCAAGGTATACGCTTTTTACTAGAACCAAATCACTTTTTTCCACGCGTCACATGATCACATGTGACTCTCTTATTCCTTCATAAAATACCTTCCTAGTTCACAAACACGCCCACACTTTCTTGCAATGGTAGCTTTACATTGTGGTGTGGCGCTATATATACTATTTTTTTACCTTTCTAGAACTACACCATTGCACTCAGCCAGCAGGCATGAATTCAGTTTGCGGAAGAAAAGCACAAAACAAAAATACAAAAAAAAAAACAAAGGGGCGTATTCATAGTCATTTTAGACCTGGGTCTAAGTTAAACATAGGTTTATTTGAATTTTCGGACGTTGATTCTATTTTTATAAGATTATCATTTCAAAATGTTTGAAGCTATTTCTGTAGTATACCAAGTTAATTGTCTTATAAAAATATAAAACCAACAATTTGTAATTAAAATCGGTCTGTATTTATTGAGCCAAAATTGTCTTAAACTGTAGTTTAGTTAAACCTGGGTCTATCTGCGACTATGATTATGCCTCAAAGCAGCTACCCGTTGATTGCTCTTGAATATCATTCCTGGAGAGAAATAATTTAAACAAATTGATAACTTTCAAAAGTTTATATATTTATTGCTCAGCTTGTATATATAATTAAGAAAAGAAATGTCTTAAAATTTTTGTATGAATGTTGAGTTTATCAAAAAATTGTTATCATTTTAAAATATCAAACCGTTTTGAGTATATGAGTGAATATTTGGGATAAGACTTTTAGAAAAAGGGTGACAAAAAATTAAAAAACAATAATATTCTAAAAATTTAAACAAATTAAAAAATAAAAAATAGCCTTAAACCGTCTCATAGACATAAGGAATATTATAAAATTTGTTTTAGATAAATAAGTTAGTTATTTTATGAGTTATGCGCGAAGGAACAAATAAATAATTCTTTCGTCTTTATATAATAGTTAAGATTAAGATTATGAAACCAATACATAATCGTCAATTTCTAGCTACGTTAAGGTTGTTAGCTGTGAGAGCAAGTTTGTGCGATCTAGTCGTGCAGTTTATTTTTTAAGCGTAGGGACCATTATTTGAGACTCTTTTTAAATCAAAGTAGCGTTAAAAAAATAGTTTTTGAAAAAATAATTATGATTAAAGTTGTTAAAACGATCAATTTTTGGAAAGATAATTTTCATTTTGGCAACAAATTAAAAAAAAATGTTATCACGACTTTTTCTCAATAATTGGATTCTTTTATTTAAAGTTTTAATTAATTAGAAATTTAGTTTTTCAAAAAATTAGAAATTACGAAAACTACTTTTTGTTTAATGCAAATCGCCCTTATAATGTTAACAACGGAAAATACACCGTTAACAGCGACTGAAGAAAGCTGTATAACGACTACTGTAATGTATGCATATGATATGACTAGTCACTGTGGCGTACGAGTAATTTTGTTGTATTAAACAAAAAAAAAACAATTTATTTTCTAATAGACCTAGACCCAACTATTTAAAGAGTTTAAAGAAAAGCAGAGTTGTCTGACGATATATGTATAGTTAATAAGTCCACTAAGATCTGCATATTTATACCTCAGAACTCCAGGAACCATTTGGAGAGCATGTTGGATAGTTGTTGCTCCTTTTACAATATTTTCAAGCTTTCACATAAAACCTACATTTCGAAAAAAAATACTGACCTGGTTTTTAAATACTCACTTAAAAAATAAATACATACGTTTTTGTATTTAAAAACACTGTTATGCAAACTAGAAACTTCTCTAAAAATAATTGTTAGAAATAGGGTAAGCCTTTTCCAAAGAATCCGAAGTAAGAAACTCTTAAATGTTCATCATTCAAACACAGCTAGTCTAGTATGTTTATATTTACTGAAAAACATTTTTTCTCCCAACTGCAATGAAACTTAGTACACACATCTTAAAAGGAAGATCTGTGGTAGCGCCATTTGGGACACACATGACGCTACCGTTTTCATTCACCATGATGCCAATATTTATAAATTGCAATTAACCAACAAGCCCACCAATTTAATATTTTTGAATTAAAAAGCAATGAATTTGAAAATATTGTTTTAAAAGTATTTAAGTCATGTTTCAGTTAATAAATTCGATTAGGTCTTTGAACCTAACTCACGACAAGGTAATTATTTGAGTTGTTTTGTATATCTTAACCTTATGATGTTTCTCCTAATTGTTTGATGTTCATCGAACTTTGTTAGATAGATGGTTGACCTATAATTTTGTAAAATTTAAAAGCTAATTTATTTTGCAGATGTGTAAAAAAACGCCCATACCATTAAAAACAATCAACAATGTTTCGTGGTTAATTGTCTTTGTACTTAGCTTATTTATTATTTAACAAATTGTTTCTCTATTTAGATGGATCATTAAACTTCGAACTCAAGGTGATTTCAGTTATGGAAATAAATTGGTGTACATATTCCAAACACTTCACATAAAACAACCTCTCAATTCTGCCAAAAGGTTGATAATCTTTGATCAAACCACAAGCATTCTGTCCTCCATCAATCTAAAATCTTTCTTATTCTTCAGATAAATTCCAAACAACAAATCAATTAACCTGCTGTTGTTTCCTTAATCATGATTAACTTTTTGTAAACATTTGATTGAAATAAATGTCAATGGTAATTCAATATCATTGTATAATTCAGAAATAATTTAAACCCTATGATGAAATAGTTTTATTTTCTTATGCTCGTAGTTAGTTAACTTTATAAAAAAGCTTCTTAAGAGCCTCAATTTATAAACCATATTTAAACCTCTGCCTACATTTAAAACACTTACCTACTCTGGCTGGCACTGACCATGAAGTTTGACTTTATATTCGGTTTCAATTTCATTTTGTTGTTTTTGTTTGCAGATTATATATTTTTTTGTGATTGAATTAGTGCGCCACTTATAACAACAGAAATAATTTGCCTATAGCTTGCAACCAACTTCCAACATCATATACAGTTGATGGATACCTTATTATTGTTTACCTAATTGGATTATGAAACATGATTTTCTGAGAAATAAAAAAGGCTTTTGTTGTTCGACTTCTATGAGAATGGCAGTGCACCTTTTAAGGCTCTAGCTCTGACATTAACCGATGAGGCAAGTGAACTCTAGAAAAGACTCAAAAAGAGTTCGTTGCTTAAGCTCTTCATTGCAAAAAATGGTTCATTTGTAAGAAGTGTAATAGGTTCTTCCACAGCTTTGCATTTAAGAAATGTTCTCTAAATTCCACAACATGACTTCGTAATATACGGTCGAACGATTTAACTAAAATACTTGGAGTGTACAATTTTAAGAGACAATTTTTCAATAGTTAGTCAAACCTTAGATAGTATTTATTCACGGAATAGATCAAGAATTTGTTCGTGTTGCTATAGTATTTTATCCTCTGATACTTTAGCTGATGATTGAAAAATTGGCTCTAAATCTTTTAAATATCTAAAGTAAGATTATGATAGAATTCGTATTAAATTATAGACTATTTTCAGAATATGAAAGGAAGAATGAAACAATTGCATTCAAAAGTTTTATTATTGAATATGAATATAATTATGCGGGATATAAGCTTCAACAGAAAATTCAACCATGAGTTCCTGAGAGAAAATTCACTTTTCACAATATTTTTGGTATAACTCGAAAACCAAGCTCAATATTAGCTTTGAACTTAAAAGACTTTTAGTTGAAAATAAGATTTTCTTACAAAATAGAAAACACTTTTTTGCCAAAATTCGAAATTACCTCATTTCGGCTCTAATGAAAACGTAGTATAAGTCTGACAACGAAGGTGGAATACGAATACGCCTCACTTTCTTTTTTGAATAATGTTGAAACGAGTCTAATACTACGTTTTCATTAGAGCCGAAATAGGGTAATTTCGAAATTTGACAAAAAAGTGTTTTCATTATCAAATTTGCTAATTTCACTTGACATCTCATTCCATTTAGAATTTGGAATGGCAGTTAGCCGTTTATTTTTGTTGTTTTCTCTTTCTGTTTAATGTTGTTGAGTATATAGTGTATTGATATTTTCATGCAAAAGCTTTTAAGAGCTTTTTTATTTAGTGCAAATGAGGTAAAATAACCTCATTTCGAAATATGATTTTGTATGGGAAATTGGGTAATTTCGGGTCTCATTTGGAAATTTGCAACGAAATTACCTCATTTGGCCCAGTGAAAACGGCATATAACATCCAATTTTGTACTAAGTATTTGACAGCAAAACTGAGACAATTGATGAACACGTCTATTTAATATAGGGAACGTTCTTTTATTCAACTCGGGTGGTCCCCATATGATTTTTAGAAAAGGTAGTTCGTTATAATATTACTATTAAAAAGTTCTTCAAGTGGTGAATCGAAGACAATCCCGGAAAACAAGACAAACTATCCCGCACATTCTCCACATAGGTCAAAAAAATGCGGAAAAACTTGGACGGATAGCAAAATTTTTATTATTTTTATTTAAGTAGAGTAGTTTTATTTTATTTCTGCGGACAAAAATATTCTTTGGAACAAAATTGTACGACACCGTCTTTTTTATTTTTTTTTAATTATCATGTAATTTTTTATAGATTTTTTATTTAATAGCAAAAAAAACATTTCAAACAGCTAGAGCAAAAAAAGTAAACCACCTTATTTGTTTGTATATGTATATGAATTTACGAAAAAAAAAGTTAACAATCGTCAGAGCGGTTTTATTAAAAATTAATTTTTTTATAAATGAAATTTTTCGAACATTTTTAAAAAATAAAAAAAAGTTATGCTAACTTTAAATATTTATAAAAATACAATTCTCCACAAAACAAAAAAAATATTTTTTGAAACGTTTTCAAGATATTGAATCTTCATAAAAATAAATTTCAATATTTTCTAAACATCCAAAACCTATTCTTTTGAAAATGTTTTTAATCAAAATTGTTCAAATTAAAATAGGCCTCCTGTGCTCCTGTACAAAAAACATATTGGTTGAAATCGGTGAAGGCGTTAACGCTGGACGCGCAGACGCCTTTTCGAATTTTGTATAGAATTAACATCTATAAGGATTAAAAATTAAACAAAAACTGCCCTTAGCTATTTTTGAGGTTTCTTGAGCTATCCGTTTTTAAAGTATGGAATTTTCAAGATAGACAATTTTTAAATTTGTGTTTGCAATTTTCTAGATATAAATATTTAAATTAAAACAAATATTCAGCATCCCAGATGTAAAAATTCCAAGTTTCTGTTAAGTTTTGGCAAGGCCCTAGTAAGTTTTCAGCATGTTAAATCTAGACGAGGAAAACGTGTAAGATGCATGGCAAGCCCTTGCTGGATTTCAGTACCGAAAATTCAGACGAGGTAAACGTTTCAAATACTCGTGAGGCCCTAAAGTAAAGTTTGTTGGGCATGTTTCGGTACACCATAATAGGAATGTCTCTTGTAGACTAAAAACAAACATTTTATAAGCACCATGCAATTTCAGTATCTAACGACACTTTTTTCTTTCTTTCCTTTGTCTTCTTTTCCATATCACGCTTTTTACTATGGGTGTGAGCTGTGAGACATCTGAATATTATAGGAGTCTGTTCTATTATGTGTATTATATTTGTTATGCAATTTGGAATGAAGCATTAGAGTATGAAGACTATTCACATTCCACATATAGTGAGTAAGCCTATTGGGTAGCGCATTGGACTTACAAGCAGAAGATTGCGCGATCAAGTCTCACATAAGCCAACTTTTTTTTTTGTTTTGCATGACGAAGCAAAAGGGGTCATAATCGACAAGGCCCTTGTTCTAGCCTTTACTAACCCTATCTAGACCCTTGCCAGAATCTATTTAAAACTCTCTAGTGCCTTGTAGAAAACTAGAAAAAAACAGAATTTCTTATACGAAACAGGTATCAAAATAGAGCTTAGCATTAGTGCATTCAAAAATAATTTTATGAAAATCGTGTGTTGAGATTTCGAGACTTTTCGCCAACTTTACCCATGTGTTCATCGAAAATGTACATTTATAAAATCTCATTTCAGTTACCGTTTACCCATTCACCTGGTTCCTAGTCATTATTACTTCGATTTCAATGACAACTATTACTAACTGTGCAAAATTACTTGGAATTCAAATTATTTATTCATCACTCAATCCAAATACAAAAATGTATTCCGGACAAGACATGACCTACTAAAATAAACAAAATCGCGTTTATTAACCCGCGCCGTATTCAAAGAGATATTTTACCTGAAACTGATGCTGATTACTTTTGTCGGTCTATAAGCGCACTAAATCTTTCATTTGTTATGCTCTCATAATTTTTGAATTGGACATTTTTATGTTAACCAAAAATTATAATGTCCTACCTTAACCGACTCATTCTTACTTGAAGTTTAAAATTGATTTGACTTCCATTGACCAAAAATATACAGGTTGCACAGCATGAATCCACTTGCAAATTTGGCCTGAAGGTATTTTGTTTGTGTTTGCAGAATAACGCACGTATCGCTTATTGTATACTAGAAAGGTGATTGTTTAGAAACGAACATAGAATACGTATAAGAATAAGATCAAGCATAGTTTACGGTTTACCTGTCACGTTGTAGGCGACTATTACCACCAAATAACATAAATTGAACGTATTATGCAGACAAATGTATCTTTTGGTGAATAAATTATGAATTGGCATTTCGGGGTCGAACATAATAGAATTTAGTTCAACAATATATCATTTTCATTTTTGATCCTTAGGGCGAACTATACTGGGCACAAGATAGTGAAATTTAATTATGTGTTTACCTAGAGCCTTAAGTTCTGAGATTTATGAGGTTATGGAATTCTTTTGCTATCAGACCTGCACTGCTTGACGTTTAACAAAAATAAAATTTAAGAAAAAAAATGTATTTTATAATGTTTAGTTCGATTTATTTAAGCTACCAACGACTTAACATTTTGCACTTAGTGAAATGGTAAACGTCGTTAAAAATTCTGTAGAAACCTTACCATTTTGGTGAACTTTTGGGAATAACCAATAAAGATGTGGTCGAGCTTTAAATGATCTTTACTGCCTTTTCTGCCCTTTCAATGTTTGCACCTTTGCCCACCTTTGTAATGGTAATACTTTGCCATAAAAAAGAAAACTTAAGATATAAAAAAAAAAATATTTACATATGTACAAATTTCTAAATGGAAATCCACCCGGGCGCCATTTAACATAAGACTGACAATACGTCAGAAAAACTTTTAATTTGCTTTCCTTTACTCTTTGATGAAAAAAAAAACTTTTCTATGACTAGAATCTCAGCACTTATGATCAGTGTGGGCCGTATGAAAAAAGAAAATGTATTCTAAGAATTTCCCAATAGAACAACTTTAGATTTAAATTTGTTTTTACTGCAGAACTTTATTATTTTTACCTACACGTGTTGCATGATAAGAAGATATTTGCATTTAGTATGTCATGTTCCATTGCAACAATCCTTTAATTGCTTTCAGTATAACATACTCGTCGTCGAGTATGTGTATGTATTTTCCAAGGCATTTTAAATCTTCAACCTACTTCCAATAAAAATGCAGTATTTTGCATCCACGCCATAGCATCAGCTGAGTTGCAAGAAATAACAAGCTACAAAACTATATACCCAATAATAAAATATTATATACAAAGTAATGTGGTGCTGTTGTGAGACCTCTGGTGCACGATTTATTGCACAACTTGTGTTTGAATCGAAGCATTTTATCCGCGTGCGCTACAAGTAAGGGGCCTTTTTCTTCCATTTTTACACAATTTGTTTGCTATTTTTCGGTCCAAAGCTCATTTTAAACTCACGTTGCACCAGCCAATGTATATTTTAGTTTCCACTCATTTTTTGTTTTTATTGTCAGTGCTATAATCCTGATTCTGGAACTATACTCAGCTTCGTAGGTAAACGGGGGAAAAAATAAATGAAATAAAAACAGAACAAACTTAAATGCAAAAATGAAAATTGTCGCGAGCACACCCCAACTATATGTAGGTATATTTAAAAAGCAGCATGCCAGACGTGTGGCAGAGAAATCATAGTTCAATAGATTTGAGGTTAGCGATAACTTACAATCGTGGATGTATAGTGGATGCTGCACTAAACTTTTGTGTCATTGTGGAGACCAAAACATAAAAAAAATATTATGTAAGTGGAGAGTGGTGGTTTTTCTTAATGCGCGCGTCGGTCGCTCCACCCTAACTCTGGCATAGGTTAGCAAAGCAAAGGAAAAAAAGGCGTGTACTCGTGCCGGGTCAAAGTGAAACCAGCCCAGGACACCTATTTGTGTGCTCCCATCTAATTGTCACACGATTTTTTTTTGTTAATTTCTCAGTAAAGTGCATTTTCAGACTCTACGACACTGTGTGGCTGGTGAACTTTTTGATAGCTTAGCCGCCTTTGAACCTCTAATTAAGCCAAAAACATGTCCACAAGATTGTTCACATTATTCTCTTTGCTATTGTTTAGAGTTGAAGGTGATTTATTTCCTAAGGTGTGCTATTTTTGTTACTAATCGTGAGTTGTTTCTTTTTTGGGCGGAAAACATCCAAAAGGGGCTTATTGAAACGAATGGACTAAGTAAAAAAAGAAGGTTATATTATACGCTGAGATTTAGCAGCTATCCACTGTTTTAATATAAATATAAAATAAACATTATATTATATGTAATATGTATACATATTTCTAAATAATAAAAATTAAAGCGTGTTTATACACCATTATTTATAAAGAAAAAAATTGTTACTTTAGCTTTAGCTCTAGCTCTAGGTCTGGTCACGAGACGAGGAAAGTCTCGGCCTTGATCTCGGTCTCGCATGACAAGACTGAGACTAGACGAGATTACCTTTTAAGCAGCCGAGACGAGACCGAGACTGTATATTTGGACTGAAATTGACAGAGAGTCTAATAAATTAAAAAATCCAATTTTAGTTAAATATTTATTTTCTTCTGCACATATTCAAAATATAATCGAAAATATTTCGTTCCAATAATCAACAGTTTGTCCGAAAATCGTATTTTTTGGAGACGAGACCGAGACGAGACTTAATTTTACACTCCCTGTCACTTGTTTGAGGCCACTATTTTCACACATTTTTTTCCCCCATAAAAACCTTTAGGAAATATTTTTCCTGGAAATTTTTGATACCTGTCAGTAGGTAAATATATTTTGCAATAAAAAAGAATAAATTTAAAGGGGTAACTTGGAAATTTCATAGGAATTTCAGGAATTAGAAGAATGGACTGCAAAAATGGGTATAAAAAGATGCGTCACTTGATTGAGGCCACTTGAAAAATCTTATAAAAAAAGAACAAAACTTCAACAATGTTTACTTTTTTTGTGTTTAAACATTTATTTATTATTTTCTTGTCAATTAAAAATGAGTTGGCCCGCCATTTTTTGAAACTATCTCTATTAGACGGTTTGGAATTGAACATACAGTTTTATGCAATAATCCGTGAAGTCTGGCTCCAGGCATCGCAGTTAGCTTCGACCAAGACGTCGTTATCTTAAAACTATCTACCAGAATCATAAACATTTCAACATAGCCAGGCCCAAATGTTTTCGATGATGTTTGAGTCCAGTGAATAGGATGCCCATGGTAAAAGTACAAAGTTTTCCGACCAAGTCCAGCTTCTAGCTACCCAGGAAATATGGATAGGGGCGTTGTCATCTTGGAATATCCAAGGTAGAGGTTCAAGAATATACTTTAGCTTTGTAAGCACCCATACAGCAGGCATTTGTAACTATTTCCATTCATTGTTGTAGTTATAAATTCCAATTCGACTGTTCCATAGCAGGTGATAGCTCCCTACACCATAACACCTGATGTACGGCTGCGATGTGTTGACAAAATAAGTTCTTCTTTTCTTTAATCGTGAAACAAAAGTTGTTATAATCGGATCCGTCAAGATTTAACTTTTTTTCATCTGAAAAGATAACCCATTTCTATGCGTTGCTTCAGGCAACATGATCCCTGGCGAAATCAATACATAGCTCCTTGTGTAACTGCCGTAGAACAGTTTTCTTTTTGATTTTCCAGACGCTTGATGTCATAACTGATTTTAATTATCTTTAAAACCGTCAAAATACTGGCTTATACCGCACTTTTTAAACTTATTTTAAGCACTGATAGTCTAGATTTTGAAGCTAGCCGTAGAATCAGTCGCTTTTTCGGATTGTTGTTGCTTGAGCTGTACGCCCTTTTCGTTTTTTCCATAGTTTTCGATGTTGTTGATAGATAATTGTTGACCATGGTCTTACTTCTATTCAGTCTCCTAGCTTTTTCTCGGCCTGAGAATCGCGGTTCCTTTAAAGCCTCTATTGATCCTCTTTCTGCTACTGTCGACGTGTTTGCAGAACCATAATTTATCTTGAAATTTAAAATAAAATATAGTGTTCTATCTTTTCCTAACTACGTATTTTAAACTTTTGCTTGAAAAAAATTGTCGATGTTAACTTTTGCCAAGCAACTTTTGACGCAACTTTTTACATCCATTTTTTGCAGTCC
The DNA here is from genome assembly GCA_949320155.1 of Melangyna quadrimaculata. Lineage (NCBI taxonomy): Eukaryota > Metazoa > Arthropoda > Insecta > Diptera > Syrphidae > Melangyna > Melangyna quadrimaculata. The sequence continues at coordinate 9,144,665 of OX439485.1, read as the reverse complement.
ATTCACATAATTTGGGAAATTTCTATGGATTTTCCAAGTTAACTCTTTAACTTTATCCTTTTTTATTGCAAAATATACAGTCGTGGCCACCTAATTAAGAACGATATTCTTATAAAATTTTAAAATGCATAACTTTTGTAAGGGAAATCTTTCGAGGGTGCATTGACTTGGCATAGTATGATCAATAAGTTAGAAAAAATTGCTTGAATTGACCAGAAAGTTTATAAAGACATTCAGGAACATGTTATGGAGTCTTTTTCATTTGAAATCATGCCCATAAAATCTGTTTTTAAGGACGATAATGATCTAAAAAGTCCTCAACGGATTGCTTAGAAGGTGTTTGCGTAATCAACAAGTCATTTTTAAGATTAGACCGTCCAAAGCTCGAGCCTAAATTCTTTCGAGAACTTGAGGGGAGACATCAAGGGATGGCTAAAGTAAAAAAAAAAAAAACATTTTGATCAGAATGTTCTAAATATTGAGGAAATCTGATAGTACACCACTATCAAGATTCCATGCCTTAGGCTCGTTTCACACACATTCGGTTTCATTCGGTTCGGCCTCTATTCGGTTTGTATTCGGCTGTGCCTGATATGTGTGAAACGATGAAACGGTGCTCTACGGTTTCTATTAGGTTTTTATTTTTGCCGTTTTATCGTTTCACACATATCAGGCACAGCCGAATACAAACCGAATAGAGACCGAACCGAATGAAACCGAATGTGTGTGAAACAAGCCTTACGCGAAAATATGCAAGGAATTTTGTCTGAAATTATAGAGAATTAAGGTTTTCCTACAATATATTCACATAAACATATTGAAATTTCATAGATTTTTAATGTTATGACAACATTTTGTTTCTGTTCTTAATTATATTGCCGAAATAAGTATGGCTGGCCACGAGACGAGGCTCTTCGAGACTTTTGTAAGTTTCGTCTCGGTCTCTTTAAAATCTAAAATTTTCAGTCTCGTCTCGGTCTCGTGTCGGTCTCGTATAATTAAGTCTCGTCTCGGTCTCGTCTTCTAAAAATACGATTTCCGGACAACCTGTTGATTATTGGAACGAAATATTTTTGATTATAGTTTGAATACGTGCAGAAGAAAATAAATAATTAACTGGAAATGGATTTTTTAATTTATTAGATTCTCTGTAAATTTCGGTCCAAATATACGGTCTCGTCTCGGTCCCGTCTCGGTTGCTTAAAAGCCAGTCTCGTCTTGTCTCCAGACCGAGACTTTCCTCGTCTCGTTAGTTAGTTAGTCTCGTTAGAGTTAAATTAATGTTTATTTTTTTCCTACTAATATTCTCAAGCTTATATTTTTTAAACATTACTCAAAGTGTACCGTAGTTCATGGGATATTATTAAAACCACTACTCAACCTCAACAGATTTCCCAAACCAAAGTTATGCATTTTATAAATATATAAAAATATCGTTCTTAATTAGGCGGCCACGACTGTATATACCTTCTCACACGTATCAAAAATTTCCAGAAAAAATATTGCTTACAGGTATTTATCGAGAAAAAACTTTTATGAAAATAGTGCCCTCAAACAAGTGACAGGGAGTGTACGAGACCGACACGAGACCGCGACGAGACTGAAAATGTTTGAACTTGTTGTTTGACGAGACCGAGACGAGACTTACAAAAGTCTCACAGATTCTCTTCTCGTAGCCAGCCCTACTTAGCTCCCGTATTTAAGAAAACTACACCATCGAATAAGAATGTTCCGGACTTAAATGGAACAGTGAGCAATTGCCTTTATTTTGAGCCCAGAAAATTCTTATTTCATGGTGTAGTTTTCCTAAACAAAACAAAATTTTGAAAAAAAATATTCTACTATTTACTGAGTAGAAAAAGGATCCTTGGAGCAAATTTCTTTTTCAAAGTTTTGTGTTTGGAAATTAATTTTTCAAAAACTATCCATTAAAATAACTTTATTTAAAAAGAAAATTCAAGAATGGATTTCTGGGCTGAAGATAAGCTATAGGAGAATATTGTAGGTGTTACCATTATTTTTCAATAGTGTTGTTTCTACCTTAAGTCATTTTTTTTTTTTAGATAATTACTCCTCCCATCTTAGCGGGGATATAATGACCCCCCTTCCGGTATAATTGTCCTATTATTTTGGCCCAACCTACACGCTCCAGTGCTTTGATGCATTTATGTCAACCATTCTTTATTTTCCATTATACTGTTTGATAACACTACTTTTAATATTACATTTTTTATCGATAAATTTTTAAATTCTGAATTTTGCTTTGGCAAAAAATCAGAAATACCCGATTTGACGCATACGAGAAAGTATATAGTTACTGCACTACAAGGTACTATTTTGGTTTTTAATATTCAATTGTGATAATGGTTTCAACTTAAGTGAATCACTGAAAAGCAGATGGTTCTAGGACTATTATTTTTCAAAATATTAAAAAATATTAGTCTCGTAGTTTAATTATTCCATGAAAATTTAGATTTAGTCGAATTTTTTTGTATTGGCATATAAATCTCGAAAGCATGAATTTTAAGGCTACGTCTCGAAAACCTGTCCGGAAGTCAGATTGGAATTCAGAGAACAAAAACCTTTGAAAGAATAAAGCCTGGTGGTTTCTGTGCACAAAAAAAATGTAAGATTATATTAGCCAGTTCGATTTAGTTTGCTCTTCAATTTTTTAAAGAATTACAAAAAAAATTACGTATACGCCGTAGTGCACCATTGTCAGTAATTTGTATTTGCTGTACCTTGTTGTTAAATGAAAACTTATGTGTCCGAGCGTCCACTATATTTGAGTTAAAGCGTAAGCAGAAGACCCGGTTTGCTTCAATGTTGGTACAGGGTGATTTAAATTTTTGTTTTCTAACGATTTGTTTTTTTTTTTTTTTCAAAAATAAATCTAGCGATTTAAATTTAAGTCCGAAATTATGTTGTAGTAGATGTAATTGCATTTCTAATTTTTGGCGAAAAATTCACATGATATTTGATGTTTTTGTTGGGATAATAAGCCTCCAGCCCTAGACATAATGCAGGACACATTTCTGAACATTTCCATTGAAGGGCAGCCAGTTAATAATTTTGTTTGGGTTAGAGGTCTTATTTGTCTTATTTCACTGAACAAATACTTAATAAAATCAAAATCAATTTTAAATAGAATTTTTTTTAATTCGGTCTCTTTTATTCCTTTTTTCAGGTATGTAATCAAATTTAACGTCATTGTTCTATGGTAAGTCCTCATAAAATTCCTCATGAAATTCCCCGGGTCGCATCCAGCTTTAATCTGGGAAATATAGAAAAGAATGCAAACTAGACTGGGGCTTGAACCACACGTCCAGAATAGCAGTCAAACACTATATCCACTGTGCCATTGCCACCCGCAAATCTTAATATAATCTCAGTATCAAAAATTCAATGCCCATTTCCTCTACTTATTCAAACACTCTGACAGTCCTCCACGGCTTATGTCTAAATAATTTACTCAATGCCACTACGAAACCAAAATTTGCCGCCTTGACTTCAGATTGACAACCGCTATGTCTAATAAATTAACAAATTAAACGCGCTTTCCGTTTTGGCAGTGCAATTTTAAACATCAAATCCAATTTGGCCAACTATGATGTCTGTATTTGGTAATTATATTATACTGCACCTTTTCAACAATTTTACCCACCAAAATAAAATGCCAAGATCTCCTAGCCTGAATCCGAGAAAAACCAATTTCATGCGCGCTGCACAAATCAAAGAACCTCTAAGGTCACACAGCACTGTGTGGTTAATCGCCATTTGGCTTCAAAACCCCTTGAATGCTTATCACAAATTAAGAGCTTCAACAACTGGCCGCACCGCACTAAAAATCATTTAAGCCAACAGTGTCTTGCGATCACACGAAACACGTTACCTGGTTATTTGATGGCTGGAATGAATTTATTGATATTCCACACCAGAGCCATTGTGTGTGCAGTTTAAATGGCGCTTATTCCTTTTGCTGGAGTCTTGGCAATGGGTTGAAATAGTTTACATTTATCGACTGTTTTGGGCTCGAAAACAATGCCGCTAAAAAAGTTATCCTTCTGCACAATGCCTGATGCGAGAATGCCTTTTAAGGATACACATAAACGATTATTTGCCTCGAGAGTGTAAAATATTGCGGCATCAAAGTAACTTTCCCCTGGTTTATAAGTCTCATGGCCTATTGTTGGTCAATTGGTTTCGATTAGCTCCGTTCATTTTACATTATAATTAAAGCATCAAGTGCACAGCAGCGGACAACTACTGTGTTCTGTGTACCACAATTTAACGTCGCAGCTACCGGGAAACATCATCATAAAGCCTAAAAGTATGCTTCAGTTTGATGGAATTTATTGTCAATTAATTGGTATCAGTGCTCGGCAATCAAAAATCGTAAATTCATCAGAGATGCAGATTGCCTTGCCGAACGAGAGCTCACAACAATTTAATTTAGCGAGGGAGCTTTTACTGCTGGCTTACACTGCGCTGCGCCTGGCTTTGGCCGGTTTGTTCCCACTTCCCAATCCAATTGAGTCTTGAGTTCCTTCACTTACATATAGTTAGCACAAGCGAATACGGTGGCCAACTTTGTTGGCCATGATACTTGATGCCTACTTGGTCAATAATCATTGAGAGCGAATGGATTTATGCTGCCTTGGGGGAGAGGTTGATTAGTTATTGTTATTGCCGCATAACAGCAGAAGTGCCAGCAGACCCATGCAATTGTTGTTGATTGTTCCTGTTGTTATACTATAACTTCGAACTTGTAGTTGGTCTTGGTCGTGTCGCTTCAATTCGAAGAATACATTTTTTATGATTCTATCTTTGGAGGGAGAGAGCGAAAGTCAAGCGTTATTTTTTTATCTTAATTAAATGTATCTTTCAAAAACATGATGTTTTCATAGTTCTCTCTTTTTATGTTGGTTAATTCAAGTGAAGGAAACATGTGGTTTCGAGAATTTAGAGGACCCAAGGAGTCGATGAGGTGAATAGAAACAAGTATATGCAGATTTATATTCTTTTATTATTGCATATGTTTTTCTGGAACTTAAGCTTGCTTAAAACCCCGGCTGGAAAAATGTCCAGTTTCTGTCTAGTTTCAACATGGCACTAGTCAGTTTTCTTTAGGGAAAATCTAGACGAGGAAAACTTGTTAAATATACGTCAAGCCCTTTCAAGTTTTCAGTAAGTAAAATTTAGACGAGGAAAATGTTTCATACTCTCGTGAGGTGCTCGCTAGGTAGAACTTGTTGGACGTTTGGCATCCTATCAGACTAAGCACTGTCGTTATTGATACATGCAAAATTTTAACCTAATAAATTGAATCGATGAATCGAAAAATAAAAATTTTAATTTTTATTATAATTGATCAGTTTTGGTTTCAAAAAATAAAAGTTAAAAATTTCACGCTCTTGCAAATCCTGCCAAGATAATTACATAGGTATTTACTTTCGAGAATCTCTATTTTCACACCCCCGCCAAAGGCTTTTTGAACTTTTCATTAAAATTAATCAAAAATTATAATTTACTGTCTAAAACTATATTTACTTAATTCCAGATGGTTCATCTCAAGTGGTTCATGTCGGTTGTTTTTGTGGTGGGATGTAGTTTAGATTAAGCGCATTTTTGTACACGATACTAAATCAAATAATATGATAATAAGAGTATTTTACAAAAATGCCTAGTATCACACTAAATTTGCTTTAATATCATATTAAATTCATAAAAATTTGCGCTATTATAATTTTTGATCTGAGTTATTTTACTATCGGATCACAACCGGTACCAAAATACCCTTTTTTAATGTTTCTAGTAAAAATATGAACAAATCTAGTTTTTGCTGGTCCGGGGCCTAGAGTGGTTATTCTGACGAGGCAAAAGGGTCCATAATCGAGAAGGCCCTAGTTTTGGCCATGACTCAGCCATGATAGGGCCTTGCCAGAATCTATTTAAAACTCTCTTGTGCCATGTCGAAAACTAGAATGTTTTTCTGCGCGGGACACTAAATTCATCCATGCATTTTTGGGAGAATGGTCACACTGGTAACTTTTCAATATTATTGGAATAATTTGAAAATTAAGCCGAATTTAAGAATTTTATTCAAAAGACTTTTTGTTGGTAATTAGATTTTCTATTAAAATGTATGCTTTACAAATTTGTACACAAAAATGTATACAAAAATGTAATCAGGAAAAGAATATTAAAAAACGACCTACAAAAGTAGAAAAATTATTGATTTTAATTTTTTTTACTAAAAACACAAATGTTTTGATAGAAATTGTCGGAAATATGTCCATTCAAAAAAAAAAAAAAACAACATTTTCTATTTTTTTGAAATTTTTGCTTATGTAAGCCTAAATATTTTATTGATTTTTTTTAACTTTTAAAAGATTAACTTAATTCTTTTTGTAGGTATACGAAATTTTCGATAAAAAAAAACTTTTTGATCAAAAACAAATATAAAAAAAAATCATAAACCCATTCTTAAAATATTCAGGCTTACGATCAAAAAACTAAAAAAAAAGGGAATAATATGGTTGTTTTTGGATGGGTATATTTTCGCCAATGCGTATCAAAACATATTTTTTGAACCGCCAGATTAAATATGTCTTTTATCTATCTTTGTTCAAACAAAAAAGTAAATAAAAATTAAAATCAACGATTTTTTGACTTTTTTTTATTTCGTTTTTAATTATTTTTTCCTGGTACAATTTTTGTTTACATTTTGTAAAGCATCCATATTAATAGAAAATCTAATTTCCAACAAAAAGTCATTTAACTAAAATTCTCAAATTTGGCTTAGATTTCGAGTTATACCAAAATATTTTAAAATTACTAGTTTGACTATTCTTTAAGAAATGCATGGATGAATTTTGGCGAATTTTGTGTTTTAAGCAAGATTCAGTTCCAGACAATACATTATTGTAAGAACCCGTGAATGCCATTGTTCCTTTCTTCCCTTCATATTCCAGTATATTCAATGGCCTTATGTACGAATTATAGTTATGTATTTGACATAATCAGAAGGTTTTGAGAGGTAAAAACAGGAAAATTTGTATTTTTCGATTCTCTGATTCAATTAGTTTAGTTAAAATTTTGCATATGTATCAATAACGATATAGTGCTTAGTCTGATGGGATGCCGAAAACATCCAACAAGTTTTTACTAGCGAGAACCTCACTAGAGTATGAAACATTTTCCTCGTCTAAATTTTACTTACTGAAAACTTGCAAGGGCTTGACGTATATTTGACAAGTTTTCCTCGTCTAGATTTTCCCTAAAGAAAACTGAATAGTGCCATGTCAAAACAAGACAGAAACTGGACATTTTTCCATCCGGGACAATTGTGAAATCTTGAATGCCATGGTAACGATATACATTTATATATATTTATTGAATGTAAACCGTCAATGTCTAGCTACATTCTATAGTTTTGAATGGCAAGAGCAATGCAAATGTGGACCTTAAGTTCGACAAAGGAAGCTTAAAAAGATAGTCCTAACAATTCTTTATGCAGAATGCAGAAAGACTTAAACTCATATCAAAAACATTTTATGAGTTAATTCAGAGTTAACTAACCAAATTTTGTGAGTAAACTCAGGTATTGGTAATCTTTCGGATATTAGATTTCGTCACCTGTTTAGAGCATAGTAAAACCCAACCTCACTCTTTTAATCAAAATGGTCGGATCTCTGACTGCACTTAAATTTTCGAAATTATTTTTTTGGTGATAATGTTGTAAAAAAAACTTTGAAAAATTAATAAACTTCAATGAAGCCATATAAGTTTATCCAACAAATTTATGCGAAAATAAATTTATAAATACAGTATTGCATTCATTGATTCAAACTATCAAACTGTCTGTTCAATTTCAATAATTCAATCATCTGCACCGATCTTTTCCCGCCACCAAGAAGTATGCAATAAATAAAATCCCATCACCATCAAATTCAAAAGACTGATCATAATTTGTTGTATAACATACCTTTGGGCCAAAGATACCGCGCATTTCAACTTCAACAGATTACACTTTAAAACCCATATAACATAACATAAGTCTTTCTATCTGATTGAGATCTTCACTGGGAGCTGTTGATGCTCCCATGTGCTTACTCACTCCTCATTAATCAGTCAAAATGTCACCATACCAACTCACCTCACATGACTTCACATTAATTTCCGAATAATAATAATTGTCCATCACTTGATATTTTAAAAAGATCAACTTCGAAAGAGAGTAAGAAACAAAACAAAATACAAAAGAAAAAAGACCGATTTCCTAGCTGTCATCATAATTCGCAAAGGGAATCGTTCACAGAAAGGACCGACCGACCGACCAACAACTCTTTGATCGATGTGATGATGGTTTGGTTTTGGTCTCGTCTGGTCAGCGCCGCAGCGCAGCTCATAATTGCTTTACAGTCAACCATAGCGCAGTTGGTCCTCATTGTGATGTGTAATAAAACTGCCAATTGCAACAATACTCTACAATCAATCAAGCCGACCCAGCTTTTGTTACATTATTATACCTCAGGGACACATTTTTAAAGATTTATTCATTGGTGCCCGCACACCGAATGAATTGGCTAATTTATTTATTTTGTGTTTTTTTTTTTCGTTTTTTTGGACGACCGACTGAAAACTCCAAAAATAGCCAATTCACATAATATGGAGTTGTGCAATCAATAAAATAACGTGACCATATGGTTTTCGATTTATTTATTAAGCCTTTTTGTTTGTAAAAAAGGGTTAAGTTCTTAAGGTTGCCAATATAGTCTGGGATGTAAAATAAGCAAATGGTTAGGTAACCGATTTATGATGCAAGAAGTATCATTCTTAAATGGCGCCCGAGTGTCATCATTATCATCAATGGCCCTATGCAATCGAAATGAGGTCCTCAAAAATCTCTATCTACCATCATCTCGAGATAATGACATCCAATTGGACCCACTTCGAGGGTCCTTCTTACAGGTCCGTCAAGATAGCACCGCTATACCGGATATTCATAAAAATTGATGATGAAAATCCTCTATCATAATTTATCAAATCAATAGGAACAATGTACTTTACCATCTTTTCAATTTCTGATTTCAATATAAATGTCTTTCAAACAGAGACTCAATTTTAACGTGTGATATATGGCGAAATCAAAAGACAGTAGCGCACGATCAGGAGGTGTTAGTATCGCTCAACAGCAGTCCACATTGACTTCAGTTGCTTCCGCAAATACATTTATTATTTTTGCCACGATTTTTTTTTTCTGTCTTTTATTAGGAAAGTGGAAATCCTTGAAATCGTACTTACTTCTTCCCTTCACTTTCTAAATCAATTGTATCCCGCTCCACGACCGACACCAACGGGAGTAAGTGTAAGAGCACTCACTGAAGTTTCACACGCGCAATAAGGCCACTCATAAGTCGATGCATTTTTTGTTATTGTTTGTTGTGGCTGGAAAAGTGAGACCGCAAAAATTCCATTGGGAATCGTCTTGGTCGTCGAAGAAGAAGATCGTGACTTTGGTTTTGGTGATCTTGTCTGATGCAAATTTTGTGTTAACCGTTTTTTTGTTATTGTTTTTGTTGTCTTCGATGAACACCCTACTACTTACACCACAGGAACATGATTTTGATTAATAATACTGCGTAGTTGTTGGTGGAAATGCAACTTCCATTTTTTGTTTTTATAACCACATTGCTATCGGATAGCTATCGCCACCACCACCGTCCGACATTTCTGAGGCTGTGTAAAAGTTAATGTGCTTCTATAAAATCATTACGATCGATACAAAGTTGTTGTTGTTGTTGTGGCTAGATTCATGCAAGAAATCTTGAAATGGTATCAATTGTTGTTCCTCGTGCTATTTGCAAATAATAATAAAATTATTATTGTTGTTATTGTTTGTTGTATGTTCATTTTGATGATTTTTATGGGGTTGTCGTGTTTTTAAATAACAAAAAAAAACTGATTCGGGCGTGCGGTGGCGGCTTTTGCTACGATTTAAGATACTTTTGGAGCAGGATTTGATCTTTTCAGAGTGATATTGTTTTGGTGGTTATTTTTTTTTTTTTTTCTTTTTGTTTTCTTGTAGCCATAATGGACACTGGACACGATAATATTATTAAAGTTCAGGAAGTTAGTGCAACGATTTAAGGTTAAAATACTTATAGAAATATTTTCTATAGCTTATGTTTATGTTATATTGTTTGGTTTTGTTGGATGAAATATTGTTGTACTAAAGAAGAAACTTTCTCTCTTATTTTAAGTGAAACAGAGGTTTTTGCGGATCCTAACGTTATTTGTAGGCAGCCTAAGAGAATCTTGTACTTATTAATGAAAAAGAATGTGAGTACATAGAAATGCCTGTTTGAGCTGACCAACAAAGATGCCATTTGATTTCTTAAACTGGTTCGAAGCCATGTTAATTAAAATTTTAAAACCGAGCCGTTTAAAAAAAAAAAAAAATTGTTTTATATGTATAGTTTATAAAATTAGCGCCAAATTAAAATAAGTATTAGGCTCGTTTCACACATAATCGGTTTCATTCGATCGGTCTGTATTCGGTTTGTATTCGGCTGTGCCTGATATGTGTGAAATGATAGAACGGCAAGTATAAAAACCTAATAGAGACCGCATAGCACCGAACGACCCCTCGACACGAATTGGTTTCATTCGGTTTCAAAACGGCACGTATTTGGGTTTGGGCGTTCACACATATTCGGTTAGGTTTCTTTTTTTCTGAAGTTTATTTTTTTTTATTTTGTATACATTTTATTTAATTTTAATTATTAGTGTGTACAAACAAGACGGAAAACGAAATCGAACCGAATACAGACCGACCCGATTGAAACCGAATATGGGTGAAACGGGCCTTAAAAGGGTAGGTATTTAATTTCTAAATTTTTTACCAATCCTTTTATGAAGAATAAAATTTTCAAAAAAAAAATGCTTATATCAATCAGAAAAATCCTTTTTTTGGTTTGCAATATCACTTATAATTGTTGTGTAAAGCTTAAATAAAATAAATTCAATCCAATGAAATTAATATTATAAGAGAAAGAAATATGAAAAATCTATGGAAATTACTCTGTCATAAAAGCAGATTTATCAGCATTTTTCATATTTTCTATCTATCCACAGACTTTTGAAATTCACTCTGTCTGCACTCGTACCTACAAAATAAAATATTTCATTAAAAAAAAAAAAAAATAATTTTTCAACAATTGTTCGAAGCTTGTTTTTGCTATTATTGTGTCATTTGTGTATGAATTCAGGTCTTTTTTAATTAAAATTAAATCTTGAAATTGAATTTTTGAAATGAAATAGTCTTATTGAAAAAGGGAGATGAAAGCAAGAGTTTTCCAGTACTTAAATAAAATAACTGAATTTATTTATTGAATTAGTTTATGTTCTTTTCTGTTATGTTTAATTTATCTGCATTGCTGATTTCTGAAAAATATTTGTGGAAACACTGACCTAAACTTAAACTCTATTCGAAAGAATCAAAAACCAAAAAAGTTATGACCGTTTTTCGAAAAAAAAAAATAATAAAAAAGCAGCATTTTTAAAGAATCAGAATTGTAACAGATATTTTTGAGTCAAATTATATATTTTTAATGAGGCAAAAAAAAAAAATAATTGCATGGCAGGTACCGTTATTTTTTGTTCTAAGGCAAATAAAAATCACTAGGTACCAATTTCGGATGCCATTTAGGCTATAGCCACCTGGACAGAGAGAATTCCGAGAACCACTTACGAATAAAAACTGCACACCTACAAAATTTAAAAAAAATGGTTATAATTGACCAAATAAAAGGACTTCTTTTTCTCGTACCAAATGTTTATTTTTATTTATTCTCATCATTAGAATGTAGCTTAACTAGGTCTTTTTCTGCTTATTTGTACCTGAATTAATGTATACGAAATTTTGATTTCAACCCAAAATATTAAAGGCTTAATCCTTTTCTTTTTGTTGTTTTAGATTTGTCACTGATTTTTCGATTGGTTTTTGTTAACTTTTCCTGCTTTAATAAAAAAAAAAATAGTCAAACCATTAATTTCGAAAGAAAATTAAGTTGCTGCAAAAATTTCTTTAAGTCAAATTTTCGAATTCACCTTATTAGTCTTTATAAATAAATAAATCGGGTGGCACAACGGCTCATGAAGAACCAGGGCCTAGTGACTAACAACTCGCAACCATTCCTGTGTGCGCCTATCGACAGGAATGGAAGGGACCTACAATTTTATGCCGAATCCGAACGGCTAGACGAGAAGCACTTATTCGTGACAAGTGATACTCTTGGAGGATTTGTCAATTCCTCGCAAGAGGCAGTAGCTCTGAAAAAACTTTTTAGTTTTTAGGTGGACGAGGCTGGGAAGCGAACCTAGACCTCCAGCGTGACAGTTGAACGCACTAACCATTACGCTACGGGCTACTACCTTATTAGTCTTTGAGTTATACAAAAACTATTGAAAAATGACCACTGTGAACATTCCTCCATAAACGCAGCAATGAATTTAATTTTTTTTGTTCCTACAAGAATATTAATTCCAAAAGTTCCTAACCTAGTTTTCAATACACTATATACAGGGTATCCCATTATCAATGGCCCAAACTAAAATTTGTGAAAGGCCAGGTCATAACCTATCAGGATTTGGTAACTTGTCAATACCGAGTCATAACTGTTCTCAAATAACGGCTATGTTTCAAAATTTGAAAAAATCCATAAGTGATTTTTGTTTCTTGCATTAAAATAATGGTTAATAGTTTTAATTACTTTTTTTTTCAAATTAATAGATAATCTTGAATTTTGACCAAAATTAATTACTGACCCCAATCTTTTGAATATCCCTCTGAACAAAATTCGTACGAAGCAATACTTGTTTAATCTTTTAAAAATTTTCTATATGTCTGTTATTTCTAAAAAGGTATAAGACATGCCAAAAAACTATGCTTAACTGGAAAGTTATAACCATTTGAACCCAATCAAACTTGTTACAACCAAGATTCAGTATGGACAAGTTACCGAATTCTGATAGATCATGACCAGGCCTTTCCAAGTTTTAGTTTAAACCATAAATAATGGAACATCCTGTATATACATACTACACATACATTAACATATGTTTTACAGCAAATACAAAAATAGATTTATAAAATACATGAATGTTTTTATTTTACATAGGTAAATGCCTACATGTGTGCAAAACAAAAAGGTTTGAGCCGTTTATAACCCAAAAACAAGACAATTTTCTAAAAGCACCTCAAATTTGCATTTATTTGTATCGTTTAACGCAAAATACATTGCAATAAGTTGTATATTTCTATCACTTTGGACTTAAATAATTGCTTTCTGAGAACAAAAAAAAACATACATGAGTTAAAAACAAAAATAACTTAAATCGTTCTGTACCAAAATTGAAGCAAATCGAGTATTCCGTTACGGCCTTAACTCGAATCACAGTATATTAACGCACATACAACTTCCCAAATATCAACGGAGGTACGGTAAATAAAAATTAATAAAAATGGTGCACTACGGCGTATACGTACTTTTTTTAAAATATTTTTTAAAAACTTAAAGAGCAACTTATAACAACTGGCTAGCAAAATCAAACTGTTTGGGGTCACATATCAGAAATCTGGGTTTACTTTTTCGAATATTTTTGCTCCCTGAAATCGAATCCGACCTCCAAATATCGACATAAATTAAGGTTTCCTAGACATTTTAACCTAAAAATATATTAAATTTCGTTAAATCTTAACCTCTATGTAATTATTAAAGTGCCAAATGAACAAATATAGAATTTGAATCTGCAATCAAAATTGATAAACAAAGTTGATTTAAGAATATTGCTTTGGATACCTAAAAAGTATTGAAAAAATTAAAAATCTAAAAACAAAAATACCTTGGAGTAGTTTATAGTAATGTATTTTTGTCAAAGTGACAATTTTAAGTTGGTAGCATTAATATTAAGTTCCACTTATATTTCTCACATACATAAAATAAAAATAATTTTTGTTCATACAAAAGAAAAAACAATTCAATTCACATTTTCACCTCACTCACAACAAATTATTCTCTTTAACTCACTTTTGCTCTTAGCAAGTGATATTTGGAAATTTTTTTATGTATTCCTTTATTTTGTTATACCCATATTTATAAACGGAGCTAGCGCCGAGTTATCATTAACTCGTGGATAAGGAGTAAGGCTTCTGCCACTTACGAGCTAGTTAAACCAACTAGGAAGGTGGTTTAGCGAAGGATTAAATAAGAAAAGTAAATATACGTTTTTATTCACGAGTTATCTCTTAATCCATGCCTACACGAGAGCTCGAAAGTTACAGGTGAGTTAAGCGCTGTTTTTATTAATTTGGCTGTTAGAGCTTAGCTCAGATCTTGTTTTCCATTTGCACGCTGTTAATTGAATTCACCATTTCACTCAAACATGATGCCGATGACGACGGCCGGCGACGCTCACACTCCTCTCCTGAATTCGCCTCAATAAAAACTCACCTGACCACAATTCCAGGCAAAGTAGAGTTCATCGATGTCAAAAACCTTGTGGTGTATTTTGTATTCTTATTTTCTTGTCCAACTTTCAGGTAAAAACCACTTACTTACCTATGAATCTCAGAAGTAATAAAACATCTGCGATACATCTGTTTTCTTCGCCTTTGTTTTGATTCCACAAATTCTATTAATTCACAAAATGAATTTAATTATGCCAAGCGAATGAATCCAACAAAATAAAACAAGACAACAACCATTTTTCAATCCTCCATTATCAACTCATTTGCTTTCATTTATCCAACAAACAACACGAATGCGAATGAATCATGAATTGAAAACTTAGCCATCCCATCAAACGAGTGGCAACTGTTCGCGTGTCAGCACCGTGTCACGGCAATCCGTGATATTATCTCGTGTTTTTTCTTTCGGCAAATGTAACGCGCGAAGGTGTGTAGTTTATATTGTTATATGCTCACCCCCTCCTTTTCAGACGCATCTCGTTTTTTATTCTTCGTCTTGTATTTTTTTCTGATGATGATTCAAAATTGTTAATTGTTAACAAAATAAACTAAAAAAAAAGTGAAAAAAAAACTGCACTATCCTCATTAAATGAGAGTTAAGTTAAAACAATTACATACAACAAAATTGGCAAAGTGTTTATAATTTTCCTTTTCGTCATCTTGAGGTCTATAATTTCTCTTCAGATATTTTCGCCGCATTTTCGTTGTTAATTTTACGTTTTACGTTGTGTTCCTACCTGTTTTGTGTGATTTTTTTTAAATTATGCACCTTGCTGTTGTAGCTGTTTGTTGGATTCGGAGAAACTTTCCCTTGTCTCGCACAGGTTAATGTGTCGTATGGTTTTTTTTTTTTTTTAATTTAGTTTTTGGAAAGAAAACAAAATATATAATAAAATTCTGTTTATGTACCTCTTCAACGAAAATAAAAGTGAATTTGTGAAATTGTACAACAAAAAAATTAATTTAAATAATATTCAAAGAAATGAAAAAAATTATAAAAAGTGTAAATTTGTAAGAGAGAGAAGTGTGAAAAATAATTAAAAATTCACACATATTACAGGAAGTTTGGTGAATTAAGCCCAAATCCAAATCGATCTGTCACAGTGACGTTTCACGCCGTAATTCAGCATCAATCGGATTCAAAATGGTGTTCGGCGGAAAGTTTCGCATTAGAAGGTTTGTAATTCGATTTATCACACTTCATGTCTTAAGTATTTTTTGTGTTTCTTTTCGGTTTGCCAGGTTTAATTGTCAGCTATGGTTCGGTTTGGGAGAATTTATAGCCCCAGGTCCATGTTTGGAGCCAGCGATCTGACTATGTGTGGAGCTATAACTGTCACATTACTTGTAATGTGCTATTGTGAATTCTCTTAGCGAACGATGTGAAGCCTCTGTCTTCTTTTCGATTCTGCTTTATACTACGGCAAACAATCGATCGTAAAAAATCAATTTGCGTGCAATTATCACTAATCACCGTTACACATTCTTCAATCTTTTGCCCTTTTTTGGTAGGCGGGTTCGGTTTGGTTCGGTCGTCCACCATCAGACTCGTCCCAGAGCCTTCCATGAGCATGAGATTGTGCGAAAATTGCGCTACTGAATGTCCTCTTAGTTGTTGTTATTGTTTTAACTTCTGCGCTGATCTGTTCGATCTTGCCTCTCATCGTCATCACTTCTTGCAGTCTTGTTGTTTCGGGATGAGGGGGTGACAATGTATTATTGGTTAACTGGTTACTGCTTTTTTTTATTTTCTTTGTTGTTTGCGGATTTTCCGTGACCCGGAGTAGAGGCATAGAGCAGGCGAAGTTATATAGCGTGTATAGAGTGATTGAGATTTGTAATTTATAACGTTGTTACAAATTAAAGCGTGAATTGGCAGTTGATTGTTTTTTTTTTTTTTTTTTTCTTTTTTAATTTGTTGCTTTTGTTAGGTTACAATATGTTGGTTGAATTAATTGAGTTTAATGAATTGGATATTAGATGTCGAAGGCTAACAAGGTTTTGCAATAATACACTCCGTGTTTTGTTGCTATACTGCTACTGGTGAACGCCAATTACCAAGCATTTTCAAATTGAAACTATGCAAAAAAAAAAATAATGAAAGACCATACACTATAGGAAGAAATTGCAGTGTGGACCGCATTGGGTTTGGAATTTAATAAAAAAGACAAGACTAAATGACATTTTTTGATAAGATGTTTTAAGGTGTGGAGTTCTGTGTTGATTGATGCTAGGCGATCGATTCTTTTTACTGTCTTGGGACAAAAGGTGGAATTTACACATATGTATAGCTTATTAAAGGCCGATGCAACTTTTTAACATTATGTTTAGACAGCGTATTTTGTACAAGATCTAGGTATCAAAAGTCTAGAACGTGTAGATTTTGGCAAAACAGGACAAAAATCGTATCAAATGAGAATCTATTTCGCCCATGTTGATAGGGTTAGTTTTCCAAGAAAAATTACTTTAAATAAACAAATTCTAAAAAATGATGACAATATTCACAATTTCATGTTATATGTACAATGTACATATGTACATGTGTATGTAACTTTAAAAAAAATAAAATTGAACAAAAACTAGAAAATACTTTCTACGCAAAAGTAACTTTTTTTAATTTTTAAATTTCTCAAAAAGTAGACGACATACCTACCACCATCTGTTTTTTGTTTACATTCGAACTTATATTAATATGAAAAAGAAAAAAAATATATCTAACTTAATTGCATGAAATTTGAAAAAAAAAATTTTTTAAATATCTTGTCACCATATATTTTTTAAATATGAGGTCAGAAATATCAATAAATATTATTAAATATTATGTTGTCCAAAAATTGCATCAATCAATAGGGATTTTTACTTATGAAAATTAAGAACTGGGCATGATATGTCGTCTTTTAAAACATCGGTTTAAAATATAGGTTTGGTCGAGATAAATAATAAAATCGTATACGGGCATTTAAAATAAATTTCTTTTAATAAACAGTTTTTTAAAAAATAATTTTTAAGCTCAAAATATTGAAAAAAAAAAAGAATTTTAAAAGTTCAAACTATTTTTTTCAAAATTTTACGTAATTAAGTAATTTTTATTTTCAAAATTAAATGCTCTTATCAATTCCTAGTCAAAAACTGAAAACTGGATGTTTCTAGGATTTTTATTTTTCAAAATTAAGCAATAAATGAACCAACTTTCTTAAAAAAACTAAGAATAATCCTACTAAATTATTATTTCAGCCACCAGTTAATTATGTTTAGCATCAACCACGATTTTCTTGTTTTTATTAAGAAGTTGGTTTGATTTTTTTTTTTTTCAAAAAAGAAGAGATTTCTAGGTTTGCAAAAACGTATAGCAGGGCATTGTTAGTGTTGCCGTTGTTTTTTAATAATTTCTTGTCTGTTATAAGTCAAAGCTACATGCTCAAGGTTTTTGTCACACCTGAAGTGAATCACCCTCTATAAGATCGACTTGCATAATCTGGAAAATTTCGACGAAATTTGACATCGATATAAATTTTTTCGATATTTTGATCAGTCAAAATTTTTTTTTCGATTTTATGAAAGTCGATTCTATAGAGTCGACATTTTACATTACATTTTTATATTTACCTACACACATATACGCAAATTTTACGGTTTTGAAATGTTAACTTTTGAAATGTAGCTTCAGTGAGTGTACACGATTTGTGATAAAATATTTCTATACAAGAAATAAATCAATTGTTGATTTCTTACGATAAACCTAACACCTTGCGTTCACTACTTATATTTGGTATTAAATTCCAAAATTCATTACAAATGTGTCCAGCCTTGAAAAATAGTTAAAAAAATCATCTATTTAATTTGACACCATAAATTTTCATCATCATCAAAAATCTTGATTGTATTTTGACAAATCTTTTATGTGAAAAATAAAACAAAAATATTGCCTCTAATTTGTCAAACACTACGACTAACAATAATTATTCCTTTTGAAAAAAGTACTAAAAGTCAAAATAAATCAATTAAAGCTTAAATCAGATATGTACCTACGACACCATTTTCATCTGTAATTTGTCCGAAACAAATAATTGCCTGATGGTATACAACATCGTGCCCGTACGCCATTGTGAACTAATTTGATGTTGCAATGACTATACACATTGCCATGTAAAAATCATTTGATCCAATCAATCGGTCCATTTGATCTAAATGATTTGGCTACCATAACAGACCATATTTAATTGCACTATTTATGGCTTTGTCTATGTAACAGACTTTGATTTCAAGGTTTTTATCATCAATTTGTCTAGCCCTTATGTTGGTTTGTTTGTTGTCTTTACTATTTAAATTCCTTAAAGAGGAAGCTATTTTGAGTTTATTTATGTAGGTTTCGCGGTTGCGTGGATAAATATCATCATAAAGATAGGGGAATTTATACTCTTAGCCTCTATTTGTACGAAATGTGACTTTCAAATGATGCTGGCTGGCCAATCAATCTTTTAATTAAGACTGGAGCTAAAACAAAACAAAAAAATCAACTCAATCAATTAAGAGTAAAACAACAACAAAATAATAGATAGCTATTTTTTTTTAAATTGATAACAGGAAAGCTAATTATCTAGAGTAGTTCAAGTTCTTTATTAGCGAGGTCATACAAAGTTGCGAAGGGGTTTTTTGCTGGTCGATCTTAAGACCAAAGATTCTTAGAAGTTTTATAAAAATTAAATATAGATAATTATATGTTTTATTGAGAGCCCTTAATAAATACAAATATTTTGCTCTTAAAGTTATGGGAAATCAAATTAGAACCATTTTTTTCTAAGGTTCATTGATTTGAGGGATTTTAAAAAGTGTTCTTTGCATAATTTAATTCATTGAACAACAATTAGCCTTGGGCCTAGTGAAAAAAAAGGTGGTACTCCAGGCGGAGCCACGCGTAATAAAGATTGAAATATATAATTAGTTAATTGAACCAAACAATTCCTAACCCCAAAAAGACTTTCCTTTCTTCTTTTGAGATATTCTTAAAAAAAAACTGAAGAAAAATATCATCAAACATTTTTAAAATGAATAGAAAAAAAAAATCATAAGCCTTTGATGGTATTTTTCTTAAAAGTATTTGCCTAAATTTAGTTTTACAATAAAAATGTGTTCATCAAAATTTTAGAATCAATTTCTTACAAAAAAAAAATATGTTAGTTTTTCTTTGTCAGACTAGCGGCTCTCTCAATGAATTGTTTAAATATTTTTACACCCTCTCTTGCAACATGGCAGGTGAATGGGGCTTTCAACATCATAAATAGTTTAGTTAGTTTATTCATTCTTATCATCCCCACCCTAAAACACATTCAAAATATCTCATGCAATATTTATTTTGGTAGTTTTTCCTTCTTCGTGACCTTTCTTAAAATGTTAAAATTCTAAAGCCCATTTAGAATTTTAGTATTTATTTAGGTATAATTATTAAAATACATTTGATTTGTCTTTATCCGAAGATATGATTTTATTATTGACAATTTTCAACTTCAATTAATTGCAAGTACCTACAAAGACCCCTTCATTACTCTTTTTTTTCCATTTCAAATCTTATTCACCCCACATGAAGTTCTCTAAAAATAAACACACATTAAACACAGGTACATATTTTTGTATAATTACTCAAAGTCAAGTTAAAATTCAAAGCTAATTATAGTATTGTTCTAGATCTTTCATATGATATATTATTGTAAAACTAATAATTCTGAAACAGAAGGCCACTCATAACTAAACAATTTGTATTCTAATCACAAAAATGTTAAAAAAAAATTAAATAACTTTATTTTAAGATATTTTTATATTGAAGGTTTATTTAATCAAGTGATGATGTGTGTGCTTCAAATGCAAAACTATAACAATTTTTTTTTTTGTACTGAATTTATGGCTTGTAATTGTTTATTTAAGAATAACCTTTTAGGTAGAAATAAATGTTGTTCATCTTGGAAATATAGAGTAGCTATATGTACATACAGGTATGAATAAACATTATAGAATAATGAGAATTTTGAAGATTACATTTATGTTATTGGAATACTTGAATTTAAATTTTCGCCCACAGTCTTGTGAGAATTATAAAATAATAAATATTTATATCTTTGATTCAAGAGAAATAAACATACTTTTTCATTGGAAGAATACACGGGTACCTAATATATATGCAATTGCAATTATTGGATTAGGGAATAAGAAATAAACTTTTTAAGATTTTAAGAAGAGAGGAAAACGATCAAGTCGATGAAGTGCTTGGTTATAGGTAGTAACTAAGAAACGTGGGTCGTGGGTGTGAAAGAACTACTATAGTAGTATTATACATCTGTTTTACCGTACCACTCTTTTCTCATCAGTGCTATGATTTTACTCATATTCTTCCAGCAAGTTATACCTTCATTCTTAAAAAAACTCTGTTTTGCTTTTAAAATCAATGCAAATTTGGCCGCATTTTACTTACAACTTTGTTGACATAAAATGAATGTCCTTCTCTTCCTTGATTATTTTTGTCATATGATTTAGAGACCTAATACAAAAACAACTACTTTAATACTGCTGGTCTAAGAAAATGTTAAATAAATAAAAATGAAATTTATTTTAGCTAGATGTTATTTCAAATACAAGCTTCACTACATATTGTTTTTTGTTGAATGTTTACAAATTTACATGGACCTACTGCTAATGACCTATAAATAGGCATGTACCATTTTAATTTAACTGATTCTAGTTATCGGGTCCCGGCCGGAAAAGTTCCAAGTTTCTGTCTAGTTTGAACAAGGCTCTAATAAGTTTTCTGTGGGAAAAATCTTAACAAGGAAAACTTATCAGATACTTGGCAAGCCCTTGTTGGATTTCAGTACCAAAAATTCAGACGAGGGAAACACTCTTGAGGCTAGTAAAAACTTATTTGACATGTTTCGATACCCCATCAGGAACATTCATTGCACACCAAAAACAAATATTTTATAATTACCATGCAGTTTCAGCATCATACGATACTTTTTCTCTCTTTCCTTTGTCTTCTTTTTCATATCATACGGACTTCAGAACAGAAAAGCACAGATTTGTGAAAAACATCGGACAAGTTAGAAGAGCAAACCTGTTCATAGTTGTTCTACTAAAAAGTAGGTACATACTTAATTCCCGCGTTCTATTCTGCATCTATTTGTTATGCAATATAGTATGAAATATTAGTGTATGAAACCTATTCACTTTCGACATTTAATTTTTGTATAGCGAGTTATTTTAGTGGGTAGCGCATTGGACTGCTAAGCAGAAGAATAAGCGACCAAGTCCCACATAAACCAACTTTTTTTTTTTTGCCCGACGAGGCAAAAGGTTTATGGCCCTTGTTCTAGCCTTTGATAAAACTTGCTAGCTCCTTGCCAGAATCTAAGTTAAACTCTCTGGTGCCTTGTCGAAAACTAGACTGTTTTCCTGCGCGGGGTATTTTCAACCCATTGATTCAGCCTTATCCTTGTTTATGAGACACTGTATGTAAAATTCGTATTAATCTTAAAAGCTGTAAGAAATAATTGGTTCTTTTTTGCCTCAATGAATCACACAAACACTCATTTAAATGTTTATACATTCATTTAGGACTATTTTTTGGCTTTTCGAAAAAATTTCTTCTGCAACGCTGAGTGTGGAACTTAATGAAACATTATTATACATATATTTATAAAATCGGGTGGCACAACGGCTCATGAAGAACCAGGGCCTAGTGACTAACAACTCGCAACCATTCCTGTGGGCGCCTTTCGACAAGAATGGAAGGGACCTACAATTTTATGCCGAATCCGAACGGCTGACGAGAAGCACTTATTCGTGACAAGTGATACTCTTGGAGGATTTGTCAATTCCTCGCAAGAGGCAACTTTTTAGTTTTTTTTTATTTGGACGAGGCTGGGAAGCGATCCCAGACCTCCAGCGTGACAGTCGAACGCACTAACCATTACGCTACGGGCTACTACTATATACTACTATATTTGGTACACTTTATTTTGGCAGCATAAATTAAAATGCAAGTTTTGTTTAATTTCGTTTTAATTTAATCGATTTGGCAATGAATGTGTCAAGTGCGACATGGCTGTATTTTAGATACTTTTAGTTCCATAGCAAGACTTTTGACCTCATTTAGTAATACTAATCTAAACTTCGAAAATACAGTTGTATGAAGTTTAATTAAAAAAACCGTCTGTATTCGAAGTTGACCATTTTTGAAGTCGCAGTATCTCGTAGATAAATTAATCTTTTTACGGATGGCAAGATTTAAAAGTTTTGTATTAAATACTTTTCGAGAGCATTTACCGTATCGGAGTTTTATGCAAAAAACTGATATTTTTTACATTCAACCTTGAATAACTATTGACGCCGACACGATATGGTAATCGACTTTCGCGACAGTATTGCTAATACCAAAATAAAGATAACAGTTTAAGAATCTTTACTTGGATTTTTTTTTTTGGCAGATTGGTAATTTTTGGGTACATTTTTCCTGGGCTATAAGAAAAACGAAAAGACTGCACTGTGAATCACTGGATTCACTATTTCGAACTGCGTACTATACGTTATTTCTGCACATATTAATAACTTAGCTAGACATTATCAGGTATACAACAAAATTCTTTGATTTTACTAATGGCAAACGCTGGAAACAACAAAATTAAAATCCACCAGTTTTTGTCCTCACAATTTCGGAATTAGCCATAAACTGTGAAAATCTTATGTTCTGATAAGAAATGACAGATAAATTTTGGTCATAATAACAATTTTCCAAAAGTGTTACAAGTTTATGAGTCAAATATTTTAATTATTCAACTCTGGCCTTAAAAAAATTACCATCAATTGTTTTCAATACATAAACCGTCTACACACACGTCAACATAACATCAAAAAGCGCAATGCAAACAAAATATTTTCTTGAAATTCCTACAAAACTGCATAACTTAAATGATTTTGCGTTGCTACAAAATTGGTAGGAAAAACCCCATTTAACAATAGTAGCCTTAAACTAAAGATTTTAATCTAAACGGGCTACTACAGAAGAAGAAAAAAATTGCATACCTACAACTCACAATTATCCACATTTTTAAATTAATTCCACAATCGATATTGTGGCTAGATCCTACCCTACAAAGTTACATTGCGTGTTTAAATAGGCAAAGTATACAATAAAATAAAGCACATGATTTCCATCAAAAATAAAATAAAAACAAAGAGAGGCTACAATAGCGTGTTTCATATCCATTAGATAGTATTTCATGGCGGGAAGAAAAAAAAAACAATAAAACGCTATAATGTAGGTAGGTATACACAGAGAGTCATAAGGAAACATATAATTTGCAATTTCATGACAACAACTCAAATAGGTATAAATGTCAAGGATACTTAAAAAAATACACTTAACAACGACCGAAAAGGGGAATGGCCACCCTAAAGTCCTTTGTTTCATTTTTTGATATTTTTCTGAAGGTATTCATTAAGTTGATTGTTTAAAGTAAAAAAAAAAATAAATAAATAAAATCAGCACTGATTCAAAATGATAATGAAAAAATAACTTTTATTTCGCATTTTATTTAAAAATAGATTGATGGGCTGTGTGAATGTGTAATTGATTCGATAAATCACTTTTAATTGTTATCGAACTTGTATATTGGTGTCATTCTATTTAAACGTTTAAACTCAGGTATGATGCAGTAAAAAAGAAATAAATAAAAGAAATAAACAATAATAAGAAATGATTGTGAATCATTATAAATATTTATGAACATATTTGCCGCGCTCTAAATTATGTTATCAAATTTCAAGGTGAAACTTCAATAAAAACAAAATTTTTGAACTCGTTGAAATTTCGCACTCGAAACACTAAACCAACCAACCAAGCAACGCAGTGCAGGCCTTATTAAATTAGGTTAGCAAATATCTAAGTAAATAAATCGCCACATAAACATTTATTTTTTTTGCAATTTTATTGTAAACGTGCCTAACCTTTGTACATGTTAGTTTTTGTGAATAAAGCTCGGTAACATGACATGCCATACATTCACAGTGGTATCATGTAATGCGGCGAATGAATAAATTTGTTTGCAATCAAAAAAATTATACCTCTATTGTCTTGATGTTTTGAGCCAATTAATAAGAAAACACGATTGGATCAGAATTGAAAAATATACAACAATGACTATCTAGTCTAGGTATACATTTAACTTTCAGGGCATTTTTATAGCACATTTTGTTTATTTGACAGCTTAAAGTCGAAAGTGTAATTAAACGGAGAACAAGTGGAGTGACAAAGTGGTTTATAAAAAAAAAAGAAAAACACCCATAGGTACATAAATGGAGAACAGGATTTATAGAAACCCGATCTGTCACAGAGCAGGTACAACTATTGGCTTTATTTTCAGCCCCTTCTTTCAATATTGAATATATAATTGTTGAAAGGAGTGCTTATGGTTGTTTATTTTTCACTTTCAGTTGCTTTTGTCAGCTTCTTAAACACGGAAGAACTTTGATATGACATTTCGATTTCATAAGAATCGGCAAAAATTATAATGTTGAAAATATTGTTTGATCTCTTGCGTAGCTAAGTGATTTGTATTCAAATATTTATGTTTTATTTACAAAAAATGTGAGTCAACACACATTTGTTAGTGCTTTTTTTCTGAAGTGAAGTTCAATGCACGTTTTTGTGAAATAATTTTTTTATTTAACTTTTTCTTGCGTGTTTTAAGTTTGGGAGAAGGTGGAAGTTTCATAAATGGTGACATTGCTTGGGGTTGAATGGTCAAGAATGTTTTGTGGAATAGTTATAGATTTGGATTTGTTTGGATTTTTGTTGAAGGCTTCTGATGCTATTTTGAGGTGAGTTCTTTTTTTTTTTTTTGAAAGTTCAAACCCAATGATTTTTGGGTAGTATAAAATCGTCTTTTTGTAAATACATTGTTTTAGGATATTCAATTTAGCATCACAACACTTTTTTTATTTTATCAATAGGTACTTCAGAACTTACTGCAAGTGCACCTTTATTAAGTGTTGTGGTATTATTATAGAGTCGTTTGAGCAGGTGTGACCTCAAAAATGTTTCTTTAACTGTTAAATAAGTGGAGGATATGAAATAAAACACATTTTCAAAAATGTAAAGTTTAATTACCTTTTCTTATGTCTAAGCCGTGTATCTGTCATTCATAGCTCATAAGATTGTTTTATGAAAAGGCAGAGAAAAATTAGAGACATTTAACTTGTAATTCATAGATTTTCTTTAAATTTCTATATTGTTTAATTAAGAAACTCACTCATTTAATAAATATCTAACAAGATATGAAATTTAAAAATTTGAAAACAGACGTCAAAGAAATAATTTAAAACATATAGATAGATTGGAATGCAATTAAGGTGATGAATTATATGTACATATCTGAGGTGTTTGGTATGAACATATTATAACTTCATAAACGTATTTTTAAGGTAAATGAATTTTAATTTGTTTTAAAATGTTGGAAAATCTCTTTCAAAAATAAGGAAATCATTTATTTTTTAATTAAATACATTTTTATACCAAATTTGAAGAAAATCGGTCAATTTGCTTATAGGTTCTAGCTCGATGTAAAGTGGGCGTATATTTTTGTATGGGGAGTTATCGTGTTTATACCAAACACCAGATATATTTATAACGATTTTAGAAAAATAGTTTGTCCCTTTTTGATGAATTTTGATTAACTTGGCGTTTTAATTATTGGTGGAAATTTTTTTTAAGAACATATTTTTTCGAGAACAATCTCATCGAACAATTTTAACCACGCACTAATCCATAGAAGCTTGTAATAATTGTTTACCACACCATATGCCGTATAATAGTCCTTATAGTAATGTAACTGTATGCAGTAAATTCAGTTACTACGAAAAAAATTGTGCAGTAGTCCGAAAGCAGAGATAAGTATGTGTAGAAGTAGTTTCCATAAGTGTAAGAATGAAGAGAAGATAAATTGGACTGATTAAAGAAATCTTATAAGAGTAGGTAACTACAAGCCCATAAGAGTACATATAAGCCTAGGAATCAAACCTGGGACGCATCACGCCACTTGTCCGGCCAATCAGAGTGATCCGGACAAAAAATAGGATTTCGTAGCGTATTTTTATCCTATCGAAATGATTAAAGTGTCAATGTGTACAAAAAAAAAACTGTTTTCAGAGAGCTATTGGAGCAAAATTTCAAAAAAACGCATCACTTCATAGTAAAATGCCTTAGAACCCCCAAAATCGCTACTTATCTGCCATAAATAAAAAGGTATTTTGATAAAGTTTTTAAATGAACATAAAATACAACACTTGAACAACGAACACTTAAAAAATAATTATTAAAATTTTCATTATTGATACGCAATTTTTTTTCTGATACGTGTTAAATAAGATTAATATAAGAAAAACGTTTATAAGAAAAACACTGATATAAGAAACTTATTCTGATACAAATTGCATTCACTACATAGAAAATTAAACTTTTATAAGAAATTTTCCCATGCAAACTTTCAAATGATGTGCCGTTTAATTTTCACAACATTTCTGAACCCACCATCATTGAATGGCCAAAGAAATGACAGACTGAAGCCCATGCATTGACAGTGGATACATTTTATTTCTTATGTGATTTTATTTACACAAGAAATTTTCTTTCTAACATACATTTTACTTATATAAGAAATTTTCTTTCTTATGTACAATGTCTTATATAAGAAAACACGGATATAAGAAAGAAATTCTTTGGATTTTTTGAGTTTCTTCTATCCGTCATCTACGTATTGTGATCTTCTGCCAACTAAATTTATATTTATTTTGAGTGAAAATAAATGTTTGACTTAGTTAAATGACTAACGAGTAGCTGATTTCTATCAATTTTCTCGGAAATATACATATCAAAATCTTAAATTCTTTAGTTGATAATATATAGTGGTGGAGGCCTAATTAAGAACGATATTTTTATATATAAATTTTGTGGTACCATTTGCTCAAAAAGTAACCAACCGATTTCGATAAATTTTATATGGTTGGAAAGCCATGGGTGCGGAGATGTGCAGAATATACCTGAGATACGCATTTACACACTGGGTCATTTTTGATTTTGCACTGCCGATCACTGTGCATATTTAAAAAAAAATTAATTTAAAAACTAAAAACAAATTTTGTGTGATTTAATTTTAAACTAATTTGTTTGACTCTAGAGAAAAGTTTCTTTCAAGTGTCAATATGAGTTTTTGAGTGAGTGAGTTTTTGGTCGAATTTCGGCCAGTGGGCGATATACTAGTAATAATAATTTCTCGGAAATATACATACAAATCTTAAATTCTTTAGTTGATTATATATGTATATAATATATTTAAAAAGTTTATTAACGACGTTTTCATTGTAAAACTATTGTAAAATATTTCCAACTTCCCTTAATAAGCTTAATGAAAACTCTTGAAACGATTGGAGTTAAAATTGTATGATATTTATGGCAAAGTTTTTTTTATAACAAAATGCGGTAGGTATGTCAAAAGTCTCCCACGTTCTTAAAAAAAAAAACATTTTTCGTGACTTAAGTCCAAATTAGTTTCGGTTTGATATATAAATTACAAGATTCGCAAAAAGAAACATATAACTAGTATTTTTTTCAATACACCTACTCCACATAAACAAAAGCAGTCTTTTGTTTACATTTGCCTTCTAATTTTAATTAATCAACAAAAAAATACCTTAATTTGTATCTTGTTTATGTTCATTAGTTTTGAATAAATTTTACATTCAGATGAGATTTATTTGCAAAACCTTAAATTGAAACTAGTTTATCGGCACATGTATCACTTAACCTATTTCTTAAGTGTAAAGTAAATTCTAATAATTCTTCAAAAAATCTATGCATCTGCAATCTACATCTACCAATTATTGCAAAATCTATTAACTATTAAAGCATTTCTGAAGCTGTTCAAATATTGCAAATAACCATTAAATGTGCGTGATTAAAACTCACTTCTATTGAACATTAATTACCGACTGTCATTTAAATAATCCTCTGCTATTTAAACATCATTTACCATTGAAAGGTTAAGGTCATCTTGTATAGAAACAAAACACAATAAAACTCAACCAAAATACCAAAACTTTTTTACCTACTAAATAATTTTGCTCATACCAATAAACATTTAAATCTTATTTTTATCGTCTCCAAAAAGTCAATAAAATAGCTCACCTCATTCATTCACCTACCTACACTTAAAATATCAATTCAATTCACTTCATTATTTTTTTTTTTTTCAAAACAAAAATTAAAACGAGTTTCCTACTCTAAAATATACAGCGCCACTCTATGCATTTGATCAAGTCTCCAAATTGCAATTTGATTTCTCTCCGCTAAAAAAAGAAGACATACCTATTCACACGAGCAAACAACAAAACAGAACAAGAAAAAAAAAACGAATAAATTGGTGTTTGTTTTGACCCAGAAACCTTCATTAACTGATTGAAATTTAATAACATTAACAATTCGGCAGAGAAAAGCAACAACAAAAAAATACCTGCATACATACATATCTAAATTATCAAAAAAAAAAAAAACCCAACTGGTATTTTGACACACGCGCAAAAACCAACAACAAAAGTAACAAAATCAGCATCAAATCGGCTGTCAAAGTCTAGTTCTCCATCTTTGTATCTTGAATTCGCATCTATCTGTTATTTAGTGGCGCAAAATTTGACGTGGCTTTTTTTTATATGTGCCTGTACCTTAAAAATTTCAATTAATTTACGCAATTATTTGGTTTAATTTTGTGAAGTGGAATTTTTGTTCAAATGAATGTCACGACAAGGTAATTTTTGTTGTTGTTTATGTCACTGTCATCATAACGAATACCTTTCTCTACAAATTGAACTTTCTTCCGGGATAATTAGACTTTGATGGCCCACTGAACTACACCCAGAGTTAAATGTTTTTTGTGTGTATAGTGATTAAATTATGAATCTAAAATAAAAGTGTCATCATGACAACAGTAATTTGTTAAGGGAAATATCAAATGCGTCATTTTGTGGGAAGTCATTACTTCAATGTCTTTGTCTTGCTTACCATTGTTTTAACCTATAACTGTCAAATTTGACAAAGAAAATAGTCATCATTTATTAAGCCAGTGCCGCGGGGTACATACACCTGTGCTGCTCAGTCAAAATAATGAATATTACAGCTATTTCACTGATAGGCTTTGCAAATTACTACGCAACCCTCTTATGGTGACTGAAATACAGTTTTAACATGCCTGTCTAATAAAATGGCTGCAAGATACGAGACTATCAGTGAAGTTGAAAAATATGCAACAATAAGAACTTTAACTTTACACACAAAGTCTAAGAGGGATTATATCGACTTACTTAGGGAAGTACCTGTGTCTGCTGATGTGCTATTTGGCTCGCGACACGCTCTGATGGATACTCGTACACATTTACTGACAGGTTAATGTACCCGTCAAACGTCAACGTCTTCATGGCGGCAGCAGCATGAAATCGTCGACTACGGTAGTGGTGGTGGTGGCGGCATATTTTGCTTCCATTTTCCAACAAAACAACACACCGGCCGTAAACCGCATGCGAACATCGCCATTTTCCACTTGAAATGTTCGAGTTCTTGTCGTAGAGAGCTTTCTAGAGATCGTACATCTATCGCGTTGTTTTATCGTTAGCCAGTGTCGGCTTCCATTGTTTTGTATAAGCAGCGAGTTAATTGCTTCTATTTTTAGAGCCACCAGCAGATAGGGGTCGCGTCCGTCGCTCTTTGGTGTTAAACGACGACGACAAAGGCGAACTTACCTATCTATCTCTGCAATATAGCCTGTGGACAAATTCATTGCACAGCGCGAGTTAATAACTATCGTCTATTCTTTGTATTGAGTTGTGATGAAATTGAAGATCCATTGCTAGGAGGCAGAATTCTAACGTTTGCAACAAAGAAAAAGATTAGCAGTCGAGCCGACACAAAGAGGTTGATAATTAACCGTGATCGCACGTGTCTGTATACAATGTGTACGTGTAAAGAATATTATTATTAGTTTTGTTTTGTAAAAAGTCTTCTTATAAGAATGAAATCCATTGCGTAGATAATTAGATCCATAGAAAATGAAAATTTTAATAATAATAAAAAACAATAGAGAGCAATCAATGCGTTTTATCAATCAAATGTTTGAAAGAATCAACGAAAAGGGTAGGGCTCTGGAAATACTTGATCCAATTTGAAGAACGTGAAAGTCTTTTTTAATTAGAATTTGATTTTTTGGTTTGTAATATTGCGTTGAGAGGTTTAATTAGGTTATCGAAGATGAAAGGCATATTTTTGGGTTAGAATGGAAAAGACTATAGAACACAAACTGCACTTATCGAAAAGTATTTAAAATCATTTTTTTGCTTTCCAAATTAATTTAAAAAGCACTGCAGGAATATGGGTTTTATGATTTTTTGTTGGGATGTTAATCAACTAAGAAAATAGGTCAATTTTTTATTTTTTGAAACATGTATTTAAGTGCATATACACTGCAAAGTATAACCATGCTTTATTGATAAGTATTCATCAATTGGAAAAGCTATATTTTCATAACACATTTATAAGGAATAAGAAGACAATATGGTGGTTATTTTTGTCAAGCATTGAAAAAGTTATAAGTTGTTTTAGGTGATGAAGTAATTAAAAATGTGAAAAGAATCTCCAATTTGGTCTTTCAGCCCGTTATGTCCAGAAAAAAAAATGGAGTAATTTTCTCTATGTTAAACATCTTGCACTTGAAATTCATTGTTTTGATTAAATTAAAAAAATATCAAAACATAAAACGAAATGAGTTTAGGGAACTTTGACACCCTTTCTTAATTTATAAGCACTTTAATGGCTGATACTATTTTTTTGTAATGTAATTTATAATTATGTGAGGTTTTGTATTCAAAAACTAGGGTTGTAGTGTACTACTCGTATTATACCAACTGAATGATTTTTCCAAAGAAAAAGTAAAAGTGTATTTAGTACAAACATTTGGAAAGCAGACCGACTTATAACATAGGTGCCTGCCAGATGGGGTTTGATTCCTTTTTCCTTATTTCTAAATTAATATTTTGTTCTATTTCAACTTCAAGTATGTATTTTGCTTAGCCAATTGCAAATATATCACCTTTTTGACTTATTTAAAAAAAAAAGTAACTAACAATTCAATAAAATATTTACTGATTATTTTTGTAGCTAGTTTACTACGTTCATTAGTTTTTTTTAACCTCACTTCAAGGTGTGGAGAACTGTTTTATTTAATAATATTATTCTTAACTCAGGAACCAGATCGAAATCTTTTTTGTTTCAAGATCAAAACTATCAAAAATGCTGTTTTAGAAATTTTAATAACGTGTATCATGCCTTCATATCAGCATCACCAACTTATTAAAAGATTTACTTAAATTTTAAGAGCAAGTAAGACCATATCGGTAATTTTATTTTACATATCAGTAGCAAAGTCATGAATTATTCCTTTTATTTGCATAACATATTTTCTAGTAATCTAAAAAAATCATAAACTGTTGTACGTGCACTGGGGCGTATGTGGAATATTTTACATGCGTTATTTACATTCGCGAAAAATTCGAACTGAGCATTTCGATAAGGGATTCATATAAACCAGTGGTGGAATCAGCTTAGCTGATGACTGCTTTTTTTATCTTTGCTTATAGAATTGATAGAGACAGCAATCTTAAAAACGACAATCAACAAAAACTGATAATCAAATCAGCCTAGCGGATTGCACCCCAGTTGTTTTTAATCACAAGACACACATTCATTTAAATGAATGAAAATTCACAATTCAAATAAAGTTAGATGAACTGTATGCCAGCAAGTTCGTTCTTTACAAATTCCATCCTACTGATGGAGTTTATAAAAGTGAGTTCATCAAAGTGAGCTTTGGATTTTCGACAAGTTACTCATCAAAGTTTAGCAACCGATACTTCCACATCCACAGGTTGTGTGGTCTGGTTCGGCACTATAAGAAATCTCAATCAAGATCTCTATATACAAAGCTTTGATTACTTTTCGGAGACTCAATATTCAAAAAGTCCAAACTGAAGGTTTTTCTGCTTAATGAGTAAGAACTGCAGACTGACAAAATATGTTTTTAAAATTATTTAAGCTCATTTTTATACTCTTCGAAAAATTTCAAAAGTAGTTCTGAAAAAAATCATTTTCGAAAATTGGCAGTTCAAACATGTTGACTTGAAAAAAATTTGAAAAAAAATCCTACTTTTTTCTAGTAAAAAAATTATGGTGTGTATTTATTTTCCTTCAAAAATATTGGTTTTAATGATTTTTTTTAAATCGATAAATTTCTTAATAAAATAACTTAATTTCTCGAGCGACTCGTGTTAAAATTAAAAAGGGGGCTAACATTTTACAGTATATTATAAATTAAGACTGAGTCTTATTTGTACACTTAATGGAATAAAATTGGATTGAATTGAAAAAAAAAAAAATATTTTGAGCGAAAATTTTAAACCGAACATTTTAAATTAAAAACCACTCTAGAACCTGTACAACATCTGGCAAACGTTTGGAATATAATTGAAATAGCTCATTGTTCGTCATTTTCTTGTCCATATACCTTTTCATTTATCTTAATTCTGATTGTATACTCGAATATTCAAAGTTCGAAAGAATGGTCAAGTAACGTCAATTATTTGAACAACAAATATTGTCTTGAATATAAGAGTATTGTCTTGAGAAATACGGACAGATGGTCTTTTTTGGAATTTTTGACAACATCGATATTTAAGAATATAAAGTTTAATACCGGTTCAAATATTAAAACCACTTTATATATTCATTATTTTATTAATTCATGATTTTTTTTTTTTGATAAACAATCAAACTTAGGTTATAAGTTATAACATTTTTGAAAACTAAAACGTTACATTTCTAATATTTGTCGTGAATTCAACTGAATACTTTTTAATATCGACAAATAGTATGCCGCCCAGCTCAATCACTTATGGGGCCCATACACGAAACAGACACGTCGCTGCAGACCAAAAAATGTTGATGTGCACATATCTGCGCACACCACCTGCGACGTGTGTATCCATGTCGATTGTTTGCAGCGACCGTCTGCGTGAATTCAAAATTTTTTGAAAACACGCAGACATGTCGTTGGTCTGCAATGACATGTCTGTGGCGTTTATGTAGAACTCTGCACATACGAGCGAGATGTGGACTAAACATGTAAATCAATAGTGAACGAAAATTTTTTAAACAATTCCTTGCTCTAAATTCTTTTTCTTTTTTCTTTAAAAATACACAAGCAGTATCCGGTATACCCCATTTTTCCGACCCGACGACCACGACGAAACGATACAAACTAATTTCTGTGCAGATTGCCTCCACCGTGTGGGGCGAAGGCATATTTGCACAGACTACAATTTGCAGCGACGTGTCTGTGTTGTGTATTGGTCCCATTAGATTTTGTTATATAATTTGTTTCACTGATAGAAATATAAAAGAGGCGAAAGTAATTATGTTAAGTTGTTCAATACAAACACAATTAAGAATATAATACACATCTAGAATAAAATATATAGCGATTGGCACCAACAAATTAAATAAAAATCAATTCTTAACAACCCTCTGTTAAATATTTAAAAATGTAGCTCATGCGACACAGATAATTAACTAAAAGAATTTTATTTCAACTTCGTTTAAGAACATACGACATCAGTCTTTTCTTATGTTAAGATTAACACGCCCACACCAAATAGTTTAAGTAAAAGTTTCAAGTGAAAAATATTTTTTTTTTGCATACCAAGAAGCTATTATTATTATTTATACCACGTTTCTGCTTTTTATTTTATTTGTATTTTCTTTAAAATAGTCATTTAACATTTCTAACTTTGTCTTTTCTTTTTTTTATCATTTCAGGTAAGAATTATTCAAAACCTCCAACGCAAGAAACTAGTTCATTTGCAAATATTTGGCAAGTCAATATAGCAACAACAAGTTCAAAAATAAAAAAAAAGGTTAAGTAGCATCCATATCAATGCCATTATAATTATTGTGAATGCAAACAATACAAGAGACGTGCTAAAAAAAAAAACACATTCAAATGAAACCATTTTTTTCGGCGAAAAAGAAGGTGTGGTACTTCCAGACGAAAACAAAAAATTAGTATCTATAAAAAGTATGAATCATTGTGTTTATACAGTGGAGATCACTAAGTTAGACGCACCAAATATAATCAATTAAATTATCTTTGTTTTTCTCAATATACAAAGGCAGCTTGCAGATAAACAGGGCCTAGTGAGCTACAACTCTTCACCATTCTTATGTGGGTGTTGTTTGCCATCAGACAGCAGTAATGGACCAACTTTTAGTTGGTTTTAGTTAAAATTAAGCGTTTAATTTTTTTACACTAACCTCTAGTTTTACAGTGCAAGTTTAAACTCTACTTTTGGTTTGAACTTCAGATCAACTATTTATTCGGTTTCACAGTTCCGTTTAAACCTTGAACTGAGTTCAATTTTTAGTTTGAGTTAACCGACATCATTCTGCCGTTTAAACCTAAGTTCAAAGTTTGGGACCACTATAAATAATACATTATGGAATTTATTTACTTATTTTTCATAACCAATTCCATTAGCAAATCCATATCTGCTGTTGAAGCTGTTTTTTCTCTTTTTTTTTGCAAATTTATTGGTTTATTTTCCAATTTTTTTTTTTAATTTTGTTCATGTCACTTTAGAAAAAAAGGTCGAAAAATTATCAACAACCCAAAATATTTGTTGCTGTTTCGCATGTTCTTTGCTTCAGAAAGAGAAAGAATAGACAAGGATAGCAATACGTCACTTGGCGAAGCAAAAACGTACAATGCTGCCAACTCTTTTTCATAAAATCTAGTTAAACGAAGTTCAACTGATCTGAAGATCAGATTTCACTGTGAAACCGGAAGAGTTAAACAAAAAATTTAAGCTCAGTTTAAGGTTCAGCTGATCTTAGGTTTAAACTCCCACTGTGAAACTGGGGCTAACAGTTGTTATTTTGTATACATGTCGATTACAAAATCCGCAAAACTCGATTCGCAGTGTAGTGCTTTCTTACTTATCTACTCATTTATCGTGAAAAGAAAAAAGAAGACTGCACTGGTGAACTACTCTGCGGATTGAGTTTTGCGAATAATGTAATTGACATGAATATGCACCCTGTTCTAAAAGAGGTTTTAAAAGTTACCTTTCATTTCCTGAGCGTTCCATCGTTTTAATTTTCACATTTCATTTGCCAAGTAAAATCTTAATTTCGCAAATCACAGAGAGTCCAACTTAGTAAATTGTATTGTGTTTCTAAAATTATATAAACATAACTGTGACTTTGAAGAAGAACAAAAACTAAAACATTGCTCATTAATTTTGATGAGCAAATTAAAGTATTAAAAAAAAAAAAAAACGAAAGAAAACTACAACTTATGATAATTAACAACTTAGGTAATCATCAAGTTTGCTATATAAAAATTAAAATAAGAATGCTGATGACAGTCAAACAGTGAGATTATTTTTCGCTTCCAGAAAAACATCTCTACTCTGTCTAATCTTAGGTCATCCGTGTAGATGTAGATGCATATTTTTACTGAAACTACGTTTTTATGATTAATCTTCTGGCACTGGGATGCATTTGCATATTAAAGTAGCTTCTGTGTCGTGTTTTAGAAAATTGTTCATATATTCGATTGGGGGTCTTTGACAAAAATCTTCGTTATTTCAGTAGCCAAAGATTATTATTATTTTTATTGTTGTTGGTTGGTATTATAATTGAGGGCTTTTCAGAGGCCCCCTTAGTATAAAATGAAGATACATACATTTGAAATGAACGAAGATGGTTTATTTTTGGTCGTGACTTCGAATGGGCGGTTAGATGAAGGCTTTCTTTTTTTTCTATTTTTTATTTTATTATGAATCGTGATGCCATTTGGGTTACCTCATGCGGGCAATGCATCTATAATTTAGTTTTTTTTTTTTTTTGATTCCTTAGGCTTTTTTGTTTTTTTTTTATTTTTTTGTTTTTATTATGTTTTTAATTTTATTTTAAGTGTCATCCAGATTTATGTGCTCTTATGATGCAGGTGAGAGGATTATTAATGCCAAATAGTAAGACATGCAGGGGGAAATCTTAAGAGGAAGTTAATTTTATGGAAGCAACAAAAGTGACAGTGAAAAGTTGCTTCGGAAATAATAAAACACCGCACGATTGATACAACTAAAAAAAAAAAAACTTCCGATAGAAAATTTGTACGATACCTTTCTCTAAATTAAGAAAGTTATGCCAAATGCAATAATTTTTTTGGTTTGAAAAGTTAAGTAATTTTTTTATGCTAAGCTATCATCGGCTTGTGGAATTTTAAGTCAATAAATAATATTCAAGATTACCAAAATGATGACATCGGAGGGAATTAGTTCAGTGTGATGGAAATTGGTTTGCCATGGTGTGATTACTTTTAAAACTACTGTCTTTCTTGTTAGACGTACAGCTATAAAATCATTTTGACGCAGCTTATGAATTGATTTTGTTTGAGTAAAAATAAAATTTAGAGATTTACTTAATCTCTTTAGTGTGAATTTCGTTTGCACCTGCACACAAATTTTTAAACGGAAGTATTCTTATTGTTTAATATTATTTGAAGTCCTGATTTCTGAATGTACGATTATTGAAATATAAGATTTTTTAAATGCATTAGCCTCCCCTTGCATATGGCTCATTTCAAAATACTGTTTGCATGTGTTTTTGTTTTGTCGGAGTCCATCGTTTGACTTTAATCGTTTTATTTTTAAACTTTCTTTTTCCAGAACTTCTAGTTTTCACATTTGTTATGATTTTTTTTTTTTTGGTGAATTGTGAAAGTCGCCATTAATATGTCCGCTATGTTTTCGTCAATATTTTGTTATCGTTTTGAAGAGTAAAGAGATATTTCCTATAGCATCACCAGCGTACTCGACTTTAGTATTTTGCCAAAAATGTTTCAAAATTGAAAACACTTCACTTTAATAGAGTTATCAACCAAATGATTTTCAACTT
Organism: Melangyna quadrimaculata; assembly: GCA_949320155.1. NCBI lineage: Eukaryota > Metazoa > Arthropoda > Insecta > Diptera > Syrphidae > Melangyna > Melangyna quadrimaculata. The sequence goes on along the minus strand of OX439485.1, from coordinate 9,107,037 downwards.
AAATAAGCTTCATTTGGAAAAATCTAAGGAAAATAAAACAGGAGAAAATCAGAAGATTTATGATTCAAGTATTTCAATTAAAATATTTGCATTAGCTGTTTTAAAAATAAAACCAACAATTTTTAAAACTGAATTTTTAAACATTTTCTGTAATGATTTGTTGTCATCTGGTAACACCAATTTAAGTTAACTTGATATATCGTGTTAAATGGTGAATTTGGGGAAGAAATATAGTCATACTTACTTTTACTTATAAATGTGCTTGGGTTTGACCCAAATCCAATCAAGATAAACTAAATCAAGATACGAATTTAGAAGTCGTACTAAAAGCATCATTTGCCTACTCTCCTAAGTTTCCGGTTTTATCGAAAAATCAACTTTACAAACTTATATGTAAATCTGCACTTCTATTCAATTGCATTTTCTCACAAAAAAATCAAAACCTGCCTCTGCAATCATATACCAGCATCTATCCATTTAGTCTGGCTATTTTTGTTTTGTTGTATTTTTAGCTTAAAACTTAGAATTGAATACCAAGTTCTTCCCACGCTCCTATCTCCAATAAAAAAAATAAAAACGAAATCAGTCAGACTAGCACTGGGCTAGGCAGTCATATACAACTCTATGTTTCTGCCTATTGAGTTCAAGGTGATGATGTGTGGTGCGCCAAAGAGAAAGCTATACCTACAAACTCCTGGCCGATCACAAGCCCACAGCAATTCATCTACATATGCCAAAAAGTCCGCAGCGCATGAAATATTTATTTCACGTTAAAAGTCCGACATTGAATTTTTGCGTATATCATCGTGTATAGATTTGCAAATTCTAGACCAAATTATCATAACAATAATACCTACGAGACACATTCTGGCTCAGTGCGTTCGTTAGTTTGAACAAAAAAAAAACATTTCTGTAAGTATTTTCAGCTTGTGCAGGCTTCAGGCAAACACCTGCAGTGCAGCAGCAGTGGCATCATCGTCAGGGCAGCAGCGGTCCTTGGCTCGATTCTATTTTGAATTGCTTCTGCTGCCCTTTTGCTCGATGCGTCCGTTCGTCGTCGTCGTCGTCGTCATCGTCTTCTGGGAACATCAACCCAAGCACTTGAGAAGCAGCCCCCCTCCGTAAGCAGTCGAGCATCTGTGTTATTTGCCTTATGAAAAGTTCCCCTTGTGGCGCATGTATAGTACCCTGGCAGCATGCGTTTGCATTAAACCACAATGGAATCAATTTAATGCCGAATGCCATTTCTGCTGCCTATAAATTCCAAAGCGTCGTCATGGACGCGCTCTGAACACCGCCTGCCAAAGATCCACTATTGCTCGAGATCGAGATGTTGTAATATGAATCGGAACCGAATAGACAGCAGCACAGCATTTGAAGTCGAATTCGCTGCTGGGGAGGGAATGTAAAACGAGCATAGTTCTTCACCGTTTCCCAGCAGAAATATAAAAATGCTGAAGGAGTATCTAGCTACTACCTATAAGTATACTTTGGCTACCATACTGATGTGGCGGCATGAATGCGTTAAAATGCACTTTTATGGTTCTTTGGGATTCGATTACTTCTTCTTGAAACCCAACATAGCTTAGCCAGCTTAAGTGGATTTTTTTTGTTGTTGTTGTTGGGTTCGAATAATTTCTGGAGTCGGTGCGATTTACAATGTGCACAAGTTGATTGGCGGATGTTTGATCACTATTCTGATTTTTTTCTTTATCGAATTGATTTCGTATTCTATGGTTCCATTGGCACTCAAGAGTAATTAGGATGAAGAATTTTTACATTTGATCAATTAGTTCGGTGCAATCATTTTTTCCATAGATTGGAATTTCGGATTGATGAAACTTTTCTTAATTCTTTTGATCGGAAAGATATTTTGAGAATATCTGTGATTTAATTACTGTCGCAGTGAGCTGAAATTGGCAATTTTCGACAGTTTTTATTTTAACAAAAAAATTCTTTGTAATTTTATAAATCTGCCAAGATGGACAAATGCAATATCCTAATAGATAAATTATTTCTCAATCCAGTTATGTTTAAAAACTTAATTTTGAATGATGCAGTATTGAACTCCAATGATGTTAAACTGTCAAATTTTTAACAGCTGTATTTTAGATAATATTAAATAATTTTTGGTGATGAAAATATAAGCCTATTTTCTTTTCGAGAGACTAACCTATCGCTCCATTTAGTTTCATTAAAATTAGTTGAGTAGTTTAGTAGCTAGACAAACTCACCTGTGCTAATAAGTTAAAGTCATCAAAAATGGTACATAATTTCAAAATTCTGACTTATTTTAGAGAATACCTATGTCCCTTCTCTTATCATATTTTAGTGCATTTGTGAAGGACACACATAAGTATAAAACCCATGCAATAGCGAATTCTGACCGAAAAGTTTTTGTGTGGGGAGAGAGAACTAAATTTAAATGTTTCTTTGTCTTGTCTTGTCTTTCATAAAAAGCTTTAAGAAATAGGAGATAATAAAATAGATGTAGGTACTATTACACCATAAAATCATCCAAAAAAACATGTTTTCATAAAAATTTAATGATTTATATGAACAAAATTACATAATCTCCTCTATCCATATAAACAGTAATTTAATACAATAAATTAGCTCTACATTGCACTTCAAATCTGTCATTCAAACATAATTTGATATCTGACAATAAAATAGACTCATTTTTATGGCGCCCGTTGGCCGTTAGTCGGCCGGCGGCGGCGTGCGTCGCCGCCAATGGTCTTTTTATCCCGGATGACATTATCATTAATATTTAGTCTACAAACCACCTATTCAACGCGTGCCAGATCCAGATTCATGCAATAAAAAAAAAACGCACTAAAGCAGTTTTACAACATTTTTAAGATTAATTTTTGTCACACAAATAAGTTTAATTTTCTGGCACATGATTTTGTGTTTAATAGGTTTTTGGCAAAAATTCAAAACTTCAAAGAAGACAAAAACAGACATCCATGTATATGTATAAGTAAGGTATGTATCTGAAAGCCACCAACTTATTTACAACTTTTAATTGTTTTATAAAACTACATAAATTACCAATAATTGGAATAATTAATTAGTTTTTTTAATAATTATTTTTTTAGGAAGGAAATAATAGTCTTACATTTATTATTACATTTATTACATTTATTTTTAAAGCGAAAAATTAAAATTCAAAAAAAAAAAACATGCTTAAATTTATTGAAAAAAAAAAGAATATGCACAAGAAAATGCAAGGCTAGAACTTACTCTCGTAGCTGACAACCTTAACGAAGTTAGAAATTAAAAATACAATTGATATACATATTATTAAAATAAAGATATAAAAACAAATTAAATAGATATTTACTTTAAATTTGTTACTTTAAATTTGAAGTATGTATAAATATAAACTTAGTAAACAACAACTCAGAAAAAAGCGGTTTACTTAAAAAATAATTTCTTGAACATTTAAAAAAAATAAAATTTAGTATGCCAGTTCTTAGTTTTTAATAAAATACAATTTAAAAAAAAATGTAAAAAAATTCTCAACCACACTAAATTTTCAAAAAAATTAAAATATTTTAAAAAATTAAAAAATTGTTAAGATTATGAAAGACTCGCTTAAAGAAAAATTATTCGAAATCGGTGATATCATAAAAGAGAAATTTAAAAATCAAATAGCTCCATAATTAGTTCTATAACAGGTATATCGTTAAAAATAGTTATTGGTAAATTTTTGTTCTCTATAGTTTGGATATCTATAGTTTTGTTATCCAAACGTCTTATAGAGACTTTTAAAAACTAGAACACTAAATAAACTCTGACTGTGTTCTCTAACTATGGCATCGCGATTAGTTGGTAATAAAAGTTGTGAATTAAAACGTAGTTTGTGGAAGAAAGACAATTAGGAGTTAGGACGTTACTCAACGATTATAGGAAAGCTACTTTTCGTCAACTATTAAGGTCTTAAAGATCTTTGAAAGTCGGAAGTCTTCGGAAGCGAAGGCCAAATGTCATAAGCCAATGAAAAGTAGCTTTTTGAGCCATAATTAACTCTTTCTCTTTTTTTCGTTCCTACCTCAACACATTTCAGTTTCAATTCCGTGAGGGGCGCTCTTCACTTCTAAAAGCAAAAGTTAACGAAAATACAGAAACCGAGATTATGGGCGCGCCCTATTTTTTTTTTTTCTGTATTCGCGCATTTTCGTCCGACCAGTGCCAGTGCCGTGAGTTTGGGATTATTATTACCTACGTTTGAAATGCGTCTATTGTTGTGTATCTTTCATTTTTTTATCATTCAGCTTCGATTTCGGGTCGGTTCGGAAGAGGTTTTCTACAACTTCGAAATCTGAATACGTCTAATTTTTCACACACCTAATATGTCAAATAATTTTTTTCCAAAGAAGTAAAGAATTGGCATTGTATTTTCACAATCTTGTTTGAAGCATTTAACCAAATGAAAAAAGGGCGTTCATGGAAGGTTTTGTGTATCACTTTACACAATTTGTAAACTTACGACGCGACGTTGCATGAATACTTTTACTATATTTAAATTTTCTATATAATAAGTCGTTTTCGTTAAAACCTGTTTTAAAAATGGCGACTGGACAAACCTTTTACAGTCTCTTTCGGTCATACTCAGGTATAACTTACGAACCACTACATTACCATTCCACTCACACAATTAAATCAGCATATTTAAGGCGTTATTGAAATTTTTATAATCTCTTCCGGCTGTGGAGCATTTACAATAGTTTCAGAGATAAAGACCAATTCATGATTTCCGTCCAAAATCTAGGCAACAAAAAAAAAAACAGTCTATCTGTACTTTTCTGTACTTTTCTGTACTTTGTTCGTCATATTCATTTTTTTTTGTCTAAACTAGATGTAGGTAAACCTTATCCAATTTTTGTTCTACTACTCAGGTACAAAATATTAACAAAAATTTAATTAATAATAAAAAGACCGTGTTAATCAGTGTTATATGTATCATCTGACAAGAGTTTAAAATAATAACTTTTTTGCACGTATTATTTTTTGATTATATAAGTATAGGTAGGTTCATTTTTTTGATGCAACTCAACGCTATCTAGTGAAGAGTAGTTTTGATGATGAAATCATTACACGCATTTTTAATTATTATTATTTATCTCTTGTTTATTGTAAATTTGTCAAACACGAAAAAAAAAACAAACAGCGAGTCTTCAATCACGTTTTTTTTTTTTGTGTTTTTAGTTTTGTTTTAACTTCCTGAACTCAACAATTTTATCACCTAGGAAATATTAATGTTATAATAAATAAAAGACAATTCACATAATTATATTAATTCAAATGTATACATTTTAAAAGACATAAATAAAATGTGCGGTGTAGTCAAATTGTCAAACATAAACAGTAGGTAGTATATCAGCTGTCTTACATTTTATATCTAATTTGATTTTTTAAATTAAATCTTGTTGAAATTAACATTTTCAATTTTAAACATCAATTGCCAACTTTATTGTGCCAGCTCGAAATTAATTTAAGTTGATTTTGTTTATGTCACTTCAAACCGTGAGAATAGCAATCACTTTCAAACTTTCTAACCACATACATTATCACACGGTCAGCCTCCTACGTTTGATGTTAGAACTTAAAATCAGCACAAAAGTCATCAATGCCAAAGTCTAAAACAAAGTATTTATGAATTCGCAGACATTAAAGTAACTTTTCTTATCTATTTCACCGACCCAATGTGATCTTTCTGGTTGTCGTGCTTTAAAACAAAATACAGCACCCATTTAAAAGACCAACAAAAAAAGTATATAGAATGTTAAAGTTTTATTTAGCGTTGAGTTGTTGGCGTACATTGGACTGTTTAATAAAAAAATCAGACCAAATGTTCAAAATTTAGAGGAAAGTCATAATATAACCTTTAAAACCAAGAAAATACACATACAAAAATTCTCATACACTTGGTTTTCATTTTGATCGAATGCAAACTGACGAAAATGGATTTGCAACACTTGTTTTAAACCGGTATCTTATATTAAGAATTATATTTTTTGGAGTCATTCTACAACTGACCATTGTTTTTTGTTGATCCCGCTTTAACGCTTCAATTTTAAACATTTAAAACTAGCGGTGGTGCCGTGACATTTGGCCATCGCAAATTAAAAAATACTTGTAAACGTTTCCAAAAAGTTGTTTTGAAAAATTTTAATTTTGTTTTTAAAGATAGTTAAAAAAAAAACATTGTAAAAATTACTTTACAATTTCAAAAACAAAATTAAAATTTTTCAAACAACTTTTTGACAACGTATACAAGTATTTTTTTTTTTTTTAATTCGGTGAATTTTCAAAAAAATACTTGTATACGGGCGAACTTTTAAATTATTCGTGCAAATAAACTTAGTAAACAACAACTCAGAAAAAAGCGGTTTACTTAAAAAATAATTTCTTGAACATTTAAAAAAAATAAAATTTAGTATGCCAGTTCTTAGTTTTTAATAAAATACAATTTAAAAAAAAATGTAAAAAAATTCTCAACCACACTAAATTTTCAAAAAAATTAAAATATTTTAAAAAATTCAAAAATTGTTAAGATTATGAAAGACCCGCTTAAAGAAAAATTATTCGAAATCGGTGATATCATAAATGAGAAATTTAAAAATCAAATAGGTCCATAATTACTTCTATGACAGGTATATCGTTAAAAATAGTTATTGGTAAATTTTTGCTCTCTATAGTTTGGATATCTATAGTTTTGTTATCCAAACGTCTTATAGAGACTTTTAGAACTAGTACACTAAATAAACTCTGACTGTGTTCTCTAACTATGGCATTGCGATTAGTTGGTAATAAAAATTGTGAATTAAAACGCAGTTTGTGGAAGAAAGACAATTAGGAGTTAGGACGTTACTCAACGATTATAGGAAAGCTACTTTTCGTTAACTATTAAGGTCGAATTTAGGCGAATTTTTTAAAAATACTTGTACTCAAAAAATTGTTTTGAAAAATTTTAATTTTGTTTTTGAAATTTTATGTAAAGTAGTTTTTAAAATGTTCTGGGAACTTTCTTTAAAAACGAAATTAAAACTTTTCAAAACAACTTTTTGAAAAAGTTTACGAGTTTTTTGTTTAAATTCGCGCGTACTTCTGGCAAAAGAATAATTTGAAAGTGACATATGGCAATCATGGTGATATGTCACTTTGTATGTAAAAGCGACAAATGGCATAGTGCGGGAATATGGACATTAGGCGCTTTCACAATGTATCACATGGCCATATTTCAAAATATGACCATATGACGTTACCACACGAACGTTGTATTGTCGTCACTCAAAAAACTCTTGATAGCAAACTGCAAGGCCGATTTTGAATAAATATTACAGAAATACTCTCGAGCCAATTATAAAGATTTCCTAATCACAAAGAATATACAAAAAGCACAAAGACTTCAGGAGGGTTATTCCGTAAAAAGAAAAACGATCGAACGATATCGTTTGGACAATACCTGTCTCTACCACATCTTTGAAGAATGAGAAAGACAGAAATAATCAAAAAGATATCGCTCGATCGTTTTAATTTTACGGAATTACCCCCAGGGTTTCTCTTCACAAACCGATGCCGACATAGTAAAATCTCTGGAACTAACCACTTTTGGGTCAACTTTTCAAATTGAAATACCCCACAGTGCGTTGCTTCGTCATATCCAAAATCTGCACACCATGATCTAATGGCAAGGAACTCCCATAAGGGATCTTTGGCGATTGGTTAAATCTCACCCACCATCTTCCAGCTCACAAGATCGTGATAAATTTTATTTTATTTATTTTTTATTTTCATTTAAGTTTATCGAACTTAATTTTGTATTCATAGAGTGTGCCCTCGATTCTCGTTCTTATTCCATCGCATCGCATCGTATAGAATGCCAAAAGGCTTTTACTTCTTTTTTGTTTGATTCTTTCATACAGATATGCTAATTTTTTTGACAAAAAAAAAAAAAAATATTTTTGCGATTTCAAAACTTCATCCAACCCACTAACTACACTCCTTTCGATATCCAAAATCGGAGGGTTGAAAAATGTAAGGCTACTAAATTTGGTAAAATTATACTGGTGGCAATTCGTAAACGACTGACTCTTTATACCCATAACAAAAAAATTTTGTCGAAGTTGTTATGCCCTTGTGAGTTGCAACCGGTATAATATAATCACCGATCATATCGATTATTGGTAACGTAATTGTAAGACTCAGGTATAACGGTTAACATTTGAAGTAAAGTATTTCAGAATTCAGTGGCAGTGATGTTGGAGAAAGAAAACAAAAATGTAAAGATTGGTTATTTCGAGCACGTTCCGGTAGCAATAATTATTATGAGTGAGATCAGCAAAACCATCAAAGGTTGTTGGCCAAAAAACTGATTATGGTTTTATTTTATTTGTATTTAAATTTGTTCGTATTGTTTTTTTTTTTGATTTTGTTCATAAATCCTCACGAATTGTTTCATGTCATATAAAATTAGAGCCACGATAAATGGACATTATAGTTTATGAGATTATCTAACGGTTGCTTATAAACCTATACATATAAACTTGAGCAATAATTTGTGAGTTTGATTATCATTTTGTTAAGAATAATTATTACGAATGAGAAAATCACGAAAAGAAGTCAAATGGAATAATTTTCAATTCTTTCTTGACCAAGTTGTTCATTCAAGCAAAATGTTTTCTGTGTGTTTTCTTCATTTTAAATTTGTATTCTTTGCCCAAAAATAGTGATACGAATATTAATTTGAGTTAAATTCTTTTTCTCGGAAGTTCTTGCATTGAGCTGAGCAAGCTTGTCTTAAGATGAATCACTTTAGATAAGATAGATTTCTTGGAAATCTTAAATGGTATGATGGTATGGTAATAAACTTGTTTTTTTCCATTTACAAAACAAATGAAGATAATAGTATATATGTTTACTACACCATAAAGATATTATCGCTTGGCAATGAAGCTTGAAAAAGATTCACTCTATAAGATCAAAATCAAATCTTACTATAAGTGAACAACTATTTAATAGGGTTAATGAATGATAACAAAGACAAAGATTACATTATAATGGAGATGGACAAGTAAATTTTGTCGAATTTCGTTTCGGAACAAAAAAGATAGGTAAATATTTATAGTTTGTGGAATTTCCAAAAAAAAAAAGAAAATGATACCATTTTTCGAATGACACACATAAATACAAATACTTTATTGTTCTTTTTTGAAATGTTTTTAAAAGTGGTTTTACGGGAAGGTGTCATGCAGTGGCGAATTTTGATGGAGAACTTCATTTTTGCGTCCTAAACACTTTCTAAAAAGTACCCTAAAGGAGAATGGGCAAATTTGTATGGAAATTGGGTGCGAGCGGCCAAGAATGGTTTTATTATTTTTGGATATGGTTTGGTCCTACAAGTACGGTGTAGAAGTTTTTTCGTTGTGGTAAACTTTAAACTGGGATAAAATGCATTTTTGTGTTTAACACTTTAATAGAGTTTTAGTTAGAATTGTGGCTAATGTGAATGGAAAAATAGAAAATGAAAGTGAAATAACAATTAAAGACCAGTCTCGAAGATATTTGTTATAAACAAAGCACATACATACATCATTAAATATCAGTACAATTACCATACTTTGTATAATAATCTAGATATATTAAAAACATGTTCTTTTAAGTATAGTGCCTACTCATACTCTATAATCGGACTTAATTCCGCTGCTGGTAATCAAATATCATTGGTTTGGTTTCTTGAGCAGCCTAAATACCAAACCACACACATAATATGCGCGCAGCATCCAACTTTGCGCCTTCCACTCAGACAGGCACAGTAATAGTGTGCAATAGCTGCTCTCACATTCCTTTTGTCGACCAATCCAGATGTACGAATAATAATTCTTAGAAAATAGAGCTTAACATGTCTAGGCTGCATTCGGATACGCAGGAACCAAATGTCTTGCTCTTGGATACATTGCGTAAAACCTCTTCCTCGTTGTTCTAACATGTGACTTAGCGCTCTATTCAAATAGTCTTGCGGAACTTTCTTATGTTCCGAAGCCATTAAGAACCTTTCTGACCTGCGTCATCAACCAAAAAAAGCATGTTTGAGCCCTGAACTAAGAACTAGGTATACTTAGACCAAAATGCAATAGGAAAAGTGCATTTTCTCACCGAAGCAGACTAAATAAGCTTGTCCTACCTCCGCCACCAGTTTTCTCAACGATTTGACTAAAAGTATCGGTTGGCTTCCTCTTTTTAAAAAGCTGCGATGGAATAAGTAATCTTGCAGTGTTGCCAGCTAAACTCGTATAAGGGGCCTAGTAAAATAACCGCGGGCTATCTTGACCTGGTACGTATTGTGTCACTAGACATTCTGAAATAAAGATAACGCATTAGATAGTTTTTGAAAATGCCATCTCCCCCAAATATGCATTTGAAAAATGCATTTGCAAATGTCTTCATATCTCTTTTTCTTAACGCACTGCAACGAAATGCGCATACTGAAAGTTACTCCCTTTTAGCAGACCTTTCATTTGACACTAATTTCATTCGTGGCCGCTTGCACCCAAAAATGCTCATTCTCTTTTGCAGTGGAGCAAACATTTAACGAAAGGGAAAGTGGTTAAAAAAGAGTTTTTTTTTTCAAAATTACTCGAAAGCTGTAGATTTTTTTGAAATTATTATTATTGGTACAGATTGGAGCTTAGTCATAATGGTCAAAAACAAATGTTATAAAATTATGTTTTTTGGTGGGAATTTTTTTTTGTGATGTCTGGAAATATATTTACTATTAAAAACCCAAGTGGTTAACTGGATTTTACCCCTTCTCCCCCCCTAAAAGTTTTTGGTGCATTCCAAATATAGGAAGTGTAGATGACGTAAAAATGAACCTCTTTACCAAAATTCAGTTTGTCGTAATTCTTTCAAAGTACATCCACGCAACTACAGTCTGAACGAGTGGATAGATTTTCTTCGAACTTAGTACCTGGTGTTGTTTGGGTAATATGTCTACATTCACTAAGGAAAATATTATTTTCTCAAAAAGAGCTCCTACGATTTTGATAACAAAAAAATTAGTTAATAGCCATAATGCCAATGATAGTTGGCAACCTCCAGTAGGACTATTTTTTTCATTCTCACGAAAACACTTAAATTTATTATTTTTCAGTTTAAATAGTTAACAACATTTTTAAAAATCTTTTTCTTTTTATTTTTTAAAAGAAGTAAAAAGAATTGTTTGACATTTCAAAATTATGAGAACGAGAATTTTGTTTAAATATTGGTATAAAGTGAATTTTAACACTTTCCAGAATACTTGAAAAAATCATGTTCCTGAAACCAAAAATCATGAAACGGTATTCCTACCATACAAATGTTGAAAAACAATTTAAAAAAGTCTTATATTTGTTGAACGGCTAAAATCGTTGATTTTTATAAAAAAAAATGTATATGTTCTTTAATTATTACCTAATTTAGGATGTTTTGACCAATTCAATATTTAAAATTTAAAATTTGAAGTTTTCACTTCTTCGGCTTTTTTTGGTCATTATAGTTAATTAATGAAAGATGTTCATTAGATTTCCCAACGTTTCGACTGAGTTTTCAGTCTTCTTCAGGGGCACTTTATTAAACAATGAAATAAAAAATAAGAAAAAACATTTGTATGTATACATTTGGTTATTATGGTTTTACACTTACAGGTATTATCAACAAAATTATTTTTAATTTTTACATTTAAATAAAAAATTAAAAAAAAAAAAGAAAATTGTTTAAGTAGGTACAATTACCACTTCTTAGTAAGAAGTTTAGTCAACACAACTGCTTATAATTTAAAGATAAAAGAAAGATATACACGGAATGGAAGAAAATTATTTTAGTGTGTATGTCTAAATTTATAGTGGTTATGTAGAGACTAGAGAACAATAAACCGATGAAATACATTTTGTGTCTTGCCTCCTTTTCATATTATTTTTGTTATTTAAAATGTGTAATGTTTCTAAAGTGTATCGTTTTGATGTTTGTTTTTCAGTTTGAAGTATTTGTGTATTTTTAAAATCTGGAGCATGGTTTTTTTCTATACTATGACTGGCAAGAGCTGTTTTTTGGGAATTTTTCGTTTTTATATCCGATTTGTGATTTGAGATCCTCTGTTTTAAAAGTTGTTTTGTTGTGCCAATATAACAAAGCCCACAGTTTTCTGTTACGTTGCCTAGACAATCGATCTTGTAAGCGACGTCTGTGCATTAATCCTTTGCACTTTTTTTGGTCAGTTTTGTGAACAGAGTGTTGAGTGTTTGGTTGGATTTAAAAGCAATGTTTACGTCTTTAGCTTTATCACCGATGGTTTTCTTAAAACTTTCATCAAGCTTCGACACGTAAACCAAACTTTTAAAGAAGCTTGTTCTCTCGTTATTATTGTTTCGTTGGTGATTAGTAATGTGTTGTTTAATGAATTCTCGGATCGTATTTGGTGGATATCCATTATCCATCAGAATCTTGGTGATGGAATTTTTTGTCACTGATTGTGAAAACTTTATTGACAAGGTTAGAAGCCGTATTCACTATAATGTGTTCTGCTTGATTTGAACGGAAATCGACAATTCTGCCGGATGCCGTCTCTTTTTGATGCCAGTCAAAGGAAAGATGACTTTTCTCACGGTGTATTTTCACGTCCATAAATTAATTATTACCTTTTATCCTTTTTACCTTCTATCTATTTTTACGAAAAAAAAAATTACTTTACATAGGTATAATCATTTTTCATGTTCTTGGCTTTCTCCTTATGGCAGAATAGTGCAGGCAAAAATTAAAAAAAAATTATTTTTTTTTAAGAAAAAATTGAAAATTCATTTTTCAAACATTTTTGAAAATCAATTCTGCCAAAAAAAATACATTTGTCACTGAATACAGAACTCTACCTTCAACGCACAACCTTAACGTTTTTTGATATTTTACGACGATCGACGTGTTTATTGGAAAAGAGTTCTCTAATGGCTTCGTCAAGTTTCTTATAATTTCATCAAATCTGTGAGTGATTTCTTTTTATTTTGTTTTAATTTGCAAAGTGGTTAAGATTTACTTATCAGGGATAAATAACAAATTTTTCCAACAACCGGCTATGAGTATATCTAACTTACAGCCACATAATATGTGTATAGAATATCCCAACCGTACGTTGTTTTATAAATTAATGTTTATTTCGTATCATTCGACGGTGCGAACAATTCCAATCAAATTGCCATAGAAGTACATAGTACGTACCTAGCTACATATAAAATTGAATTAAAATGCATTCCCGTTTATTCAATTCTCCCTTTCCACTCCCTAAATCCATTGTTATCCCTATTTGTGGATGCAAAAGATAATAAAGAGATGTCTTTTTTCCGAAGTTGGCTACAACAATGATACAACAACAACATATTGCTGGTTGTTGTTTTTGTTCATTCCAAGATACCACACAATTTCTAGACTTCTGCCGCCATTATAAAAAAAGTCGTTGCCAGACACACCTTATACAAGAACAAACTATAATATGAAGCCGCAAAAATTCTTCCTTTGTTATAGAGATACAAAATAAAGCTTACTGGCGACTGCCGAGCGACCGATGCGACGCGACGCGACTATCTTATCAAGAAAAATCTATTTTTTTTATAATCAAGGAAAAAAAGATACCCTAGTGATTTTAATTTGAAAAAAGAAAAATTCTTTCAAAGAAAATAGAAAAATAAGATAAATTACTTTTTGAACCAGCCGCACCCGTATAAATTTGCAATATTTTGTTCTTAAAGAAGAAATAAGACTGGCCAACAACCGGCGGCGGCGATGAAAACAATTCTAAGATACAAGCACATTATAGAGGAGGCGAAGCTTACAATCAATTTCGAACTAAACCTAATGCACTTGCATAAACTATCTCAGTTGAAAGATAAGTTAAGTGTTGAAAATAATGTTTTAACTTTTGTGTAGGGATATTAAGCTAAGAACCACCAGGCGACTGTTTTGAAACCAATTTAAAACAGTGTATTACTTTAAAATCGGTTTGCAACTGAACCCCACCCAAATTGTAGTCTGGAGATGGTACACATTTACGTTCTGTTGGGGGTTTTCAAGACTTGGTTCAACAAAGAAAAAAACTGTAAAAATCTCAATTATGTATGTTAAGTCTCATCACCAAACAACCAACTAACTGCTTTTTGTGGCTGCGGACTGATATCACATGTTCAGGAAATTTGTGTCGGAACACATTTGCACAATGTTAGCCGAATCAATATGTTATTAGACGAACATCTAGCCTTAAATGTATTTTACAAAAATTTACATGCGTCAGTGTATTTTGAAACACTAGATGTTTTTCAAATTCAATGATAAATTTGTTTGATTTACTATTTTAGCAGAGATTTTTCACATAAGCAAGCTATTGCGCTTATTCAGTGAAATCATATATTAAACGCAATGAAGTTTAAAAAAAACTAAAACCTCTCTTAAAGAAAAACTCCTGCTTTGGGATTTCCAACAATAAACAGACTGTTTCATTCAAAGATTTTTGCAAATTTTTTGTTTAAAAAAAAATAGGCCGTGTCAGTTGGTGGGTTTATTGTTAAGATGCCTTACACCATTTTACCTGAAAATTTCATCAAATTGCACTCGTTTTAAAAATATTTATCTTACAAAAAAAAAGAATAAGACATAATATGACTGTTTTAAGATATTATAAAATTCTTCGGAAAGGAGATTTATTGGCGAGAACTGTTATAGTTATAGCCATGATTATTTAAAAAAATCTCTGCAAGTGGCAAAGGTACCAGTATAGCAAAGTGAAAATTTGAAAACAGCACCTCAAAATTTATTAAAACTGCTAATTTTCAAAGCTCCACTAAAACTTTACCATCAAACCCCTGTTTTTCCGCCCAAATGGCTGGACTACAAGGAACTATGGAACTATGACAAGTTTATGTTACATTTTTGGATTGTTCCTTTTTTCTGTTCGATTCAACTGCGCAGTTGAGAATGAAGAGGAAAACAACAATTCTGTGAAGAGGATGTGGTTTTGAAAAGGTCGAAGCAAAAGAAAATGTTGCGAACTCTATATCCCCTTATAACTTATGGAAAGATCATCACTGCTGATCGATCGATGATCAGTTTTGTTTTATCTTTCGATCAATTCCAACTGAAAAAAAGTTGTATTGTATATCAATAAATCTTGAGATTTCATTGATTTATCAAATCCAGGTGCAGCACGAATCTGGAGTGGTAAACACCAACACCATTATCAGAGATCGCTTTTCGATTCTCTCAAACCATCATCATCATCAACATCTTTGAAACCACAAAAGATCGATATAAATAAAAACCAACTTACTACCTATACCCGTCAGCAAAAATATATTTCTTTTTGGTCTTTTTAAGCTGAAAACAAAATGCGACACAACAGTACTTGACCCAAATCTTCCTTTTAAGGAAATTATAACCATAATAACAATACAATAATAATTACCATCCATGTGGGGTTTCTTTAAATACCTATAACTTATAATAATTTTCTTGATGTCATTTTAATGGTTTAAGTTTCTGTTTGTGTGTTGTAAAGTTCTTGGTGCACTTTACGTGATTCATTTGAGGTATTTTCTTTGGTGATGGAATTATTGGAAACAAATCCAATGCAAGGTATTTTTGTTCTGTTGTCACAAAGATAAAGGAAAATATATGACGAGAGAATTTCTTACATTCTTTTGATATTCATATAATATCAACATAAGTGTGATATAAGGTATTTTTTTTTTTCTTTGAGAGCATTCTTAGTGATTCTCTTTTAAGAACTTTCAAAGGAAAATTTCTAACCTTTTTCTGACATAAATGAATCGTGACAGTTCAGATATCATACAAAGTGAGTGAGAGTGAAAGTGCACCAATCCGATTATAATTTACAGTCCTATGTCTGTTCCGATTAGTTTTGTTTTGTCAATGTTAAATTGGAAATTGTTGAAATTATAAAATCTCTTTATTAATAATTAAAAAATATATCAAATAAGCTGTCAAATTGGCTATGAATATTTTAGCTTACACCTTTTTAGATTGGGTTAAAGATATAAGATCTTCGTGAGTTATTGATTTCTTATTTATTTATTCTTATTGTGCCAAGCTTAAAGTGAAAATCTATATTTTATTTTTTTTTTTGCGTAAATAGTCTTTTCTTATTCGGTTATTGGAGAAAAACGTCTGACATAATAAGTGATTGTTATGTCATTCTGACACAAAGTAAAAATATAATTTGAATAGAAGTTATACAAAAAAAGCAATTTCAATGAGAATATTTATCTCTTTTAAAATCGTTTATGTTTATATAAATAAAAAAAGACACAGTTCTTTAAAAAAAAAATCAGCATAGAGCAGTTCTTGGGATTTTATTTACATATATATCAATTAGGTTTCATAACTGATGGCAAATATGTAGATACTTTATTTTTTGTAGATAATCAAACGCTCTTCAAAAAAGTCTAAAGATGTTTAAAAGTTAACCGATTTACTTAAACACCCTAATAATAAAGGGTTGACCAACGAAAACACACGATGTAAATTTATTGTAAATAAAACAAAAAAAGTTTTCAGGTATATGTAAATAATTATCTGTGAAACAAAATATCGGGCAAATACTTGCCATGGCTTCGGTGGCATACATCTATCCGATGGTCCATATTTTCAATGACTGATTCATAATTGAGGTTCAACCATCCTGTTGGAAGCACATATCGTCCAGTACCTTATCCTCAATTTCTGGCCACAAGCAGTCCGTTATTATCTCGCGATAGCGTATACCTTTCACGGTAACTGCTTGGCCAACCTCATTTTCGAAGAAATCCGGCCGATGACGCCGCCACCTGCCAATAAACCGCACCAAACAGTCACTCTTTGTGGATGCATCGGCTTTTCATTCGTGCTTTCTCATTGCTGAAATTTGCGCAGAATTCTACCGATTGTGGACACTTTTGGTCGATTATGCTGGCCAAAAAAAAAATCACGAAGTGCACGAAATGCATTTTGATTTCAACGCCCATTTTCGTAAAAGGCTTCAACAATCTTAACGCGCTGCTCAATTATGTACCTCTCGATGGTTGAATTTGTCAAAGAAATGTCAAATTAAATTGGGCAAAAAACTTGACTTTAAGGTGTGAATAACACTTAACATCGTGCATTATGGTTGGGTCACCCTTTATAAGAGTTCATAGTACATAAAATAAAATAATTCCGTACAGTCAACCCCGCTTTAATGAAACTTCAAAAATATGTGTTATCACAATTTCAACTAAGCGGATTTTTCATAACATAATTCTTTTGACCTGACCTCAAAAAGTTGAAAAATACAATGCACGCTAAAACCAACTTGCTCTTGTAGCTACCAACTATTTAAAATTACTTTGTACATGTGTTAACAAATTGATAATAGACGTGTTTTTTGAGGGAGTGCATACTAACTCAGCAAATTTTTTAAATGGAAAACACAAACAAAATTCTTTATAATAATTTGTTTTGTTCTTGTTTTGCCTATAAAATGTTTTTTATTCATAAAAATTTTAAATGCATTAGTTTTTGAGTAACTCAGTCGTAAAAAATTGCAAAATTATGACAAAATCCACCCAGCCCATAAGGAGATACATGTATGAATGAATAACATTATGAGGTTTAAATACACAGCGACCTTAAGATCTATTGTGCGTGTGCCCCCGTCTAGAGGTAGATGAGATCGCTCATTCTATACCTCTTCCTCCAAGTTTGTGAGGAAACCGGTTATTATCCTGCTTAACCCAGGATACAAAGCGGTCTTGGTTGTAACTCCCAAGAAATAGTTTCGCTTGTCTCAGCTTGATGGTTCTGTCCATAATTTGCATCTTTTGGAGATACATATTCGGAATTATACAAAAAAAAATGCAATTTGCTCAAAACCCTAAGATATTAATTTCCGCTATTCAATTTCTTTTTGGAAAAAAAACTTGGTATGCTGTTTTATTAAAACTGTTTAAGAGATAACATATACGAAGTTTAATCAAAATTGTTTGAGGCGTTTTTGAGAAAACCCAATAACACCAAAATTGCTGTGTGGCAGCTATCCGTTCCAGGAAGCACAAGCGCACGTACGCTCAAACAAACAGAACGACGACGGATGCTTTTCAAAAACAACATTTTTGTACTTCTCCATCATCGTAATGTTAGTTTTGATTAAAACCTCGAATTTTTGTTGACATGTTACCAAAAGCATTAAGTATCGATTTCAGGAATGAGATTATTTATTTTTACCAAGGCAAACCTTTGAACTCTTTATCATCCATTTTTAGTTCCTTACTAGTCAGTTAACATTTCTATGACAAAACTTGTGCATCATTAATTTTCTTAGTTATAATAACTACAATCAGCAAAAAAAAAACTTTTTAGCAACAAAAAAAAAAACTGTAAATTTTATGTACCTAATGTGAAATCTCAATTGTAACTATTCCCATACTATACAAACTTAATTAAATAAATGTAATTTTATTTTTTATCAGGAACAATAATTATTATCTACTTATGATTCCGTTCGAAGGACCAGTTTTCTCGTTATACATTTAACATTTAAATTCATGCAAATGTCAAATTAAATTTGATTTCTTCCTTCCTTTTCTTCCTTCTTCATTATGTCATTTCTTTTCAAATTGTCATTGATAATTAATATTTGCATCACATCAACGAAAGGAAATCATTTTTGATGTTTTGTTTGCACGAAATTGTATAGGTAATTATTTTGTAATGTGAAAGGTGTTTTTCTTTCTGATGAGAAGTTGTGTTAATGGCTAAAGTCACATGGCAGAAAGATGTTTTTTGTTTGCAACTCAAATGTACATATATATTTCAGTCGAACTATCTCGTTTCGTTACTTGCAAAAAAAAAAAATATAGTAACAAGAAAAAACAATTTGTATTAACAATTAAATTTCACCCAATCTGTCTATTTAACAAGGTATATAAAAACGTCTGTTGCACATTTCTTGGAACGTATATTTGTTAGTATATATGTACAAAAGCAGGTATTTAAAGATGTACAAGATAAGTAGCAAGTAGCAAGCAATCACGTCACTTCTTGAAAAGAACTTTTTTGGCACATAAAATACTGACTACTGCATCTGACATTAAGTGATGTCATCTTCTTCGGCAACACCGCACCGCGTCGGTGTCGCCTCGATCACCCAAACGTCCTCCATCTTAGCTGAGAGATTTAATTGATGAATGTTTATAAAAATGATGTTATGTCTAATATTTATTTTTATTCGAGCAAATTATGTATTCACACAACAAAAAAACAAATTTGCCGCCAGTATTTATCTTTAAAAAAAAGAAAGATAAATAATTTCCCTCGATTACCTTATGCTACACGAGCTATGAATGTGTCAGTTTGAAAATGCGCATTGTGCGCGCGCTCTCTGGCGCTCTAAACTTTTCACATCACCTCAGGCATACAGGCAACATCAGGCATCATAGACTTGCGTGTGATTTCGTCGTTTCTATTGAATCGAGTGGGAAAAACTTATTTGATCCGCACAGTTGTTGTTAATCAAAAAAAAAATTATAAATAATTGTACAAGTGCGAAAGACGAAAGTGTATCTTTACGTGTAAATAGTTGTATTTATTTTTATCTGCTCTCGTTTTCTTCGCTAAAGACAGTCTATCTGTCAATAGTTAATACCTCTTGATAGTAGGTATACCTTAATTTGTTGCCTATCGGTTAGATGGCGTGTTTGTCGATGTAGTATGTCGAAGACGACGACGTGATGCCAGAAAATTAAACGCGCACGCAGATGATGTTGATGGAGCTGGAGTTTTTCAACAAAGTAGATATACCCATACCTACAGACTCGGAGTGTTTTTATTTCAAACGCGGCGTCGTATCGGTCAGTTATGTCAAATTTGGATTTATTTAATTGTTTCAACGAGGTTCGTCGTAGATTGGGGTAGGTAATATCATATTTTTGTTTTTGCTAATGGATATAATAAGGAAATATAAAATGTTCAAGGATTTTTCTTTAAATTTCCATCTGTCATAATATAATTGGTTCTTTGTTTTCTTTGGCTAAAACCTAAATGGCTTATGTAAGTTTTGGATTAGCATTTCTCACAATTCGTTCTAAAATATAAGAGTGGTGTCATTTTTCTCACAATCTATTATAAAACAAACTCATTTTAAACAATTTTTAGTCAAAAGGAACATAACATGAATACATTTATTGAGTGTTATAGATGTAAAGACTCTCAAATTATTATAATCCATTGAATCCAAAATCATAATGGAATGGAAAAAAGAAACACAAAACAACAAAAAAACTGACTTTCACTTTGTTTTTTTGTCCAAGACAAAAACATTCAAAGGCAAAAATAAAAATAATGCCAATTTATTAGACCGCATGATATACAACATCAATGTTCTATTTTAAGTTTCCTTCATCGTTCATCATTTTGATCATTATTATATGAACGCAAATAATTTTTGTTTGATAATAATTTATTGATTTCGAATCAATACTTAAACAGGGGGAAATATTCGCCAGTATATTAATTGTTACAGCTTTGTGTGAACTATTTTTTTGTATGACACTTCCTCTAGTGTCAAAAAAGTGACTTATGATAAATAATGCAACGATTTTTGTTGCCAGTGGCGGGCGACTTCTGTCAGCGTCGCATCATTTACCATGTCGTCTTTTGAAGGCTTTTTATTGATTGTCCTAACTTGTGACTTCATCACATTTTCCATGCAATTAATAACAAAGTATTTTTAATTTTATTTTTTTTTTTTTTTTTTAATTTTGACTTTTACAGATTTTCTGTGCTAGCCAAACACTTTCGAAGAAAACGCGGCTAGTATACTTTTTTTATATTTTATGTTGTAGTGAAAAAGCAAGAGGTGAGATTGAAGTTTTCTTTTAACGTTTGTCAATTTCTTATTACTAAGATTTGTCAGAACCAAATAGCTAACTATACAGTGGCGTAGATAGCTTTTTACGATGGTGAATTTTTGACTTTGTATTAAATTGTATAATACATTTCTACTTGCTCATAAAGCAAGTACATACGTACATACATACTTACCTACAAAGTCATGTCAAAACACATTTTGACGTTTTGATCAAACCAAACATTAATATGACCAAATATTCGATTTTCGTCATGGCGTCCATCTGTACAAGAAGGAGTGCCATTTAAACTATGAACGTATCCAAATATTCCATAAACGTTTTGGACGGTTTTTGAAAAATTCCCTTATCCTTGCACTTTTACTGCTGTTATACGTTTAATACAAATTTGTTTGACTATTAATTAAAATGAAATCAAAAACAACAATACAAATAAAAGCCAATGTCGAAATTCATCTGAGCGATTTTGGAGGAGTCATGTGAATATTATTTGAATAAAAATTAATTTAAATCACCAGATCAACGTTTCAATGATCTTGAAAATGATCTTCTTCCAATTGACTAACATTTTTGGTAAAAAAAAACCAATAAAAAAAAGTGCGTATACACCCCAGTGTACCACCATGAAAAAAACAGCGGTATATTTTGCGGTATTTTTACTACTCAAGTGAAGCTATAATAAGAAAGGTGAAATGGGTGTAGATAATATCCTCTTAGGTACAAACGTTCTTTAGTTTACTTTATTGACCATAGGCCCAGTTGTATAAACATAGTTCAACTTCGGTTACATATTTTAAACTATCTATTTTGGAGGATTTACTGACCTACAACTAGGGTTAAATTATTTTTTTTTGGCTATTATCATTTTACAACTTAAGCCTTCATGAGTAAAAATTCTTTATTGATACCGGATAACCCATAAACTAATCAAATAAAATGTACGATTGAATTTCACAAACGTGCCCTTTGTTCGATAATAATTATTTATTGTTCCCGAGAAAGTTGTATTTAAAACAAGGTTATATAGAAAATTTTGAACTTTTTTCATTAAATACAAAAAAAAAATAAAAAAAAATGTTATTTTCTTTCTTGCTTAGAAGTACCAATATACAAAGCTATGACAAAATCAACCAAGCCAATCACAAGATATTCGGGAATAGAACAAAAAAAAAACCTAAAAACCTTAAAACATTATTTTCGTTTTCGAGAACTTTGATAAAACCAATATAGTTGTATGGCAGCATCCCGTTCTAAGTGAACTTAAACAAAAATTCAAATTTCACCTCTAGGGAATCATTCGAAAACGATTCACACCAAATTTGAAGAAAATGTATCTAACAGTTAAGGTTCAAGATCGATATATAATTTTTCGGACTTCTCCATCATCGTAATGTTAGTTTTTATTAAAACCAATCATATGCATCAAGGCTCTGAGCCGCACAGAAAAATAAACCGACTTCCCGAATATTGACTTTTGGTCCAGAATTTCGTAGATTAACTGAAGTAATTAACGAAAATCGTCTTCAGCCTCATATTTCGACACTTATTGAGTCAGATTTAAACCCTCCAAAGTAAATACAATGTACTTATAGGGGTGGTCTTTTATTTTGGACTCATTATAGTTTTTGTCAACGACACCCCCCCCCCTGAAATCGATTATAATAACAGAAAATATTTGCGAAGTTTCATTGAAATCGGCGAACGTTAAGCCTAAGCGCCCACATGCAACTAATTTGGGGTAATCGTTTAGTTTGTGTCAAAACACGAACTGCTTCAATCGGTGACTGAATAGTTTCTGCATGTACGAGGACTCTCATATAAGAGCATGGGATTCATTGTAGCAACAAAACTGTTTCGTGACTGAAAGTTGCATGTGCACGATTAGACTTAAACTTGCATGTGGGCGCTAAGCCTAAGACGTCCCACCGAGTTGGTTGAATTTCCCATATAAAATACACGTAATTAAGTTACTTAAGGATTACTTACCAACAAAATTATTTACAATTTTGTTAAGCCCGTTTAAAAATAACAATAAACACAAACAACAACGATATTAGCCCTAAAAGTATATCAAATACTTGTCAAATTTATACTTTTACCACTTTTTACGAGTTTTTGAGTAAACAAAAGTCTGTGAAAACGACGTGTGAAATTAAACAGTTAGCGTTAACCGATTTCAATGAAATTTTGCACAGATTTTTTGTATTATTATTTTGAGGGGCGGAAGCAAAAGGAATTTGAACACTTTCAAAATAAGCCTCACCCTAATACTTTTGATAGGTCTATTACACGTGCAATTTCTCCAGCACAATGTCTTAACTTTTTTTTAACATCAAGATTTGTAATTTTAGATTTAAAAGTACATACCTACCTACCCACAACGTTTACTTTAAGCCCACTTAAGCTATTGACATTGTAAATACTCCATCTAGCTTGACTTCCAAGTTGCAAAGTATTAAGTTCCCCATCATTATGCCAAACTCACTTGACAGCAAGGGTATCTGACACTTTTCAAACATAATCCACATACTACAGTAGGTAGGTACCAGTACCTACATATCTACCTACCTACTACGATGAACTTCAGATAAATGACCTTTCTTCCTGTACGTACTTATCGAAACGTATGTCCGGAACGTATACAAATATGTATAGATATAACTCCATGTGCATACTTAGTAGCAAAAATGAAACTTAAGTCGCTGTTTGTATATATTGACAATGCTGTCATGTTCATGGATAATGCCCTTCTCGCTTGAGCGCTGTGCACTGTGCAGCACAGCTGTACGGCAAACCAAACCGGCATTATGCACAGGTGAAACATTAAAAATGTAAATGACAAGCCAAACACAATGACAGCAGTAATTGTCAAAGCGTTAAGTGCAAAAACCATGCCTGCCTACGTTGACTTTGACATTCCGCTAAGTTGTGTTTTGAGTTTTGACGTATAAACTCCCCCTCAGAGCAAAGACTCAGAGCTTATACAAATAGATGTAATTCTTTCGTTGGGTCCATTGGGCGTGAAAAATGTCTCACTGAATGTATAGACAAAAAAAAAGTATCTACCTGTATTGTTTTACTGCATTTGCATTTTCCTTTGCTTTGCCTTTTATCTTTTCCACACAAGATCACGCAAAATGCATCAAAGTGGAACCTTAACACAAAATGCATCACTCTTAAAACCACAGCACGAAAGAATCGTTTCCGTCTAATTTAACTTATGGTAAAAGGGGGTCGGAAAAGGCGAAGAAATAAATTACAAGCGTTTGTTTTTTGGGAGTGGTTTTCGCATTTAGTACAAGTACTACACATAACTTCAGTTAAGGCAGATCAAGGTTTAAGCCGCTTTGCTTTGAATGAAAACAACCATCAAGCAATGTGTGTGGGAGAGGGCACGATAAGTGCCCGATTTGCTGTTTGCTGATGCTGAATTTTCCGCTTATCCGTTTCCATACACCACATAGATCCGTTTATCCGCAAAATTACATACAGTGTATTGTGTTGTTATGTGGAGTGGTGCATCTAGATACAAACCTACTTAAGCGTCGCTCAATGGGCATTTTTAACCGCCAACTTATGCTCGGACTAACATTTAATAAAATCATTCAGAATAGAATAGAGTGGTGAGGCTGTTGGTATAATATGAGGTGAGGTACATAATACCTTACATAGTTGGTCGGTCCCACTCCTTGGAAACGCGGCCACGGCCTTTATACAACACAACAAAAACTAAAACATCAACATAAAATCCATTCACTTGCTGCGGCCATTTGTAGAGTGTATCATGGGAATAACTACCCACAAACTCAAACTCTTTCGTGTACGTATAATTTGTATACCCCGAAAAATCTACAAGAAATTAGTTTGCCATATTAAAAGCAGTTTTGGTATAATTTGGATGTCTTAAGTTGGTTGTATAGATACGGCGTGTATATTTGGTGGAATTGTTACTGTTAATGCAGCATTGCAGTCTGTAGGTATATTGTCGTCATTTATAGCAGATATGTGTATACATTTGAATTTGGCACGTTTTTTCACTCTCATTTAAACTGGTTAAATTTTTGTAATTTATTTTTTTGAAGAGGGAGGGCGGGTAGGTATAATGTAGGTACATACATACATCGCACGGATTATCACTAAAAATGGCCTAAATACCAGTTTTGTTTTAAGATTCAGCATTCAAAAATTAAAGGGAGAATTGCATTCAAAGTCATTTTAAGTGGCACGCAGATTAAGGAATAATTGCAACATTTTAAGTGAAAGACAATGTTGCACGAAAGATAATATTTTTTTTTTTTTTAATTAAAGCAGATTTTTAGTTTCTCATCTGTTGACTGGATGGCAATGTTTTAAATCGGAAATCATTCATAATGTGGTAGTAGTTGGTTGAAATGGTAGTAGTTGGTTGAAATGGTAGGTGATTATTAAGATTCTGGTTTTAAAAGTTTAGGTTACAAGGTTATGTCTTCAGATAAAAAAAAATAAAAGAGTGGGTAAAACTACCTCATTAGCAGACTTCCATAATAAAAACAAATACAAAGAAGTACACAAATATGACTAAATTTAAATTAAAATTGTTCGGTTATGCACAAATTGTAGTACAACACGTTATTTTGGTTTTTGATTTTTTGAAATCATCAGAATTAATTTTGTTTCAGTTTATTATAGGTAAATTGGCTTCACTTGTTTTTGACATGTGTCAAGCTGTCAACCATAATGCGAAAAGAAAACATACAGATAACTAAGAGACACTTTGATGGTAGAATTTAGAATGAAAATGGCTCAATTTGTCAGTGACGGGTTTTAAGCTACACCAGCTAACTTATCAAATTCAAACGGTTAATTCGAGATTGACTCCGAAACTCGGATGACCTCGCACTGAAAAATTAGACCTTGATGACAAAAATAAACCATGTTGCAATGATCTATATTCCAGAGGTACTGTTTTTTTTTTTAGCAGTTTTGCATTTTTATAGGGCAAGTTTTGGATTCGTTAAAAAAAATTGACCTCGAGATGACAATTGTCCCTAACATTACGATGATAGAAAACACGAAAAAAGTGGGACCCGCAATTATGTCTGTCTGTCTGTCCGTCTGTCCGTCTGTCTGTACCTCGAACAGCAGCCTAAACGGCTGAAGCGATTTTCTTCAAACTAAAGAGGAGAAATTGAAATCTTTTTTTTAGCTCAAAAACTAACGGTACCGGTCATACAACCAATATACAAACATTGATCTATTTCCAAAACGGCTCTAATGATTTTCAAAAAAAAATTACGAGGTACTAAAATTACTAAAATAAATATTTTGGTAGAAAAAAAAAATTTGTATAACGGTTATTAACGGTACCTGTCTTACAACCGATTTTTTAGTTTTCAAATTTCTCGTTAACTACTGCACCGATTTCAACCAAAAGGTCGGTTATAATTTTAACAATTTTGCATATACAAATTTTTGAAAATTTTTTTTTGGATTTTTAAAACAATATTGAAATTTTTGTTTGAAAATTCAATATCATAATTTTTGTGAAAATTGTATTTAATTAAATACTTAGAGTTGCTATACCAAATTTTATTTTAAAATATGTTCAAAATTTTGTATAAATAAAAATTAATTTAAAAAAAACCGCTCTAACGATTTTTGAATTTTTTTTAGAAATTCATATTCATAACAAATCAGATGGTCGTGCCCATTTTTTTTTTAAAGGGACTTGATGCATACATACGGTGACCATATTTCTGGTAGCAAAACCCGGGACAAAAAGTGAAAAGTTTATAAAACGTAAAAAAAAATATTATGTAGTCTTTTTTTTTTATTTCGACACTAATCTACGTATTACAAGAAATAAAAAATAAGAGAAAATAAAACGAAAACAAATTCTTAAGGAAAGGAACAATAAAATAAATTAAAATGTCTTCACAACACGATAATCTTAAAACTAAATACAAATTAAAACTTAACCAATATTTTATCTGAGAAATGCGTTAAATTTGAATTAAATTAATAAGAATAAAGAAAATTTAAATTGAATTTAAATTACACATTTTTCACCTACTGTCTTTTTTTCCGTCCATCTTTTAATAATATCTAAATTTAAATAAATTTATCAAACAACTGAGAGAAATTAATTCTTGTTTCGCTTCGCTTTTTCAGTTCCTTAAATGGTCTAGCTATCCCACTGACTTAAATATTTGTAACAAGTGTTATAAAATTGAAAGACATTTTCTTCAAGTTTCTTTTGGTTAATTAAGTTATGCTGAAACCCATTCACAAAACCACTCTTTTATAATATTATTGGGGGCTGAAAATATTTGTAACTTATTCCTTACTAAGCAACGAAAAAAATTGTTATACAAACAAAAAAAAATTAAAAATAGTCAGTTCTGTACCGATTTTAATTCACTTTGTGGTTTTTTTTCGAAGAAGAATGGTAGTCTTGAAATACGGGACAGTCCCGGGAAACTCGGGATGGATGCTCACCGTATGCATACACCAAAGACGATTTTTTTTATCCGTAACTTTTTTGTTCAGAAAAGTGAAAACATTTGTATCCAGTGCGGATGGTCTGAGAATTCACAAATTCGGTGGTCGTCAATATTGCATAACCTTTAATCGTTATCTTTTTACGTAATAAGTTTCCAGTATACCTTCACCTTCTTACAGGACCACGCAAACTAAATTTAAATTTTATTTGCATCAATTCAATCAATATTTAAATGTAAAGGTTGCTTTACTTTATTTTAACTAAAAGGACATAAATAAATCTAACATATAAAATTCAAAAACTCGTTCGTACCTACATACCTAATTGTTTAAAGAATCAAATGTTATCAATTTTTCAGCTAAAACTATTATAGAGCTCAGCATTTTAAGTAAATAAAACACGAACTTCATGTTTTTTAACATTTTTCTATGCTTAATATCCATGTTTTTAAAAATATTCGTTCTCTATTTCTGCATTTTATTTTATATAAGAGTTCTCAATCATGTTTAATTTTTTTAATTATTTATTCTTTCAATCAAGTTTCTTCCCATTTCAATGTTGCACTTGCAGCCCTTTAAATGACAGATGTCTCTTTCTAAGAGTAAAACATAAAATACAATAATAATAATTGAAGAAAAAAAAAACCCTACAAGGAAAACGTGCAAAAATATTCACAATTAAAATTGAATTGACCACAGAACAGAACACCAGAGCCATACGAATCTTCGAACAGGTGTTTAGAACATGCAATAAGAAAAAAAACCGCTCATGCGGAAGCACAACTTGGTTTGACCTCAAAAACCATCGATTACAATAAATTGATATACAATTTTGCAATAAAATTTGATTTATAAATAAATACTTTGTAAATAACCAACTTCATTCGTTATCAAGCTAAATCTCTAATTAAAAAAAATGCATATGTCAAGATCAACCAGTAACTCAGCAGTGATTTACTGTAAAACGCAAAACAAATTTTTAAATCATCCCCAAGGGTGGATTGAAACATTTTATGCAAATAAATTGCAATTAAACGAGATTTTTCCTGGCTTAATTTGCTCTTAAGTGTTTTGGTATTTGTTTTTGTAGTCAAAAGTAAACTTAAATTACACAAAAGTAAACTCGGCTATTCGTGCATGTGCATTTTGTTCCGCGCGCAAGATGGTGATGGTTTGTAGATTGTGGTTACATCCGCAGCGTCAAGCAATTTGCATGGAACATTGCCCTTAAGGCAAGAACATTCAAGCCTAGATAGATCCGTACAATTTGCTTCCTAAGAGCCTGTCTCCAAATCATAATCACTGTCAAGTTTTGTATTGTTTTTATTTCACCTTAGGTGCAGTTTTCGAAAGTCAATCGTTATTTTTATTTATATTTAGTTTGTTGTGCGATTTACTATGTAAGTTTCATCGAACTTGCTATAAAGTTAGTCAACTCTTTTGATTAATTCACAAAACATTGGTCTGATCACAGAGTTGAGGTAGTCGTGGCGCTTTAAGTGCACATTTAAGCAGAGCAAAAAAACAACAAACTGGGTTACGTAAGATTCGACGATCTATATTTACTTTAGTGTTTTTTTTTTGTATCCTTTAATCCAAGCATACTAATTGATTACCTGAATGAATATTTGTTTCTTATTTTTTTTTTGTGGTATTGTTGCTTGAAAAACTGGATTTCCAACTTTAATATGCTGATGGATAAATAAAAAAACTAAACAAAACTGGCTGAACGATGATGCTCAGAGCAGGCAAGACAGTTTGTTGTTGCTTTAACAGCGAGTTGTAGTTGTTAAATCAGATCATGTCAATTATTTTTTTTAGTTGAAGTTAATTTAAATGTTACTTATAAACTGGTTGAAACAAACTAATATATCATCGAATTTTAATCGTATAAAATTTATATTTTCCGTTAAATTTTTTAATCATCACTCTAATGTACGAGTATGCGAAATGGAGACAGTTTGTATTGCTTTCTATAAGAATTATAAATTTCTAATGAGATTGCAAAATTTCGAACATGTACAATTTAAGATGCTTTAAACAATATCCCATTTAAAATGTGCTCGGACACAAATCGTTAATAAACCAAAATTTCTATTTTCTAGGGCTTTTGTAGGCGATAAGGGAAATTTTATCAAACAAAATTGACTTAAAATTTAAAAATATTTAAATATATAAAAACAAAGGCAATTTTGTACTTACATTATAATGCCATATATTTAAAGTTAAAAATCCATTCTTTTATTTTATTTTTAAATCAATTTGTTTGTGTGAATAATTTTTGAATAAAACTAAAAGTTTTTTTGTTTAACTTATTTTTTTTTTGAAAATTGTACGTTATTAAGGACCTACTATTTTGAATTTGAATAGTCAATGCTCTTGTTAATCAAATACTGAAAACCGGATAGTTCCAGGGGGTCAATTCTCGATCTCTGAAGTTGTGAAGTGATAAATTTTCCAAAACTTCATACGATAATATTTCAATTCTGGACAAGTGTGAAAAGTAAAATAAAATGTCAAAACTTCGTAATTTTTTGTCAATTTTTGACATTCAATATCACTTTTACACAGTTATCAAGAATCGAATTATTAACGTGTGATGTTTTGGAGAATTTATCACTTCACAGATCGAAAATTGCAAAAAAAAACTCTCGGACCTGATGAGTGGACTCTAAGCAAATTTACTTGAACCGAGAACAAAAAAGTTTTCACCAACAAATTTGCGACATTTAGACGCCTCGCCAGTCGATCTCGTTAAGACCTAGACGAATTTTAAAATCCTTTTAGGCATCGTGAAAGTACTGCTCTACCTGAAATATCACGCAAGGTTGGGCTTAAAATTGATCAATAACATACTTAGGTGCCAGTTATAGCTATCATTGAAAACCATCATTGAAAAAGTTAACTGTTGATTTTGAGACCTTTCGAAAGTTTATTCATTGAATATTTGAATGCAGAAATATAGCTTACGACTTCAAAATTATTTCTCCTCCAAAAAAAATTCATTTTGACCCATATCTTCCCCATAACGTCACTTTTAATTTTTTCAATGATCATTGGTAAGGTAGTTCATCATTGAAAAATTAAAAGTTATTTTATGAGAAAAGTTGTGAAAAACCGAATTTTTTTTTAACTAAAAATAAATTTTAGGTCAATTAGATTTACTTTGGCATCAAAATAATCATATATTTTTTCTTCAAAATCTCTCAAAATTGACAATTAATATTTCCAATGACAGCTATAACTGGGCCCTTAGTCATAATAAAATGATTTTTCTATAAGTTGCTCAAAACCAGGAACCACCATCAAATTGGTAATCGTAATCGCAGCCTTTAAATAACTAGCGCTACCATGTTTCCGGTGCGTCAAATAATATACTAGTTACCATTACTATACTTCAAGTCTCAATGTTTCATATTCACTCAGTCTTAGTTTGTGTCTTGGTAAAGAGTTTGTTTGTTTATCTCATCCCTAGGGATTGTGCGCATCTTACGAAAAATGTATGATGTGAACATGGAATTACTTATCTCGGTTGTCGAATATTATAAACAAACAAAAAGAGAAGTCCCAATTATTACTAAACTAATAGTGTTGTATTGATGGAAGAAATGTGTGCAACATCTATTACAACTAAATACCGGTTATAATTGCAACAACGGCAAAAGAGGTATTGGCACGTTACAAATGCTGCTGCTGGTTTCAAACATCAATTAATGACGGAATAAAAAATAGTTTCGACAATAAGACAAGATGCGATCGCAGTCCATAGTTCCTCGCTATGGAGTCGGGTTTCAACCACCCTCCTTGCCTCCCCATAACTTGATGATGACGATGGAGAGCAAGCACTTTCCCCTTTCACATGGTATAGTATTACCATCATCATCTTCATCATCATTGAATTCATCGTAATAAAGTGGCAACACAAACACCACAAGCCACGCAACTGTTGAAGATATGGCTAAAGGTGGTAACACAACAAGACTGCATTGGATTGCAAACGAATATTTACAAACATACATACATTATATACTTGCATTTGAATGGACAGGATGTCGCAGCCGCAAAGACATTTTGCAAAGCCATAAGAAGCTTGCTCTGTAGGATACGTACCTATACTTAGTAGTTTATAATTCATTCAACTTATCTGGCGGACTGTGAAACCGATTTTGCTTCTTCTGGCGAATAACAGACGTATCAGCATGAGAAAAAAAATTAAATCGAAAAAAAAAATACATTTTAATTTGTTATTATAGTGATTGGTGAATGAGAATGAAGAATTACGGAACGTGTGTATTTTTATTCAACAGATTGTTCAATTACGTGACAAAAGTTTGTACCACTCAGTCTCAAACTCAATATAGGTGTATACTTGACGAATTGAAAATATAAAAAAACACAGTTTTAAATGTTGGTTCAATTGCTTATGATATTTAAAATAACTCATTCTTCTAAAATAAAAAAAACTTTTTGACAGTATCAATATTTACAAAAAATTGAACTCAAACGACAGGAACCTTTTAACTGCAAGCATATCTTTTGAAAGGTACATCAACTTAAGTAAATGAAGATAGGAAGTAGCCCGTAGAGTAATGGTTAGTGCGTTGGACTGTCACGCTGGAGGTCTGGGTTCACTTCCCAGACTGTCTCGTCCACCTAAGAACCAAAAGTTTTTTTCAGGGCTACTGCCTCTTCAGAGGAATTGACAAATCCTCTAAAAGTATCACTTGTCATGAATAAGTGCTTCTCGTCTAGCCGTTCAGATTCGGCATAAAATTGTAGGTCCCTCCATTCTTGTCGACACACACACACAGAAATGGTTGAGAAGTTGTTAGTCACTATACTCTGTTCAACAAAAATTGTCAGTACAGGGCTTATGGGCGAGCTTTTTTCAAAACAGTGGTGTCTGTGTGTATACTCTCACGACACTGAATTGAGAAAACTGCCAATACAAAATATCCTGTCCCACTGAACAACGTACAGGAATTGTTGTTGTAATGCCCTGCAAAATATCGTTCACTCCACCATGAACGTCCTCATTGCATGCCCAAAGGCAAAGGCAGTGGTTTTTATAAAATAGCTTTCTGTTTTAAAGCTTTTCAGAACAGTATTAATTAAGGTGATATTTAATGCGAAGTACGGAAACCCTATGAGAGCTTTTACTTGAAATAGGTATATGCAAGCCAATTCGACCAGACAGAGATACAAACGTCCTATCTTCCCTGTACTGACAATTTCTGTTGAACAGAGCATAGGCCCTGGTTCTTCATGAGCTGTTGAAGATAACGAAAACAAAAATGCGCCTTAAATCCTAAACATTTAGGCTAAATGTGCTTGGCAGTTTCCATCAAAAAATAGTTAATTTACAACGGCGAAAAACAATAATTTTGTTCATCAAATTCACACCCTACAAATGTTGTTGTGTTGGTTCATTCGATTATATTACACAATACCACACACCGTAACTAATGGCAACAATCGAGAATCGTCGATTCGATTGAAAATTAACAACGGCAATCGGACCATTAGATGCCACTAAGTGTCATCTAACTATAGATGATGTTTGGCGATTAAGAAAAGTTAATATTCAGTACATTCGAATTCGAAGATCAATTGCGTTGAGCAAACGAGCTGTATCTGAAACCTTATTAGGTTTATTTTAAAAGTTTTATATTGTTCAAATTTGTGAGCAAAATATTCTAAAACTATAGTAGTTTTCTTCTAGATTGTTAGTGTATTAAAGTTGTCAGCGTTGCCAAATTAAAAAAAAAAAGTGCCTAGAAAATTTTCTAAAAAAAACTAGAATGCGTCTAAAATAATATCTACAGCTTTTTAATTCCAACGCGGAAAAATAGGACTTGACTAGCGTTGCCGCAGATTAAAAATGTATGCAATAATTTATATCATACTGTTCAACAAATCATAACAACAAAATAAAATAAAATGCCTGACTGGGTCGCAAGGAGTTGCAAAAAGCTAGAGGGCGTATGTTGAATTTATACAAGAAAAATATCATACAGGCGAGGGGTCTATTTCCATCACCCTCTTAAGGCATTTTCTAAAAAAAAAATTACTTGACAAAAAAAAATTTATTTTAAAACAACGGCAACACACGTATAATATTATGCGATAGCTTTTTTAAAACCAGAAATTCATTGTTTTATTTAAGAAAACATTTTTTGAAGATTTTAAGCACACGAATTAAAAAATTACATTTTGTATTAAAACTCAGTTTCTTGAAAATTTTACATTTTTAAATACCAATTTGGATTTAAGCAATCAATGTTCTTGTTTATCTTTTGTCAAGCACTGAAAACCAGATGGATCTAGAACTTTCGCTTTTAAAAATATTACAAAATAAAAAAAACCAACTTTCTCATAAAAATAAGAAGAACCTAGCTAGTTAGTTAAACTTAGTTTTGTCTTGTTTTCTTAAGAAGTTGGCTCATATATTTTTTAATAATGTGCAAAGTAAAAGACCTAGACCCATCTGGTTTTCAATACTTGAACTAGTAAAATTACTAAGAGCATTGAATATTAAAACCTGAAAACACGTAAGATTTTCAAAAAAAAATCAGATTTAAAAACAATTGTATTTTTTTTTTTTTTAATTTTTGAGTTAGAGAACTTTTCATTCAAACAACATTTCCTTAAACAAATTGATTTAAAAATGAAAATGAGAGTGAATTTCTGGGTTAATAAAAAAACACGTATTGCACTTTTTAGTCAAATAGGTTTGAATTTAATGAAAATTTTAAGTCGTTTGGCGTAGACACATCACATGAAAACTACAAAACTATTCGCTATCACTGAAACCAAGAGCCACAAACTAATTTCTGAAAGTGTGCTATAAATCCTCGAGAAATACTGCATTCCGTGTAACCATCAGAATCATTAAATACATTTCGATTTGTTTTTTGACATTTCATAATTCTCGTTGACTTACGTTTTGAAGCTCTTAAAAATAGTTATGTCTAGTTTTATGAGTTTCTAGTTTTATCCGAAACTAGTTTTAAGATTTTGAGTTTTAGATTGTAAAATATAAGTGAATAATGCTGATTTCTTCAAAACTTGAAACTCGAAACTTCTATAAAACTAGTTTTGCCATAAAACTAGTTATTAAATGAGTCAATAATATGGCTGTAATATAATAATAACTTTCTTTTTATTTTAAGTATTTCTTAAAATATTTCCCCACCTTGTCTTATTGCTTCGACCCAGCGAATTTCGCTGTATCAATTCAAACTTAACCTTTGTCTAAGAAACTTCGACATTCACATTTAAAACTTCTCCTAACAATTTCTATCAAGCAAGCTTATCAGGGGGAAAAAACACTGCTGCTCCCAATCTTTTATTGGTATATTACTCCTAAGCCAAATATACAAATTCAACTTAAAAGCCAAAAACCCAAGTAAACAACAGACGAGAGCCCACACATTAATATCAATATTATAAGTGCATAGTGCACTCAATTTCCATTTGCAAAATAAAGATAGCCCAAAGGCTTCAATCGACAAAAAAAAACTAAGTTGCTCCTGCAGGTATTACTATTAGCTTCGATCGGAACGGAACAATCAGCAAATTTCTATCTTTTATCTCCCAACAATTTGATACTTCAATATAGCTACTAAAAAGTCATTAGGATCGCCAAAATATCTGAATGCAAATTTATTATAATCCAACAATGATTACTGTTATTATATTATTATTTGCCTTCTCTTTCTGTGTGCGGTTATTTTTTTTTTTTTATTATTATTTCACCAGACTCTGCATTTTATGGCAAAACCAACCAAGAAATCTACCAAATTAATCCACCATTACACTTGACAAGCCAACCGTGGAATTGGTCATTTTTATTTTTTTTGTCTGCTCTTCGCCAACAGGTTGTTAGATCACTATACTTGTGGGAGTGAAATGTCACTTTGGCAAGCAATATATTGTGCAACAAATATATACACACATTCACACATAAACTTGCACTGATGGGGAAGGCTTAAATTAGTGGGAGCAGCATCAGTGTTTTAGCAATTCAAAAAGTGACGAAAAAAAGCTAGATAGTAATCGATCTTAAGATTGCACTTAAGATAAGAATTGGATCGGAAACTGAGCATAGCGTCACTGACGCTAACGCATCCGCGCCACTTATACTATATATCCACCACCACAACATAACCTGTTAACGAGATCATGCACTTTAACAAAACAAAAATTAAGGGGCTTGGTGAAGGCGGCCTTATATAGTTAAAATAATAAATCCTTCTCAACGCTCTACTGAGCAACAAAACTTGAATGGCAATATAGCATAAAATAAGCACTTTATTAATCTTTTAGAGATACTAAGTTTTTGCAAAAGTCTGACTTCAAATCGTGTGCGGTTTAGTGTTGCAATGTGTGGCTTAAAACAACCATCGAAGCGAAAGTAAGCTTTGCTATGAATTTTTACTTAGGTTAGGTATACAACACTCGACTTTAAATGACGCAACTTCATTAAATTTTATGTACAACTTCTTATGTATAGAGTATCTCTGCTTAATTAGTGCTTTGCAGTTGCTTAATTCCTAATGAAGTGAAAGATTTTCACGTGCAGATAGTTAATTAAGTCACAAGTTTTTAGTTTATTTTTTTTTTTTCGTTTGTTTTATTTTGACCACAACTTCTGATCAATGGCCAATTTAATCGTGATCAGTGAACTTCTTTCTCAGAATTTTTAAAAATTCTGCGGCTTATTTCAAAGCAATCTAGATCAGTGATCGTGTGATCTATCCGAGCTACTTCTTATGGTGTAATCCCTAAAAAGACAGAATCATTTATCATTTTATTATCATAATAATTATCCGATGGAGTCTAATTTAAACTAGTTATTGTGATGTTTGTAACGATCAATTGGTTACGATCTTGTGTCGTGAGATGATTTTGCCACTTCACTAAAAACTACATCGTGTGTTCTATCTCTCTATCTCTCTCTCGGCACCGCGATCTTCATCCCAACAACGATTTGCAAACTTTTATGGTCGACAAATTCTACTAACCATGATTACTTGACTGCATCACCATCACAGACAGCTTAATTAGATTTATTTTAAGATCACTACTCGTCAAGATGCTCGCTAGTTCAGTTTTTTATCAGAATTAATTTTTCCACCATAACGGCCCACTGTTGATGGTGGCCCAAATAACTTATACGACCATCAGCAGCTGTTTTTTGTGATGATGTGAACAGACCATTTAATATCTACTACCATACTTGATTTAGCCAATCTCGTTTATGGCTGTCATGATTTTTCTCATTTTATTTTTCTTCTATCATCTCTGACAATGTTAAATTTTATAATAAGAACTGCCATCATCATAACATCTTCTACAATGCATCAGGATACAAGTTTGACAGAGAGATCATAAGTATTTTTTTTATTTGTCTGTGATTTCTGTTGGGAAATCTTCAATTAGTCAATCAAATGAGAGTTCGTAAAATGATCGATTTTAAGGCCACCGAACACAAACTGTCAGAAGCTAATTTTATCTTTTTTTTTTTTTGTTTCTGCTTGTTTCAACTAAAATGACATGAGCACGATCTTTGTATTACGGAGGCAGTGTCATGTCATACTTTTAAATATGTGACAGCAGCTGCTTTTAAGGGGAGTTTTGTTATTCTTTTTTTTTGCTTTGCTTGCTGCAAATCAGTGTTCAATCAATCAAAATTAACTTTTGTGTTTTTTCACACTTTTTCTTTATTTTTAAATGTGCGAGTAGTTATGACATCGATATACCTAGCTATCTGAGAACTTCGTATTTTTAGACTGATGCCAATTTATTGATGATCAACTGAATTTAATTTATATCAATTAAATATATAATTGGCTCTAAATGGCAAGTATAGTTTGGCTTTGAGTAAAAACAAAGTTGTTTTTTAAACCTGAAGTTACGATAATGCAAGACAATTATATAGAACATGATGGTGGTGTTTGGCGTATGGCGGCCATTATCTTATAGCCCTTTTTTTTGTTGTTGTCGAAAACTGCTATAGAGCTTTTGATACATCTTCGTACGTATGTATCTGTTATCATTTCAGTAAAAGAAAATGTATCAAAAACACCAAAAATAGGTACAAGCTCCATAAAATTTCCATCAACCTCTACATTTATATACCTACAGTGTCCCCACAATCACCGGCCCAGAGGAAATCAATGGGTTCCTTAGGTCATTTTAAGTCGCAAAACTTAACAGGTAATTTTCTTGTTCTCACTTAATAACTGTGTTTTATTATCTTTTATCGGGATCTGGATTAACTTTTACACGTAATACAAAATCAGTTTGGGATCCTGCTTTCTATCTGGATCTATTTCAAGGTCCAATAATTAGTTTTAATTCTCAACAATAGGTGACCATTTTGATTCGTTAATGTTGTCACACTGTGAAAAAAAATAAGAGCCAGATCCCGATGAAAGATAATAAAACACTTACTTCAACTACTTTTCCATTTATATTTTTTGTTTACATGTCAAAATTGAAAACGTCAAAAAACTCAGGAATACCATAATCGAAATGCAAATTTTTTGTGGAAGCTGGATCGTTCTATTATTACAGGATGATACATATGGATCTTCATGGATAATAAAACGCGGCTAATTTTCGACATAAAACGGTTTATCAACATTGCCAAATTGCAAACGATTTATGATATTTTTGTTTGTATTTACACAAACAGTTAGTAAATTTTTACCTCTACAATGCTTACTTCCTCTATGGTCTATAGGGCAAGAATTGATTTCGTGTCAAACAAAAATAGGGGTTTTAATCAAAATTAACATTACGATGATGGAGAAGTCCAAAAAAGTGATTTTCGTAAAACCTCCGTCGGTCTGTTCGTCTGTGCGTTCTGATGTACATCGAGCTAGAGCCTAAACGGTTAGACGGATTTGCTTCAAATTTGATGTGAAGCATTTGTTTGTAATTCCCTAGAGAAACAATTCGAATTTTATAGAACGCGTAGCTGCCATGCAACGATTTCGGCTCCTTCAAGTATTTCCGAAGTTTTCTGTATCAAATCAAAAAATTTCAAAATAACTATTTTCAGTAGTTTTTATTTTTTCGTTTTACGGCATACAAATATTAGCAAGTAATAATGGTACTATATCTACAC
Organism: Melangyna quadrimaculata; assembly: GCA_949320155.1. Taxonomy (NCBI): domain Eukaryota; kingdom Metazoa; phylum Arthropoda; class Insecta; order Diptera; family Syrphidae; genus Melangyna; species Melangyna quadrimaculata. Next base: position 9,068,493 of record OX439485.1, on the reverse strand, counting down.
CGTCAATGTCTAGCTACAGTCTAGTTATTAGCTACGAGAACAAGCGTTGCCCATTTGACACGATAGTGGTTTTTTGACACGAAATTTTCTTCGTGACACGGTGGCACCAAAAAATTCAATATTTTGGTTAAACTTCATATAATAACGTATGTACATTTTGCAAAAAATAATTGCGAATTTTGAGGAAACTTTATGAAATTTGCTCCAAGTGACGTACAAATTAGTGGAATGTTATATTTTTTGATAATACACAAAAACATCTTGTTAAGTTATAATATTTACTTTTTTTTTGAAAAAGAAGAAGAAATTTTTTGAGCGGCAACGCTGAGTCGAGAACATGATAGTGCGATCCAGTCGTGAATACTTTTTTCACTGTGGATAAAGTTTTTCCCGCAATTTGGCATTTCAAGGTGGCTTTTTTTTGAGATTGTTATAATTTTTTTTTTTTTTCAAAAAAACATGCTTAATAAAGCATAATTTCTTCTACTTTATTATTATTTTTTTTTTTACACTTCATTTTTGAGAAATTAATTTCCCAACTCAACATTTTGAAAAAGAATATTCTTCTATTTACTTTGTAGAAACAGGATCCTTGGAGCAAATTTCTTTTTCAATATTTTAAGTTTGGAAATTAATTTCTCAAAAATTAGCTATCGATTAAAATAACTTTCTGGGTTCAAGATAAGCTATAGGAGAAGTTTTTAGGTGTTACCATTGTTTTTCAAAAGTGTTGTTTCTACTGTAAGTCATTTTTTAGCAAATTGCACCTTAACGGAGGTATAAAGACCCCTCTTCCAGTATGATTGTTCTATTATTTTGGCCCTACCTATACGCTCCAGTGCTTTGATGCATTTATGGCAACTATTCTTTATTTTCCATTATACTGTTTGATAATACTACTTGTTATAATTTCCTTTTAACGCCTAATTTTGAAATGCTGTATTTTGGAAACCATTCGGTCTACTGAGATGGTTTTGGGCTCAAATTGGAGAAAAGTAGGTTACTTTGAAATCGTAGGACAATGTTTTTATTTATAATTACTTCTTTAGTACTAAAATCGCCAATAAGTGAAGAAAGGTCTAAAAAATCGAACATTTTTGACCATGAAGTGGTCACCGCTAGAGGTCGAAAACTTAGGTTATTTACTAGGCCAATATCCTGAACAACTCAGCAAAAAAAAGAAATACCAGATTTGACGCATACGTGACTGTATATAGTTACAGTACTATACTCCGTCCCACCAAATATTTATCTGGCTATGGATTTGAATCACAGTATACTAGCCTAGTTTTCCCCAAGTTAGGTACGCCACTGTTTACGTTCATTGGCTAGTGAGCTGTTTTTATTTTTGTCAATGATAACTGGCTTAAAATTGAATAAATAGTTGACTAAATATCTAACTTAATCACGTTAAAATTGCGAGTTTTATTTTAATAATATGTAATTGATTAGTGCACCTTATTAATTTTTGTATTCAGTCAATAAATACATACAAATATAGGCTTATACTTGTTTACCTGAGATAACTCATAGCAAGGAAATGCATTTCTATAGTAGAAATCAATATTTATCATATAAAAGCAATAAATTTGCAAATATCCCATAATATAATAAAGATAATTGAAGCTTATTTCTCGTACGGAAATGAGAAGGGCGAAATTTCTTCGAACCTACCTTTTTCTTTTATGATTATATTATTATTGATTAATATTTGTCTTCTTCTTTGTTTTTGTTAAGGACAAAATGCATTTAACTGTTGCTTGTCATATTTTCTTCTTTGTAATAAAACCGTTAATTTATCACCTGACTGACCTAATGGATAAATGAAGAAAATCGTTTCGTTAACCTACCTACCTCTAATACAAACTATAAAGTACGAAGGCACTTAATGCATCCAAAGTGTTGATACTTGAGAAGACACTTGTGTCTTGTGTGATAAGATTTCTTATTGATAGGATATTTATACGTACTTTTAAACTTCTGTGCTTTTGTTAAGAAAAAAATATAAAAATAAAAAAAAAAAAGAAATTTTAAAAATATTGATTTCAAACTCACATTATTGTTATCGATTTCCGTTGAGTTGATTAAAAGATAAGGGTACTTTTTGCAAAAATCTAGTTCCAACAACGAACGTCTTCTACGTTATTCTACAGCTGTTTGAGCTTTCAAGTTGTGCCGGTTGTTTCTTCAAGAATTAAATTTTGAATTTTAATAATTGTATTTTATTGTGAAATGTAAATACAAAAATAAACAAAAATGTCAGAAGAGTGTTTGATAAAAAATCTAAGCTGGTGCAAGTTTACTTGGAGAAAAAAGCTAAGGTAAAATTTTGACGATTTTATTAAGATTATTTTTGGTTTTGATAACACAAGCGATATACTCAGCTGCCAACTTAGTGTTAGGTACATTTCATCGTGAATTATAATTGTTTGTGTCATTTGAGTTTGATTAAAGGAATTTATTCCTGTGACGTGTTTTCTTCAATTAGAATAATTAGTTGAACAAATTTTGTTCTTGTTTATAAATAGGTATAAATATAATAGACCGACAAATGTCAAATTGGAATAACATAATACGAATGACAATCTTCCCTAATACTATCATTTAAATGCGAAAATAGTGCTATATTTTATTATTTTAATGGATAATAATGTCTTAATTATAGCAGAAATAATGTCATTATGTCATCATCAGTTATTTAACTCGAGGACAATGGATAAAATCCTAGAAAATATAGAAAAATTGGCAAAGTACGAGTATTGGATGAACTCAAATAAGAAGTCAAATATTACTGATCTGATATTCTGTCATAAGACTGTATATATATATGCCGGAAAAGAATTATTATATCTAATTAATTTTTTGTTGGTCATAGTCGGGGACAGTATGGACTAAAATTTAATTGGGCCCAATTAGGTGTGTTGCTGTAAAAAAGAAATTTTGAAAAACTTTTGAACGTTGGGTGTAAAAAAAAACTTTTGTTTGCTGGACATACCTGGACAAAGGGCGGACAAAAGATAAAGATTGAGACCATTTTCCTAAATATTTTTAATATTTTTATGTTATTTGCTGTAAAGAAGAAATTTTGAATAATTTTTGAACTGAGTAGGACACACGATTAGTTTTGGTGGAAAGTAATAAATAGGTGGCCAAAAACGAACAAACTTAGCCGCATCCATCTTAGTTATAAATTTGGGACGGTAGACAAGATTTTTTTTTTTGTTTTTTGTTTGTTTTTCGAGGTTTTGCTATAAAAAGGAAAAGCTTAATATTTGTTTACCTAAAGGTGGAGACCAATTTTTTTCTTGAAATGTCATAAACAGCTGGTGGGACAAAATAACACACTTAGGCTCATCCTACTAAGTCATCTATTGGCAACTGTAGACGAGTTTATTTTTTTTTTTCTTTTTGGGGAGTTGCTATAAAAAAGAAAAAATAACTTTTTTCCTGCGGATGAACAAAAGATTTGTTTGGTTGGACAGACGTGGACAAACGATTCTGATAAACTACATCCAACAACTTTGAGTTCGGGGTTCCCCTTCAAACAGCTAAATCAACAAACCAAAATACAATTTTCACAAAACTAAAATCCGCAAACAAAGAAAAAAAACATTACAATGTTAGTGTTGCCGTTGTTTTTTTTTTCTCAGTCAATTTGTATATATATGTTGTTGTTCTTCCTGCCTAAACGGGGGAGGGGCTACAAGTTCTAGCTTTTTGTGGCTTCTTATACTGTCTATTGAACATTCCCTAGAGGAGAAATTGAGATGTTTGTTTTAGAACTCATCTAGAACGGGTAGCAGATGATTTCTTTTTCAGTTTTTTGAGCAAATTGCCTTTTTTTGACATACCTACCCCGAATGTCTCATCAATGCCTTGGATGATTTTGTTATAATTTTGAATTTTGATACGTCTGCGTCAACAAATGTATGGAAGCTAGCGACCAAATAAAAAACTTTGTAAGCGAATATCTTTTTTCACACAGCGATTTTAAATGTGCTATCCAGGTTACTATTGTAGTACATAAAAATAGCTTTTCATCTACGTACAGGGCTATCAGACATCCCGATTTTGGCGGCACAGTTCCGATATTTGAACCATGTGCCGATATCTGTCCCGATTTACAAAATGTCCCGATTTTGTCCCGACATTCCATTTTTACTTGCTATATAGAGTAATTATTGGTTTTGTGTCAAAAACAAAATTCGAAGTTTTAAACCAAAATAATATAACCATAATGTAGAAGTTCAAAACTTAATTTTCGACAAAAGACATCCGTTGCGTGCGTCGGTCTGATTGCTTCCCGATTTATATCGAGATAGAGCATAAGCGTGTCGGTGGATTTGCTTCAAATTTTGTGTGAAACATTCTATGTTATTCCCTATGAATGAGATTCAATTTTTTGTTTTAGCTTATATGGGTAGAACGGTCATAGAAAAATTTCGGTTCAATCAAAAAACAGCTGTAATGGTTTTGATAAAACTTCGTACATGTAATCCCTAGAACAGTTTTTATACCACTGCAAAACAGATTTGCTCAGTCTCAGACTGCTAAGACTGAGCAAATTTGATATGCGTGGGTTCGAATCCTATGGTGTGCATAAAAAGTTTTTCAAATAAAATTGGATTTAAGCTCAGCACCACAAAAAGGAGACTGATGAGTGCAAAAGTGGCAAAGCACGAAATAGCTATATCTCCAGCCAAACAATTGGTGGTAGCGCCTTTAAGCTGTTGTTGTTGTTCAAAAATTCAATGAAATGGACGGAATAAAGAATGGTCGAGCCTAATAAGCTGACATTCTAGTACGAATAGTACAATAATAACAATAGTAACCACTGCATACGTTTTAGCCAACAACAAATCGAAGAACTAAAATAAATGTTTGGTTTTTTTTGTGCAAATTACCGGTTTCTTACTTGTTTTGAGACATTCCCGAATATCACGTTATTGGCTTTTTTGATTTTGTCATTATTTTGCAATTCGGTAGGTACTTCTTAGTAAGACCCCTTTCACACAAGGAAACTGAGTTGCCGGCAACTGGGACTTTGTAGGCGAGAAGGGCGTAAAAGGAAGACAACAAATCTCCCCTCACACCCTTCTCGCCTACAAACTAGCCAGTTTCTGGCAACTCAGTTTCCCTTGTGTGAAAGCCGTCTAAGTCATTCTAATTTTGAATATTTTTTAACACGTCCAAAAAAGTGCCGCTCGCGCAAAAAATTTGTCATTTTGACATTTAGAAACGTAAAGAGGTGTCATATAGATGCATATTATTTATATTTTAATTTAAGTATAGTGTTATGTTATGAGATAGTACGATGCTAAGCTCGTTTTAAATTTATAAATTAAAAATAATTTAACATCGTACTAAATCGACTATTATTTTGCGCCATTGCATTTAAGATTTGTATAAATAGATATTTTTTAAATGTCCCGATTTGTCCCGGTTTTTGGGCCCTCGCGTCCCGTTATTCACCAAATTAAATCTGGCAGCCCTATCTACGTATACGTCTCGTTCTTATTGGTTGCATCAACAGATTTTTGCCTGTACATACTTTATACCTAGAAAATATTACATTTTCTATACTTAAATTCACCACAATTTAATCTTAATTAGCTTATAACTATTTTCTCACAGGGATTTGAGGTAAGCTGTCAAAGTAATTATTGTAGTAAATATAAAGACCTTTTTAGAAAAATATGTCTCGTTGTTATGGGTAAGGCCAGCATATTTCTGCATATACTACATACTTACATTATACATATGTATGTTTAAATAATATGCACCAAATTCCAATCTTTGTTGGCCAATAACTTTGGAATGAGCTGCCATAGAATATATTCATGTACATACAAATACCTTTTCAACGACATCTCGTCGTTATTGGTTATGTAGACCGTTTTGTCCGGTTCTCCTTTGTATTAAAACTCTCCTGAATTCATGCTTGAACCTATTTCTGTAGCCTTTATGGCAAAAAAAAAACTAACACTTATTGCATTTTGTTTAATTCAAAAGAACAAAATACGTGTCCCTTTGCTTAAGTGACATTTATTCATGGTGCAACATCGTGTACTAAAATATTTGATGTTGAAAAAAGTGAAACGGTTTTATGAAGATTACTAATAAATAATCCAACTCTATATCCTATTTAACAAACATCTGGTAAGAAAAAACTTTGGTTTTGTATTTTATTTTAAGTTAAAAATGTAAAGTTGCAATGTCTTTGCGCTTTGTTATTGTTCAGACATTTTTTTAAATAAGGTTATAACTGATTTGTTCTCCCTCGACTCCTGAAAACATCAAACAAATCCATAAATTAAAACAAAATTTAACATTAAGTCGCTAGACGTGTTAAGTTGGCGCACAGAGGCAAATCCAACCACCGTCTTTGTTCGAGAAAGACAAAATTATGCATGCTGTCAAATTTTCTTTTTAAAGTTCCAACCATGACAATTGTAACAATTTTTATTCAATTAAACTATATACACAACTAACTGGCATCCATATATAGTATAAAACAATTTATTTTGTAAGTAAATTTTTCCATATGCGTACCTGCATTAGAAAACAAACTCATGTCACTCCTCCATATATGTACCACTGTTTAGAAATTTCCATTCAGATCACGTTTTGTCACCCTCACCTTAATGTCTGGTAAGTTGCCTTTTTTAATCGATCATGAATCAATTAAAAAATCTAAAACAATCGCACATTAACTTTGGTGCCATAGAAAAAAATATTCTGTGATGTGGGTGCCGGTGCACGTAATTTCAAGAGTTTTTCTTTTTACCGTTTATCTTATTTATAAACACTTAAATGTCATTTCACAGGAATACAACAAAATTCTCCCTTCACATTATCATTATTTCTCTATTTTCGTATGTACATATCTACACTTATTTATTTAAATTGACTTGTCAAATGATATTCAAGTGTACTAGACATATTTTGTATTCGATTTTTTTTTTCAAACATGAAATGCATTTTAATTATTTTAAAATATTCTAACTTGTTTTAATTTTTGTTTTTTGTTTATTTTCAGGTAAGAAATCAAATTTAAAATAAATTACAAGATTAAATCAACACCTACATGCACAATTAAATTGCATCTCGAATGATTTAAACTAAATGACAATTGGACTTTTCTGTGAGTAATTTTTAACGATTGAACTGACACCTTGCCTCGTGAGAAACTTTCAACGCCATCGACATCGCCATTGATATGGATGGATATCCAAATTCGGATTCCCACCGAATTGGTTTTGATTACCATTTTTTTTTTGTTTACCTCAATTTACACATTAACTTAAATGTTCAATTTACACTGTTTATTGGATTTGAAGGGATAATTTAATGATAAGGTATAGCGGTAATATATAGCTCTATACCTGCAAACTGCACAATTGAGTTTTTCATGTGCTGGATATTCAAGTTTGTATTTTTAAGGTGAATTCGTAATTGTAGATAATTGATTTTTTTTATGGCTGTGGGAATTAAAAGTTTTGTTTATTTTTTGAATGATTGTGATTCATTAGCTTGTTTGTGGCTTTGAATTGATTATAAATGTTTCAATGTTTTTATAAAAGTCGTTAAAATCTGACGCCATTGAGTTTATCTCACTACAAAATCAGTGTTAAATTATAATTAATCACTGCATGTCTGACACAAAATATGACGCAATCTATGTGAAAATAAATAAGTCAAACCGAATAGTTTCTAACTGAAACCGCAGGGAAACAGGTGAGGTTAGTTTTTTACTTTTGCAGGATTAACCAGATTGATGGACTGCAAACTTTCACTCACAAAATTGCCCAAACGCACTCAACAATAATATGAAATTTGTTCTTAAATTAAAATGAACCCTTAGACAAATATACATAATGGGCCCTGTTAAAACAATAACATGTTATGTTAAAATAACATGAAGATTCTGGAAAACTCAAAACAGTTTTAATTTAAAATACTTAATTAAAAGCTCAAGCGAACTTAACTGTATACTTTGTGGCCAGGTAATGACAGATGGGCTCATCAGTTAGATTTCTTTAATGAACCGTTTTATTTTGACATTTTGTAAGGTTAATTTTAATATGGCATATGCTTCAAATTTAAAATTAAGTAACTTTCATTAAATTGAGTTTTAAGATTTAAGGATTGACATGCAAGTCGTGACGTTTTTTTATGTGCAAGCCTGGTTATAACTTAAAATTTCTGTTTTTCTTTTTAATTGTTGCTAAAGTTCAAAGTCATGGATGAAGTTTAAAATCAAAAAATCATTTTCCCATCACATTTGACTACTAACGCTTTTATATTGTATAAGTAAGCTATCCTATAAAACTATTATAACAACTAAGCATCTGAAGATAGAAATAAGCTGCAATTACGATCCGTTATTAACTGACTTGTCATTTATGACACAAACAACCATACTTTGATGTCAAAATACAAAACGCATGCTGTATGTCTTTCTTTTTTTTGTCAATGGTGAAAATTAAAAAAGCATACACTCGGCCTTAGCAATAGTTTAACAAAATCGCCTAGTGGATGGTTCACGATTCAAAGTCTGCCAGAAGCATCTAAGTATCTAATGAAGAGTTATCTTTTGGAATCATTTATTTTCAGCATTAATCGTTTCACCATCGTAGAGTGATGGTAATTATAAGTTTTTTTTAGTGTATCTATCTCTTATATTTACGCCTTCAGCTCATCTAAAATAATCTTTGATAATTGCTATTGTTTGATGGTGGTGCTTTATGGGAGGGCTTTATAATTGCACCGTCATTAAAAAAGCAAAAATGTTTTGCAAAGTGATTCGAAATTGAATGTTATTTGTCTCGTTGAGTTTGGACAGACGGATGGGAATTTTTGTGTGTGTTGATGGTAAGAGAAATTTTAGTTTCATGTTGCGAATTTTAATAAAAAGTACTTTCTTTATTAGTTATGCAATTTCTATTGTTAGAGTTTATTTATTTTGATAGTTTTGGAAATGATTATACGTGAAGATCATTATATTTATACTCTTTGTATCCCATAGCTAGACAATTCTCTAGTAACTTCTTTGGGGATATTTTAACGAATAAGCCTCTATTGTGTATCATTGTTTTGAGCTTATGAAAAAAAATAAAATATCGTTTTTAAGGTTATTAAGTAAATGGTGTTTTAGGAAACTTATCACCACATAAAAGAAAGTCTTATTGAAACATTATACGAAACAAATTCCACTGATTCTCCTGGGATTCAAACATATCGCAAGAACTAATTAAAGAAGTCCTGAGAAAATTCTAATTCTAAACTGGTCGTCAGAACAAAAGCAGATCCTTTAGGAATGTAACAAAAGTCAAGGAACATAAAGTAGGTTACCAAAGCTAGGGTTCCATTTTCTTTTTTTTTTTTTTTTTCTTTAAATTTGTAAGAACGGAAGTTCCGATAAATAATGGTTTCAGCGTTTTTAATTTCTGAATATCATAGTTGCAGGGCAAAATTTAACTCATGCGTAAGGGATTCTATGTTCGTATTGTGCTGCTATGATTATCATAGACTTCATGATCAAATAACTCATCAACTGCTACGATTATCTATACTTGCGACAGCACGGCGTGCGTGTGTTTTTTATATAATTTTAAGGAATAGAAGAAAAGGAAAGATTTCTGTTGGCACAGTGGTTAATTATCTAATGAAATTCCACGAGTGGTATCCAGTTGAAATGCTTCCTAGACAGGGGCTCGAACCCACACGTCCAGGTTGGCAGTCAAACACTATACCCACTGTGACAATACCACCGCAAAGTGTTGTTTTAAATGAGGAATGCAAATGGAGCTTTAAGTCTTCAGTGAAGCATTGTTGATACAAAATTGATAGACATTAAATATCCGAAGCGATCGTCAATAACACCACTCAGAGTTTCTTGACAACCGGTTGTTACAGACCTGGATGATATCTGTCTAGATAAACTTGGAATACAAAATATTATCTAAACACAAGTTTCATCCATAACTTGGGAGTCATTTCCGATGATCCACAAAATAACAAAGTGGGCGTGGCAGTGGGCCGATCTCATCAAAAACTTTCGAACCGTTTCCGAGAAACTATGATATAATATAATAATATAACAGATGTGGATGTAGTGGAATTTAATTAAACTGATTTTTAAGGTTGGTCTCGTATCTAACAACAAACTCTTAAAAATTCACTTCTGAAAAATGACGAAATAATTAAAGGGGGCATGGAAGTGGTTGGATTTTACTTCAAGATTTTGTCCTATTTATAAGAACAAACCGTGAAAATTTCATTCAAGAAAAATTACTGCTTCCGAGAAACAAAGAAAAAAGGCAAGTGGGTGTGGCAGTGGGTGTATCAGTGGGCGGATTTAATAAAATTGAATTGAAATAAAATGTTTCAATGTGTTCAAATAGTAAAAGCCGTTTCCAAGAAACCAAAAAATTGTTAAAAGTGGGAGTGGCAATAGGTGGATATTAATAAAAATTCCTTAAAAATATTTAGCTTGCTTATAAGATAAAGCACTGAACATTTCATGAACATCGTTATCAATTTGGTATAATTGATGAAATACCACATAAAATGCACTAATTAAAGATAATTCATATTTGAATTGTATTTATTAATAAGGATACAATCTACTTGAAAAATATCGTGAAATCCATCTGTTCCTTTCATTTCATTATGCTGATGGGGATTTTGTTCCACTAATACACATTTAGCAAAGAAGGAAGCAATTAATCTGTCAGAATAATGTCTTATTTCTGCTTCAACCTTGGCTTATAATAGGCGTGTTTTGTTTGAACTTAAAGCCAAGACTATACAGTCTTAAAAAATATTTTAATATAACCTACAAAACAACAACAGTTTAGTGTGAATACAAAATATTTTATTGAAAAATAAAATAAAATGCTATAGCAACGAGGCTTTCGTAAGACTGGATATTCAACCAAGCTTACGATAGCCTCGTTGCTATAGCATTTTGTTTTATTTTTCGTTAGACTCAATCGAATATTTTGTATTCAGAATAAATTGTTGTTGTTTTGTAGGTAATATTAAAATATTTTTTAAGACTGTATAGTGTTGACTTCAGGACAAACAAAACACACCTAATAATAACAAGCATAACCTAGATTTAAGTTTGTTTCTTAATTGTTTATTCTCCTAATGATACCACCAACAATTTTTTTTTTTAATTTTAGTAGAACGGAACCTCAGGAATTATAAACAAAAATAAAACTTCGACGTGAATACTAATTACTTAATTAGTTGACGACAATCACGACTTAAAACATAAACAAAGATACACGCGATGTTAAAATTAGGTCAAGTAGAGAGTGTCTATTGGTCGAGACGTCCCTAATTATATGTTCAAGACTGAATAGGAACAACCACGATGTATTCTTGATTTTCCTGAAATTCTATCAAAGCTAACGAGTAGGTTACTTTATATACATAAGTAGAAGTTGAAATAATCATGCACCATGTTCTATTCTATTTAAGTTCAGCATTGGTTACGGCACACCTACGCAAAGGGGTCAATTCTAGACAAAAGATCATGATCTTCAGCACGAACTAATCGTTTTTTACGTATTTATAATAAGTCACAGCACAACAGTAACACATAAAGAAATAACATGTTATGATCATGATGATGATTGATCCTAGTGCCATAACTGGCTGGTGGTGCTTCTCAAGGTGATTTGAAGAAAGAAAAAATATTGAAGGAGTAGGAGGTTAGCGCAGATGAGCTGCACTCTATCACTGATTAATATCACACATTCCAAATTAAGACATTTCAACAAATAATGTTGGAACGTTTGGGGCACTGGGAATTGAAATTAAATGCTACCTTTATATTTTCTTGAATTAAGGTAAGAACAGCGTTGTTGATTTGGAGATGACCGGTCTGCTGATGTCATGTGTGTGAGAACGTTGTGATGGTAAATATAGATAGTTGCGGGTATAAAAATATAATGCATTCAAAAAAAAAGACACCTTCGATTCACAAAGATAAAATAAATAAATAAATAAATAAATCTTAGCAGGTGTGATTTTGGGAACATGTATGAAGCTTTGATAAACTGAAACACTTAATCAGTTACAATAATGGGCGTTTTTCTTTTTTAGCTTGAGTTATCAAACAAAAAGTTTTAATTAATTTTTAAGCGCTGAGTGCTCAGAGCTTAGAATGTGTGTTTCTTTTTCATTCACAGCATGATCAAAACATGTTTACTTAGCAGACTGACCCAGAGTCTACGCTGGCAATATTTGAGGCTATAAATTGCTTTACTCATTGCCATATGGCCTCGAATACTGCCAATAAAGATGCTTTCTCTTTATTTTCCGGGAGATATATAAAAGGCAGTTCATTCATTTTGAACTTTCATCTTATTCAAAACTGTTTCCACTTCATTTTGTATAGCTTTGCCTTCATTTTGCAATGTAATGTCCACCCAAGCAATAAGTTGCCACTGCAATTTTAATTGCCACTGCCTCAACTATTGCCAATGGAGCGACAGGCAGCGTGAACAAAAACCGAGAACGGTAAATTTTAACCTGAATAAGCGGGAAATAAATAGATACAGAACAAAGAACAGATCAGATTGGAATGCCAAACAAGAGCTATGCTCATCACAACGCTCTAACTCAGCAATAAATTGCCTCGCTCATTGCCATTACCTTGCACACTGCCAATTCTTTGGGAATGGCAACGGCAATATTGTCAAGCTAATGAAAGGCAATTATTGCTTTCTGTCGTCGAGGCAATACATTTTTGAAGTTTCTTCTTTTCAAAATTTCGTTTCTAACAGATTTTGAACAGCTTTTCCTTAATTTGGTAAACAAAGGTGAAAATAATGAAATAACCCTTCAAAAAATTTAATGAATTAATATTTTTCGGAAAATTTCCTGTCTATGAAATGCACACCTAAGCAAAAAATTGCCACATACCATTGCCTCAAATATTGCCAATGGAACCACAGCGTGAAATCTGAATATTTTTGATGAGAAAAAAGAACAGTAATTATACAGACAAAAATAACACGACAAGTGCTAAATACTCAAGAATTTCTTGAAAATATGTAAATTCAAAGGAAGTTCAAAGAATGCTCGATATGCTCCTTTCTGAAGTCTGAACAAAAAAAAACGCCAAACGATGGCAACAACTATGTCAATACAACAATTACCACAGCCAAGAATTCAAAAACCAGATTTACTTTAAATAAAAGTAAGAGTGGAATCCCCTCAAATTTATTGGTTTCATTAATTTTGTGTGTAGATAGATAGATATATTTTATTTCGTTACAAATTTTACAATGGTTTGTTACCGCACATTTTACATTTTAGAGATTCGATACAATTTGTATATCTTTCAACTACAATATTATTTTATAAGGGTTTCTTTAAGTATATATTTTTTATTTGAATAGTATATATGTGGAGGAAACACGATAAAACCTCCATTTGAAAGAAAAAAAAAAATAAAAATACAAGATTGAAGTAACCTATGATAATCTTAATACTAATGACTAGAAGAGAGAAAACAAGAAATGTAAATAGAAATTAAATGACATAATTAAAGTGAGATTACTAGGTGAATAAATTAAACAACTATACATTGTGATTATCAATAGGTAATTACAAAATAAATAAATAGCTTTAGCCAACAAATTAACATTGATACATTAAGTAATCAATCAACAGGATAAAAGGTACATATAAATAAATTAATATTTGAATAAATTGACATTTAAATAAATTTACATTTAGATCATGCAACCATAAAACAATAAATAAGTAAATAAATAAATAATAAATTAATATTTAGATTATACAACAATAAATAATACAATTAAGTAAATAAATAAATAGATAAATAAATAAACAATTAGATAACTACATACATACATAAATCAATAAATAAATAAATATATAAATAAATAAATAAATTAATAAATAAATAAATAAATAAACAAACAAACAAATAAATCAATAAATAAATAAATAGTTAAATAAATAAATAAATAAGTAAATAAATAAATATATGAATGAATAAATAAATAAATAGATTTGATAAATAAATAAATATATGAATGAATAAATAAATAAATAGATTTGATAAATAAATAAGTCAATAGATAAATAATTATATAAATAATTATTAACAAAATAAATAAATGGATATAAAACAAAACAATTAAGTATATAGATAAATAAATACATACATAGATCATAGATACAAATAATAATATATTTGCTATAGCATGCCAACAAATGTTTTTAACAAATGAGTAGGATAATAATGAAGAACAGGGGAAAAAAAAAAATCAAAAACATGATATATCACAGGTCGTAAATTTTGTTAAATTCATACTAATATCGATTAAGTTGGCTTATGAGAATATTCTCAGCAAGATCAAGCCGATCCAAAAATGAGATACTAAGTTTTTCAATTCTATCCGAAATCAATTCAACATTCGCCCTTTTATGGAGATCGGAAGTCGAGTGATGCCAAGGAAGATCAAGCATCATTTTCATTACTTTATTTTGAGCAATTTGCAATTTTTTTATGTGGCATTTAGCTACATTTTTCCAGACGGGACAACCATACAAAAGAATTGCCTGAAAAATTACTTTATGAATAATTATTTTATTATCATTTGACAGTAAAGACTTTCTATTGATGAAGGGGAAAAGCATTCTTGTGGCTATGTTGACTTTTTTTATTGTTTGGGATATATGGTAGCTGAAAGTTAATTTTGCATCAAGATGAATGCCAAGATATTTTACTTGACGATTCCAGGAAATATCTTTTCCAAGAATTTGTAATTGACTGCTTGGTAGATGACAAGCTTTTCTTTTTCGTGTGAAAAAGATAGCTTGCATCTTATCACCATTTAGTTTTATTTTCCACTGATTGTAGTATTTTTCCAATATTTGAATCGCATTGTTTAAGTTAGTCTCAATGTTAAGACCAAACTCATGCGAAGAAAATATGGCAGTGTCATCAGCAAAAATTGCTGCTTGACAATCGGGAATTTTGGGAAAGTCAGAGGTGTATAAGTTATATAGAATTGGCCCCAAGACTGAACCTTGGGGTACGCCAGATTTTACACATATCAATTGAGAGACACCACTATTGACATGCACTTTAAAACATCTACTTGACAGAAAACTTTGCACAATTTTGCACAGATAAGAAGGAAAATTGAATAAAATCATTTTATATATCATGCCATTGTGCCAGACGGAATCGAATGCTTTTTCAATATCTAATAAGATCATTCCTGTAGATCTTCCGTCAGCACGATTGCTTTTAACATGGTTAGATATTCGGAGTACTTGATGAGAAGTGCTGTGAAACCTTCTGAATCCAAATTGCTCGTTTGGATATATGATATTATTTGAAATAATTTTAATCATTTTTTCTTTTATTATTTTTTCATACACTTTGCTGATATTGCTCAGCAAACTAATTGGCCTATAACTTTCAGCCCTTACTGAAGGTTTGCCAGCTTTTAAAATTGGAACAACTTTGGCAATTTTCCAGACATCTGGAAAGTATTGCATTTTAATACAGGCATTTATTACGAAAGTAAGAAACAGAATTCCCACCCTAGGTAATTTTTTTAAATAAATATTTCTTATTTGGTCAAGACCACCCGTCTTTTTGACTTTAAGGTTTTGAACAATCTCAGCTACATCCTCATGTGTTGTGTAACTATTTTCAGGAACTTCCACGCTCCTTTGGTTGTGTGTGTTTTATTTCAAACCAACTTTAAAACTAGGTATTCATGGATATACAAGTTATTTATGTTTTCTTTCTTTCACTCTTATGAAATGTAATATAATAATTGTATACCACACCAGGCCTACTAAAGTCCAAGTAACTCCCTCCCCTTCCGCCTGTTTTTCTTGCAGAGTTTGCAAACCAAGCCACAAATCGTAATCGCATAAATGTCGTCATGTTCGTGATCGTCGTGTGTAGATTTAGCAAAAGATAACTTTTGGCGACAAAAACAGTAAAACCAATAACACGAGATTTTTTTTTATTAATACAAAAAAAAATAACAACAAAATCTTTGCTGCTTACATCTTCTGATCTTGAAAAATCATGTATAAGTAAAAACTGAAAGAAAAAAAATAAACATCCATAAAAAAAAGATGGAAAGTTGTCATCTTCGAAATTGTGTTCACATGAACAAACATGCAACATGTGGCTTAACTTGTACGGCACGGGTACCTAGATGTGTTTGGTCTCCAGACTTGCGTTAATGGCGCTGCCGGCAACTCTATTAGTTGTTGCCGATGTTGCACATTTATAGCAACCGAAGTACCAAAACCTATTGAAAACTGGAAAAAAAACTCAATGTGTACAAAAAAGTTGTTTGTTGTTAGATTTTGTTTTGGGGACTTGGCGATTTTTTTGTTGTTGTTTTTTTTTTTTGGATCAGGTGTATTTTGGTGTCTTTGACCGGCTGATTCATATATTCCACCTGATTGCGCCAGCGCACAACGCATATCATTTTTTTTTTATTTATATTTATTAGGTTGAGAGTGGTAATTTTGTGTGTATATTATGTATATGCCGACTATATTTGGACAGTAAAAGTTGACACATAAATTATTATTGATTGGGGTGGCGACGACGACAACGGTGACGGTTAACGGTGCTGTAGTTAGATACATTTTTGAGTCTGCAGTTTCACTTGGTCATAACTTTATTTTTTTCCTTATTTCAATAAAATTCTCTTTATAGATTGTTATAATGCCAGTTGTTGTCATGATAAAACAATAATTCATTAAAGCTTACCAATGTACTTATTTGATCAGGTGAGAGGTACAGTTTTTGTTTTTATTTTTTACCTCAAATCTAATAAATAATGCAACTTCTATGGTGTTTGACATTTGAAACAGCGTGTCGCTTAGACGCTGTTCATTGTATTATGTTAATGCAATTCAAATAAGTGCACCCATATTAGTTAGCAAGGGCATTCGTTTACAATTATTATTATAAAGATTTATTAACCATGTACATACATATATCAAATAGTTGATAAGTTTCATGGAGTGGAGATACCTAATTAATTGAAAATGCAGCAATAATAGAACACAGTTTACTTAGTGACAATTAGGTATGTAAGTTTTTTTCATTTATGGCAGGTAGGTACTTAATGAAGTTGGCACATAAATGTAAATGAACCAGTTAAGAATAATTTCAGTTAGTGTTGTAATTTGCTTGACTTTATACAAAAATGGTGAATGATTTCAATGTAAGAAAATTTTTCAACATGACCTAGTTGAATATAAATAAGCATCACGCATTGATAATGTGACGTCAGCTTTGAAAAATAGTTGTTAACTACTAAAAATGGTTGTGAATGTCATTAGTTGTGTGTGTTGTTTGTCATTAGGTTCTGATCGAAGTTTTTGTTAAGAAAACATTTATTTTGTAAGAATCTATAAGAATTTATTAGAAACATTCTTGGAAATATTTGAATATTCTGTATTGTCTGGTAGATATAAGCTTTTATCATGTGTTGTTAATATAACTTTCCAATGTAAAAAATTTTGCAAGCCATCGTTTCTGAGTACCTAAACAAAAAATTGGCGAAATTTTGTTTTAAAAAATACGTTTTTAATTTGTGGATAAAAGTCTTGTGCCATGCCAATTCTTGACGGAAACTAATGAAAAATGTCTAAGGATATGTACCCGAATGTGTACTAAAATATAAAAATGCTTCCAATACAGATATGTATCCAATTTTTAAAATTAAAATTTATTGGAATGGATTTGTTTGGAATTGCTTTAATTTTGTTTATTTAAAAAATAGTTTAAAATAGTACCTGTACAAAAATTGTTGAATTTGAATCTAACGTAAAACTAAGAATTCTGATAGTTTACAGTTGTAAAATAATCATCAAATAACCGTTATTTATAAGATGGTTGAAAAGGTGTATAACGGCTATTTGACGATTATTGTACAACATCAATTTTTGTACAGATTTTATTTTACACTATTTCGAACTTTTCAGAAGAAGGTATAATTGACCTAAAATTTGATAACTCAACTTTGAACCAAGAGAATTGTGGAACATTTTGGATTAAATTTTCTAAATTTGCTTCATATCAATCACCCCTATTGCGATTGTCAATTACTGATTGACAGTTGATAAATATTGAAATTTTGCGTTTTAGAAGCCAATTTATTCAAAATCTAATCAACAATTTATCGAGTTTTGCCAATTTTCTTGTAATTAACGACCGGCTGCATACTTCTCAATGGCCAAAACTTTTAGCGGCTTGTTTAATATTGAATTTCAGTATTTATCAACTATCAATCTATGATTGATAATCACAATAGGGGTATGCATTGGAACCATTTTTATATTTAAGTAAACATTTGGGCACATATCTTAAGACATTTCAAACATAAATTTCATAAGATTCCTGGCTTTGAAAAGGAACTTTTACATTTCGAACCATGTTCTGGCATAAATTGTGAAGCCCACATTTCGAGTACCAAAATATAGGCAGAACGACCGAGTTCCGCGTACCCAAATCATTAAATGTACCAAATTTCATTAATTTCCGTTAAGATTTATTGGCGTGGGAGAAAAGATTTTTGTCCACAGAATTCAACAAACGGACCACTGTGCGGCACGCGTCCGCTGAACAAGATACAGCACTAACGGTTGCGCCATTTTTTGTATTTACTCAGGCACCTTCCTATTCTTCGTATATAAAATCGGTGCGGTATAGTTTTTCAAACAAAAAAAAGCCTGCTTACTTTATACACATAAGAATGTCTACCTGTATCCCCATACAAATTAAGCTAATTTTACGAGTGTTAAGTTTATTTCAAGGTTTGAATAAGAAATAGGTGGCTTTAGGCGTTTGGCAATAAAGTCCAAGGCAAAAACACCAAAATCAATTTAGAAATGCCGCCAAAGCGTTACCTCTGAGAATTTTAAAAAAGAGTAAAAAATGAGTCCTGGGCGAAAAAAAGAGCCCCCCATAAAATTGTAATAAAACACCAATATATACCTATATGTATTTTTAAACGTTATAATTCAAAAAGTTTTTTAAAACTAAACATAAAAGCTTCTCTATGAAAAAAAAAAAAATGAACTATATTTTATATAAAACTACATAAATAAACAAAAATTATATTTAGGCTCAATTTTTCAATAGTTACTTAAACCAAATATACAGTAGGGCCACCGTTATTTCCCAAACTCATTTTTTTGGATAGCACACCCCGTCAATCAAAAGTTTACGCTGAAAAAAAAATACTGACCAAAAAAAATATTTTTCCGAGTTCATTAACCCGTGCCTCTAAGGTCATACTTTTCCCATACAAATATGTATGGGAATTTTACACTCTTCCCATTTTATTTTTTTTTCTCTGGAAATATAACAGTTATTACAATTCTATTCTAATTAATTTATTTGTCATTTAAAAATGTATTGAAAAATTTTAAATTATAATTTATTTCGATTTTTTAAGTTAATAAATACTTTAATATTATATATGTTCTCTTATTTTTCTCTCTCGATCTTCAGCAGTTTTTGTAGTTCTTTTTAATTGATAAGTAATAAGTTTTTTTAAAAAACTGCATTCAAAAAAATCATGAAAACAAATTAGAAATAATTTATTTTGATTTTTCAAAATATTATAAGGTTTTTAAATTGCCCACCTGAAACCAAACCTTTTCAATGTCATCGATTTTAAAGTATGTACATACTACATTTTATAATCGTTATCTCGGGCTTTTATGTGTAATAAATTATACTAGTATTAGCCAATGGCCGTAAATTCGGCCAACAAAAAGTAATTAACACACTTTTTGGAGAAGAAAGAGAAATTAAAAATAACCAATAAGTTGGATTTTTTTATTGTTAGGGCTTAACTACAATAGATCTCCTTTTTGAAAAAGTACAAAAGTGAGAAAATTCTACAGAAAACAAAAAAACCAAACCATGATACGAAAATTGTTCTGCCAGATAAATTTAACCACCATACATAACTTTTAATTGTTTGTTGTCTTCAGCACAGATATTCATTTCTTATACTTTTGTACTTTTTGCAAACAAATAGGTCAATGTCGTAACTTGTAACTTATATTTATCTGTGACTTAACCTCTGCACCTTTCAAAAAAAATGTGATTTCATTTTGAAAGTCTTCAGCGAATATTGTGCATTTACAAAAAAGAGCAATGAAAAGATGAGTCCCAGCGCTTAAAAAGACACAAAATGCCTCTAATGAGTCCCAAAGGTAACGCTGCGGCAAATACCAACAAGAAATTTGGAATAGGGAAAATAAGATTTGCTCCAAAAATTTAAAAAAAATTAAATTTCACCCAAATTTTTTGAATATAAAAATGGACAAGAGTGCATTGGATGTGCCGCATCCCGGGTTCAACAAAACTAAGCTTCTATTTTTGGGTCATCTGTCCCACACGAGCAATTCTCTTGCTTCGCTAAGGTAATCATCAGCTGCCAGGACGGCTCCTCTCTCAACAGTTTTCTTGGAGAACATTATATTTTCAGAAGTAGATGAATTTAATAAAAGATAAATCTCAAGTGTTATCAATTTTAATTTGGCTTTTAACTTAATTTTATTTGACTTAATTTCATGGTTCTTTCTATACCATGTTGTTTCAATAGAAATATTCACCAGGTTTTGGCTTGGGCAATAATAACTAACACTTGGGTGTTATTTGGTTATTTTGTAGTAGCTTTTTAGTTTTTGGTAATTTTTGTTTAAATAAAATAAGCGAAATAAGGAAATTATGCCCAAAATAAAAAATAAAATTACAAAACAAATTTGTTCAGAAATTTTGTTTCGGATATATTTCCAAAGGATTTAGGAAACCTTTAAGTTTTATCAAAATTTCGAACTTAATAATTGACATTAAAGCATCCTTTTGCTTTGATTACTTTAAGCACTATATATTTATCATCTATCTTAAGAGGTTGCCCAAACTGTCTTTAACTTAATTATCGCATGAATCCACATCTTTTTAAGCCCACTTATATCTTTGTAGTTTAATTCATCTATTCAAAGTGTTTTTCTGAAAAACGTTTACAAGTTTTTGATTCCAAGACTCTTAGAGGTGTGACAAAGAGTGCGATCTTTCTGAAAAGTACCATTATTGGCAGAAAAATCATTTAACTTATATAACTATTACTAATTTATTTGACTTATTGCATCATAAAAAGGATCAGTACAGTTCATATTTAAATTTAATCTTATAATTCACTGGGGCGTATGCGTACTATTTTATTATTTTATTCAAAAGCGTTTCTTTAAATTTTCTATATCATCTTTCAAATTTGTATTCCTGTATTTGTAAATTAATATAGTACATGGTACTGTACTTATGTCCTTAGATACACACGTAAATAAACCAAATATGAGGCAATTTATTTTTCAGAACAGATTTCTAAGTTTATATAAAATTTTGGAAAACAAAGTTAAAATCATACTTAAATCTACCCATTCTAGAAGTGCTGAGACAAAAATTTGAAATCCTCCTTTACATACTCATAACTTATGTACAAAAATGTTTGTACTCATAATTTCTTATGCAATCTGTCCTGGCTCACACGTTGATGATCTGTTTCATTTCGAACATGAATTGAAATTAACTTAACTCGATTTACACATCTTATTGCAATCTATACATTTTACATACAAATGAGAACATATAGTTTTACCTCAGAGGGTGTAGAAAATTACAAAAAAAGCTCTGTGTAAAATTTGAAACAATTTAATAAACCGCTTACAATATAGTTTGACGTACTAAGAGTGAGTAGGTCGTATATGACTTAAACCACATTTTTGGACTTATCTATTATTAAAGTTTTTTCACACGAAACCAATAAATATGCTTGCCCTAGAGCCTAGAGTTAAAGTAAAAATGTCAATGGTTTGCAATTCTCCTCACTTTTGTTAACACATTTTTTTTTATTAAAACCACAATTTCAAAAACCTTTTAAATTCCATATAGAGTATTTACCTCTGTAAGTGAATGGCTTCGGATTCGCTTTCATTTAAATACCAACAATGTCATTCAATTAACGAGGTCATTTGCATTTGAAATCTACTAATAATATTATTATTAGGTATAGGTATACGAGTATAGTAATAGTAACACAGTGTACGTATTTATAGCATTGCGTTAGTTTTTTGTTAACATTTTTAAGAGAAAAATCAAGCTTAAACAAATATCAATGAATGAATTTTCCCTAGCCTTACCGCAAATAAAATCACCGCAAATGGGTGTCAAATAACTCAGAAGCATAATTATATTTATGCCTACACACATACCATTTTATTTGAAATAATTTTGTGCAAGTGGTACTGAAATGTGCTTCATTACAGTTTTTTTTGTATGGTAGGTAAATTAAAATATTTCACGTTAGGGTTAATGAAATGGAAACACATTTTTTTTTCATAAGGATTCATCAATAACAATTTTCTACATATTAAGTTACACTGCATCTACTATAATTTCAATATGAATGTTTTCACAAATTGTTGTATAAATGCATTGTAAGCAGTTTATTATATACAAAGATTAGGTAGGACATAGATTTCCCAAGACTTTTTGAATGAATTTCAAAAGATATCCAGAGCCTTGCACATTGCAAACTGCGATTGCGAACAAATTCTTTTTAGCAATTTTAAGAGGAAATATCAGCGTGTTTTGTTTTAATTTTTTCTCCGAAGTGAAGAAAAAAAAAAGAAAACACTTCGCAAAATTTGTTTAAATAACAAAAGCCTACATTTAAGGACTATTCACATGAGAGCGACCAACGACCAACTAAATTCTTCAGAAAATCCAAACAAAATGGTAGGCATCTAATTTTTGTTAATTTTGGATAATAAAGTTAACATTTTAATTGCTAAAATAAAATAAATTTGATAAAATAAATTGGTCGTAACGAATTGCAATTGTTTGTTATGAACTGCCAAACTCTATTCGCGTTCCACATACCATTCACACTGACACAGCAACGAATGAATTGTTCGCGCGCGTCTAACGACAAAATAACTTAGATGCCATATGAAAACAAGTGAAATTGAACGAATGTTCGTTCATCTGATCACTCTCATGTGAATGGTACTTTAAATATTCTCTAACAAGCGTTTGCGAACTGTCAAAATAAAACTCAAACCCACAGAAACAGATCACATTTTACAAACCGGCAAATACAAATTCGTGCAAGTTAAACGTCAATTATCCATACTCATCTGTATGAAATGTCAAAATTTGCTACTCGCAGTTTGCAATTCGTGTCTCATGTGCAAGGCACGTTAATATTTTGGTTTATGAACGGATTTAATCTCAAAACAACCGTTATACCGCATTTATTTAACTTGAGTGACAAAACTGTTATAAAATAATGACTGCTTGTCATAGTTAGGCTTACGTTACACTTTTTTAGCCTGACGATGATGATATTGGCGTCAAAAGCAACCTGAGGAAATTAATTCATCTTAGGGGGCCAGTTATAGATATCATTGAAAACCATCATTGAAAATATTAATTGTCAATTTTGAGAGATTTTGAAGAAAAAATAAATGATTATTCTGATGTCAAAGTAAAGCTAATTGACTGAATAAATATTTCTAGGTAAAACAAAATTGAATTTGGCACAACTTTTATCATAAAATGACTTTTAATTTTTCAATGATGAACTAACTTACCAATGATCATTGCAAAAATTAAAAGTTACGTCATGGGGAAGATATGGGCAAAATGAATTTTTTTGGAGGAGAAATAATTTTGAAGTCGTAAGCTATATTTCTGCATTAAAATATTCAATGATTAAACTTTCTAAGGGTTCTCAAAATCAACAGCTAACTTTTTCAATGATGGTTTTCAATGAAAGCTATAACTGGCCCCTTACCTGGCAAACCAAAAATCAGTTCGAAGCGTCAACTTTTGTTAAAAATGTATAATATATATGTAACTATACTTATTAACACACGTGTTAGATGTTACCAAACTAAACTGCTCCTTTAAAACAAGTATTACAGCTAAAACTATTTTTATTAAAAATCGATCCATTTTTATTTTTTAACCATATTCATTAAATAATCACAGAGTTATCTAATTTGAGAATACCTTCTCCATAAGTAGCTAGTTATCAACAAATATGGTAAGATGCAAATGAACCAGGTTTATAAACTAAACGGTACAAAAGCACTTTAAATTAACGACCAAAATAGTTCAGCGAAAAAAAAAAAAACAAAAATAAAATAAAACCTAGTTTCTCACATTACTTAAAACACACAAAATAGTTTCCCAGGCTAATTATGACTTCCTATCGGGCCCGCATTCATTGTTTAACGTAACTATACGTAACTACCAAAATACGACAAAGCAACGTGAAATGGATGGATGACTGATGGTCTGTTGGTTGTGGACGGTTGTAGACAGAGGTACAAACTTATCTTTTTTGTCTTTTGAACTACTATGCCTATCCACTAACAATACAATTTATATCTTTTGCGTTTGATTTCCGGCTAGATGTTAGCCTGATCCCTGATGCTTGCAATGACATTGGCCAGCCAGCATGAATAGAAACATCAGATACATGCAAAAACAAAAAAAAAAAACTGAAAAATAACATGCAAACATTGAAGAACATGATGGTGGACGCTTGGACGGAATTGGATAGATTCAAAAGTGAAACAATCGCCACAAAACAACCGGATAGATGAAAAGATACAAAACGAAAACATAGATTACAAGAAGCAGATACGTATCCGCGAAAGTGGTGTAGCTTGATCGTTTTTGTTTTCGATTTTGTCCATAAACATAAACACTCACACACACACACAAAAACAATTGTGATGGCGACTGTGAGTTTTCCGCGAAACAATCTGCGGTAATTTGGATGGAGTGTATGCGCCTGACATATAAAACATAACACATTTGCTAAAGAGTGTAAGGGGGGCCTTACGATGTTACACGCTGACATATCAATTAGAAGTGTGCACACTCGAAGGGAAAACTATTTTAATTGCACGTGTTTACATGTTGATTTGGCTTTGTCCTCTCTCTCTCTCTCCGTTCAGCTGCGAAACACTGTCACGTTCGTATAAGCAGAAACAGCTTTTATAGGCATCTCTGCACGCAAAGAATTATACAATTTCTCTCCGTAAATACCTTCATTTTCTATTATTATTTTCTAATAAATATTTGAATGACATTTAACAATCGTGCAGTCTGAACGCGATCTTCTTTTTTTTTTCTTATAATTGATCAATCTAGCTCCTGGTTTTATGTGTCAAATTTATAATAGGTTTGTAGTCGTTTTTTGTTGTTGTGTTTCATGTTACTCTACTGAGAGTGTAGGCGCCATGTTTTTTTCTCTGCAAATTGATTTCAATTATTTTAAGATGACAGTTGTATCGCTGTCAATAACTCCTTGGAAAAAAACGAAATGCTGCTATTATTTGTAGATAGATGTCAGAGTTTTAGTTTGCTGAACTGCTAGCTAACAGTCAACGACTTATGAAATGCCAAAAAAAAATTGACAGATAAGATTGATCGTTTGTTTCCATTTAGATAGTTTTTCTACGCTTCGAGAGTATATTGTTCATTATTGGTGATTAAATTGGTTTGACAGCTGATTGATGGGCGAGACGAAAAGTTTGAAATTGTATTGACGGAAATAAATATTTGCATGCGTTTTAGGGCAAGGGTTTAAGTTTTTAGACTGTAACATAATTATTATGATGTTAGCTATGTATATGGGAAAAGTAAAATGATTCAAATAATTATGTACATTATTTATGGGCAAGTTTTTGGCAATCACGTAATAAGAGCAGCCAAGAAAACGTTGCGAGCAGAGAAAAGTACGCAGAATTATAAATTATAAATTATAGGTATATGTATGTATGAGTACATAACATTAATGTTTTGCTTTATATCTGCACTTTAAAATTTCCATAAATCAAAATTTTTTGTGTGAAACGACCGACCGCGACGCGACGAGCAGAATACGAAAATACGAATAACATTCGAACTCTCTCTTTTCTCTGTTGATGTTTTGTGTTTGTGATCATCTTGTGGCACTGACAGATTTTTTATGCTTGTGTATAGGTAAATGTTTTATGAGTTAAGACAACTGACAGGTAGGGTATTATGTCAAATTTATTTCGTTGAATCATTTTTGAAAAAGAATGATTCTGCTTATAGATTATACTTGAGATGGTTTTTTCTTACACAAATATAATTAACGACTGGATACTTGGCGTTTGCTTTTCGACCACACAGAGATTTATGCAAAATAAAAATAAAAATATGCAAGATTATAGAATAAAGCGCATAGTAGTGTATGTACATATTGTACATATGTATGTGAATGTAAAAGTGAATTTCATCAATTTTCTATTGTTTAACGTTTTATTGCAGAATAAATACAAAAGGTCGATTAAATTAG
This sequence comes from Melangyna quadrimaculata, assembly GCA_949320155.1. Lineage (NCBI taxonomy): Eukaryota > Metazoa > Arthropoda > Insecta > Diptera > Syrphidae > Melangyna > Melangyna quadrimaculata. The sequence goes on along the minus strand of OX439485.1, from coordinate 9,042,034 downwards.
GCAAAGTAAAGATAGAGAGTCACGGTAACTGGCTTTCAGCATACGTAGCTCAAAGGAGTCCAGGAATAAAGTAGGTACTTGTACCACCAAGCTACATAGATGACGCAATTACCTTTTCTTTGCACAGAGCATCACCTTTGTTAGTTTATTTTATCGCTTTGGTTGGGTTTTTAAATGTCAATTGGGGAATAAGGTTTCATTGGATTGTGTGTGGGCTCCGAAAGAAACCACATTGTTATTAAGGCAATGTAAATTTAATGATTTTTTTTTTTAAGTAAAAACAATTTCAAACATTTGGATAGATGCAGGGAATACGATAACGTGAATATGATAATTAAGATAAGGTAAATTGGATAACGGTCAACACCAAATCACTCGCTTTCACACCGTTTAATTTTATTTTAAAGTATATCTACCTACTTGAAAAAAAGACAAGAAAACACTCTTATTTTCTTGGTTGGGATTTCTAACTTCACCTTAAGTGGACAAATTTACAGTTGAATAAGTTCAAATTCACTGTTCCCAACATTTCATTATCATCTTGACGCTAAAAATTGATTTCATTTTTCATTTGTTTGTTTTTTTTTTACCTTCTGGGATCTAGAGGATGTTTAATTTTATCCACTGGCAACTGGGAATTAAATTCATCAGCCATATACATACATATAAAGCCAACATCTGTCTCAAATTCTTAACCCAGTTATCCGACGCCAGTTACTCAAACGTTCTTCAGCATTTGAAACTGGGATTAAGTGTTTCTTACTCCCCAATTTCAGTGAATTACCTGAGGTTTAACAATGCTTCATCTCCCAATAAACCTCAGTTTATCCCCCGAAATCTGTGAGTTAAATATTTGAGAACCATCTATATAATAGTAGCCATATTTTATAATTACTTTACCAATTTTCTTTCAATCTATACATACAACGAACGGGGACCTATATGAATTTGGTTTGACGTTTGCAATTTGACATTTGATTAAAAATACTGCCAATCTAGCAGTAAAGAATAAGCAAGTTTATTCTCTTTCGTGAATAGCCATTATTTTAAAAACGTTATCAGCACTGTATTTACACGATGGCAGTTTTTTTTACTGACGAAAATACTGCCAGATTTACGACACGCCAAAAATAATAATGGCTAGAATTTGCCAGTAATACTTCTTATTTGGCAGTCGTGTGAATCCAGCATAAAATCCGATTTAGTATATAAAACAGATGTGCAGCAAGTCTGCACGCATCTATGCATGCAGCGCTGCACACGAAACACATATGCATAGTAAGAAGATGAAGAAATTTAAATATTAAAATATTGAAATTACTTCTGTTTTAAGTGGAGTGAATGAATAAAATTCAATTAAAAAGTACAAGTGACCTCAACCAGAAATAATTGTGTTTCGCCCAAGGTCACTTGTACTATTTAATTGAATTTCACATATGCATAGTTTCAGATGCATATGTCAAATCAAAAAATGAAAGGAAACTTCACGCAGCGTTGCCGATGTGACACGATAGTGTTTTTTTTGGTAACGTATTTTCTTTGTGACACGGTGGCACAAAATTCAATACAGAAGTTTTATAATCCCCATTATAAAACTCAAAGAATAGTGATCGTTTTAACGAAATAAGTGCGTTTTGAGGAAATTATATGAATATTTCTCGAAATGACGTACAAATCAGTAGAAAACTCTATTTTTGGACAAGACACGAGTGGTTCAAGTGGTATTTTTTGTTGTACGTTCCTACTAAACCACGTTTTTATATTGATTTTTCCAGAAAAAGTAGATGAACTTATGTTTTTCTCGTTGCACAAAAATGACACGCTTTTTTTTAAATTGTACTACCAAAATATTGTTTCGAGCGGCAACGCTGACTTCATGGATTCTTCAAAAAAATCACCAAGCAAACAATTTTATTTAAAGAATGACAGGTGATGTCAATATGAGTAATGCCAAATACCAATTATTTAAGATTTTTTGCTTTGCTGTTGTGGATGCAATGATGCTGCGCAGCAAATTTAGAAATAGAAATATCGTGCAGCGTTGCGATTCATGCAGATAATGAGTGAATCTGCTCCCATAAGAACCTGTGTAAATTAATTTCGCTGCATGAAAAACGCTGCACATCTGATTAGCACATAAAAGTTTCTGGTTTCGATTCTGAAATCAAACCCATAAACGTTTTCTCTTCAAAAGAATATCAGTCAATCAGAATCTACAAACTGCAAGACCATGAATAAAGTCAAAATATTGACACTGAGTTTAAATATTTTTGACAGTAGCAAATTTACATTTTGTATCTTTTCTTATTTCTAACTTGTGTAGATAAAGACAGAATATCCAATCAATAAAACCTGACCTCTATCCATAAATCTCTTTTCCGCGCATCTCATAATTCAATCTCTTTTTATGTCAAAATGTTTCTTTCTTTATTGACATTCTGAATTGTAAATATATTTACTACTACTACATACACCCAAGCTACGCAGCCATATAACAAATCATAAATCTTCTACCTTTGTTCAACCTTTGCTGCGAACTGCGATTCAGTCGTAAATCTTATAAAGAATATACTTAACGTCATCCACTGTCGCGAAGACTTATAGCAGGTGTTATTTGAATTAACAAGCCACAGTGACGCGGGGCACTGCCGCCACCACGCTGGCATATACTCGTAGACAATGAGTTTCACTTTTCTAATCTCGACTGCAGTTTCCATTTTATATTGCTGTTACTTTCGAATATATAGCTAATACCTATTCCACACAGTTCTCCTCCTACGACTATACGCGGCCAGACACTCTGGTAATACATACAACGGAAATGACACTTCGAAACATTTCGGAAATCTGCATTCATGCGCCACCACCGCCACCACCACCATCGCCAACCGCTTCGCTGACAAGAAGTGTCATTGTGCGACATCAAATTGATTTCATTTTGACTTCATAAAACACACGCCTTAACAAAAGTTTTTTTTTTATAATACAAAACAAGATGTTTTCTCCAATTATTATTATGTCTGGCTGGACAATAATTCCAAGTGAAAGAAACAGAAAGTAAACAACATAAAAACAACTCTTTTTTCAGGTAGGTATTAGGGCATCAAGTTCAAGAAGCACAATCACACACAATGCGTGTTTGCTGTTTTCGTCGAATGTGTGTGTTAGGGCGCGTCTTTTCCGCAAGTTAATGTTTTGCATACAAATCGTTTATGCCGATCACGCCAATGAAAGCGAAGCTTGTCATTTCTGATTCATCACAACAAACCATGATAAATTCTTCTTTTCTTATTTTGGAAGACGGGGAAAACTGACAAGCGATCCATATCATTCTGTCAAAAAAAAATACAAAAATTCATTTAAAATCTCAAAGATTCTCCTCCTGAATTCATATGCATTTTTGTTGACCTCAATTTCGTGTTTCTTTTATTGTTATTTAGATACAGGTACAGCATAGTCATTTGTGTCTTTTCAATGGCAAGTGGAAACCTAGCTCTAGTTTTTCAATAGCTGTCACATTATTACAGAATTCCAAACAGCAATAAAGAGTTGAAGTCTGATTATTTCTAATATTTGATGATTGATGCGAATTTTTGTCTTTGGTTCTCACCCTAGTCGCACACAATAATTGAATTACAAAGTTAAACAAAAAAAATGAGTTAATTGGAGCTCAAAGAGCCATAATTAGCCTTGCTTATAGCCGACAATCCATAAACAGTCAACCTTACCTATAACAAGTTTGATGTTTGGTATGTTTTGTCTGTGTTTTGCTCAACGTTTAACTATTTAATACATAAATGTATGTATGTAGAACAGTTAAAAAAAATGGCTGATTTCTCAATAAACTATAATTGTCTCGCAAATAACGCATTTTTATTTCTGTCCAAATGAAAGCGGGACTCAAGCTAAATCATAACTTAATGATGCTGTGGCTAATGCACTCTTTTACTATGACATGTAACGCCATCTCTTGGTCGTGGAAACTGGGTGGAATTTAGTAATGTTTGCTATTTAGCTGATTTGTATTAAAGCTTTTTGATCGGTTCAGTAAGCCGGTTTTATAGGTATTCTTTTTTTGTGTAGCTATTTACCCCTATAAGTAATACTACTGAAATACTGACTGACATTTGGTTAATTGCTGGTTAAATTGTTTTTAAATGCTCGTTAATTGTGTTGATTTCTCATTATGAGTATAGTATGAGTATAGTTGAAAGTGAGAATGCCTAATGCATTACACCATAATTGTGACATATTTGATTTAGCTTTACAATGAAAGTTGTTTATTGAATTTTTACGGGGCATTTTTTATCTGACGCAGATTTAACACGAGAGCAAAGATCAATTATTTTTCAAGTTGCACGGACAACTTGAGGTCGACTTTAACCTTGACATGTTAAATCAATATGACTTTTCAAGACCAATATAGAGGTGAATTTTTTTTTTTTTTGGGTCTATTTCCGTCGGAAAGCGTCTTTAGGGATTTTGAGTGGCATTCTTTGGAATGAAATATTCTCTGTGCAAACTATACAAACAATTTAAGTGTTTCTGGGTGACACTTTGAACGAAGTATTTCTTAAATATAGTTTTTTTGCTTATTTGTTAATTTCAAGACATAAACTGTCAAATTGAGTTGAAAAATCTCTACTGAAATACAGTCAACGTTGAAATACTGCCAATGCGCTAAGAAGCAGCATTTGTGACTTATCGTATTGTATCGTATTGTATCGTAACTACTTTCGCAGGGTAAATACACGAAAAACGAAAAAATAATCATCGTTTTGGCTCTAAAATTCATGTCACACACCCGTCAAGTTCAACGCATTAACAGTATTCTATACGTTGATGATCAGATTACTTCTCAAACTTAAAACAGAATCTTACGCCATTTTGACGTCAGGGAGCAGACTATTTGTGTTGCCCGTTAAATCATAATTGGAAACCTAGGGTAGTGATTTATTTTGTTAATATGCCAAAAATGGAAGCTACCTGAAGGAAAATAATAGGCGCATGTTTTTTTACAAAGTCCATATCCAAAAAAAAAAAAACTTAGGAAAGTCATTGAAGCTAAAAAATGATCATCACTATCACAAAACGCCACCCTTTCAGCATTGCGACAAGCACATGCAAACGAAAAACTAATTACCCATAGCACATGTAAATACGAAGAAATCTCATATATATAATTATTCCGCTTAGTGAAGATAACCATAAAATGTAAAATAAGTAAAAAGTGTAAATAAGTCGCCCACATAGATTCAGAAGCGGCGCTAGAGCAAAATAAGGCGTGTGCGAGATTAAATTTGCGGGGCCCCTGGGAAAATGATTTCAGGCTGCAAAAGTATACTAAATACCTGTCATTAAATCTTCCGAAGTTAATATTACAATTTAAGTTCCAAATTGTTCAAACAAACCTAAGACAATATTTAATTTCAAAATTTCTAAGCATTCTCTAATTTGCATGTACAGTCGACGTCACCTATCACCTATTTATAAGGACGTGGCTTTTCCCTCATTTGGTTGGTTTTCCATTGTATATAAATATAGTACTATCAAGAAACCAAAACGACGCGGTGGCGGTGCTACTGGCCTGGGAGGGCAATTGCTCTGTAGATAATGTAGAGTTAAAAATACATTAAAAATCTCACTAGATCTCTCTAGCGATAATACACCACCTATAGGCGTAGGATATCGTCCCGAAAATCGACTCATTAATAGTACCATAGGTTTTATATACAATGGGTTTTCATACAATTTGTATTAGTTTATCGTCGATTATAACGCCGTGAAAAAGATGAATTTCAGACAAAAAGTACTTAAGTTTCGCCGCTTACAACGACGGAATGACGAAAAATTCAAACACAAAGTAGGTTACTTAGAATTCAAAACTGAACGTGTTCGAATATTAACAAATTCCTTTTTCGCGAATGAATTTAACTAGGTTCTTTTTTATTCTGTTCCCAAAATTAAAAATCGTATACTCATGTAGGTACTTCTGTTTTTTTTTTATCATAAATCATTTTCTCTGTAAGTCGGATATAACGATCGCCGCCGCCGGTGGCTATTGTGACCACATTTAGCTGGTCCCTTGCTAACTTTGCAGCTTCGAAAAACCTGTGCTAGCTACAGGAAAAATGCAACAGTGAAAAGAACGTTAAAATTACCCCATTTTTACTTGCAATATACTTAGTAAAGGGCAAGTTTAGGATTCGCGCTAAAAAAAAATCGGGATAATAATTTTCCCTTACATTACGATGATAGAGAACGCGAAAAAGTGGGTCTCGCAATTCTGTCTGTCTGTCCGTCTGTCTGTACCTCGACCTGCAGCCTAAACGGCTGAAGCGATTTTCTTCAAATTTTGGACTAAAGGTTCTTATGGGATTCCTTAGAGGGGAAATTGAAATTTTTTTACCTCAAAAAATAACGGTACACGGCTCTAACGATTTTGGAAAAAAAAATTACAAGCTACTATAATTACTACATTTTATATTTTGGTTGAAAGAAATAATTCATAACGGTTATTAATAGTACATGTCATATAACCGATTTTTTGGTTTTCAAATTTCTCGCTAACGGCTACATCGATTTCAACCAAATTTTTCATGTAAGAGGTCCTCTGAAGTTTTAACAATTTTGCATATACAATATTTTTCAAAAAATTATTTTTGGATTTTTAAAAATATATTGAAATTTTGTTTTTGAAAATTCAATATCTTGAAAACGGGTTAATGATTTTTTTTCTTAAATTTGTGAAAAAGTGTATTTAATTTAATACTAAAAGTTGACATACCAAATTTTAAATTTCCAAGAATTTTTATTATAAAAAATTATTTAAAAAAAACTGCTCTAACGATTTTTGAAATTCTTTTTTCATAAATTCATATTTATCAAACAAATGCGATGGCTTACTTTTTTGAGCTCTAACTGTTTTAGCTATTAAAAAACAAATTTATAGCAATTTTTAGTACTAATTTATATTTAAAATTGTTTTTAAAACTTTTTTAATGATATCACAATGTTATAAACCACTACACCACTACATACATAAACCACTACATATATGCACACATTTTAAGCTACGTTCAAGTTGTAAGCTACGAAAGCAAGTTTGTGCGATCCAATCGTGCCCATTTTTTCTGATATTTTCCTTTAACTTTGGAAATATGCAATTTAGAATAAAGTCATCCGCTATAAATTTGCTTGTTATAAAATTTTCTACAAGACCGCATTTGTTTTAAGTTCATTCATGTTACATTTGTGTTGCTATCTAACCATAAATAAAAAAAAATTCTGAAAAACTTAGTAATTTTGAAGCACTCAAAAAACAGGAACAAATTATGCGCATCTGCTAACAATTTGGAATCAATAGTCTACAGTTTTACAAGACGAATTTCTGAAATTCGATCCAAATTGGTCTAATAGTTTTGGCAAGAAACATGATGTTAACTAAGTGCAGCGCGCAATTATTGCAGCATTGCTGTGGTCAAAGTAGAACACATAAGTTGGCACTGATTTTTGTACACATACTTGGAACTCTTAACTATCTTTAAATATTTCGAAAGCAGTCACAATCTATACAGGGTCTATGATGGCATGCTCTGTTTAAACTTTATTGTATTTTTAAAACATAAGTTCCGGTCGTTCAGCTTTACCCCGGGTTGACACACGTTTTTTTAACAACTCCAAGAGCTGTCAAAAAACCTGAATTTTTTGGTTTCCAAAAAACACCCAAGGCCTCTTGCAATCACTTCTAAACTGCATGTGAGTTGGATGAATTCGCTTGTTGTACAAATTACATCTTCAAACGATTCTATTTTCTATTTCTTACTATTTATTAAATTTTATTTGTTTTTCTTTCAACTTAGATTACAGAACGTGAGTCTGCAACAAAACAATTGCTTCACAAATCATATCAGTTTGACAGTTATGCGTTACCCAACTCGCCCCATAAATAAACCTAGAATATGAATTGGGGCGAGTTAATGGCGAACCTGGGTTTCAAAAAAACACAAAATTTGATGGACATGCTGTTTTCAAAAGTTTTTCAAAAAACGTATTGGGCTACTTCAGGCTTACTTCAGAGCTCGAAAAACAAACCTATAAACTAATCTAACGCATATTTTAGCGCAAAAACGGCATTTGTTTTCCTCTTCATGTCACCTGCCGGTGAGCTTTATCTTTTCAAATTACATTCAATCATCATAGGTAACTTTATCCGTAGTACAAAATATCCCACGCGATCATTAACACATCTTTTTATAGTTTTGTTTGAAGAGCCAACTTTTTTCTTTAACTTCCTCTATGACATTCCATTCAGTAGCGTACGCAGGATTTTGTTTGGGGGGGGGGCTCAGTCTCAATTTTGGTGAAATTTTTTTTAAAGTATCACGAAATAGCAAACAAAATTAAAGCCTTTCGTATTATCAACCACCAAAAGTTAACTTTCACTAAAAAAAAAAAAAAAAAAAAACACGCAAAATACTCCCTTTAGTTATGAAATGAATTTTACCTTTCTTTCTTTGTAAACAAATATTTTTTGTAAAAATCCACTTCGACAGAAATCCACTTTATGGATTCGATTTAAACAACGTCAACGGTAATAGGGGTATCGGCGAAAAGTGTATTCACATTTGAATAAATAAAATGTCCGTTTTCCTTTAAATAAGCTCATAGCAAAGATACTGCTTATTGCACATAAACTGAAAGTACACCAACTGATAATATACACAACCAAAAACCCGCGTATAACGTAACTTTAACAATTCCTATATGGTTTTTAATACATGTATTAAGTCTGCTCCTTTCTTTTGAGTTTCTGTGATTTTTAGTCCAAAGTCCTGGTCAAGTTCATATAATAGAAATGAAATTGACAGAACTTGGGAATAAAATGCGCAGAAAATCATAGAAATTTAGAGTATTATTTGGGCGTTTTCGTAGTGGTTTCGCTAAACTCATGTTTTACTTAAATACTGTTTAAATAAGATCAATTTTAAAAATGCATTCCAATTCGATTTCTGTACTTATCAAAATAGAAGTTTATTAAATTATTGAACGCCAAAAATAGTGCATTGACAAAAACTAATATAAATGTTAAGGTTATCTTTTAAGTTTTAACTAATCATAATAGTTTAAAACGACCGAAAACGGTTCATTAACTTTAAAAAAAAAGAGTTTGAGAGGATTATCTACCTACGATACAAGTTAAAGGCAGTTTTTCGAAATGACATCAATTGACTTCAGCTTTCTTATAATGCCTTATGTCGTAGAGTTAAAAATAACATTCGGAAAAAAAGTATACAGTTTACAAAGTTTTAAAAATATTTTTTGAATATTTGATACGTTCACTGAGCGCGATGGTACTGGTTAGTGTATAACTAAAGCATTTTACCACTAAAAAGCAATAAAAGAGAGAAGATATCAAGGGAATCTATTATGTTAATTAGTGCACTGCATTCGTTATTTCATTCCGGATTTTTTTTAAATTGGAAAAGAAGGAAAAAATTAAATGTGTGAAATCATTTTGCGAAATTTGACTGATTGCAATGGAATTTTGTTTGGGTTTCAATATTACGTGTGGTATGAACTAATGATTTCAATACAACATCCATGTCTATAGATTTTGTTTTAAAATTAAAATTGAAAATACCGCTAAAGTTCAAAATTAACAACAATAAAATTTGAACTAAAAATAATAAAAAAAACTTTCTTCGATGATATATGAAATCTTAGCACAGTACACCATATTGCTTGGGGGGGGGGCTCAAGCCCTTTAAGCCCCCCCTGCGTTCGCCACTGATTCCATTCCATTTTCATAAGCGTGAAAATATTGTTCATATCGGAAATAATTGTCTTTTATTACTTCCCGTTTCGTTTTTTTTTTTTGTGAAGAGGGATGCTTGTAGAAGTGATGATATTTTGGCCAGCAGACCATCACTACGCGGTATTGTGGGGGAATTCATGCAGTGATTATGAGTTGTGATATGTTTATGAGCAGGTACTACTACTACCTATCTGTAATAGCGTGCGGTGAAGTCATCTGTATATAACTTCTTTTCTATACGATACATGGTGGCATCGCATTTTTTCTCAAAGCATTTTTTATTTGTTTTAATGCATCTCTTAATGCTGCAGAGATTGTGTTCACGTAACGCTTTTGACTCCCGCTTTCAATGATGTGATGATGAATGATCTTGATGTTTTTCCATTAAGGAAGAAAAAAAAAACTGTGTCGCCATTTTTGAAGACTGCATTCATAATGGAAATATGTAGTTAAGTGTTTGTTGTTACATTTGAGAAAGTAGTCATACTCTCACTTCTGACATACAGTAAAACGGCCTTGGAAATGATTTAAAAACAAAAAGTTTGCCAAGTGACCTGCCAAATTATGAACTGTCACAGAATAGAACGAAGCACACTACCACAGTACACATATGTATCTAATACTACGTTTTCACCTACCACTTAATCCAGATTTAAGTGGACTTACCATAAATCTTCATTAAAATCTTGAAGATTTCCCATACAAATTTTGATCTCCTCAAACAAAGATTATAAATTAATCTCATTGAAAACTTCTTGGAAGTATGAGACTGTCAAAACAAACAAACCTTATTTCGTGGAACGCACCTTTCCAAATGCCATCTTCTCCATTGCCAAATACACAAAAAAGAACTGTCAAACTTTTTTTTGATGACGCCGGTTTTGGAGATGGGAATATAGAATTTTAAAACTTTCTCGGAAAATTCTTAAATATTCCTTACAAAAAATCGTCGTCATTTTTCACTACATCCTTTTCCCAAAAAGTGCTCGTTCATGTCTGTGGAATTATTAGTCTTGCTACCAAAATGTTCATTAGTCATTGCTGGCGATTTTTTCTGTAAATACGTATCTTCTATCCAACGATCCAATTATCACCTTTTAATTATTTTGAAGATAAAATGTTGGGATAACAATTTTTTCAAGTTATTATTCATTTGTATTTATTGAAATTCTTCAGCGCACCGAAATTATTATCCTTATTTGCAATTATCTTGTTTTACTTTTGTCATATTGACTTTTGAATGGCAATTCAGAGTGAAAACGTCAAACTAATTTTTTATTCTCCGGTGAAAACACTTCAAGATTAATTTTGAACCCACCATTTTTAATCCGGATTATCTTTCGGTGAAAACGTGGTATAAGGTATGAGCAGCTTGTCATTTTTCAAGATGGCTGTCGTTGTGCACAGAACACAGCAAACAAAAACAAATTTGTGGTGATTGTTTGAAATGAATTTTTTTTACTAGGTACTGATTTTGCCAACATGCGCAGAACTGATCAAAAATAAAAACGCTAGTAATATTACCTGTAATTATGTATCTTGGCACACTTCATGTTGTGTAAGAATTAGTTAGGACAAAAGTAGGTCTTTTTACCAAATACATAACAGTACTATTTCTTTCGTTTATTTAAAAACGTCAAATTTTCACTTTGTTGAAACTGACATTTATTTATCAGTTTTTAAACAAATATTAGGTATGTTCCTTGAATTTTGCAACTGACATTTTCATCAAATTAAGGGCTGCCTCTTTTGACGATTACATCATTTAATTTTCTAGAACTTGTCGAAAATATGACAGGGTGTGTCAGTTTAACTTATCTGATGATGTTACTGCTCCATCAATGATTTTTTTATAAATACCTAATTATTTATCCAATTCAACTGTCAAATGATATCCATAAACATTTATCTAGCCACAAACAAACTGCCTTTAAAGCTAAACAGACTGACACCTTACCAATTGCCAAAAACCACTCCTTGCCCAGATCACAGCATCAACATGCAATTCTTTCGCTTTTATCGCATTTTGTTACTGTCTTTTTTAATATAAAGGTACGTAAATAAAAATAATGGTAGTAAGTCACACTTTAAATGTCAATAATGGGGTTAAGGTCATTCTGCAGAGTGACTGTTTCCAGATTTCCCTGATAAACGGTGTATTAAAAAAAAAATAAATAGACAATGTTGACACTCTTGACACCAGTTCTTTTATGTTATTTTATTTTTCATTCCTTTTTCCTCCCGTTCTCCTTACTTAATCAAAAAAAAAAAACAAATAGACCAAATAAATGCTCTTGCGAAATCATAAAACAAAGCAGAATAAATATGTATATATGTATAATAAAACATAAACGTCTTGCACAAAAAGCTTTACAAAGACTCTTTTATTTTTTTCTTTTCTATGCGATCACGCTCAAGTCACCCATTTTGATTTAGCCTTTTTCTCCTAAACAAAAGAAATGTGCAACCAACCAAGTATACAATACCAAATGTTACTGCTGCTTGCAATATCACGGATAACAAGGCACAGCTTCATTTTGAATTAGATGCAGAATATTTTATACCCTAGTTACATACATTAAAAAGGAGCTTGCTTTGTGACTTTTATTGCAATTGAAACACAAGAAGTAGGCACATTAAAAGTTTGCACTATGGGGTTAAGCTGGCTTTAGACTTTCGTTCTTCATTCGTTGTCCGTTGTTCGGTGTTCGTTCTTCTCTCAACAACGAACAGCGAAGAAAGCATTTACATTAGAAAGTTAAACTCTATTTACAAAATTGTTTATTTATATAAATAGGCTTCTTGTGCCATTCAGTAATTAAAAAAAAACTTCGAAAATGTCCCTACAAGTTGCACGACACTCCAAAACAATATTCATTTAAACAGTTTTCGCATTTAAACACAAGTTGTTAGGGTAACAACGAACACCGAAATTTCTGACCTGATTTGAATTTGCACCTTCTTCATTCGTTCTTAGTTCGTTGTTCGGTTTTCTCATTTACATTTTCGTTGTTCCGCGAACGAACAACAACGAACAACGTACACAGATGATAACACCGAAAGTCTAAAGCCAGCTTTATGTCTTACACCTTTTTTAAGTCATGTATGTCAGTTTTTGTTGTGGATTGAAAACGATCGTGAAAAAAAAATTGAATGATGATATCTTTCAATTTTAGATTAGATATGATAATTATGTCCTCATGGAGACTTTCTTTTGATCGAAAAGAGAATAGAGTAGAGCCATTTTGAAATGCATGATCATGAGCAATAATCTGACAACTCTGTCAGTCTGACACAAACGCAACACAACAAACATAAACCGCACTAAATGGGGTCTTTGACACTATCTCGCACATGCCATTAGAAAACCATCTCAAGGCTAATTAATGGGGTGTAATCGTAGATGCTAATTTTCTCACCACCACAATCGGCTTCGAGTTCGAAATAAAAATCAAATTACCTACGCTAGGTACCTATCAACAATTATTCGTAATTAATATTTTGTAATTAAAAGGCGTAGGGAAAGCGCTTTCTGGTGTGTGATGATGGTGAATTAAGAAAGTTAAATAAAGATACACGCGCGTTAAGTTTACGCAAAGATAGTTTTTTTTGAAATGGCAATTTTCTAGGTGAGGTTCAAGCTTCAAAGCGGCTATAATAGCCCAAAGTAGGTAGGTATTACTGCATTTATAAATGGTTTCTATACACGTTTGCTATTTATGAAATCTCTCATCCTCTCGGCTTTATGACATTAGCATGATGCTTGATTTAAGAAGATGAGCCATCAAAAGAATATTTTATGATACACCTGTGATGTGATGTGGATGGAAATCTCTTCCTTATTGCAGATGACTTAATTGACACCACAGAGTCATACAACAACAAAAAAGAACAAAATTCTAATTACATGCATAGGTAAATGTGTTAAACTAGCAGTTGGTAGGTAAAGTAGGCATATGAAAACTATTCTATACATAAACACCAGTCTTGCATTCTTACCTACACTGATGCCCTTTTGATCTATGCCTCTGGGTCTTAAGTTGATAGTGATCTTTTCTTTGGTTAAGTTGACTTAACAACTTTGTGCAAATGTTTACCTTGGTGCGTGTTAATAACTTGATGTTTTTTTTTGTATCCCGCAATTTACTGGAATTAAGAACGGTCCAAAGAACAAACTTCACAATACCTTGTAAAAGCTAAAGATCAAGAAATAAAGTAGGCTATATATCTATAAGCGAGCTTAAAAGAGCTCAATTTGTTGAAGTGAAGCCAATGATCTCAAGGTGGAGACTCTAAGAAACAGTTCGACATATGCATATAGTTGAATCAAATTAGTTTTTGGTCTACATAAGCATGAATGTGTTTTTATACGTAATATTCAAAGGTTAAAGGTTTTGGTAAAAAGAATTAAGTGCATATAGTAATCTTGTCCAAAGTTAAATGAATTATTGTCTTGGAAACTAGGTTGAATCAAAAGTCATAAAAACCCGCTGTATAAGGTTTTGTTAATGCAAAGTCCAAGCACAAGGTGGCGATTTCATAAGACAAAAGCTTCGAGTGTAAATACAATAAATTAATTCTAGTTCTAAAGTGTGTTCATTAAGAATTTTGCTTTTGGTATTTAGAATGGGACTACCTATATGGCATGCTATGAGCTCGAGAAGAAAATTTAACTCGAGGTATTGATCAAATTAATATCAGAATTATAGGGAAAAAGAAATAAGTGGGTCTCGCAAATTCTGTCTGCATGTTTGACTACTGTATAAACCGATACTGTATAAGCCGATGAGTCGATTTTGTTCAAATTTTGTAGGTATAACATTCTGTCTGCATGTTTGACTACTGTATAAACCGATGAGTCGATTTTGTTCAAACTTTGTAGGTATAAAGAATGTTGGATTTTCCCACGACATGATTTTTGCAACTTTAGGTGATCTTTTATGACTTTTTTGCAAATATCCCAAATATGAGATCGGGAAAGTTATTTGTTTGTTGAAAGGAATTTTTTTTTTTTAAACCAAAGCTACATGCGTGTTTCAAAAAGCTTCAACTTTCCGTTAAGAATTCCTCACAGTTTGTCTATCGTCTCTATTCTAACGATTCCAAAAAATATTTCTCATAAATAAATTATAACTCTTCAACTACTATCACTGACCTTATAACATTTATTTTTATGTTTATCTTTTTACAGGTGTAACTCAAAAGCATCCTATCTGCCACGCCAGTCATTGGAAAAACTCAGCTCTACCGATCCTGATCATGGCAGTTACAAACTAACGCTTACTTCTAATGAAGATTGTGTAACACAAAACAATAGTAGCCCTAACAACAACAACAATAATAATAATAATAACACGAAATCAGACCTCATAAATGGCGGTGGCACCAAATGCAACAATCTACCAGATGTACTGCCAGTTGGTGCAAAATTACAACCATCCTCACCTACTTCGGCAACTGGTGCATCCCAGCGATATGGTTCAAATAATAGCATTTCACCAACGGCAACACCAAATTATCCCCCACCTCCGTATCCGAATATGAAGATGTTCATAACAAAGCCGTCTTTGCCGGTCAATAGCCGGCATTCCTCGCCGGTGACAGCTTACATAAATATGAATATATCCCCGAATGTCGGAGGTGTCGGCAGTGGTTTCAACCGATCTCAATCTTATGATGCCAGCAGTCCCAAATATATGTCACAGTCAACTATTGATTTAATGAAAACTCAAATACTTGAGGCACCAGAGGAGCAGCCTAACTGCCATAATCATGGTGGTGGTGGCAGCGTGGACAAGGTCTTGTCTCCAGCTCAGTCAGAGAGTAACATAAGCTCGTTTACACCTCGCAAGGAATTAAAGGAGTTCCATCGATCTGAAGTAGTACGGAAATTAAGTCTCGAGGAACGCGATCCAGGTGAAGGTCGAATTGTGCGTGCCGAACTTGTGAATACAACTCTCTCAAATTCCGAACACAAAATCACCCGCAAAGACTCTCTGCGAGAGAACATCGAAAAAATCACTCAACTCCAATCGAAGCTGATGTCAGCACATACCCACACAGCTTCGGCGAAATCAGTCCAAAGTCCTCTTCCACCTAGAACAGAACCATCAGTTGAGATGCAAACCCAGACTCCAGAACAACCCCCACCACCGGAGTCACCTCAGCCACCGGCTCTGCCCAGTACACCTCTGCCCTGTGAAATGAACATCATCTCCCAAATGGAACCCACCACAGATGGTTTGAAATTAATGCAACGAACTGAATTGATCCTTCGTGTAAACCCAGTTACCAATGAAGTTGGCTCCCAGACCGACGAGCTACTCGAGTTCGATGCAAATCGCATCAAGCTCAACGACAGTCGAGATGATGATCTACAAAGAACCACGCTGCAACCCCGTCAGAAACACCCCATCGAAGTTGAATGTGATAGAATGTTTAAGGAATTAGCCAGTCTTCTGCCACATAACGACAGGCTTCTGGAGATTCTTGTTCCGCAGAGTTGCAAATCACCCACAGACTACATCGGTACACTGTATAATCCTGATGTACCGTTGAGACCTGCAAAACGAGATGTCGGTACATCGACTCCCAGTGAAAGCAGTTGCTGTAGTTCACCAAAGTTCGAACTTGAATTTGGTGAAATCGAAGTTTCATTGACAAACGGTGCTAGTGAGACAAGCTGTGATCATCTTATAAGAAAGAAGGTATAATATTGAAGTTTTTATTTGGCTGTTTTTTCACAGAGTTCTAACGGGAAAAAAATAAGAAATACCGTATTGAAAACCTAATTCAGGACTTGTATTGGTACTACCGTTAGAAATCTGTAAAGAAATTTGATTTTCTAGCACTATTTGTTTTTAAATTTTGGTTAAATTTATAATTTATTGCATACTTCTAGGAGGAGCTCATTTATCAACTAACACGAAAGCTGGAAGTCCTTAATTTAGAACAAACGGCAATTGCAGAAGAGACATCGACTAACGATGAACTTGGTAGCAGTTTGGCTGCTAAAGTCGCAGACAAAATGCGTCCCATTGACGCCACAAAGTTCCGAACCTACATCGATGATGTTGGTCATATTACCAGTTTGCTACTTAGCCTGTCAGGTCGTTTAGCCAAAGCTGAGAATTCATTAACCGCCCTAGATAAACAAAGCTCAGAAAGTGTAAGTAGTGCCTATATCACTGATATTCTTACGTTTTCATCATGCTAACATTGTTTTTGTTTCTTTTACAGAAAATTGTCATTCTTAAACGTGACCGACTTGTAGAACAGCTAGAAGAAGCCAAACGCCTTAAAGAAGACATCGATCGTCGAGGGTCCAGTGTTGCCGTTGTTCTTGAAAAAAATCTAACCACCGATGAATTTGCCGACTATGACTATTTTATCAACATGAAAGCAAAACTTATTGCCGATTCACGAGATATTGCTGATAAAATCTCATTCGCTAAAGAACATTTGAACGCATTAAATGATGCGCTTATCCAAAGTGATTGCTGAGCGCGCCAGTATAGATTCTCTTAGAGACATAACTGTGTGTGTGCCATAAAATAAATCGGTTATACCATAAACAAAATATACCGCTGGTTAGCCTTAACGATGCAATTTC
The DNA here is from genome assembly GCA_949320155.1 of Melangyna quadrimaculata. NCBI lineage: Eukaryota > Metazoa > Arthropoda > Insecta > Diptera > Syrphidae > Melangyna > Melangyna quadrimaculata. Next base: position 9,024,605 of record OX439485.1, on the reverse strand, counting down.
CGAGCCCTCAACAAGATAAGTTGAGAGTAACGTGAGATCAGGAGCCATCTCTTAAAAAAAAAAAACCCAGGGCCTTAATATATAAAAATTAATTCTTATAAGATTTTACTCTCCTATTATCAGTGATGGTGCTCTAAGAAAAACTACAGATAAACCTTTTAATATTTGTAAACAAAAAAAGTTGATGTTGTCGACTTTAATAAAAAAAAAATGTTTCTTGCATTAAAAGTTGCAACTGGCAACTTCCTGTTAATGTAGCAAAATTCTTAACATTAAATAAGAGTTTCAAATCTATAATTAAGGCAAAAATTTAAAAACTTTTTTGATTTTTGCATTAAAATGATTAAAAACTGTCATTAAATGCTTAAAAAATTGCTGCAATATTTTATAAATATAGGGGAGAATGTGTGTACAGCTTAATTTTTTTTTTTTTTTGGAAAAGTAGGCCAACTACATCCATATGTAATATCAACAAGAAAAAAAAAAACGTATTTACTATTATTTTTTAAATGTTGTTTTTGTGATTTTACCATACGAAACTTAATTTAAGATAATTTTATTATTTAGTTGAAGAGCTCTATTAAAGAGCACTTAAGTTATATTATTAATTAAAAGAAAAAAAAAATAAACAAAACGAAAAATGCTTAAATAATTATTATAAACTTAGTTTTGTAGACCATCTTTAAAAATATAGGTGTATGCTTAGTTTTTAAATGCGAACGAAAAAATTCAATTTAAGAAACTATGTGTGTATACAGACTCTTCTATTAATGTAATTGATCAAATTGCTATTTTTTAAAAATAAAATATTAAAACAAAAAGTATAAATAAAAATCCTGAGTTTTTTTTTTCATTTTGCAAGTGACAAGATCTTTTATTAAAAAAAAAAAAAAAAACAAGTCAGCTTTGAAAAGTAATCCTATTAATTTATTAACTAACCCCAAGTTCAGCATCTCTTAATTATGTAAGAAATTTGTTGCGGCGCAGTGGATTTTTGTAAGTTTAGAAACCCAACCGCGCGCCAATTTCTTCGGAACTTATATATATAATTGAAACTTATTTGAGTTTGTTACTAATTTTTTTTCCGGGTCAAAGGTCTTTTTTTTTCTAATTTCTCTTGGCTTTTTGAATCAAGCCCCTCCCGAAACTGAACCCTTTCTAAGGCACTTGTTGCATCATTTATCAAAGCTGATTTTTCGATATGTTTTTGGGGATGTTGTCACTTACTTTATTTGACACTTTCCAAAAACCTAAAGTGGGGCCTTAAGTTAGCCAGACAGCTTTAAGCTGTTAAACTAGTCGTCCCGTCTAGGTTATAGTATCAGTCAGACATCTACAATCTACAGTAGGGCACATAAAGACAAGAATAGTTTGTGTTGACATCTTTATGGTTACGTAAGACTCCATTGTAGATGTCTGGCTGATCGAAAAATATTGCTTAATAGTTGCTCAAACAACATTTTTAAAATAATCATTAGGTACTTTTATAGCGTAAATAGCACGATTAGTTAAACTACTTTAAGGTGACTGGCTGAAGTTAGGCCCCACTGCGGGTATCTGCCAAGTGTCCAATAAAAATAATGACGCCGCCGCCGCGTCGTCTGCATACGCAAGCAATCGAACGGTCTTTTGATAAAAAATCTTACCGCTGGTGTTGACTCAAGAACGATGTTGAATAGGTTGCATGATAAGGCGTCGCCTTGCCTCAATCCTTTCTCAACATCAAACGAATCGGTGGTGTTCTTACCGACTTTGAGGGAGCAGCGAGATTTCTCCATCGTCATCCTGCACAAGCGGACGAGTTTGGCAGGGATGCCAAACATAGCTCTGTATAATTCGTCTGTTTCACGCTAAGCGACTTTAAAGTATAAAATCGATAAAGAGGTGATGTGTACTGTAGTATACTTAAATATTTGTAATTATACTAAATGAAATCAAATATATAGCAATGCCTTTCAATTGTATAAGTTGGTACATCTTAGGAAGTATACCAATTTCTTATATTTCCGACTATCATCCATTTTGAGATGGAGCAGACTCGACCTTCTCCTTTAACCTCAGCTTAGAGTAAGACGTATTTTTATTTAATAAAGAAACTTGAATTATTGAAGTATTTTATAAAATCAGAGTTTCATTTCCTCAACTTAAAAACACTTAATTCGCGTCGAGGATAAAAGGCAAAACAAACAAAACAGAAAATAAAAGGAACAATACACTATTTGTCTTCAACTTGTCAAATTATTGAACAAAAAACACGTGCATAATGTAATCTCATTCATTGGGAAAATTAGAGGAATATGAACCTGGTGAAGCTTTCGAATCGTATGAAGATCGATTGCGAATATATTTTCAACTAAATGAAATAAAAGATGAAAGAAAGTCACTTATTCTCTTAAGTCTAATAGGAAAAAATACGTACGCAATTCTAAAAAATTTAGTCCAACCAAAAAAGCCACATGATATTTCATTTGATAAATTGGTAAACTCATTGCGAGACCATTTTGCATCAAGAGTCAACATACGAGCTGAGCGTTATAAGTTTAACAAAGAAAAGTTTAACAAAGCGGATCTGGAATTCCTGGATTTTTTCAAAAATCTGTGAAGTGTGACTTGTCCGGCCAAAAACTAAACTGCTAGGAGCCCGTTGACAAAAGGTTTTAAGCGGTCACACAAGAAAGCCGACAAGATTTTATAAGCGACGCTTAGGAGACTAATTCCGATGTAGTTGGTGCATTTCAGAACATCTCCCTTTTTATGGATGGGGCACACTATATCGAGGTTCCATTAGTCGGGCATACTTTCATCCGACCAAATTTTGCATATGAGCTGGTGTATGCTCCTAACCAATTCATCTCCCGCTGATTAAAAAAGTTCGGCTTGTAAGCCATCCGCACCAGCAGCCTTGCACGACTAAAGTTTGGATATCGCCTGCCGCATTTCAGTTAGGTCGGGTGAACGGAACTGTTGGCCATCATCGTCCAAGTTGAATGGAGCGTTCTTCCTACTAGCGGAATCTTGGCTGTCTTCTCCGTTAAGCAGTCTAGAGAAGTGTTTTTTCCATATCCTCAGCACAGACTGTGTGTCTACATCCATATTCCCACTCTCATCACGGCAGGCTTTCATTCTAGCTTTGTATCCTTGGGTGGATCGTTTCACCCTCTGATACAATTTTCGAATATCTCGTTGATCACTCGACCGCCAAGTCTCCTTGTGTATATTGAGGTGTGGGAAACAGGTGCTTGAGATGATGACATTTCGCGCCCCGCCACGCCGCCGCAAAGTCTTCCATCCTGTGTCCGTTAGGTTAGATTAGGTCAGTAGGCTGACAGTTGATCTTGTTACCGTCACACTTAGATCAGTGTAGATCCATCGTGATACCCTGGGGATTAATCCCCATAAAAGAAACCTGTGATAAATCCTATGACATAGCCCGTAAAGGGCGTGTCCCTTTCCTTTACCCTCACTTGATTGATCAACTCCACACCAGACCCGTAGGAGCAGTGGCTCCCTGCAACGTCTGGCGCTGGGTTCGATAAATCAGTGGTTGGTGCCAGCGACTGCCCAGTTCGGTCAGATAAGGAGAGTCCGTCGACACAATCACCAGGCAAAGGAGAGGCCAGCCCACCATAGTGGTTTTAGAGCGTGAACCTCTCCCTTACCCCCACCAGGTAAATCATTCCTCCGCCAGGCCCGTAGCAGCAATGGCTCCATGCAACGTCTGGCGGTTGAGTTTGATAGATCAGTGGGTTGGGGTATGTGACTGATCTGTTTAGTTATATTTAAGAATTGTCAAGCCATTTTGTAGCGTTAATAAATTTTAACATGTTATTGCCGTTGCCGGAAGTTTTATCGTGAAGGCTGTGTCCTCCGACTATCGAACCAAAGATGCCCTTTCCGAATCTTGCGTTGAAGTCACCATGAATGATCTTCACGTCGTACTTCGGGCACATATCATACGTTGTCTCCAGGAGATCGTAGAATGCTTCTTTGGTTGAGTCATCTTTTTCTTCATGGGGGGCGTGAACACAGATCAGCGTAATGTTATTAAATTTGCCTTTGATGCGGATTGTGACCAGGCGCTCGCTTACACTTCGGAAGCCCAAGACTTCTTGCCTAAATCTTCCCCTTATCACAAAATCGCAACCAAAATACATGGACCCTGCTACTTGAAGCACCCGCCGTAGTAGTTGTCACAAGATTTCAGTCTCCATTTACCCTCTCCATCGCACTTCCTGGATGGCTGTTACGTCAGCCCTTAGCCTGTCCAGGATTTCCACTAATTGTTAGGCTGCACGTGTTCTGTATAAGGACAGGACGTTCCACGTGCAGATCCGAAACTCATTGTCCTTGTTTCGTTTGCTGGGGTCGTCAACTTTAAAATCAACAAATAAAATCATTTTTCTGACGATTAGTGCTGGTGTCAATAGTGCAACACATACTTATTTTTAATATTATAATTATTGTTAAGTAATAAATACAATTATTCATGCAGTTATCACTGTATTGAAATTGGCAATATTTGAAAAAATAAATTTGCTTTTCCTCCGGCATGATAAGTATTTAACTCTTCATTGCATAGAACCAGAGATACGCAAATATGACCGATTCATATATCGGTTGAGTCAGCTGCAAAATTTCAAGCAATTTTGAATTGAATCATTATATTTTTTTTTAATTTAGAAAATTAGGGTGTTTTTTATAGAATTCAAACCTAGGTTTGATTAAAAAAAAAAAAACTAAATTAATTTTATTTAAGAAAATCTATGTCTGACCAATTATTGAAACTATCTGACCTTTTTTTTACCATTTACTTAACTTTTAGATAGCCATTATTGTTGTTTGTTTTTCAAATTCCATAGAGGTGCTAAGATCCCGAAACTAAAAATTGGCTCTATATTTAATTTGAAAACAAAATTTGTCATCTCCCCGTTCTTTTTGAACTTTAATATTAAATACAAATTTTACAAACAATTTATAAGCATTTGAAGCAGTAAAAATATTTTTTCTTTTCTGTTTTATATTATGTACACAAAAATCAGTTAAGAGTGTCAGTTTGAATCAAAAAAAATGGTACTCCCCCTATCCATTATTAACTAAAATCTCCAATGCTGCATTCACGCAATTGAGAATTTTTCGTAATTCACATCATGGAAGAAATTATACACTTCCTAATTTTATAAAATTACATATCTAGCAGCTTTTGAGTCATAATAATTGTGCTTCTACTCTAGAGTGTTTCATTTTGTGAGGAAAAAAAATAAAATGTAGAATCTTTGCAGAAGTCGATCACGTCCTGATTCTTCGTGATGAAAAAAATATTTCAGACAAATTTCAAGAACATTCGTAATTTTTTATAGTCACATTTGCCTTATCGCAGCTAAAAGATAATCCGACTTATTTTTCTGCCAGATACCAAACAGAAACAACAGTAAAAACGTTTTTTCGTCCCCTTTAGATTAGTCCTGTCTTAGATGATGCAGTATCAAAAGGAATACACATGACATTGTCACGTACCACAGGTCAGTTCATCTTCATATTACTACTTCTGCAATCTAATTTTACCCAAATTTCAAGGCAACCTAATAATACTCAAAGCCTTATAGCAAGTCATTACAACTAAAAGTCTTTATTAGACAAAATTTTGACACACGCTCTCCCATGGGTGTGAGGGCACCAACTTACTATCCCAAAGGAACGCCAAATGAGAAGAATTTTAAATAGTGAGACTTCGTTTTTCTTTGTCATTTTCCTTCTTTTGATCATGAAAAACTAATTAGTACAAAAATCTTGAGTATTTCATATTTCACTAGTTTAAGAAAGAAAATGTGCAACCTCTAAACATGATCCAATCTACATGAAATTGTGTGTATATTTTTTTTACATCACTTAGACTCGGGGCGTGAGCGAATTCTTATGAAAATCACATCTTTGGAAAATTGAAACACCCTATTGTACTCATATTAAAAGTTATACTCGATAAAATTTGATAAAATAATAATATATGTAAGTGCTTGTGTTAACACATCTATGACAATGATTCCTTAAAATGACGAATTAGTCTTTACTCACTTTATTCATCACTCGTGTTTTTTTAACAAAAAATTTTAAGTAATTTTAGTTAAGTGAGAAATCTCTTACAACTCGGTAAGTTTAATAAAAAAATTTAACTTTTAATTTTGTATTTCTGATATTATTGGTTTTAAATTTAAAAGTTCATATCTATTGGTTTCGGGAGCGGCTCGAAATTCTGGTTTCAAAATTCTGCTTTTCAAAATTCTGCCTATTGGTAGAAAAATTCTGCTTCTTTCGATTCTGTTTTACAAAATTCTGCTTTTCAAAATACTAACAAGTAATAATATAGAAAAATAAAATTCTGCTTATTCCGAAGGAATATTAACGATGTAACAAAAAAAAAATAACCACAAAAAGTAATATACATAGTCTAATAAATTAATACGAAAACAACATCTAAGCAAAACCACAGAGAACTATGTATGTTATTTGCTATTCGCTTAAGGAACCCAGTATGACTTAAGTCTGTTTTTTTCTTTTAATTCATTTTTTTTTTATTCTTAATAATATTTAATTGTTTTTTTCTGTTTTATTCTCTCTCCATTTTAGACCCTTTCAGCTTCAGATTTGGCAGTGATAAGTTCCTTTTTTGAAATGCATGACTGCAATCGACTATCACCTTAAAGCGGGGTACACATTATCAAACCTGTAAGACAAATCTGTACAAGTTTGATAATGTGTACTCTCTGTTTGACAAATTCGTTCTTTGTTCACAAATTTTTTTGATATTGTAAAAGCGCACGCATTTTTACATTTTTGAAATTTTTATTTATTATTCGCAGAATTTTTTAAAACAGAATTTTGAAAAGCAGAATTTTGACCTCGGCAGAATTTTGACCTCGGCAGAATTTCGACCAACCCATTGGTTTCGTGTAGAAAAAATTATCAATATTACGACAGACAAGTCTAAAAAGAGCTTTTGTCATACTAAGTCCAGTCTAATATAATGGTGTTTTATAAAATAATACAAAGGTTTTTAATCAATCGTTGCTCAATCCGAATTTCAACACATTGCTTCGAAAAGAAAATTCCAAAAAACTTCAAATTTTTTGACGTGGTACTTCAGTGTTTTGCCAAAAAATCAAAAAATTAAGTTTTTGGGTAAACCACGATATGCAAAAAAGAACATTAAAAAAACAATGAGCAAAGTTGTATGGAGCGTGGGCCCAGCACCAATAAGAACGGCCTTCATATCGTATATAGGTACATGATTATGCATTCATTATCCGTTAACGGTTTATTCGCTGTGTGACAAAACGTATTTAATATTGATTAAAATGAGTTTAAGGGTCACAATTCCTTTTTTCCATAGTTTTTCTTTAATATTTTGTGTATTTTTCGCTCGATTTAAGCCATTTTTTAGAATTAAGTTCCTTGAACCCATGATACACTACCTCTATTTTTTTAGATTTTTAAAATTATGTTTAGGGGTCGCAAGCGTTTATTTTATGCAAAAAGCAGTTTTTGGAGTATTTAATTTGTTAAAAATACAAATATTGGTTTTTAAATAATATTTTTGATTTCAAAATCATCTCTGGAAAAAAGCAAAAACATATCAGTTTTTACCTCGTTTAGGTTCGTTTGCAATTCGTAAAAGTAAGACAAAACAACTCACAAAACGACCCTCAAAACCACCTTTATATATTATTACCAGAAGACCCGTGCGAATATTTCGCACATTCAATAAGGCTTTAAATTTTCAAATAGAATGTTTGAACAAAATAAATAAATTCTTTTTATTATTGATATAAACATATTAGAAGAATTTTATTTAAATATTATAGATATGCATTTAAATGATCATAATATTTTTTCTAATAAAATTTGATGCAATAAAAAAATTTGTTTCGATTTTTTTTTGTCAACCCCTTTCGGCCCCAGCATTTAGCTATCTCACTGCATTCCGACCCTGTGTGAATGCATTTGTGTTTGTGTAACTTACACTATTTTGAGAAAAGCCTCACTTTTTCCTCGATATGCCCGTTCCTCTATTTCTTCTTCTAAGATTTTAAATTAAAGAATTAATAAATATGTTTCTTTCATTCATACAATCAATGTGCAAGCGAAAAAAGAGGATTATACATTACAAAAGTAATAAATATGTTGCTTTCATTCATGCCTGGTGTAACTAAAGAAGGTTTCTCCCCCACTTACTCAAGGTGCAGCGAAAAAAAAAAAATTAAAATTACAGAAGTAATACATATTTTTCTCTTTCACTCATTCAATGGGTTAAAAGTGAGGTATTCTTTATGTCAAATTTTTCATTTATTGAATTATTTGAAATTTCCGAAATTTATAGAAAATAGTGTAAAATAGAATAAAGTTTTTGTGCAATGTCATGAGTATGTGTAAATTCCTATTCAGTGATACCTATTTTAGTGGATTTGACTATTTTATAAATGAGAAAAAAGGAGTTTGACAACAGAAATAATATATATGATGATAGTTATTCCTTATTTAGTAACGAAAAAATTGGTATTATTTTTATTACGGGATGATCACAAAATATAACAAACAAAAATATAAACAAAAAATATAAGATTTTCTTTGCTTTGTATGGTACTAACAGATTTTAAACTCAGTCAGTTCCTTACCGATTTTAAGTTGCTTTGCGGTATTTCAAAGAAGAATGTTAGTCTCTTTTTTATCATATACAAAAATTACTAATCCAGGTCCAGGTCTAAATAGTCCAGAATCAAAGCAAGGTCGTCGTTATTGAAGAAGTAGTTAAAAAAAAAAACATATTAACACTAAATCTTCGTTTTCATTGTCGTTACTTTAGATAAACTGTTAAACTTGTACTTGATTTTGTAGCTTGAGCAAAAAATCTATAGAATTAAAAAAGGTCTAACATTCTTCTTTGACAAACCACAGACATTAAAAATTGGTAAAAAAACTAACTTAGTTAAAAATCTTTTAGTACCATAAAAAGGAAAACAAATATTCTATTTTTTGTTAATATTTTTTTTTTATTTATTTAGCAATCTTTCGTAAAAAATATAAATAAGGAATAGAGTAAAATAAAATTCCACCGCTAATAGTATATATAAGGGTGGTTTGTGGGCGGTTTTGTTGGTTGTTTTGTCCAATTTTTCGAATTCAAAACCTTGAAAATAATAAAAATAATAATCATTTATTACGATAAATGAATTACTAATTGATGTTTGTTTGTTGTTTTCCAGAGATGATTTTGACATCAAAAATATTATTTTAAAACCAGTATTTGTATTTTTTACAAATTAAATACTGCTTTTTGCATAAAATTGATGCTTGCAACCCCTAAATATAATTTAAAAAATCTGAAAAAAATTGAGGTAGTGTATCATGAGTTTTAAGAACTTAATTCCAAAAATGGCTAAATCGAACGAAAAATACACAAAATACTAAAGAAAAACTATGGAAAAAAGGAATTGTGACCCTGAAACTCATTTTAATCAAAAATAAATGACTTTTGTCACACAGCGAATTTTGACAAACGGTTAACGGATAATGAATGTATAAACATGTACCTATATACGATATGAAGGCCGTTCTTATTGGTGCTGGGCCCGATTTGCCCATTGTCCTTTCCTACAAAAAAAACATTTCTTAGATTTTTTTATGAACGGTTTGGCTGACTGCTATAGAGTAGGAACGCTGATGAAAGAGGTTGGGTCAAAATAGTGTATGGGTCATCTCATAATACTGCATTTAAAATACTGTATCTCAAAATACTTTATGTACAAAATACTGTATGATCAAAATAATGTAAGTCAAAATTCTGTGTTTCAAAATTCTGGTTGGTCAAAATTGTGTATTTCAAAATTCTGTATCTCAAAATTCTGTATTTGCAAATGTGGTAAATAGGCTTTCAGCCTATTTCGACCTGGGGTTCCGCGAAAAAGATTTCAGGGTTGCGCGACTTTATCGAACTACAAATAGTAAAAACACCAAAATTTATTTTTTTTAAGTGAAACCGGGTGACTGGCACATTTTTAAATTAAAATATGAATAACTTTTGCATACCTAGATTTTTTTACAGAGCAAAGTTTTTTTTTGCACAAGTATCGTAATTTTAAGACAAATCAGTTGGAGAGTTTAATTATTTAAAATTAAAAATTTTGTTGCCAAACTCACCCTGCAGTTTTTGGAGACTTTGGTCGAGTAAACGTATTCTAGAATCAATCGATGATCCCCTACCAGTTGATTTCAGAGTTATTTTCTTATACTGAGTATTTTTTTATTTTTTAGGGTTTCATTTTTTTTTTTTTTTTTTTTTTTTGTTTTTTAAATACATGAATTGTTAATTCAAGTTTTCATATAATTGGAACAATATTAGGTGGATATATCTTTCTCTGCTCTTTTGCAGCCTTATAAGGAGAGCTGTACTTGTAAGCTCCGTAGGTCTTTTTATGACAAGTTTTCTTATAATTTTGATGCATTATTTCATAATTTTTCATGGTCAAATTTGCTCAAAATGCAGGCCAATGTCTCCCCATCTTTTTGTTTAATTATTATATTCATAAATTAAAGCAAATTCGATTTGCATAATATTCCACATAACTGAGTAAAAATTATTTAGCTGGTGGTATTTTCACAAAATATTGAACCTTTCAAGGATTTATGTTGTTTTTTAAGGTTTTTTAATAAAAATTATTTTATTTATAACTGTTTTCTTAATCTATCCTAATGAAGTTTTTACAATCATTTTAAATGTATTAAATTATACATTTTTAGAAAGAAAGCTGAAAAGATTAGGAAAGTCCCTTATATTAAAAAAAAATTCTATTCTTTGGCCAAATTCACCCCACACACCAGCATAATTATGCTACAAATGCATTTGATAAACAAATAAGACATCTCGACCTGTGACGTCAGTGGTCTAAAGCGGTGGAGTGCGTAGTGCACACGACTGCTAAGACTGAGCATATCTGATATGCGTGGGTTCGAATCCTATGGTGTGCATACATTTTTTTCAAATAAAATTGGATTAAAGCTCAGCACCACAAAAAGGAGACTAATGAGTGCAAAAGTGGCAAAGCACGAAATAGCTATATCTCCAGCCAAACAATTGGTGGTAGCGCCTTTAAGTTGTTGTTGTTATTCAAAAATTCAATGAAATTGAAGGAATTAAGAATGGTCAAGCCTAATAAGCTGACATTCTAGTACGAATAGTACAATAATAACAATAATGGTATTTTTATTATTCAGGACTGCTGAATTTTTATTAAAAATGGGTTTTTGGAACTACAGGAAATACACATTTCATGATTATGTTCGAGTTAAAATAATTTTGATTTATTTTAAGTAAACCCCCCCTTATCCATTCGCTGAAAAAACAGCCAAAACTCGTAGGTAGTTAGGTAGGTACTCAAAAATTTGGTTACTACCTATCAATATCTATAATAGGCATGCATAGGTATTTGTACCCATAATTACTTTCTATTTCATAAAGAAAAGAAACTCATTAAAAGCCTTAAGCCGACGGCAAAGTTCAAGTTAATGAACAAGTACCTATAGAATTAGAATTATTTTTGTTTGGGTTTTTTTAATTATTTTAACTGAATAAATAATATACTCAAGGTGTAACTTAAGTCTTTTTAAATGCAGCCTAAATGCAGGGCACTCCTTAAAAAGAATAGAAAAAAAGGATAAAGTCTTAATTATCGCAATTTCGAATACAAGTTGAAACTGTGGATACCCAAATAAAAGAGAATGCAGTTGGTGGGCCAACTACATGTCCCAAAAAAAGTAATGACTAATTAAAAATAGAAATAAATACAAATTAAAAAATTAACACGATGGAAAATCATTATAAGAAGAGACAAACGAATGCATATGTTTAAAAATTTTAATAAAATTTGGTTATAAAAAAATTTTTTATCAAAAAAATTTGGGACGTATACAAACGAAAAAAAAAGAAGACAATCATAGACAAACGATTTTCTATCGAACTGCGTTTTTAGATTTTTCGAGCGTTATAGTTGGTGGGCCAACTACATGTCCCAAAAAAGTAATAATTAATTAAAAAAAAAATAAATACAAATTAATAAAATTAATACGGTCAAAAATCATGATAAAAAAGAGACAAACGAATGCATATGTTTAAAAATTTTAATAAAAATTGGTTAAAAAAAATTTTTTTGTCAAAAAAATTTGGGACGTATACAAACGAAAAAAAAAAAAGACAAACATAGACAAACGATTTTCTATCGAACTGCGTTTTTAGATTTTTCGAGCGTTATATTTGGTGGGCCAACTTTATGTCCCAAAAAAAAGTAATAATTAATTAAAAATAGAAATAAATACAAATTAAAAAAACTAACACGATGGAAAATCATTATAAAAAAGAGACAAACGAATGCATATGTTTAAAAATTTTAATAAAAATTGGTTAAAAAAAATTTTTTTGTCAAAAAAATTTGGGACGTATACAAACGAAAAAAAAAAAAGACAAACATAGACAAACGATTTTCTATCGAACTGCGTTTTTAGATTTTTCGAGCGTTATAGTTGGTGGGCCAACTACATGTCCCAAAAAAGTAATAATTAATTAAAAATAGAAATAAATACAAATTAAAAAAAATAACACGATGAAAAATCATTATAAAAAAGAGACAAACGAATGCATATGTTTTAAAATTTTAATAAAATTTGGTTAAAAAAAATTTTTTTGTCAAAAAAATTTGGGACGTATACAAACGAAAAAAAAAAGACAAACATAGACAAACGATTATCTATCGAACTGCATTTCCAGATTTTTGGAGCGTTATAGTTGGTGGGCCAAACTCCGTAAATTTTTTTGAAGTGGCTATATAAAAAAAACGGTGAGTGTACAAACGAATCTAAAACTTGTACAAACGTAGACAAACGATGTACAAACGATTGCAATTAACAGTTTTGCTCAACTCAATAGTTGGTGGGCCAACTACATGCAAGCCCCCCAAAACGGGGTTTTCGGCAATTGGTTTAGGAAAACTTGAAATGCGTTCACACCGAGAATTCACAAGTTTTCATTTGACATTTAATTTTTTTTGCTTCAACACAATGGTTTCGAAGAAGGTCCACTTTGAAAATTTGCAGTGCCACAGTAAAAGGCAAAAATCAAGTTATAATGCAAAATTAAAAGACAATTTATAAATATTGGAAGCTAAAAAAGGAAATGCAATTAATCCTGATTCGTTATATTCAATTTATTTCTTATCCGAACAAGCTCACGTTGAAGTAAGGATGCTCTACACTACATCGCGGTCCCTTGTGTTCCAGCTGAAAAATTATTTTTTCCTGTCAGTTATTTATATGACGTTTTAATTGATCGCTGAATGTTTCACAAGGTGTTTTTGTTAGGTCATCCTGCAAATGCAACATGTTTTGGTCAGGTTTTATTTAAAACTTGTGGCTTATCAAAACTTGTGGTTTAGCAAAAATGTATGGGAAAACTTGTGTTTTCGATCTAGGTTTTCAGCCAAAACCGATATTTTCGCGAAAACCGGGTTTTGGGTTTGGTGTGAAAAGGTTATTCAGTGCTATTTTTGTTGAAATACTGTAGGTACTGATAACACTCTTCGTATAATCAATTTAAGTATTCTTATCAAATAGCTACATATCAATATTATTAAAATATATTTTTTCTTCACTTCATTAAAACAATTCAAACTGTTCACAACTAAATTTGTTTCCGAGTTTTATTTCTGGATATAATACAGCAACTCTACTACAATTTTGTTTTAAAATGAATATATCGATTGTGAAGTCAAATAAAGGAGAAGAGAAATTATTAGTTGACGGATATGCAATTTTTTTAGAAAGAGTTAGGTACTTATTGTAGATTCTCGTTTTGCATTTGTTTGGATTTTCAATTAATGATATATACATACTATATCGAGTTCTTCTTTTTGTTTCTATTGATAATGGAAGTTTATGAACGGAATTGTGCAAAAATACAGGGCTGGAATCGGCTAAGGTGATATGTGATAAGTGATAGTCATTATCGGCAAATTCCGTGTGCATACAAGTGATAATCATATTTTTGTGACTATTTTCTGTGATAGCTTAACCACTTGTGACAGTCACCTTACGCAGACGGAATTTGTCGATAGTGACTATATCTTATCATTATCATATATCACCTTAGCTGATTCCACCACAGTATTTTTAGATAAAGAATTTGGAGATACAATGTTTTGCTCATACAGGATTTTGAGATGAAGAATTTTGAGACACAGTATTATGAGATACAGTATTTTGCTAATATAGCATTTTGAGATACAGTATTTTAGATTTACAGTATTTTGTAGGGCTGGCCACAAAACGAGACTCTGTGAGACTTTTTCAAGTCTCGTATAATAAAGTCTCGTCTCGGTCTCGTCTCCGAAAAATACGATTTCCGGACAAACTGTTGATTATTATTGGAACGAAATATTTTCGATTATCGTTGGAATATGTACAGAAGAAAATAAATATTTAACTGAAATTGGATTTTTTAATTTATAAGACTCTCTGTAAATTTTGGTCCAAATATACAGTCTCGTCTTGGTCTCGTCTCGGTTGCTTAAAAGGCAGTCTCGTCTCGGTCTCGTAATGCGAGACCGAGATCGAGACCGAGACTTTTCTCGTCTTGTGGCCGGCCCTAGTATTTTGCAATACAGAATATGAACCATACAGTATTATGACCATACAGTATCATACAGAATTTTGACCATACAGTATTTTAAAATATAGCATTTTGACCCGCTCCCTGATAAAAGGCCAGCATTTCCTACTATTTGGAAAACTCGTTTCTCTGGTAAGTTTTCGCTTGCTACTCAATAACTTAAATATAAAAATCTAGTCTTCGTAATTTTCAAGTTAATTAACAACTAGCACACACAATTATCTAGTTTTCGATAGAGAATCAATAGGAACACTGAGCAGTGAGTAATAAAAGCTTAAGCTTAGGACCAAAAAAAACTTAATTTCAAAATAAAATTGAAGAAGAAAATTCTATAGCTTTCAAAATATGTAAAGGTGTTTATTGTAAGTGTTGCTCTAATGTTAGTAAAATTTGTCCTCCCCTAAAGAGAGGAACCCCCTCCCCTAAAGAGGGGCCATTTTTCATTTTTCGGTTGGGGCCATTTTTCATTGGGGTCAAATTTCTTGTAGCCTATAGTAGAGCTTTTGACACCCCAATCACCTATTGGGTAAACTTCCTGCTTATCTGTGTTTGACCCAGTGTCTTACAGGTATCTGGGTGCCCGACACCAAAGGGTTACTTAAGTACTAGGCTACGCGATACTTTTTCAGTATCTGATTACATAAAACTACATGGATTTTCGGGTAGACCGATAGCCGAATACGAAACACTTTTCGAGTTCCAAACGGGTACCCGGCTATTTGAATACCTGGGTAATCGGGTATTAGATTATGCCGTATACGACCCGGTGGAAGTCAATGCCTCGATACTTTCCTTAAAACAGATTAACCGGGTACCCGATACTTTTCGAGTACCTGATAACCACGGGCACCCAACAGCATACGGTTACTCAGGACGACAAAAAGGCGGATACCCAACACATTTCGAGTACCAAACGGATTCATGGGTTGCTAAATGCCCGGGAAACTGGGTTCTAGGTTCCTCAAAAATACGCAATTCGCAACACTTTTCGAGTTTCAGAGGGATACCTGGGTAGCAGAAGGTAAACGAGTACCGGGGTGCCTGGTTATAGCGAGTAGGTACTACCTAGTCGAAGCTAAGAGCTCTATTAGGTAGGTATTTCAATCTCAAAATAATATAATCCATTCCACTTCAAAATTTTGCGCATATTTTTAATAATTATTATCAACGCCTATCTCTTTCTCCCTCTCTCTTTTCTTTCAGATTTTTAAAAGAATTGTAACAGATATGTATTATTCTAGTATTTCCATAGATTCAGATACAAATACAAGTGGCGACTGTGAACATTGGGTAAAGTATCTTATGCAAATGATTTCCCCCAGCAAGTAAACACGTATTAAATGTTTGTACATATTTATATTTCAGTCACATTTAGATGAAACCAACCATAAAGAGAAATACATCAAATACCCTCTACCATCTGAAGATGCTAATTTCAAAAGATTGATCGATGTTTTGAGATTTTGCAACGATGAAGAAGATAATCAGAAGCAAAATAGCTCATCTGAATTACTCAAAAATTATACCGACTTTGAAATAATATTGCTTCTTGAAGCATTAGATTATAAAAGAAGCGAAGTTTTCTTCGACGAGGTCTTATCAAATGTTAAGTATCTCAACAGCACCGAATGTATTGATGCATACATACTAATAAATTCAGTTTGTAAAAACGCAAAATTTGATATTTTCTCAAAAATGATAAATGGCAAAAGACTTAAATTGCCGATAATAACGATCATAGCGAACGTCCTAATTGAGTCTCTTGACGAAAACTTATTTCACAAATGGTTTGATTGTCTATATGAGTCTCAAAGATTTGATTTAAGTGAAGATGATGACCACAGCAAAACACTGCTAGAGAATGCACTATTTTATCAAAACAATACAGCAATACGAAAACTTCTAACAGAAGGAGCATACATAGGAACTTGGGGTTGTTTCAAACATTCCAATGCCTTGGATCCGCAACAAATTGAGGAATGCTTCGACTCCTGCTTCCAAATAAATCAATTCAACCCAAAGGAGATAACTATTAATTATTCAAATCTTGCACTGCCCGCTAAGCACAATAATGATCTCAACGAAATGGAACCAATAATGCTGATTATAAATTCAAAACGACACCTACATCTCATCAAACATCCACTAGTCACAAGCTTCATGGCTCTCAAATGGCACCGCATAGAAAAGTTCTTATACATAAATTTGTTCCTTTATTGCTTGTATCTGATATCCATTGTAGCATACATTATTTTTATGACTGAAAGAACTTCAGAGCATGAGTATAAGGTATTTGTGAAATGGACTTGGATTCTAACGATAATTGGAACTGTATATCTGGTTATTCGAGAAGCAGTACAGTTTGTGCCTCTGCAGGAGTACTTCAGAAAGCCCAGCAACTATTTCGAAATTCTTCTTATTATATTCTCCATACGGATCATCAAAATGAAATCGTTGGAGTCCAAACAAGAAGTTGTGTTCGCAATACTACTAATGGGCGTTGAATTTTGTCTTCTTGTTGGAAATTTACCAGTACTTACGATTTCAACGCATATGCTAATGCTTAGAGAGGTTTTGAAGACTTTTCTTAATAGTTTCTCGTTGTATTCGATTTTCGTCGTCATGTTTGCTCTATGCTTTTACGTTCTCTTCGGAAATGAACATAATAAATTTGACAATATGTTCACATCAATTGCTAAGACGATGGCAATGCTTATTGGAGAACTGGATTTAGAAAATTTGAGATTTAAAGAAAATAAGTTCGGTTACATATTGTTTTTGCTATTTGTCGTTTGTATGACCATTGTTTTGATGAACCTGCTCAACGGTTTAGCTGTTAGTGATATACAGGTGAGTTTGATCATAAATTTCCATAATTGAACATGGTAATGTAGTGAAGTGAAATTAAAATTAGGCAAATTAGTAAAATACAGAGCTGTTTCACAATTAAAATTCATTAATACTTTATTGGGCTTCCTTCATCATCACTGATAGCGCTGTTCGCATTTTTTTCGGCCGTGGTGTAACACTCAATGCCGAATAGAACCTTCAGCCGATTTCATATACAGGGTCATTCAACAAGAAGTATCATTTTAAATGAATATACTCGTAGGAGAAAAAACGCAACATTTTAATGAAAAATGTTGATATTCTGAAATTTAAACATGAGGTGAAGCATGGAGGTTACTGTCTGCCAAATACTTTTTCTTCTTCTTCATTAGCCGGGCATTGTCATGATCTCGAGGAGGACCACAACTCTCCCACTCAACTACTTCACCTAAGGTTCCACTTGTGGGGTTCGCCGGGTTGACCTCAGTAAACGTCGACAGGCCTCCCGGTTTTGGCTTGTTCCATGTCTGAGGCCAACTAAATGCAGGTGTCGTTGCATTTGTTTCATCCAGGAGTTTTTGCGCCTGCCTTTCTTCCGCGATAGTGTTGGAACGTCTTGTGATATTGCCTTTTGAACTGGGTTCTCATGGCATCTTCTTTGTACATGACAGAACGAGCTAAGTTGGTCATGTTGTATTTTGTCCAAGATGGTATTTTTGACGTTACTGTCTGCCAAATACACTGCACAAAAATTCATTCTTTTTATGCATTTTTGCATCAAGTCTCCATTATATTGCGACTGTTTTAAACAAATATAATAACATCAATAACGCATAAATCGTGAGTTGGAGCCTGTTTTTGAAAAAACATACCTGTAGCCAGTTTCATTCCCCCCCTCAACACTTCAACCGTAATACTCGTGCTTGTAGGAATGCGCATCAGTTCACCTTCGAACCCCACCTCGGACGCACTGTTAAGTATATAAATTGTTTCCTTAGTCGCACTACACGAATGTGGAATGTTTTACTATCTGCTCTTATTTCTCCCTCCAATTTTGATGTTACAAATTGCGAAACCAATGTGTATTGGCATCTCCTGTTGAATCCGTACCACACTGATGTGCTTGCTGAGTTAAATAGTAGTAAGAAAACAGAAATCACATCAATTTCACAAGGTAAGTTTATATCATTTGTGACGTTACGTTACCGTATTCTAGCAGCAAGCACACAAGTGACCAAATTGGAAAAGTATTCTCACAAATTTGTCACACACAAGATCAATACAAATACGCTTGTGTTAAAAAGATTCTTATGAAAAGTACCAGTGTGTGTCTTAAGAACTTATCAGTTCCTGAAATGAGCCGATTTGGCAAGTTAAAAGTAATCCTGTCACTATTTAAAGTTAAGATATTCGAAACACTTTTAAAAATTTATAGTTTTTTGCTATATGTATATTAAAAGAAAACAAAATAGACTTTGATTTTGTTGATTTTAACATACCTTTCCTACCTAAGTATGTATTTTATTTAGATAGATAATCTGTTGCAGCTTTTAGTTGATTTTTCTAATTTTTCCTGCATCGTACTATACCTACTCAATTGAGTGCCTATTCTCCGTTCACAAGCGTTCAGTTCACATGGTTTCAGTTTGGGAAAAAGAAGAGAACAAAACTGAACTTAGGTTACAGCTTGAAACACCGGAAACAATGCAACAGAGCAGCTACCCCTTAATTATTTTTGAATATTAATATTCAATTATATTCTAAGAAATTAAACAAACTGAAGGGTCCAGCGGAAAAATAGCTTAAGTCCGATTCCGAGAAAAACGAAAATATAAGTTTACTTTATAAACAAAAGCTAAATTCCAAGGAAAATTAAATAAAGGATGAAATTAATTTGTCCAATAAAATATACCTAATTGTTATACAACACACATTGATTTTAATTTTATGAATCCAATTATATCCTTCTCTTCTGTATACGGCCTACGTTGTAGCCGAAAACTTGAAGGTATTTTTTGAAGATTTCTAACGAAGGAACTAAATATGATAATTAGAAACAGTTTTTTACTTTTTTGGAGTAGTTGCCCGTAGCGTAATAGTTAGTGCGTTCGACTGTCACGCTGGAGGTCTGGGATCGCTTCCCAGCCTCGTCCTCCTAAAAACTAAAAGTTTTTTTTCAGGGCTACTGCCTCTTGCGAGGAATTGACAAATCCTCCAAGAGTATCACATGTCACGAATGAGTGCTTCTCGTCTATCCGTTCGGATTCGGCATAAAATTGTAGGTCCCTTCAATTTCTGTCGAAAGGCGCACACAGGAATGGTTGCGAGTTGTTAGTCACTAGGACCTGGTTCTTCATGAGCCGTTGTGCCACCCGATTTATTTTTTATTTTTACTCTTTGTTCATACAGCCTTCGATTTTAAAAAATCTTTATTTGAAAAACAAAAAAAAAAGGAAAGGGGCTTTAGAACGTTTCATGTATTTGAATTTGCTTGGCAACACTACGAGAGAAGTGTTTAAAATATCGGATCAATTTATGTTATACACTATTAAAACGCAGATGTGCTCCTAGGACTGAACACAAACGTCTTCTTAAGAAAATTGTTTTGTTTAAGTTTTGTAGACAAAACCAAACTTTTGAAAAAACTTTACAAAAAGTGGCATTTCGAGACGTATCCAAAACTTTTGTGGAAAGTTTAATATTCCATCAAATAGAAGAGAAAACGGCGTTAAGTCTTAACGCCCAAAACCATAAAGCCCTAATTGAAAAATGCCATAAAGCTTGAAAACTGTCATATAGCCCTAAAACTGAACAAAAAATTGACACGAAGCCCAAAAGGAATGTCATTACGCCCAAAAAAATCTCAAATGCCCAAATCGAACATTGTCATATCACCCAAAATATTTTCTGAATTTGAGTTTGGGCATTTTGACATTTATTTTGGATGCTGCGATAATTTTATTTATTTTCGTTCTAAATTCTTTTCGCCCAACGTCATAAGCCCCAGATCATCAAATTTCATAACGCCCAAAAACTGAATAAATCGCCCAAAATCTCAACAGAAAAAATGCGTCGCAAAGCCCAAATAAAATGTCATATCCTCCAAATAAAAAACAATGTTTGAATCCTGCTGTACTGTTGAGTGACACCAATTCGTCAAGTGCGATCAGGAAAATATTTGAAACTGCTTGTTTCAGGTAATATTCTTAAGCAACGCAACAAACACCGCGCGGTGTGGCGTGGTGCATAGCTTGCGTTGGCGGTGCGGTGCGGTGGTACCACGCGCGGTCGGTGACCCCCCTGCCCGCGCGCCGTGCCACCATGCCGGCCGCCGCGCCACTAACGCACGCCTTGTACAGCGCCGGCCGCGCGCAGGAGCGTTATATGACATTCGAAAATTATTTCGGGCACTATGACATTCCTTTTGGGAGTTGTCATTTTTTGTATGCGATTTTGGGCGATGTGTCGCTTTTGGGTGTTATGACTTTTTTTTATTTGGGTCTTATTACGTTGGGCGATAAGACCAACCGCCGATTTTAAATTAGAACGCCATAATACCCAAAAAAAATGTCATAAAGCCCAAAGCTTATGTCATTGCGCCCAAATTGTACAAAAACAAATTGTTAATGAAATTTTTTGGGCGTTATGACATTTTCAATTTGGGCTTTATGGTTTTGGGCGTTAAGACCTTACGTCAGATAAAACTACAAGCTGTATACGTCATCATTAGTTTCAATTGTCCAAAAAACGGATTTAAGCCGTTTTTCCCCTGGACCCTTCAATATAAAATAGCATAAAGGAGCCGATTTTTCAATTATCAGGTAAACTATAAGATACGTACTATCTGAGGTTTAACTGGCTATTCAAAAATTAACTAAGTTAATTGTAAGAACATAAAGAATATTATAAAATTTGTTTAACGCAAATCAGTTAAATACTTTTTCAGGTTGCCCTCGACAAACATATGTCGACAAAAGTCGACTCGGCCACAATTGCAGTAATTTTATTTCAGTTAAGACGAGTTTTCAGTACACTGATCCTTATATAATTTACATTAGTTTCGCCTAAGTAGATTTCCTATTTCAGATAACCGATTCTTTTAGATGCCCCTTAACTTAGCAGAGCAAGGTCAGCAGAACAAAAAAAATGCCTGGTCTTATAAGGTGCGTATTAAGTGCTAACTAAGTGCCTAAAAATTAAATTAAGTGGTCCAGTATTTTTGGAAATAATGAATAGCAGACCAATTCTTTAAACGTTAAGGTAGAAAATTGGGATGAGTACTATTTGAACGAGCTATTTATTCTACGAATCCAAAAAAAAATCGAGAAAAAATAGTTTTTTCTACAAAAAAAAAAAAAATATTTTAATAATTTGGAAAACAAAATTTATATTTTTTATTTCAACTTATTTTCATCCGAATTTTTTTTATTAATTCAAAATTTTACATAAATTTCGAGTTAATTGACTTCGAAAGCAGGTAGTGTTTTTGAAATGAAATAATTTTTTTCACATCAGATCACGGAAAATCCTTGGAAAAGGATTAATTCTACCAAACGAGTACAAAATTAATCAAAAAAAAATTCGGATGAAAAAAAGTTGAAATAAAAAATATAATATTTTTTTTTCAAAATTATTAAAATATTTTTTTTTTTTGTAGAAAAAACAAGTTTTTTCGATTTTTTTTTTTTGGATTCGTAGAGCACTTAAATAGCTTGTTAATATAGTTCTCCCTTAAAGTTTAAAAAATTGGTCTGCTAACTTGAGATCAAGATAGCAGAACATTCATTATTTCCAATAGCACTGGAGCACCTAATTTAATTTTTGGGCACTTAATTACCACTTAATAAGCACCTTGTAAAAAAAAAAAATAAATCGGGTGGCACAACGGCTCATGAAGAACCAAGGCCTAGTGACTAACAACTCGCAACCATTCCTGTGTGCGCCTTTCGACAGGAATGGAAGCGACCTACAATTGTATGCCGAATCCGAACGGCTAGACGAGAAGCACTTATTCGTGACAAGTGATACTCTTGGAGGATTTATCAATTCCTCGCAAGAGGCAGTAGCCCTGAAAAAAAACTTTTTAGCTTTTAGGTGGACGAGGCTGGGAAGCGATCCCAGACCTCCAGCGTGACAGTCGAACGCACTAACCATTACGCTACGGGCTACTACACTAAGCACCTTGTAAAACCGTCAATTTTTGTTCTGCTGACCTTGCACTGCTAAGTTGAGGGACATTTCTTTAAGTTAAGCGTAGTCGTCTTTATACTCATAAAATTTTTTATCGATGAGTTAGTTAAATTCAGACTTTGCCTTCGGAAATCTAATTATTTTTTATGACAGCGAGCCACACACAATTGTTATTTGGTTAAGATCTTTGTGAAGTTTCTTGTGATGATTATTTGAAAATATCGAAAATGTTGTCAAGTCACACATAGCTCATAAGAAATCAACTGCTTACCTCACAAGCATCAGGGTTCCTAGGTTCCCAAAACGTTTTTACCTCTTTTTTTTTTGCAGTAAATTTAAAAATGTTACACTAAGCCGAGGAAAAAATCGCTTCTTTTTCCTTAAATAAACTAGGTAAAACATTTTTAAATAAACCATTTCACATTATTCATATATTTTTATATTGCTCAATAACAAAGTAAAATGATTGTTCATTGTGATTTTAAGAATATTTTGACTCCTTTCACAGCAGGAAATAAAATTCTGGCTATAATCGGACATTTTCTTTTAATTTCTTTTAAAATTTCTTGTAGGTACCTTTCACACAAAGAATCATAATCGTCTAAGATTCAAATTTTTTTTTTTTTGTAAATTTAAAGTTGCTAGAAGGGGTTATGAAAAATTTCCGGATTTCCGTTAATCTGGGAGATTTTATGTTTTTCTTTTACTTTCGATTTTTCCTGAAGCGAGCACCACCAGGTTTCAAAAAATCAGAACTTCATCACGCTTGGTGACTTAACCTTTTATTTTTTACAATTGAACTGGGCTAAAAAAGCTTTGTGTAATTTAAAAGATATAACTAGTTTAATTATTCTTGTTTCCTTTATTTGGTCAATAGGGTTGATCGTTTTCATAATTTTTTGCCAAATTACTGTGTGCAACTCATAATATAAGCTTAATGGTTTCCTAAACTTATCCTCATCATTTAGTTTGAGTCGTTGGGAAAAACAAAATCGGGAAGCCATCGAAACTTTGTAGTTTTCCACAAATAATGATATTTTATGAATTTGGGGTGGGAATATTTGGCGACAAAAAAAAAACGAATTCTTGTAGAGGGACCAAAAACAAGTATTTTCCACCATGGAGGGAGGGGTCTATATCTTTCAGTATAGGCAGCAGGGTCAATTTTATAAACAAAATGATTGAATACAATTAATATTTTTCTTGATTTTAGATTTTCTAAAAAAATAGAAGACAAAGGTCTCTGGTTTTCAGTGCTTGATGAAGAATTAATAACAGCACTTATTTATGGACTTATCACTAGGGAATTTAATCCAATTTCTTCCTAATTCCACATTTTTTAAAGAAAAGATCAGTTCATATTTTTTCAAGTTTGAGTTTGAAAATATTTTTTTCGAAAACTATTAAACGAAACAACTTGATTCAAAAACTCAATAAAAGAACAGACTTCAAGCTTTCAAAAAACGAATCATTATTTATCATCTGTGTTTCCGTTCTTTTTATTCATTTAATTTTTAAGTATTTTTTAAAAAGTTCCCCTTCTACCTATACGGAAGGAGATAAACACCTACCTCCATGGTGAAAAATACTTGTATTTAGTTCCTCTACAAGAATCCGTTATTATTTTGCGCCAACTATTCGCGTCACTTATTCTACATGTAGGTAGGTATATAATTTTTTTGTGAAACAAGACCAATTTTCGATGGATTCCCGATTTTGGGCGACTCTAAATAAAAGATGAGGATAAGTTCAGAAAACCATTAAGCCTCAACTATGAGTTGCACACAGTTATTTGGCAAAAAAATGTTGAAAACGATCCAGCCTATTAGTCAATTTTCTTTGTGTTAAAATTTAAATATTTTTGTTTCTGTTTTTGTTTTTATATTTAAGAATTTTCTTAATTTTTTTTACACTTGTTTCAAATATTTAAAAAAAAAATAAAAACAATTTTTTTTCAATTGTAGGAAATAAGAACACGGGCAGAGTTCAGCGGATTGATTTTTCGTGCTAATATTTTAAATAATCGACATTTTAAATTATTTCCCAATTATCATGGTAAAAACAAAACCAAAACAAATGATTTTGTTTGTTATTGCAAACACAACGTTGTTTTTGTTGAATCTGAAAATAAAGAATTTCCAAATGAGGTGATCATACATCTTAAATGCTGCCATTGTCGCAAGAAGACATATAATATTAATAACAGAAAAAAAGCAAAACAATGTTTTTGTTTTAGATTTTTTGAATTAGAAAATATCCGACAGTTTCTTAATTGGTGGAACGGAGATAATATCGTAATGGATTCATCGATTATAAAAGCAGCAACATACAATTCGAAAAGCAACGATAGGATACAAAAACAAGATAAAGAGACAAAATATAAAATTATCAAACAAATGGTGGACAAAATGGAAAAGAATGTGGAAAATATGAAAAATAAAACGGAAGATATGGAAGAGAAAGTACAAAATATTGAACAGAAAGTTGAAAATATTGAACAGGAGGTACGGAGTATTGGAAAGAATATTGAAAAACTTTTGAAAATGTTAAAATAAAATAATTGTTTTTTTTTCTATAAGCAAACGCATTTGAAATGTTTTATTTATTTATTTTTCAAAAAACCTCACAAGACACAAGATTTTTCATTTAGACTGTATTTAATATAACAATGAAACCAACATCTTAATAAAAATAAGAAAAAACGAGTTCCATGATAATCAACTGATCGCCGAAAAGATAGGATGACCGGTTTTCAATGTTGGACTAAAAATTCATAGGAGCATTTAAACTTAAAAACGAAAATAGCACTTTAATTAACGAAATATTTGAAAATAAATAAATGAAATGAAATTTAAAAAAAAATGAAAATTCAATAAAAGAAGGTATTTCTGGCTTTACAAAAATGTAAAGAAGAGGCCATCGAAGGACCAAGGTACTACAGTCAAAGAAAACTCTCCTATACCTCTAGGATTTAGGGGTTTCCATTTTGGTGACGCCATATGCTTTTTGTCCAAAATTTTTTGGCCATCTCAATTATTTCGGAAGTCAAGAAGACAAGACGGTTATAAACTATTCTTGTTAAACCCTCATACATAGGTCCAATAGTCTTGCAAATGGAATACTGAGACGCAGCTTTAAAAACTACTTCACGTTTTCTTAGCAGTTCCATTATTGTTCAAATCTGGAAATGATTGTTTTAAGATCTGCAAGTCAGCTAATCCAGTAGAGGCAAGTTGTGGAGATGGGAGTAGGGACGGAAATGTGGATCATCTACAGACAGCATCAAAAGGCACGGTAGTGGCCAGCCAAGTTCTGGCGCTACACCCTTTTTACAGGATCAAACTGAGGCGATTTTCGACCCCCCTCTAACTTCAGTACTAGGGCTGGCCACGAGACGAGACTCTGCGAGACTTGTTAGTCTCGTCTCGGTCTCGTTAAAATCGAAAATGTTCAGTCTCGTCTCGGTCTCGTGTCGGTCTCATATAAAGAAGTCTCTTCTCGGTCTCGTCTCCGAAAAATACGATTTCCGGCTTATTTGTTGATTATTGGAACGAAACATTTTCGATTGTAGTTTGAAAACGTAGAGAAGTAAATAATTATTTAACTGAAATTGGATTTTTTAATTTATTAGACTCTCTGTAAATGTTGGTCCAAATATACAGTCTCCTCTCGGTCTCGTCTCCGGTGGCTTAAAAGCCAGTCTCGTTTCGGTCTGGTCATGCGAGACCGAGATCGAGACCGAGACTTTTCTCGTCTCGTGGCCAGCCCTAGTAACTGACATGACTGACCAAATCACTGACAAATCATCAAAATTATGGAGCACCTCCCGACATCTTAGAATCGCACAACGGAACGCCTGGTGGTGTATACAAAGAAAAAAATCGAAAATTTAAGATTTTCTATTCAGGGGTCGTGGTACCCGCCCATTTTCATAGACTTGATATAAGTTATTTGGAGCACATTTGATTATTGCAGAATGATGAAATTTTGTAGAGCGGCAGGACTTGAAGTGAAAACAAAGAACAAATTTTATGATTTGAGATTTTACATTCAGGAGGCGTGGCATCCCCCCATTTTCGCAGAATTGATATCAACTGTGTGGAGAACTTCTGATGATTGTCGTAAGATGACGAAATTTGGTAAATTGATAGGACTTGACATGCAAGCAAAGGGGAAATTAAAGGTTTGAGATTTTACATTCAGTGGGCGTTGCAAGGTGGCAACACCCCATTCTCGCAGAACTAATATGAATTAAATATATTGAGAGCACTTCCGACTGGTGCAGAATTATGAAATTTGGTAGAGCGGTTTGTTTTCATATAGAGAATAAATTGAATTCATGAAACGTTTCATGCAAGGGCGTAGCATCCAGCCACTTTTTACCAATCATTATCATTTCAATAGAGCACTTCTGGTTTATGTAAATGGTAGAGCGGTAGGACGTAGGACTTATAGTACATACAAAAGGCATAAATTAAAAACTTAATTTTCCTTATGAGGCTCTAATTGTTCCATATAATTTTCCTGATAAAAATAATCTTTGCAAAAAGAATTGAAATCACACCATCAACATCAACGTTAAAAAAGAGAAGCCAAGTTCTTCTATATACAAAAACCTTTGCGTAAAAAGTCGGCGCAGGGACATAAGCCCCAGGGACATAACGCCCAATTTCAAGTTTTAGGGATTATGCCCCACTTTAGTGGGACATAAGGCCCAAATAAAATTTGGGGAGACCGAAGGCCCAAATAAAAATGTTGGGGGTTATGTCCCAATAAAAAGGAATCATCAAATGATAAAACTTGGAACATTTCAAAGCCAACAAAAAAAAATTAACTGTTCCTTTCTCATTATTTAGGATAGAGTGCATTTAAGACCACCGAACTATCCCCCGCGGGTGTTAGTTCCAAAAAAAAAAGGAACTAACCCCCGCGGGTGTTGTAATAAGTCCTATGTTAAGTGTCGGTCTGCTTTCAAAGATTGTGTTCTAAACAGTACTTTGGGTGGCCCGCTTCGCGGGTTCAAGGATTTTAACTCCTTTTTCGGGTCCTCTGTCCCGCTCACGCGACTCCGTCGCTCCGCTTAGGGTATGATCAGTCGCCAGGCAGGCGCCCATGTTGTCAGTTGGTCTGCTTTCAAAGTGTTTGTTTTAAACAGTGACTTGGGTAGAAGCATTTATGAATAAATCAAAATGAATTAACTCCCGCGAGGGCTATTTCCTTTTTAAATTGGAACTTGCACCCGCGGTGGTTAATTCCAACTGCAAATAAACCCCATTGAACAACAAATATCAACAAGTGTACAAAATGAACAAACTCAATTTTCAAATTTTGCATTTATAATTTTCTAATGTTATCAAAGTAAAAACTCGCGCGAGTTTTAAAATTTCACCAACCAAATAAATACTCAATGGTCAAAAGTATAACAATAGAATTGAAAATTAACGAGAATTTTCAAATTTAACATTTCGGTTTTTCTATTGTTACACTTATGACCATTGAATATTTATTTTAAAATTCGCACGAATTAATAATAATACAAATTAAAGCGTTCCAACATGGTGCGAGTAAACTTGGTGCGAGTTGGTTTTAACTGTCTGCGACTGGTTTGAGTATGAGCGAATTCGTAATCGTCTGACTAACTAAATAATAATAATTTAAACTATATGCCTGTAAGACCTCAGGTCTTTTAAATGCAACGCACGGCACTAGTTAGAAGGAATAGAAGGAAAGGAAAGATTTTTGTTGGCAGAGTGGATTGAGAATTAGATGTTTATTATCTCATGAAATTCCACGGGTGGCATCCAGTTGAAACTAAGGAATATAGAAAAGAATGCTACCTAGACTGGGGCTTCAACCCACACGTCCAGGTTAGCAGTCAAACACTTTATCCACTGTGCCATTGCCACCCGCACTTAGACCAGCAAAGTTTGTGTTCGTAAACAAAAATTGAAATCTGACTTCAGTAGGCCTGCAAAACAAATTACGTGCGTAAACATCAAAAGTACGCAGAAATCAAGTCGGCGTCGGGCAGTTTGTGCAGAAAAAAAAAAAATTAAATTAAAACGGGAAAACATGTAGGTAAAGGGTGGGCCATCTAGTGATGTCAAAGTCGTTGCGTACGCTGATGACATCGTGATCTGGGTCTCAGGGAAATTTGTCCCCACCTTGTGCGAGCTACTATAAACATCCCTCAACGAGCTCGGTAATTGGGCCAGTAGCTGTGGACTTAATGTCAACCCACTTAAGACAGAACTAGTGTTATTTACGAAAACGATAAATGGCCATAAATGGGACTCCGTTACATATCACAGGTACGCAAAATATCTTGGTTTAGTAATTGATCGTAAACTAAACTGGAAGGAAAACATTAAAGAAAGAGAGAAGAAAGCGTCAATCGCATTCTTTACTTGTAGTAGAATTTTTGGTGAAAGATGGGGTCCCAGCACCAAAACCATTCATTGGATGTATACAGCCATAAAAAGGCCTATCTTGACACACGCATGTCTGGTTTGGTGGCCAGCCTTAGACAAGGCAACCAATCTCAAAACCATGACTAAAATCCAAAGACTAGCGTGAATTGGCACAACCAGTCCCATGAGAACACCACCGACCGCAGCCCTACAAACTTTTCTCTCACTCGCCCCAATTGACCTTTTCACGAAGGAATTGGCGGCCAATATTTCTTTGCGCCTTAGACAGTGCAATCACTGGAAAAGGGACCTTAATGGTCATAGAACGATTATGAACTTTACTAATATGGACACTCAAACAGACTATACGATACTACAGATTGATTTCAATCCGATGGCCTCCCTACAAGGGAAGTCTGGACGGAAAACCGGGTCATAAATACAAAATTATGTATCGGTTTTCATGGACGGTTCCAAAACGGGCGAAGGGGTAGGGTCAGGCATCTTTTCAGAAAACCCACCTTTTAATAGATCAATAAAGCTTTCGAACTTCCGCAGTGTCTTCCAAGCAGAGGTATTTACAGTTTATGAGGCAGCAAAGCATCTTGCCACATGTGAACTAGTAAACAAGAACATTGACATTTTCAAAGACAGTCAGGCGGCCATCAAAGCCATCTACTCAGTTGTCACAAAGTCAAAACTGGGGGAATGTTGTCGCAAAGAGTTTAGATTACTAAGCGCAACAAACACAGTTACCCTACGTTGGGTCCCAGGACACTGCGACATAAATGAGAATGAAAAGGCAGACGAATTGGCGAAATACGGGTCATCCACTGATCCGAACTGCATCGTCAGTACTTATGCCACTGGAGCTAGAAAAGACGTGGGTGAAATGATTACTTACGGAATTTAAATGTTTTTTCATACAAGTCTTATAACATGATTTCAAACTTTAGGGATCTTATTAGCATCATATTGCAAAACTTTTGTTATTTCAAATCCAGATAATTTCTTGGTATAGGAGGTATTGAACTTAGATCTCGTAAGAGTTTTATAGAAGTATAAAATGATTAAAACTTTTAAATATGTGTTGTTATGAGATTAGTCGTTTTTCAGGAATTACAACCCAATTTTGTTTGATTACAACATCAAACATATTAAACTAGAAAGAGTGAGAAAAAAGAAAGACCTAGGAGATATCTTAGATACCAATTTGTCATTTTTACCTCACTATGACTATATGATTAACAAAGCTAATCAAATGCTTGGTTTTATAAAAAGAAACACCAGAGAATTGTCAGATCCTTATACCTTAAAATCACTTTATAACTCTTTAGTAAGGTCGGTTCTGGAGTATTGCAGCATAGTCTGGAATCGTTATTATAATAATTCAAGGGATAGAATTGAGAGAGTTCAAAAGAATTTCTCTAGATACGCTTTCTTCAAGTTGAAATGGAGGATTCCAAGACCGTCCTATACTATTCGGTGTTTGCTGTTTGGAATATAATCTCTTCAAGATCGTAGAGTATACTTTTCAGTGATGTTTATTAGAAACATCATAACGTATCATATTAGTTGTCCCCCATTACTATCATTAGTAACTGAAGGAAATGCTCCATCAAGAACAACACGTTGTCGATTTCTTATTTATGAACAGTTTCATAGTAGCAATTATGGCCGTAATGAACCTATTTTCCGTTGCATCAGGGAGGCAAATTTAATTTGTAGAAGGGTTGATTTTTGTTATAATTGTTCAAGAGACATTTTCAAATCACTTGTATAATTATTAATTATAATTATAATTATATAATATTTGAATAATTTTTTCCTAATTGTTATTAAATATGCTTTATTTAATGTAAGACAATAGAACCTTCTATTTTTAATAGTTGTATGTGTATTAAATACATAGTTCCCACCAACAATTAAATTATGCACTTTTATCATAGTCTAAGAGATTAAATGTAATCGAATTGATGAATAAAACTAAAACTAAAACTAAAACTAAAACTAAAACTAAAACTAAAACTAAAACTAAAACTAAAACTAAAACTAAAACTAAAACTAAAACTAAAACTAAAACTAAAACTAAAACTAAAACTAAAACTAAAACTAAAACTAAAACTAAAACTAAAACTAAAACTAAAACTAAAACTAAAACTAAAACTAAAACTAAAACTAAAACTAAAACTAAAACTAAAACTAAAACTAAAACTAAAACTAAAACTAAAACTAAAACTAAAACTAAAACTAAAACTAAAACTAAAACTAAAACTAAAACTAAAACTAAAACTAAAACTAAAACTAAAACTAAAACTAAAACTAAAACTAAAACTAAAACTAAAACTAAAACTAAAACTAAAACTAAAACTAAAACTAAAACTAAAACTAAAACTAAAACTAAAACTAAAACTAAAACTAAAACTAAAACTAAAACTAAAACTAAAACTAAAACTAAAACTAAAACTAAAACTAAAACTAAAACTAAAACTAAAACTAAAACTAAAACTAAAACTAAAACTAAAACTAAAACTAAAACTAAAACTAAAACTAAAACTAAAACTAAAACTAAAACTAAAACTAAAACTAAAACTAAAACTAAAACTAAAACTAAAACTAAAACTAAAACTAAAACTAAAACTAAAACTAAAACTAAAACTAAAACTAAAACTAAAACTAAAACTAAAACTAAAACTAAAACTAAAACTAAAACTAAAACTAAAACTAAAACTAAAACTAAAACTAAAACTAAAACTAAAACTAAAACTAAAACTAAAACTAAAACTAAAACTAAAACTAAAACTAAAACTAAAACTAAAACTAAAACTAAAACTAAAACTAAAACTAAAACTAAAACTAAAACTAAAACTAAAACTAAAACTAAAACTAAAACTAAAACTAAAACTAAAACTAAAACTAAAACTAAAACTAAAACTAAAACTAAAACTAAAACTAAAACTAAAACTAAAACTAAAACTAAAACTAAAACTAAAACTAAAACTAAAACTAAAACTAAAACTAAAACTAAAACTAAAACTAAAACTAAAACTAAAACTAAAACTAAAACTAAAACTAAAACTAAAACTAAAACTAAAACTAAAACTAAAACTAAAACTAAAACAAAAACTAAAACTAAAACCAAAACTAGAAAGACTAAAAAATTATGTTTACAGTTGAATTTTCACTAAAGGATTCTTATAAGACTATAAGTTTATATAATCTTATTCCAAGAAAAAAAAATTGGTTTAGCTCTAAGAGTTAAGTATTTCTCAGCTGCAAAAGTTTTCAACTCTTAAAATAAAAAGGTTGTGCGAACCATTACCCATTTAATTTCCTTACAAGATTCTAATTCTTAAGTATAGAAATGGAATAAAACAGAGTAAAATGGGAGTTTTTTTTTCAAATTGTTTGTTAGTTGGGTAGCTGGTCGGTGGCAAAACTAATAACAGCAATCGTGTGGTGTGGCAATTGTTGGTTGCCCAGACATAAGTGTTCTGTGCAAAAAAAAAAAGTTTAAAATCTTATTCGAACTTATATGTAAACATGATTATGGAGAGGTCTAAAAATGTTTTTTTTTTTAGTTTTAACTTAACTTTGCAACATTGTTAACAAACCAATACCAATAGCGAATATCCTTCAGTGATAAGAACATAAAAGTTTTGTTATTTTATTGGCACATGATTGTGAGACATCTTAAAATAAATTATTAATTTTACATATCTTTTATTTGTATGTTTTAGTAAATACTTACAATTTTGTGCTTAAAATAGAATTCCAGTCAAAATATTTTTTAAGAAAAATGTGCAATTTTGGAACAAATTCGTACCTACAGTGATTTTTTTTGTCAAAAGTCACAGTTGAACAAAAAAACAATTTAATAATAATTCAGAAGTCATCGTGCCAGCGGTAATTTTCTGATAACATTCATATGAAAAATTTGAGAAAAAAACGATAAAATTATAAATGTTTGTAGATACATAATTGCATTAGTAATGTGTGATATTTTTTTTTTTTTTGTTTTTTAATCACAAATAAATTTTGGATATTTTCCCCAATTAAAAGTAATATACCTACATAGGTAGGTTAAGTATATTTTTGGTTCCATAGATTTCAGTTTTGTTTCAATTCTCTGACTGTTAAGTTGCGTAAGTTTTACAAACAAAAAATTTTAAAAAATATACTTTAAATTTTTGTATTTTTGATTTTGGTCGTTTTTGTAGTTCTCTATATTCTTATGCTTATAGTACTGTTTCACCCTTTTTAATAAAAATAAAAATCCAAATTATCCTCAATCAGAAAGTTAAGTGCGAAATTTTGCCAATAAAACAAAATTGGAGTTAATAACTGATTTTAACTATTTCATTTACCGAAGCAAGTGATTTAAACAAGTGAGACAAGTTTCTTTTTTGACATGGGTTATACTAAACAATTAGATGTTAAAAACTAGAGATGGCAGAAAACAATGACTAATGAAAAACCCCGCTATTAATATAAGACCAAAGAACAGAAAATTCCCATTTCACGAAAAAGTGTGTATACTTAATATTCTGGGGTTTTTGTGACGAAAATGAGTTATTATTGATTGTCTATTCAATTTTATTTATACTTTAATCAAAACTTTATTTATTAATAAGAAATTTTAAATCATGAATTAACTTTAAAATATTGAAATTTTTATAGCCTAAGTGGGCCTTAGGTCTGTGTTGAAAATTTGTATTAAATCAGATGAGACGTTTCAAACATCTGTTTTTTTTTTTCAACTACGTTCTTCTTCAGGTACCTAAAAAAGTTGTTAATATTTTATATCGCGAATTTAAACAAATTCCCCTAGCATAATTAAGTTTCCAGTATCTTCTTGCGGTAGTGTTTATAAGATTCGGTAAACATCGACCAAAATATGTCTTAGTAGGGTATAACAGACTGACTGAAGAGCCCACTGTTACACCTGGACGAAACACAATTATTTCTGGAGTTGAGGTCACTTGTACTTTTTAATTGAATAATTAGTACAGTCAACGAAGGAATTTTGCTTGCAAAAATAGTGCTCTCTGGATTATTTTTGTATGTGGTAGGGGATACCCCAGGTATAACATACCCAAAGTCCCCTGCCCAGGGCCGCGAGCTAAACTCAGGAGGGCGGGGGTTAAAGGTATCCGTTTTTAGATTTTCGTGAATATTGGCACAACCTAACATGTTAGCGGAAAAGTCTATACTACATAATTAGAGACAAATAAATTGTCTATAAAAAAAGTTATGTTCATATTTTCGATAGGGTCAATAATAAGGATGATGCTGGGGGTAGAAAAGTCAACAAATCTGAAAAAACCTGTTATTGTCTTAGATATTGAATGTTTTCTGACCAATTTACTTGGAAAAAACAAAAAAGGTAAATACACATTCATTCACTGTTATCTCATCAAGAAATGAGGCTGAGAGTGGAGTTATCAATTCCTTTTTTTTCTATATATCTGAAACTAAATTCATCTAAATTAGGCAAAATTTAAATAGCAAGAGTTGTTTTCATATGGCGCCAAAAAATGATAACGTTTTTTCTTAAAGGAACATAATACATAATAAGGGGGCAGTGAACAATAAAAGCCAATTCCGCATTTTATTTTACAATTAAAAAAAAAAATCAAAAACGAAATTTTCAGTTTTTATTTTTTTTAATTTTAAGTTTGAAATTAATTTTTTACCAAAAACTATGGACACCAATAACTTGATTTGAAAATAAAATAAAGGCTTTCCAAAAAGTTAAATTTGCTTGTTGTAAGTTTTGCCGTTGTTTTTTAATATTATTTTAAAAAAATGCCCCTCCTCTCTTAAGGAGGGGAGAAAGAACCCCCTCTATCGCAAATAAAGTTTGTGTTATGTTCCTTAAAAAAAAAAACATTCAATATCTAAGACAATAACAGGTTTTTACAGATTTGTTGACTTTTCTACCCCCCGCATCTTCCTTATTATTACCCCTATCGAAATATGAACATAGCTTTTTTTATAGACAATTTATTTGTCTCTTATTATGTAGTATAGACTTATCCGCTAACATGTTATGTTGTGCCAATATTCACAGAAATCTAAAAAGGGGTACCGTTAACCCCCCTCCTGAGTTTAGCTCGCGGCCCTGGGCTGGGGACTTTGGGTATGTTATACCTGGGGGTTACCCCCACCATATAAAAAAATAATCCAGACAGCACTGTTTTTTGCATTTATTTTATAATTTTGAGTCTTCGTTGACTGGGCAAAATATTTTATAGTAGCCCAGTAAAATTCGACAACTAAATCGCAAAACGCGATGTAGTTCTGCATTTTTTATATGTTGTTGGGGCAAGTCAGAGTAGTATGTAGCTAAGTTTGCAACTTCGAAAAAACTGTGCTCGATGCTGGAAAAATGCAACAGTGAAAAAAAGCTAAAATTACCCCAATTTTTTCCGACATTTTCCTTAATAACTTTGGAAATATGCAACTTAGGAAATAACCATCCATTATAAACTTGTTTGTTATAAAATTTTCTACAATACAACATAAGTAAAGAATTCAAGGATGTTATATTTATGTTGCTATCTAACAATAAATTTTTAAAAAAATATGAAACACTAACAGCCATATTATTGAGTTTTTCAAAACTAGTTTAAAAGCAAAACTAGTTTTATGGAGATTTCAAGTTGCAAGTTTTATACATATTGGTATTATTTATGAAAGTTTTGGTATCCCAGTTTCAATATTTTGAGCTTAAAATACTTAAACTTTAGTTAATAATACCGATTTGTCCAAATATTGAAACTTGAAACTTCTATTGAACTAGTTTTGCCGTTAAACTAGTTTTGAATCAAGTCAATAATATGGCTGTAATTAATTTTGAAGCACACAACAAATAGGTCAACAATTGTTCAATTCTGCTAAGTAAGTCTGGAATCAAATAGTCTAGAATATAACAAAACGAAATTCGAAAATTCGATCCAAATCGGTCAAATAGTTTTTGCTGTGATCAAAGTAGGAGACTTAAGTTGGCACCGATTTTTGTACATGCACTTGTAACTCTTAACTTTCATTAAATATTGTTATAATATTTATTTATTTTTTTGGTATCTTTCGTAGCGACTTTAATTGTTTGAAAAATGTTCGCAAAAGTGGTTCACGAAATCATTTTTTATGTATACAGTGAATAATGTTTGGAATCTTTAAATTGCTAAAATAAATTTAAATAAATTGGGTGGCGCAACATCTCGTGAAGCACCAGGGCCTAGTGACTTACAACTCGCAACCATTCCTGTGTGCGCGTGTCGACAGGAATGGATTTTAAATTGCTACCAAGGTTGTTTAAAAAAAGATAAAAATATAACAACGATATTTTATCACAGTTAAGGGTTCCAAGTACGTGTACAAAAATCAGTGCCAACTGAAGTCTCCTACTTTGACCACAGCAACGATGCAAACATTGCTTGTTGCACTTAGTTAACATCATGTTTCTTGCCAAAACTATTTGACCAATTTGGACCAAACTTTCGAATTTCGTCTTGTAATACTCTAGACTATTCAATGTTGTATAGCAACACAAATATAACATCCTTGAATTTATTACTTATGTGGTCTTGTAGCAAATTTTATAACAAACAAGTTTATAATGGATGTTTTGTTCCTGAGTTGCATATTTCCAAAGTAATTAAGGAAAATGTCGGAAAAAATGGGATAATTTTTGAGTTAACATACAAAATCCATAGATGCAATCAGACCTCCCTAGTATGTACTACAATAGTTTCTGTTGCTGTAGGAAATCATCATTATTAAACTCACTCTAAGAAATAGAAAAAACGACATTACTTGCTATCTATATATACTAGGGTGTTCCTTATAAAGGTCGTTGTCTTATTTTAGGAAAATTGAATTTTTGCACACATGTAGTTACTTTTGTCATGTTTAAAAAAATGTATTAAACATTTTACACTATCTATTAAAATTCAAAATAAATAAAAGAAATGTTTTTGTTTAAATGACTATAAGTGGGAAAAGAATTGTTGTAAAGCATGATGGTCAAATTGGTCGTTGATCCAACAGAATTAAAATATATCTCAAAGGAAAGATCTTGTCCAGTACTTTATTTCATTATATGGCGGCTAGAACCAAAACCACCGGAGAACAGAGATATAGCCACTTGAATATGAGTATTGCAAACACCATATTTGCAAACACCATATTCGAAATAATTATCCATAACTTTTCATATAAAGAACGTAGGAAAATGACATTGGTATTTAATAAACGGTAGTTTTCTCTTCTTTATAAAAATAGTGAAGTTATTATGCTACGTTTTATACACTTTGAGATATAAAGTTTTAAAGTCTTGAATAACAACTTTTTTAGCTCTGGCTTAACACACCAATATCTTAAAAAATTCATGGGTGACGTATACATCCATAAGCTACCTTTAATTTGATACATCAGAAAGTGTCCTTTGCTCAATAAATACCTGCTTATAACCAAAAATTGCTTCAAAAGACACCTTATTATGCTTATAGACCGGGAAAAGTAGATTCAATGTTAAAAACAAAGGAATTATACAGTCTTAGGACTGGTATCGACGTATAATTTCATTCTACATTTTAATCTTTTTTTTTATATATATTTAGCGCGCGCTAAAGGGGTTGTGACTACCCTTAACATGTTAAACACAGCACGAGCGATTTGGTAGGTTGGAGGGGATTTTAAAGGAGATACCGATGCACATTGGTTTTAAATGTCTTTAAGTCACAATGGGAGGGGAAAACATGGCTGGGTAGAGCATTCCACATTCGTGTAGTGCGAATAAAGAAAGAATCTCTGTATTTTACAGTACGTCCGAAGTTGGGCTCAAGGCTAAACTGATGGGCATTTCTAGAAGCGCGAGTATTTCGGTTGAATTGTTTAAGGGGAGGAATGCAACTGGCTATTTCACTAGAGCAATGTCGACGGTGCTCAAGAGATGAAAATGTTTCCGTTATAGTTCTTCCACCTATCATTTTAA
This sequence comes from Melangyna quadrimaculata, assembly GCA_949320155.1. Classification (NCBI taxonomy): domain Eukaryota; kingdom Metazoa; phylum Arthropoda; class Insecta; order Diptera; family Syrphidae; genus Melangyna; species Melangyna quadrimaculata. The sequence goes on along the minus strand of OX439485.1, from coordinate 8,986,471 downwards.
GAGCTCTCTTTTGAATTCTATCCAATAGACTCAAGTGGGTTATTAGAGCACCTGCCCAAATATGGGAGTTATACTCAAGTTTTGGACGAATAAAGGCTTTGTAGATTACAGCCAGATCAGAAGGGGAGACAAATTTCTTGCATTGACGAAGAAAACATGTGCGACATCAAATATGTGGTAGTTTCATAAAAGGTGGTCTGTGACACATATACCGAGGACTGAAAGCTGTTCAGTTTCCTGTATGCAAGTGCCACTCATGGATAGCAGCATTGGGGGTGGGTTTCGCTTTAAAAAAAAAATAGTTTTGGTTTTTATTAATCCCACATAAACAAATCAAATCTAGCACTTGATTAAAAACGAAATTTCCGCAACAATAAAGCTGTGTGTTTGGATGTCTTTTAAAAAGTTGATGTTTTTTTTTTTAGTAAAACGTCTAAAATTTTTAAACTTGCTCTATAGGGCAAGTATTGGTTTCGTGTAATCAAAACTAACATTACTATGACGGAGAAGTCCAAAAAAGTGATTTTAGTCAAGACGTCCGGTCCGTCGCGTCGGTCTCTTTGTATGTGCGTGTGTGCGTCCTGATTTACATCGAGCTAGAACAAAAACTGTTGGATAGATTTGCTTCAAATTTTGGTGTGAAGCATTCATATATGTGATACCCTAGACCCTAGAGCAGCGGATTCCAAACTTTTTAAGCTTTGGAACCCTTAACAAGGTCCAAATATATTTCGAAATCCCAACTCTTAACGATAGCAAAAAATGAAAAACTACACAATCACATTTCAAAATCAATTTTTTGTCGATACTTCAAGTGAGTGTGGCTCGTAATTTTCTGTTTAAATTTGCTTTTTTTTTAATATGTATGATAAGCTCACACTTCGAAACAAACATTTTTGTAATTATGTACATACCGCGTGGCTGGGGAAAAATTGGCCTGCTGTTTTTTTAAATACAAGTAAATCTTTAATCTTTTCAGCTTTCTTTCTAAATATGTGTAATTTAACAAATTAAAAATCATTGTGTTATCTTCATTAGGATTAATTAAAAAAAAAGTTAAAAACTAAATAATTTTTGCTAGAAAATCCTGCTGAAAGGTTTCAATTTTTTGTGGAAAAACTATAGCAAAATAATTTGTACTCAGGTATGTGGAATATTATGCAAATCCAATTTGCTTTACCTTATTAATTTAAGACAACAATAAAATAAAAAAAATATAATTTACTTTTTTGGCCACTTTGACTTTGGCCAACAGAAATTATGAAAAAATGAACCAAATTAAAAGAAAACTTGTACGAAGCTTACAAGTACAAGAGTCTCCTTACAAAGACTGCAAAAGAGCAGAGAAAGATTGATCCTTCTAAAACTGTTCCCAGTGATATGAAAACTTAAATAAATAATTCATATATTAAAAAAAAATATATATATATAAAATCCTCAGTATGAGAAAATCTTACTGTGATCAATTGGTACCTATTTCTTCAATTTCGATTCTTCAATGAGATAATGAGGAAAACGTTTAGGGTGTCCAAAATCACCCTGCAGATTGGAATGACTTTGGCCACCCAATTTTTGATTTTTAATAATTAACCTAGATAACTGATTTGTGTGAAATTTACGATACTTGTTTTTACTGATTGTACTTCCAGAAAGTCGCGGAACCCTGAAAACTCTTCCAAGGAACCCCAGGGTTAATCAAGTTTTCTCGAAAACGGATCTAAAGATTTTGATTAAACCTTACACATGTCCTCTGTAAGCTAGTTGTAATAATACTGCATACCACGTTCTTACCAAAAAAAATCGAAAAATGGAAATAAAATTATGTTTTTTCTTTTTTAATAAAAGTGCCTTTTTTATAACTACACAGGTATATTTCCTAATATCTCGTCATTGTCATAATAAATTTTTATTATTGTTTTGCGATGCGGTACTTTTAAGTTAGACAACATATTGTGGTGAATATGCCCATTTATGCAAACAACGACATCTTTTATTCTTATATACCTGTATAAATTAGTACTGGGTTGCGCGCCATCTTTGAACAAAAAAAGATTAACTAATGTTATCCAATACCTAAACCACTCTCATCATTATCCAATACCTAAACCACTACCATCGTTATCCAATGCCTAAACCACTCTCATCGTTATCCAATAACCAAACCACTGGAACTGCTATAATTTAGAATTGGTCGAAAGCTTTTCAGCTACTTGTGGAGACTTGTGGAGCACATTCCAGAACCCCTAGAAGATTCTAGTAGCTTTTTATCGGATATAAACATACGGCCAACAGTCCGAAAAGATCAGTTTGATTTTAAAATAAAGAAAGAATAAACGTCGGTGTAAAATAGTGAATTAAGAGTAATGCTTGTTTATAATATAAGTATTAGAAGTGAAATAAAGGTGTTTTATTTTTGTAAAGTAATTGTTGTTCAGTTTGAATAAAAGAAATATGTTTTTTTGCGAACCATTGGAAAAAATATTACAATATATTGCATTTAAAATATGTATAAAATATTTTTTTTTTTACGAAAAAATAAAATTAAGGAACTAATAATTTTTTTTATTTTTTTCCAATTTTTATTGTATTAAATCAAAAAATTTCAAAATTGCTAATTTAACATGTTTTTATGATTTTTTCGTCAATGACATAAAAATATTAGCAAACCATTTATACATATATATCTACACCATCAACGTCTAGCTACATTCTAGTTGTTAGCTACGAGAGCAAATTAGTGCGATCCAGTTGTGTATATATTTTTTTAAATGTTATAATAATACAATGAGTTGTTGCCATCAATGGCTCAATTTGGGGTCCAAAATATCAATATTTTCAAATATTCACCCATGTTTATGAAATTAAAAAAACTAACCTTTTCGACATGTCGACTTCTGTTAAAAGAAACAACTTTTGAAAATTATTTTGACACATTGCTTATTGATTTTAGCTCAAAGATTAACCATACCCATTTTTGTCCATGAAGAACAAGCGACATCAACTCCAGAAATTAATGCGCTTCGCCCAGATATGACAGTGGGCTCTTCAGAAGTAATTTTGATTTCTAAATTTATGTAACTTTTTTTTCCTTGCTTTATTATATGATTGAAGAGTATCATACGTTTGAAAATATCCGCGGAAGATTTTGTTCCCGATGATAAGGCTGATTTGCTTTTTATTTTTTGAAGCCTAGGAATTTGTTTTATTTATTTGCAACTTTTGAAAATCTCCCTGTATCTGTGTTTTCGCAAGTATTTCGTTGAACACAGGAATATATCGCTTCGCATCAGCAGCGTACTAGGCTTGAAGCCAAAGTTCCTATCCTACAAAACTATACCTACTCTTAATGTAAGATCAGAAATTCAAATTATAATATTCTATAAAAATTGGTCACTTCCACTTATGCTTAAACCAAATACTTTCTCTCTTCAGACAACTATACAACATATCAACCATAACCTTAAAACATGAAGGATTGTGTTATTGCATTGGAAGACAAGGTAAATAAATTGAATTGCCTCCTCCTAACAAAACATAAATTTAATTCTGTATTATATCTATTATGTACATATTTCAGGCAGCAGTAAAACTTAAGGAGTCGAATAGAACCTCAAAATCCTCTGATGAAATTGCTTTGTTCGAAAGCTTTTTTAATGTTTTAAAAACTGACGATGAAAAAGCTTTCCTGGACCAATATACGTCATCGAAGTTACTTAAAAATGACAATGAGGTTCAAGTAAAACTGCTCGCTAAAGCAATAGAAACACACAAGAGTGCGGATGTCGTTGACACTATTTTAAACAACGTTACCGACATACGTTATACTGAAGACGATGGATATAATTCTTATTATGTGTGTGTAGTTGCCGCTGCTTGTTTAGCGAAAGACTTTCAGACTTTAAAAAAACTATTATCTCACGACAAAATAGAAAAGCCCTCAATGGTGAAAGTTATAGATTCCATAATAATAAAACTAGATGTAAATTTATTCGACCAATGGTTTGATGATCTCTATCAATTTGAAAAGTTCGATGTCAATGAACGTTTTAACGAAAACCAAACACTGTTAGAGAAGGCTTTATGGATAGCAAACAAAACAGCGATTAAAAAACTTTGTAAAGAAGGAGCCTTTATAGGATTTCCAGTTGAATTGTATGGAGAAAAGGGATATTTAATTGATAAAATGGAACCACAAGTCCTTCAAGAGATATTTGATTCGTGCATAGCAGAAAATGATTATTATATAAAAACTAAACCGTATGGCATTACATTTGATTATAGAATTTTTTTGCGCCCCAAAAACCATGATGCCAACGAAATGATTCCAATCATGCGCATTCTCAATTGTGATGAATTAGTACATCTCCTTAAACATCCAATTATAACAAGCTTTGTGCATCTAAAGTGGGAATGTATATCAAGGTGGTTTTACCTCAATTGTATGCTTTATTGCTTTTTTGGCACTTCCTTGATAGTATTCATCATTTTCAAGTGTGAAGAATTTGATTCCGATAGTATGTTTGTGAGCTTGCCTTGGTTTCTAACGATTCTTGGAATAGCATATCTCATCATTCGAGAAGCATTGCAATTGAAACGTCAGCCGATAAAATACCTAAGAATGCCCGCTAACTACTTGGACATTATTCTTATAGTCCTATCCATTAGGATCATAACAATGGATTTTGACCCACTATATTCGAAAATAACTATTGTTTTGACGGTACTGCTCATGTCCTTGGAACTCTGTGTTATTGTTGGACATTTGCCAATGTTATCTATTTCCATACATATGTTAATGCTGAAAGAAGTTTTGAAGACTTTTTTTAAGATTTTCACATTATATTCGATTTTTGTTGCAATGTTTGCCTTGTGTTTTTATGTTTTCTTCGGAAAACAAGAAATCAAGATGAAAGCTGCTGAATTTGGCAACAATACGTCAGATTCTAAAAACTGTATAGATACTGAAGATAAAGATAAAGATGATAACAAGTTTAAAAATATATTTGAAGCAATTGTCAAAACAATGGCCATGGTTGTTGGAGAGCTTGACTTCGGAAGTTTAAATTTCCAAAATGCATTTGGCTACATTCTAGTGCTCCTGTTTATCATCTGTATGACAGTTGTTTTGATGAACCTGCTAAATGGCTTAGCTGTGAGTGATATTCAGGTAAGTCATCAAAATGTATACTACTTATGTTCATATTCAATACAAAATCTGATTATATACAGGGTGACTCGCATTAGCAGTCAAAAAGCTAGAGTATGAAGGGTTTCTTCCCCCCTCCCTTTATTAAGGTGGGGTGGACAATTTTCTTAAAAAAAAATATTTAAAACAAAAAAACATTAAAATGTAATGGTCACACCTACAAAGCCATCTTATACTTTTTTGTACACTCAGAAATTGCTTCTTTGATTTAACATTTAAATAAAATTGGTCCAGTTAACAGTTTTTGAAAATTGGTTTACAAACTAAAAAAAAAAAACGAAAAACTAAATTTTTCTAAATTATTTTTTTTTTTCAAAATCTTACGTATTTAACCCTATAGAAAGATAACCTACATCGAATCGACGTAACAATTACATGCAACTCTTATGGGACATGAATTAGGGTTATCTTTCTAGGGTTAAGTACAACTTTTATTTTCAAAATTCAAAGCTCTATCAATTCTTAGGCTAGGCTCGTTTCACACACAATTGGTTCGGTCTGTATTCGGTTCAATTTCCATTTCCATTTTCGTCTAAAACCCTTCACAGCTGGTTCGTATTAGGTTTGTACTCACTAATAATTCAAATTATATAATAATTTATTTAAAAAAAAAAAAAACTCAGAAAAACAGAAACCGAACCGAATATGAGTTAACGCTACGTTTACTTTGAGTGCCCTAGACAGCATTGCCAACCCATTTAGGCAAAATCATGCCTCATTTGAAAAAAAATAATGCCTTTTTCGATAAAATAATGCCTCACTGGATTTTTGTTTAGTTTTTTTAGAAAAAATAAAAAAAAATAATTATTTTGTTTTAAAATTTAATTTAGGTCGTCCTCATCCTTATTCTTAAAACCGTAAATGGATTTTTGGAATAAAAACATATGGGTTTCTTGTAATTCCAACTTGTTTCAATCACTATTTTTGAAAAGCGTCTTTGCGTGAAGAATTCGCCATTCAATGGATCTGCCCTTAATCAGTTGCTGATCTTTGTTTTGTTAAAATAAATGTACGAACAAATTAATTCAACTGTAGCCGAGGAATGCGGCAGGCAAAGAATATGATAAACTAATTTCTGAAAGAAAAGGAAATGTTCTGGAACCATCTAGCTCTTCATAACACAGTTTTAATTCTTTTTTGCTTCCTTTTTTTTAAATGTTTTAGGAAATTAAAAATAAATTTGTCTAATTAAGATAAATTCTAGTATACTTATAAGAAATGAAAAAAAAGCCTTTTTGGAAAAAAATAAGCCTCAGAGCCTCAGGCATTGAAAAAAAGCCTAAAAGGCATTAAAAAGCCTCAGTTGGCATCGCTGGCCCTAGAACCGAATACTTGCCTTTTTGAAACTGATTTTTATTCTTGCCGTTTTATCGGTTCACAGACTCACACATATCAGGTACATCCGAATACAAACCGAATACACCCCAAACCTTAGAAGAAGAAATAAAGGAACTGCCCTTGTTGAGAAAAAGTGAAGCATTTTTTAAAATGGTGTGAGGTCTCACAAACACAAATGCATTACAGCAGGGACGGAGTGTTATTTGACGGCAACTCACTAGGGCGCCATCAGAATTGTCATCTTTGTATTTTTCGAAATTGGTTTACTGGAATGTTCTAAAAAAAAGAAAGAGTACGTGTGTGAAGCAATTTTTGTCAATCTGAAATGTCAAATCGCTAGTGTGATTTTAAAAAAAAAACAATAAAAAAGTGTTACAACTTAAGACGCATATAATTAATAAAAAAAAAACTTTGAAAAGACAAACCTTTTCAAGTGAATAGAATAGACATTGTGGTTATCTAGCAATCAACGAAAAAACATTAAGTGTGGTAAGAGCATTTCCTCTCACAAGTGAGTTTTATTATATTTTTCTCAAAGAAGGTGCTGTTAACTGTTTGTATTTATGTAGATTAATTTACTATCTAAGAACATATTACTTATAATGGATTAAACTTAAAACATAAACCATGAACAACCAAACATGAACTGATAGACACCATACTGAACAGACAAATTAACATTGAAACATGCACTAATAAGTTGGCGACGGCACAAATATATATTTTATTAGTAACTTTAAACGTACAAAATCGATTTAATAACAAAAAATAATTCTCTCATAAGAAGGGTGCTTAACAGATAGTTGCATCTTTCAACCTCCAATATAATCTCATGCACCCCTGTTAACAAGAATTTTAGTTTGACATTTCTGGTTCTTAAATTCTAACACAAAAATTATGTGCACATTTTCAACTAAATTATAATATTCTTGAGTTAATTTAAAGTGTAACCCATTCCTAATATATTGTTAGTTCATCAATCTAAAGACAAATACTTCACGGCACTTTTTTTGAGAAAAATATAATAATGAAAGGAAAAGCTTTGATCCGCCTTGTTTTGTTGATTTCCACAGCCCTGAACAATGCACTTCATGTTTTTTTTTTTTTTTAATTTATAAGCAGGTCACCATAATGTCTAATTAATGCACTTTAAATTATTTGTTTTTTTCAAAGTAATTGTTATATTAATTTGGGTTTTAACTTGTACCAAATTTTTTTCTTAGTTTTTTCTAATCACACGCTAACGATTTGACACTTCTGGTTCTCAAAAATTGCTTCACTCACGTACACTGTATATGTGACGAATACCTCTTCCTCTATTTCTTCTTCTAAGCCCCAAACCTAATGAAGCCAAATATGTGAGTAACGAGCCAAACACTGAAAACACAAAAGAAACAAACTTCTTAGTAAAAACAAGACAAAACCAAATCTGATGATAATGAACGGGTTTGCTGAAATTATCACTTACCTAGTCGGATTTTTAAATATTTTGAAAATTAAAAGTCTGACAACCATCCTGTATTTTAAACTAAAAATTGATAAGAACATTGAGTTTTGAAAACAAGAAAACAACTAAATTACGTAAAATTAAAAAAAAAATTAGTTTGAAAATTTTTTTTTTTTAATTTTAACTGTTTACAAAAAAATTTTAAATTAAACAACTTTATTTAAAAATAAAATAAAAGAAGGGATTTCTGGCTTACAAGAAAGTATAACATGATAGCTTTTTTCACAACTTATGCGAGTCAAAATGTATATCAGCTATAGGGTGCTTCGACTTATGTAGTATTTATTAGAAGAACCAAAAAACACAGTACCCGATTCTTAAATTTAACTGAATTTCTGTCATTTTGCTGTGAATAAAATATTCCTAAGTTGTATCAATTTAATTTGTATGCAAGGTGCCACAAAATTAATATCATAATGTGAATGGGGCTTAATTTTTCCAAATGGTGTCAAATGTTATTGTGCTTTGACATCTATTTTTAGGCAGAAAGGGAATTAGACCGCGATTACTCGATTCCTTTTTTTGTTCGAACTATAAAAAACTTTGAAACTAACGTTCAATGGAAATTAAATGTTACAAAAGTTGATTATCGTGTAAATGCATACATAAAGAGAAAGAAACAAATGCCTTCACTGGTTTTTAATTTTGTATATGTTTGTTTGAAACGTATGCTTAAAACATAAAATTCGCCCAAATTCATCCATGCATATCTGAGAGAATGGTCACACTGGTCATTTTCAAAAATGTTTGGTATAACCCGAAAACTCCATAAGTTTGAATTTGGCTCGTAAGCTTGTATATTTGAAGAATGGGTTCACGATTTTTATTGTTTTTTGATTAATACCAATATAAATAGTTAAATATGAGCATCCAAAACGTTTTTTAAAAAAGTTTTAAAAAATGTACATATCGTCCCCTATCTCACAAGCTGACGTAACCACCAAATTGTCATTTTTGAGATTCGGACACATGTATATGTGCTAGGTAAAGTTGATTGCATATTCCAACATCATTAGCTTCCCTGAAAAATGTCGCGAACATGGCTAAAACCGTTAAGAAATAATTGGCATAAGTGCATTTTTCGTAAAAATGACAGACGTAACTGAAATTATATGAGTAGCAGATTTCCATTAAATGGTTATTTTTTGTATTATTATTAAAAAAAAAACTCTCATAATGTAACACAAATTTCGGGCTACTAGTCTTACCAAATCATGGATGGCCAAAATGAAGGTGATTCAGCGCATAGTGCTATTTCTCATGCCATGCCAAAAGCTGGAGAGATCATGATTCCTAGTCAACTTCAACCTGTATTCAAACATACGAGAAAAGCCCAGCCCTATAAAGTCAGGCCTCTGATACATTCCTATTTCTTTGATTTCAAAGCTTTTTCAAAAGATCTAAGGACAATAAATATAAGAAACGAGAATCTATTAAATGGTGAAGAATCGCGAGCTTAAGGTCAATTTTTCAATAGTCAGTTAAACCTAAGATAGTTTTTATTCTTCAGATAAAACAAAAACTTCTTCGTGTTGCCATAGTATTTATTCCTTTGATAATTTAACTGCTGACTGAAAAATCGGCTCTAAAACTTCTAAAAGAAAAACCAGAACAAATATTCTTCATTTAGAAGAATTTCGTTCATTTACATTAAAGGGGAATTCAAAAGATTTACCTCTACACAAACAAAATCAAACTGAACTTAAAATTCCAAAGCCAGTAATAAGGAGCAATGAACACAAAGAATTTTATAATTCATTGAAACCAAAAGAGTAAGAAAACTTTTGTTTTAAAAAATAATATTAAGACAGACTATTTTTTATAAAAAAATTTTTTTTAAATAAAATTAAGACTAAGAGCCGATTTTTCAATCATCAGTTAAGCTATCAGAGCAATAAATACTATAGCAACACGAACAAAGTTTTATTTTATTCAAAGAATAAGTACTATATGAGGTTTAACTGTCAATTGAAAAATTGGCCCTAAATTAAAATAATTTTTGAAGTTTTAAGCTGAAAAAGAATACTGATTTTGAGATTTTTAGATGGCAATTTTTGTAAAAAAAATTGATAAAAAGTTTCTCATGAAGAGACGTAACTAATTCATTGATTTTTGTTAACTGTTTTAAGTATAGTATTAACTTTGAAACTTATCCCATTTAAAACGTTAGCAAATTGTTTCAATTTCGCAAAAAAAAAATACCACCACAGTTATAAAATACAAAACTAATGACTGCAAAAGGGGTACCCAAAACTTAAAATTGCTCTCCTGAAAAATGTTAAAAAGGCAGATACGTCTGTTCGTGAGATAGGGAACGATATGTAGTAAGGCACTTTAAGAAAATATTTAATTTTTAAATCAAAAAGTTTTTAATAAGTCATATTTAACTGTTTATTTTCATTCCTCAAAAAAAAATCATACTGCTTAAAATATTTAGGCTTACGACCAAAAAAAAAATTTTAGACCTTCGTTCAAAAGTTATTCAACATTTCGTTTTTATAGCAAAACCCCCAAAGTCAAATAGCGTGACTAACTTACGCGAATGAAACTAAGTGCATTCGATTGTCCACCGGCTGTTTAAAATTATCCATAAAAAATAATCGTTTTTCCACCCTTAGTCCAAAAGTTCTTCAACATTTCTTTTTTATAGCAACTTCAATAAAAATAATTTTTTTTTATCAAAATCGTTTGTCCACCGTTTGTACAGGTTAGTCCAGCAAACAAAAAATTTTCAGACCTTCGTTCAAAAGTTATTCAACATTTCGTTTTTGACTTTGGGGGTTTTGCTATAAAAACGAAATGTTGAATAACTTTTGAACGAAGGTTTAAAATTTATTTTTGCTGGACTAAGCTGGACAAACGATTGGGATTGAAACGATTTTGATAAACAAGAAAATTTTTTTTTTTTGGAGTTGCTATAAAAAAGAAATGTTGAATAACTTTTGCACTAAGGGTGGAAAACGATTATTTTTGATGGATAACTTTAAACAGCCAGTGGACAAACGAATGCACTTAGTTTCATTCACGTAAGTTATCATTTGGGGCGTTGGTCAGGCTTTTTGACTTTGGTGGTTTTGCAATAAAAACGAAATGTTGAATAACTTTTGAACGAAGGTTTTTTTTTTTTTTGCTGGACTTATCTGGAGAAACGGTGGACAAACGATTGGGATTAAAACGATTTTGATAAAAAAAATTTTTTGGAGTTGCTATAAAAAAGAAGTAATGAATAACTTTTGAACTAAGGGTGGAAAAACGATTATTGGTGAATAATCTTAAACAGCCCGTGGACAAACGAACGCACTCAGTCTCATCTTCCTTAGTCATCTATTGTGGGCAGTAGATGAGTTTTTTTGATTTTGGGGAGTTGCTATAAAAAAGAAAGCTTAATCACTTTTTTCCTGAGGGTGGACAAACGATTTTTTTGGTTGGACAAACGTGGACAAACAATGGACACACGATTCTGATAAGCCCCACCCAATAACTTTGACTTCGGGGTTCCCACTTCACACAGCTTAAGTTATAAATAATACAATTTTTAAATTATAATTAATAATTTTAGTATACCAATGTTAATGTTTATGTATCAACTAATATGTATTTTGAAAAACAGGCGTGATTTTATTTTACTTTTTTATTACAGACAATAAAGGACCAAGCTGAACTTAATGAATTGATTAGTCGTGCACAGCTTTTGGAAAGCTGGTTCGATAAACATATTAAAAAGAAAGATGATTGCTTGTGCAATTATTCCCTTACAGTAAACCCAAATGCTGAAGATATTCCAAACAAGGTTACTTTTCCAACAACCTGCGAATTGAGTATGTGTAGCAAGGGCAGTACAATTCAAAGTTCAACTAAGAAGAATATTTGTGGCAAGATTAAGGATTTAATGAATGGAAAATGTACCGCGATGGCAGCGTCTATTGTGAGCGATGCTGCAAATGTAATAATTTCAAACAGGAATAGAGGTGCCAGAGATCCTAAATTCGAATATTTTGCGGTAAGAGTGCAGTCAATTGAAGACAATGTTAAGAAGCTTTTAGAAAAATGTATGAAAAATGAATAAATTCATTTTTTATGATGCATTTGTATCCTATTTCATATTTTGTGTATAATTCTTAAATAAAATAAATACATGATTTCATACTAAAATTATCGTAGATATGTATTTTTTGGATTTAGTACAAAACTATCATCTCTTATAAACAAATGATAAGATATCGAATACAAAACATAGAATCCAAGGATAGAATTTTTTCTCAGACTTTAGCGGACTGGGGGTCTAGCCGTAGGGATGCACATTTAACATCGATACATCGAAAACATCGAGGTTTTCTTATTCGATGTATCGGATACTTCCGATGACCTAAACCAAGACTACGTTGAAAAGTTGAAATGAGTTTTTGACTCAATTGTGCTCGCACAGTTAAGTTGAGTCGAAATCTTGCTATCCGTTTCTCCAAATTAAAATTTCCAACTTGATCTCTTTGTTACTCCTTATAAACTTATCCTATCATAAAATAAAATTGTAGTAGCCCGTAGCGTAATGGTTAGTGCGTTCGACTGTCACGCTGGAGGTCTGTGGTTCGCTTCCCAGCCTCGTCCACCTAAAAACTAAAAAGTTTTTTTCAGGGCTACTGCCTCTTGCGAGGAATTGACAAATCCTCCAAGAGTATCACTTGTCACGAATAAGTGCTGAATAAAAATTGTAGGTCCCTTCCATTCCTGTCGACAGGCGCACACAGGAATGGTTACGAGTTGTTAGTCACTAGGCCCTGGTTCTTCATGAGCCGTTGTGCCACCCGATTTTTTATCATAAAATAAACAAATATATTGGGTGGCGCAACAGCACTTGAAGAACCAGGGCCTAGTGACTAACAACTCGCAACCATTCCTGTGTGCCTTATTCATTACAAGTAAAACTCTTGGTGGCTGGAGGATTTGTCAATTCCTCGCAAGAGCCAGTAGCCCTGAAAAAAAAAACTTTTTGGTTTTTAGGTGGATAAGGCTGAGAAGTGAGCCCCATCATATCCTTTATAAACAGATTACTCATTTTAATACTAATGTCGATGTTTTCTTTCGATGAATCGAAATCATTGATGTTTTTATGCGATGTATCGGTAATCATCGATGTGATGTTTCGATACATTACATCGAATAAAACATCGATTTTTCCATGAACATCCCTAGTCTAGCGTGTACCTCTTTCGCGATGTGTATTGGACACACAGAAAATACAGATGCACACAACAACACGGGCATAATGGCGAAAATCTCTTAGTTTTGGACCTTAACATTCAAGGATTTTGGATTTAACTGGGGCTGTGTCTGGGTAGATTCCAATTCATAACTCTTATACACAGTTTTTTGTCACCTAATTTTTCCTGCCCGGATAAGCGGAGAAGATAAAAAGTCAGATTGAAAAAATAGATAGAAAAAAAACATAAATTCTTCGTGGTATCATTAAGCCGCTCTAGGGCTGTAATCAACTAAATCCCTTGAATAGAATTAGGGCTGGCCACGAGGCGAGACTCTGCGAGACTTTTGTAAGTCTCGTCTCGGTCTCGTTAAAATCGAAAATTTTCAGTCTCGTCTCGTGTCGGTCTCGTATAATTAAATCTCGTCTCGGTCTCGTCTCCGAAAAATACGATTTCCGGACAATCTGTCGATTTTGGAACGAAATATTTGAAATATAGTTTGAATACGTGCAAAAAAAAATAAATATTTAACTGAAATTGGATTTTTTTAACTTATTAAGCTACTATTAGACGTTTTTTTGGTGACGTCAGAGAGTCAACGCAATGACCATTTGCGTTGACTCTCTGATGTCACCAAAAAAAACGGTCAAAGCAATGACATGGCAACGTCAACGCTCACCGTGTCAACACCTGAAATATTGACGATCACACAAATGACACAAGTCCGTCAATGTTGTCCCAAAATGCGTTGACAGGTTATATGTGTCAACGAGATTTATCCAAATCGGTGTCAATGCGCTGACAAATAATCGTTGACGATCACACAACTTGACCATGTCCACGCGCTTTGAGCGTTGACAATAGTACAAATCTGTAATTTTTCGAGTTGACGCCTACAAATAGTGGTGGCGTGCTGTGACACGGTCAAATAAATTTATTTATTTCGGTTTAAATTTTTTTAATGCAAGGAAAAATGGTAAAAGCAAACGAAATGGAAATGACAATTTAGGTTTCGGCAGAAGGGACAATTTTCTAAAAAAATGACTTAAAATATAAACAAAATTATTAAAAATCAACGGCAACACTCAAAATATCATGTTATAGCGTTTTTGAAAGCCAAAAACCTATTCTTAAATTAATTTTTTAAACCAAGTTGTTTGAGCAAACAGTTTTTGAGAAAATAATTTTCAAACTCAAAACTCTTTTTTCTTTCCAAGATGGTGGACGCCCCACCAGACCAAAAATCCCGCAAATCGAGATTTATGCTAAGAAGCAACCCCTCTTCAAAACCCCGTTCAAACTTTTCAGACGTCAAAACTTTTTTCAGATTGCCCTTATTTGACTCCCCGTTGCCTGTTCTAACTAGTTTATAGTCGCTGCATCCTCCATCCCAAAGCGCTGGTCGTTTCTCTACTGCCGCAATCAAAGCGGAGACCTCGTATTGTTTGGTCCACGAGTAAAGTAATTTTCTTTTACGTTTCTCCGACAACTTTTCCTTTGATTTATCAGCAGGACGCGCATTTACTTATCCAACTCACTGGTGCTTTGGTTCATTTTTTTTTAACTCAAACTAATGTAACTTTAAATAATTTTGTTTGGAAATGTTTTGTTTTCTTTTATGTTGCTGTTTTTTTTTTTGTTGCTGTTTCTAAATGAAAAGAATGTCAACGCCAGCTACTTTGACACAGCAGAAAATTATAGCGTGTCAACGTTGGAACCTGGACAACGCATTGATGGGCAGTCAGGAAATATCTGTCAATGTGTCCGAAAAATTCTGATGGGGTGATTACACGGTAAATGAAAACAGTCAACGCGTCTCGGTTGCTCAAAAGTCAGTCTCTTCTCGTCTGGGTCTCGGTCTCGTCATCTGAGACCGAGATCGAGACCGAGACTTTTCTCGTCTCGTGGCCAGACCTAAATACAATGGATGTACCTATGTACAAGTACATGTTGCTGCTGTATGTCATATCCCCTACAGTCCAACACTAAGTGGTTCATGGTCAAAAATACTCCCGACAGTTTTAAAAAAAGCAAGTCTAAAGTACAATTCCAAAAATATTAAATTGCTTTGTATACAAAGTATTTTTTAACCAATCTAACGAGCTTTTTAAAAAATACTTTGTATACCTACCTACGTTTTCAATTTTTTTTTTTTTTGAAAACTGAAGTTTTATTTTTGATATTATATGTAATGTAGTTTTTAAATGCTTAAAATAACTTTTTAAATATCATTTTTAAAATTTTTATTATTTGAGAAACTTCAAATTCACGCGAATTTTTTTTTTAAATTGCAATTTAATTTTTGAAATGTTATGCAAAGTAATTTTTAAAATGCTCAGAGGCCTATCTTTGAAAACAAAATTTTAATTTTTCAAAATAACTTTTCAAAACTGTGTACAAAGTATTTTTTAAAAATCCTTGAACGCGTGGAGCAGGCCACCCAAAGTACCTATCCTTTATTACACATATACTTAAATCACACCAACTGACAACATAGATGCCTGCCTGGAAACTGAGCATACCCTAAGCCTTATCGGAGCGACGCAATCGGGTAAGCTGAACAAAGGCCCTAAAAAAGGAATTAAAATCCTTTGAACCCCCGAAGCGTGCCACCCAAAACAAATGAATTGACACCTGGGTAATATTTTTGAATACATCCTGTTGAAACTTTGTTAAGGAAAATAGCCCTACATCGAGGAAAGAACGTGTATACATGCATGTGTAACTAAACTAAATTAAACAACTTGCAGTCAACCTACTCGTACACAAAGCACAACTTGTTTTTGCACAAATAGTTGTTGTTGGACGCTTTCTAATGTTATATATGTAAAATGTAAGTATCTATAAATTAAATAATTTAATCGCACGATTTTTGTTTTTGCACTGCCGATCACAGTGCGTATATTTAAAATAAATTAATTTAAAACGCTTTAATTATGATTGTGACCTTTTATAAATTATAATAATTTCTTGTTTTGTAGGCTATAGGTCAAGAAATTACTTTAATTTAAAATGTATAGAACAAATTTTGGGTGATTTAATTTTCAAACTAATTGTTTGACTCTAGAGAAAAGTTTCTTTCAAGTGTCAATATGAGTTTTTGAGTAAGTTTTTGGTCGAATTTCGGCCAGTGGGCGATACCCAATTTAATCGTCTGGGACCCATATATATCTAATGAGCGGATTTCTACTGATTTTTTGATATATCATTTATTTGGTTATATATATCTTCCAAATCAAAAGTTTGTTTTCGCCTCTATGGGCCTTTGCAGGGTTGAGTTTGGCGAAACTTCAATCGTCTGGCATCCACATATTTGTAACGAGGAGATTTTTCCCAAACTTTTTATACATATATCATTTTTATGGTTATACCTTCAAACCAAGATCTGGTTTTGTGCCTATTTTGGGGGTGTCTGTCTGAGTCTGGCGACACTTAAATCCTCTGGAACCCCGAAATTCTTAATGAGAGCGTAATTCTTTTTAATTTACATATTTAAGTGGTTAAGTGGTATTCTCTAAACCAAAATCTGAAAAATCGCGGTTTTCAACCTACAGCCCCGGCGACAAAATAATCCTTCCAGACGATTGAATTTGAAATCGTACAATCGAAAAAAGTCGATTTCCATCACTGGTACACGAACCAAAGAACACATTTTGCACAAATGTTTTTAACACTCAATTCTTATTTCACACGTAACTGACGTTGTTTTTATCCCAGACAAAAAAGTTTATATTGCAAACTTGAAGCAAATTAAATTTTCTACAAATTTTCATTGAGAAATAGGGCTCCATATTTGGTTTTGCCCCGGGGCCCCGCAAGCTCTAGCTACGGCCCTGGTAGATTTGCCACTTTTTACTTTTTTACATGGAGAAACACTTTGTTTTAAAAAACTAAACATTGTAACGGGGACAACATTGTAAGAAAACAATTAATTACATATTTGTTGTCTACAACTAATGGCCTTTCATTCCATATAATGGTTTTTCTTAATAGACTCTGAATTTTGTGTCCATACATTTTTGGGCATTCTGCATTCTCATTTGTTTTGGAAATTTCACGCTCAACCGGACAGAGTCTCTTACGCTCAACTGGATGGAGTCACCAACCAACCACTGAGAGCTAAGATGTTTCACATCAAAAATAAAAAATACATACATATATAGTATAATAAATAATATAATTTCAGCAGAAAGGTAACTTTTAAAACTAATATGCTAATAAGATGATATCACTTTAGGTATAACTAGGTATAGAATTACAAACAAAATAAAAAACACTGTCACCCATCCTACCTAAATTATGTGTATCCTTAAAATAAACCCTTTATTAATTATTGTTATAATCGCCCAGAGTATATCATCATAAATCAATAAAATAATATAAAAGAATGGTTATAGTATGGCGGATCTCAAGGGGTTTTGTTTTGGTATTGTTATACTCCACATCAAATGGAGCAAGTAGATACATATGTTATGTATATACAAAGAGCCTTTGGCTTAAGCCCAAAACTATTATCAATCCTTAACTTTTCGGAAGAATTGGAATAAGTATTGTCAAATTATAAGACAAAACTATTATATTTTTTAATACGACCGCCACGCCGCGCCACAGCGCACTGGCGATAGTCGTAACTGGTCAGGCCATATAATGCTCATCGCGACAACCTCTTCTACAACTATATATTATATGACCACTGCGGCGGTGGCGGCGGCGGCAGTGGGTTGTAGATTAAAATTAATGAAGGATCTTATAGCCTTGTTCAAGCTTATATATAGCCTCATGCTTCTAACTCAATACAATTAGTTAAAAATCTCTTAGCAGTGCGGACCAACCAAAAAAAGAAGTAACACTTAAAATTTGAACTAACTGAAATACGTGCCTATTTAGCAGCAAATAGAACAAAAATATTAAACCGTAGTTTACAAAAATAAAAGACTCGCTCTAAGAAAAATAAAAGATCCCAAGTGTTAAGTTTAAATATTAAAAACAAACTGTACTGTCCTGTCCTTAAACGAAAGAAAAACAAAAAAACAACAAAATACTTGTAGGTACAGAAGCGGTCATTTTGGTTCCAGCTCTCATTTTGAAAAGAAACTCAAATCTTCCAAAGTCAATAGTTTAATTCAGAATTATTGTATCAAGTTTTGAATGTTTGAATATCACAATGGCAGGGAAAAATGGAGCCGGAGTTAGGATATCACATTCGTGTAGTGCGACTGAAGGAAGAATCTCTGTACTTAACAATACGTCCAAAGTTGGGCTCAAGAGTAAAACGATGGGCATTCCTAGAAGTAGGAGTATTACTGCTGATTTCTTAAGGGAGGAATGCAACTGGCTATTTCATAAGAACACTGTTTTTAAAAATAGCGATAAAATAATGAGAGGCACAAACATTGCGGCGGTGTACAAGAGATGCAAATGCTTGTGTAATACTCTAATCACCTATCATGTAAAGGTCTTTTGTATTCTATTCAATAGATTCAAATTCAAGTGGGTTTTTTGAGCACCTGCACAAACATGAGAATTGTACCTACTCAAGTTATGGACTAATAAAGGCTTTGTAGATCAGAAAGGGAGACGAATTACTTGCATCTTCGGAGAAAACCTAAGCACTTAGCAGCGTTTTTTGCGACGCCAAATATGTGGTCATTCCACAAAAGGTGTGGTCAGTGACACACATACCAAGAACTGAAAGCTGTTCAGTTTCCTAGATGCAAGTCCTGCATCAAGACATCAAGAGCATTGAGTTTTTGAAGCATTAAATTCTGCGCGGTTTTTGATTCCCCATTGGATTAATTTAGTTATCAGTTTCCATGTTCTTTTTAATTTTTTGTTAAATGCTGAAAACAAAATGTTTTTCATGTCTTCCGGGTTCTAAGATGAATTATTGAAAATTACAAAAACTATTTTTTTTTTGAAAAATCTCGGTTTTTATGTATCTTAGCCCAGTTAACTGACAATTAAAGTTAAAATTGTGATAATTTATTGCGTCTCCTCCATATAGAAGCATTTATAGTGATATTTAAGGTAAATTACTTCTGATTTCGAGATAAATTTTGAAAGTACTTTCGTTATGATGAGCCCCATTTTATCTTTAAGAAACAAATTAAAAATTTGACAAACACAATAAGAAAGGACGAAGTCGCTAGAGCGGGACAGAGGGCCCAAAATGAGAGTTAAAATCCTTGAACCCGCGAAGCGGGCCATCCAATACAACTACTATTGTTAAAGAAAACTATTGACAATAAATTCCGTTGAAATTCGGTTTGGAAAAATCGCCCAAAATTGAGGAAAGAACCCCCAAATTTTACAAAAACAATTTACATTCAAAATACTTGGGCGACATACCACTAGCATACTCTATTTCTGTAAGCATTAAGCAAGTAAAAAAATAAAAATCTCATACAAAATTACTTTAAGTAATTTTCTCAAAAACTTGAAGACATAAAACCATTCGGTTTTTTGTGCTCGATTCAGAATCAATATAAGCATTGACCACTAGAAGCAAATCTAGCACTTTATTTCACAACTTTGAAAAAAAACAATTTACATTCAAAATACTTGGGCGACATACTCTATTTCTGTAAGCATTAAGCAAGTAAAAAAATAAAAATCTCATACAAAATTACTTTAAGTAATTTTCTCAAAAACTTGAAGACATAAAACCATTCGGTTTTTTGTGCTCGATTCAGAATCAATATAAGCATTGACCACTAGAAGCAAATCTAGCACTTTATTTCACAACTTTGAAAAAAAAATGTTCTAACTTTTTTTTTTTCAATTTCTTTATCAAACTTTTGACTTTGCATGCAAATTTTTCGAAAACTGATTGCTGTTTGTTTAATACTTTGTGGAATGAGAAATTTTATCCCGGATAGGGTTAAATCTATCAAACCCAAAGAAATCTCATGGTTTGATTCGAGCTGTAAAGAGGTTATTAGGGTTAGAGAAGTAAATTTCCGATGTTATAAAGCCAACCCTACTGAGGAAAACCGGAATAAGTTCAAACCAGACCTGTATAATTTTAGCTTAGGTACAAGTACAAGTACAATTCCTTGGTACTTAAAATTTGTAAGTACAAGTACAATTCCTCGGTACTTGTACTTGAAAATTTTAAGTACCATTACCGAGGAATTGCACTTTTACTTAAATTCCACAAAGGAATTTAAAAAAATTATATTCACTATTTTAATAATTAAATACTGTACTTAAATACTTTTTCAAATATTTTGAATTCCTTAAGTACTTTTAACTCCTTTTTATTCCTTTTAATTCCTTATTTTTCTTATATTTTTTTTACAAAAGGAATTTAAAAGGAATTATAAGTAGGTACTAAAGGAATAAAAAGTATTTGAAAAAGTATTTAAGTACAGTATTTAATTACTAAAAAAAAAAATAATTTTTTTTTAATTCCTTAGTGGAATTTAAGTACAAGTACAATTCCGCGGTACTGGTACTTAAAATTTTCAAGTATGTAAAAGTAGCGAGGAATTGTACTTGTACTTAAACATTTTAAGTTCCAAGGAATTGTACTTAAGTACTACTTAAGTCACAATATATTTAATTAGTTTACAGCTCTGGTTCAAACAAGCTAGACAGACCTGTAATGTTCATATTCGACGAACCAAATTTTCGCATGACCAAAAATAATGGCAAAAAATGCTACAATGTCCCACAGGTAGTAAAAATTTTTGGTCATTTGCAAAGAACATACGAAATGCTACTTCGTCGTCTGTTCCAACGCTCGTCTTCAACGATACACCTTTTGTCATCTCGATAGATAAAGCCAATTTGCTTGCAGCACAGTTTGTTGTTATTTCGAAAATGCTATGACTCCTCCTGTACTTGAGAGCGTAAACGATTTCATGGGACGAATCTTCTTTCGCACTCGAGTTATATATGATTGTAGTGTCAGAAGTAAAAATAAACGATTGTCTCTGTTTCCCGGGTCGATTGCGACTGCCGATAGTTTTATTATTATCCATTAATAATTAAATAAATCTTACAATACACAATAGGTCAATGCATCCACTTTCCGATGGCCTTCAGATATAGACAGTTTCCCATCGTCACCGGAAAGTGGTGTTGCATTACTTTATGGGTTGCGAAGCAACACAAATGTTCCGTCATCCAGTTTGCTGACTTGCATTTGTGTAACTCTCGTGCAGTTGCCAGAGTTCTGAAAGATCTTGATATACACAAATCTGCTGGCCCGGATATTATCCCTCCCATTGTTCTGAAGGGGTGTTCTTCAACGCTGGCAAAACCACTTCGTAAGCTTTTCCATCTGTCCTTTTCTACTGATCTCTTTCCGAGTGGATGGGAAACAGCATTTGTCCAGCCTGTCCCTAAAAAAGGCGTATTTACCCTCAAACTATCGACCAATTGCACTTACGTCCCTTCTTTCCAAGGTGATGGAAACGCTGATTAATTTCCAGCTCAAGAAATATCTCCAAGAACGAAAGCTTCTTAATGACCGGCAGTACGGCTTTCGTAGCACTAGGTCCAATGGTGATCTGATGGTATATCTCACCGAACAGTGAAAACAATCTTTACATCGTTTTGGAGAAAGTAAGATTATTGCGTTTGATATTTCTAAAGCGTTTGATAGAGTTTGGCATCAAGCTCTCTTATCGAAAATGCACGCATTTGGTATTGATGAATCTCTTCTTCGTTGGATTAGAAATTACCTTTCGGACCGCTCAATACAAGTTGTATTGGACGGTTTCAAGTCTGAAATCCACCAAATAAATTCTGGTGTACCCCTGGGCTCCGTTTTGTCTCCGACTCTCTTCCTTGTATTCATAAATGATCTTCTGTCTGAAACTTCTAATCCAATAAACTGTTTCGCTGACGACAGCACCCTCAGCTTCTCATATTCGATTTCAGATTCATATCCATGTCCTCCGGATGTGAAACTTGAACGGCAGCGTTTAATTAGCTCATTAAATTCTGATCTTGACAGCATTGTCCAATGGGGAATTAAAAATCGCGTGGATTTTAATGCTTCAAAAACTCAATGCTGTCTACTGTCGTCTGAACGAAACCCACCCCCACGCCACTATCCATGAGTGGCACTTGCATGGAGGAAACCGAAAAAGCTTTCAGTCCTCGGTATGTGTATCACATACGACAGACCACCAACCACCTTCTGTGGAATGATCACATATTCGACGTCGCCAAAAATGATCTTAAATATGTGCTTAGGTTTTCTTCGGCGATGCAAGAAATTGTTCTCCCCTTCTTATCTGGCTGTAATCTATAAAGCCTTTTTTCGTCCAAAACTCGAGTACAACTCTCATGTTTGGGGAGGTGCTCCAATAACCCTTTTGAGTCTATAGGATAGAATTCAAAGAAGAGCTATGAAAATGAAAGGCGATAGAAATATAACCGATACATTTGTTTCTCTAGAACACCGCCGCATGTTTCTTGTATTTCATTATTTTATCGTTATTTTCATAAACAGTGCTCTAGTGAAATAGCTAGTTGCATTCCTCCCTTTAAATAATTCAACCGTAATACTCATGCTTCTATGAATGCCCATCAGTTTAAGCTTTAGCCCAACTTCGGACGTACTGTCAAGTTCAGGGATTCTTTCTTTTCCCGCACCACGCGAATGTAGAATGCTTTACCCGACTCTATCTTTTCCTCCCATTTTAATATTTCGAACTTCAAAACCTATGTGCATAGTGCATCGGTTCCTACTCTTAAATCCTTCCCTATTTTCCTAAAGCTCGTACTGTGTTCAATCATATTAAGGGTAGGCACAACCCCTTTAGTGCGCGCACATAATAAAAAAAAAAAAAAAGAATAATTTAATTTAAATTTAAACTTAAAGAACAGATTTCTGCCTTTCAAAACCGTTATAATACTTTATTTTTAAGTGTTGCGGTTGTTTTTAAATCTTGTTTTTTTTTAATTTTAAGTAATTTTTTAGAAAATTGTGCCTCCCGCCTAAGCAAAGGGAGACAGACCCCAACTCCCATGGTAAAATCCGTTATTATTTTACGGTGCAGTAGTTGTCGTATTCGTGCCCTAATCCTGATAACACAATTCGAAAAAAGGTAAAATTATAGATATTAGGAGTGTGTGATATGATTTTATTATATCATAACTTACTGAATTTTTAGTAAGAACATAGCTCTCTACCAGTTAAGTTCGATAAGCTTTGCAGAAAACCAAAGAATAATCTAGAAATCTGGGTACTTGTGATATCGGGTTGATTTAAATTCAACCTTCTGTGTAGCTGCAACACAACATTTCTGCAAAAAATTAAATGCACAGTAAAACATTGCTAAAATAGCATTCCAAAATTAAGACAAAATAGGTCCCTTTACTTTTGTTCTAACATACAATCTGAGAAAGAAATGTATCTACTTTCGATTTTGTCACCTATTTTAATAAAAAATGCAATTAAAACTTCTTGATGGTTACAATGTTTAACCACAAAAGCAAGTTCTAATATATGTTTTTTTTTTTCTTAAGTTTATTTGAACCAACAACCATCACCATAATATTGCTCACCAATGATTAAATCAAGTGTTTTCCTTATGCTTTCAAAACGAACGAAAAAAAATCTTAAAATATGTTACATTCTAGTATTGAAATAGACACCCATTCAAATGCACAAGGGGTAAGCGATTTTATTTAGAATGTTAATTTCATTTACGTATTTATTACAGTGGCTTTCAGACAAAACAACTAAAGAACTTAAAATGTTGACTGAAAATTTAAGTCCCGCTGAAAAGGATCACTTCAAAGACCTGTGAGCTGTTTTAAAAACTGACGATGAACAAGTTTCCTGGACCAATATAGCTCAACGGAGTTACTCAAGGTTCACGATGACATTCAAGTACAGATGCTTGCTAAAGCAATAGAAGAGAAAAAAAGTGAAACTGTCATTGACGCCATGTTATGCAATGTTTTCAACCTAAGATACACTGAAGAAGGAGATTGTGTACATTGTCTGTGCGTAATTGCAGCTGTTTGCAAGGCAGAAGACTTTAAGATTTTGAAAAAATTGCTATCTCAAAACAAACCAAAATTTCGAATGGTGGAAATTATAGATACCCTAATTTACAAATTAGATGAAAACTTATTTGAAAAAAGGTTTGATGATCTCTACGATTTACAGAAATTCGACGTGAATGAACGGTTTGAACAAGTAACCCTGATAGAGAATGCTTTATGGTTTGAAAACATTACAGCAATCAAGAAACTTTGTTGTGCAGGAGCATTTATAGAGTTTCCACTTGAATATTTTAAAAACGAAACTGGATATTTAATTGACAAAATGGACCCAGAAGTTCTTGAAGAAATATTTGATTCGTGCATAACAGACAACGAATATCCTTCAAAAGCTCAGGAGTATACCATTAATTTTGATTATAGAAATTTTGTACGTAAAACTTCAATCGTTTGGACGAAATGACCCCAATCATTCGAATTCTCCAGACGGAGGAACTATTACATCTCCTTAAACATCCATTGATCACAAGCTTATTGACTCTAAAATGGCTATCCGTATCAAGAATATTCTATCTTAATTTTATTCTATATTGCTTTTATGGTCTCTCCATGGTAGCATACATAATTTTCAAGTGTGAAGAATTTGATTCTAATAGTTTGTATGTGCGTTTGCCATGGTATCTTACGTTTCTTGGAATAGCATATATGATCGTTCGGGAAGCAATACAATTCTTGCATTACCCCATCAATAACCTTAAAATTCCTTGCAACTACATGGAAATTATAATCATAACCTTATCCATAAGAATCATAACAATGGATTTTAAACCATCCGATGCAAAAATATATGCAGTTGTTATGATACTGCTGATGGCTTGGGAACTCTCTCTTCTTGTGGGATATTTGCCAATTCTATCTATTTTAACACATATGTTAATGCTGGAAGAAGATTTAAAGACTTTTCTTAAAAGTTTCTCATTATATTCGATTTTTGTTTTAATGTTTGCCTTGTGTTTTTATGTGCTTTTTGGAACTGCGCATAGACAACAAAGAGAAAAGGATAATAAAAATGCTACGAATGCTACACATTTTACAAAGGATCCTGAAGCTGATTACAAGTTTGAAAATGTATTCAAATCAATTCTTAAAACCATGACAATGGTTGTTGGAGAACTGGACTTCGAGAATTTGAATTTCCAGGGCGCTTTCGGTTACATTTTGTTTTTTCTGTTTATCATCCGTTGTTCTGATGAACCTACTTAACGGTTTCGCTGTAAGCGATATTCAGGTAAGTCAGAAAAAAAACTTAAATTTCCAATTTTAGTGAAACTATAACCACTTGAGAGAGATAACATCAAGTACAATACGTTGGAATTGTAGCTATTTCAGGACTTTCACTGCCAATTTTAATTTGAAAAACTTCTTTACCGTCATTGTCTGTTGAGTAGTGTTGGAATTTGGAAAATAGACCATCAAGCACCTCAAAAGTTGAAAATCAAGAAATTCTGGTCATATTTCGTAAGTGTTTATATTCTGATGGGATTTTTAGCGTTCCTGATGATAACGAATCCGACACTCACACTGGTGTTTCACAAACAAAATTACAGCGAATACAAAATGCCGGTATAATGTCTTTCTAACTCAGTACTTATATGATCATAACGGATTAGGAATTTGGTTTTGGTTACATTGGAAAGCAAAATGTTGAATTTTTATAAAAAAAAACGTAAATTGTATTGTTTCAACATTCTTTTTTTGTAGTAGCCCGTAGCGTAATGGTTAGTGCGTTCGACTGTCACGCTGGAGGTCTGGAATCGCTTCCCAGCCGCGTCCACCTAAAAACTAAAAAGTTTTTTTTTCAGGGCTACTGCCTCTTGCGAGGAATTGACAAATCCTCCAAGAGTATGACTTGTCACGAATAAGTGCTTCTCGTCTAGCCGTTCGGATTCGGCATAAAATTGTAGGTCCCTTCCAATCCTGTCGAAAGGCGCACACAGGAATGGTTGCGAGTTGTTAGTCACTAGGCCCTGGTTCTTCATGAGCCGTTGTGCCACCCGATTTATTTTTTTATTTTTTACATTCTTTTTTTGTCTTAAATATATAACAAATAAATGTCCAGAGTTAGCTTACTTTGATTTAAAGCGGTGAAACAATTAAATCTAGAACCTACCTACCTAGCAAGTTTGACCAAATAGACACAATAAATTATAAACAAATATTTCGCTCTCATTTTTGTTCGTGTTCTGACCACTTTGGTTTATTTTTGAAATACACTTGAGCATTAGGTCTCTTCCTCATCCGCCCTTTAATTTTTGCCTGTATAATTATTCTTTTTTCTCACCAATGTTCACATCGTTCTGTTTTGCTTAGAAATACACATGAGCTGAGCACATTTTTCGTCCGCCATTTCAATATGTTTGTACGGCTTTTGCTCAGACCGATCGGTCATCTTTTCCTGAGCTCGTGGAGCATGTTCAGGCCATACTCTAAATGAAAAAAGAAACACAAATTCTAAGCCTTGGGTTACAATATAAATTCATACCTTTTTTGACAACTCAGCATCTGCTCTGAACTAAAAAAGAAAACCGCCCATGAACTCCTGCTGACCACGACCAAAAAAATGACAGCTCGTGCAAGAAGATCACAAACTACTTCATTTTGACATTAATAACCGTCAAAGTGTTATATGGGTGTAGGACGATGCTGAAATAACCATTTGGGGAAAGGTGCTAACAGTGAGAAACTTTTCTTTTAAGTTGGTATTTCTCTGAATGTTTTCAAGGAATCTTATGGGGTTTTCCGTTGGTACAAAATTTCAATACTTTTTTGATACATATCTGTCAAAGCACCGATTCTGATAATTAAAACCTTTCATTGGCCAAAAAATATTGATAGTTTTTGATTCTGAGTCAATTTTGCAGATCCGTATTTTTCGGTGGATCTATCCCTCCTTTTACTAACACTAGTACAATTGCCAGCTGTTATTTTGACAAGTGCATGTTTTCATTTATTCATTTCAGTAGAGAAAAATTTATTTATGTGAAAATATAAGGACTAAAAAGTTATAATTAAATAAGAATGGAAGCAGTTTGAAATGAGTCGATAGCATATTGAATTCCCAAAAGACTAAACAAACTTGAACGTATAAAAACTGTTGACTGATCTTTTTGTATTCGTCAGCCGATACCATTTACAGGTTCACAGACACAAAAATACACGAATACCATATCAAAAGAAAAATCAATTCAAATATCATTCCATTCGTCATGAAAAAAATCCAATTGCCAATTCTTAATTTACCAATGGAAGACCCCATTAACCAAACTTGGAGTATATTTAAAGGCATATTTTACCTTAATGCTCCAAAAGAAATTTTAGTGAAAGGATTCGTGAGAGCATCACAACAAACTGAAACTTAGAAAAAGTCAAACTGTCTCATAGACCGAGAGCTGGCAAAAGATTTTTCTCGTGAAAGGAAACCAAAAGATTTTAATAGTATAGGTAGTCCTGGTAAAGGTGATAACGAATACGTTCGTCTGCCAGAATGTAGTGGCCCCGTTACCACGTAAAAGTACAACTTTTCTGAAAATTTAAATCGGGTGGGAAACCATTTCAAATGAAATACAACTTGACGCCATCAACTCCCTGATTACAAAAATGGTTTCGACAGACGTCTAGGTAGCCGCAAAACCCAGACATGCGTCCCCGAAAACGCGATTTTAGGCTTTTTTGGGAAACCACCTTAAATTGATCACAACTCTTAGCCACGGACTCCCTGAGTGTGAATATGTACGTGACAGACGTCTAAAGGGCCCCGAAAACCCCGACAGACGTTCCTGAAAACGCGTTTTTTGGCGTTTTTTGTGAAAAAGGAAACCACTTGAAATGTATCACAAACGAAAGATCTTGACCCCCTGAGTTTGAATATGTACATGACAGACGTCTAAGTGACCCCAAAACCCCCGACGAACGCGATTAAAGTCCCGGATTTTTTATTGAAATGTTTTAATAATTGATGTATGCCACCAAAATGTATCGCAATCGGAAGTTCTTGACTACCAGAGTACTAATGTATACAAAAAAATAGTTTTAAGTGTCACTCAACAGCTGGAAAGTCGCGAAATAAATCGCGGATTTTTTATTTTATTTTTTTAGTAATAGGATTTTGAGGGAAACCACTTGAAATGTATCCCAATCAAAAGGTTAAAATGTAAGTGACAAACGTTTGAGTGGCCCCAATCAACTGACAGGCGCGAAATAATTCGCGGATGTTATTATTTTTTTTTTTTAAATAGTATATTAGTGGTAGTTTTCCAATTAAAAGGTTTTGACTCAAGAAAGTGATTTTATAAGTTACAGGCGTTTGAGTGCAAAACTGCTGAAAAGCGCGATAAAAGTCACGGATGTAATTACTAGTTTATCAAAAAGATTATAGATACAAATATCTTGAAATGTATCTCAATTTAAAAGGTTTGACTCCCTGAGTTGCAAAATGAAACTGACAGACGTTTTAAGTTACGCCATACTGCTGTAAAGCGCGATAAAAGTCGTGGATCTTATTACTAGTTTATAAATTAGATTATCAATACAGATCTCTTGAACTGCATCTCAATTTATAGGACTTGACTCACTGAGTCGGAAAATTTAACTGACAGACGTTTTGAGTTACGCCAAACTATTGAAATCCATGATATAATTCACCTTCAAATATTATTATTGTTTTTTCTTTCAATTTAAATGGACTAGCTGAAAAAGAAATTTGAAGGATACACGTTTTTAACACTCCAATCCATTCAAATAAGCGATATAAGAGAGCTGTGTCGCAGCAAGCTTATTACAGTTATTATGAAAACGTGAACTGAGTGTGAGTGCAATTTCACATTTCATAAAGAAAAGAATATAAGCCACTTATATCGCTTATTTGAATGGTTTGGTGTGTTCAAAACGTGTTTCCTTCAAAATTTCTTTTTCAGCTAGTCAAAACCCTTTAATTAGGTAGGTACTATTTAAATTGAAAGAAAAAACAATAATAATATTTGAAGGCGAGTTACATCATGGATTTCAATAGTTTGGCGTAACTCAAAACGTCTGTCAGTTAAATTTTCCGACTCAGGGATTCAAGCCCTATGCATTTCAAGCAGAGATCAGAAATAACTGTCAACCTTTATTTTCAATTGGTTTCACTCAGAGGGTTACTACAATGCTTAAGAAAGATTTTGGTTTCGGGTTGAGATTTATTTAAAAAAAAATTAAATTTAGGTTATCGGTTGAGATTTATTTTTTATTTTCAAAAATATATCTCAATGGTTGAGATTTTTACGAAAAATTAATGCAAAAGGTCAACCTTTAACCTTATTCGCTGGAATTTGCCGAGAACATGTTTATTTTTCAAAAATAAATACATATGAGCTTTTTTTCTTATTTTAGGTATTAAGTCGTACTAATAATCACTAACAATAAAGTGCAAACCCGAAAATGCCTTTTAGACTGTGACTTGAGTTACTGGGACGCTAAGCACAACCAATGCAATTTCGAAAAAGCCCAGTAACCAGCATTTCCGCATGCATCAGTGCTTACAAAATACTAACGGGCATTCTGATTGATAAAATTGCAGATGAGATTTATTTTTTTCTCTCAGAGATAAATCTCACTGGTTGACCGTAACCTAAAAAAAAAACAAAATAAAAGTTGCTGTCAGACCTTGACCGATTTTTGTGTTTGTTGAGAATAAAGGTTATTGAGTGACCATTATTGAAAATGACAACAAATAACAGTTATTAAGGAACCTTTCAAGAGGTTGAGATTTATTTCTGATCTCTGATTTCAAGAGATTTGTATTGATTTGTAGTTGATAAACAAGTAATAACATCCGTGACTATTATCGCGCTTTTCAGCAGTATGGCGTAACTTAAAACGTCTTTCAGTTACATTTTGCAACTCAGGGAGTCAAACCTTTTAAATTGAGACACATATCAAGATATTTGTATCTATAATCTTTTTGATAAACTAGTAATTACATCCGCGACTTTTATCGAGCTTTTCAGCAGTTTGGCACTCAAACGCCTGTAACTTATAAAATCTTTTTCTTGAGTCAAAACCTTTTAATTGGTAAACAATTGAAGAAGCTACCACTAATATACTATATCAAAAAAAATAATAACATCCGCGAATTATATTTTTTTTTTATTAATTAAATCTTTATTCCAAGGATGATGCTTTACAAAATCAAATTCAATACTTCAGGAATAAAAGAAAAGGTGCTATTCTATAGTCTTATAAGGACTAGTGGCGAATGACCCATCAAAAAAATAAATATACAATAGTTGTGGGGTTAACAACTTATACAAGAAAAATTAAAAAAACAACCTATATAGAGTTATTTACTTTAATACAGATTCAATTAAAATATTTTCAACTTAAAGGAGAAATACCTATCTATGTACAATAGATAAAAAGAAAACAAAATTAAACTTATTAAAGGGTGCTCATAAACAAATTTTTGACTTGAGAAATATCCATTGCAAATAGCCACATTTTAACCTTATTTAAAAATTTATTACGAATATTAAGTATTCTTATTTCATATGGTAATCGATTAAACAATGTAGGTGATGCAACTGTATAGAAGTTTGAGAAATGAGTTATTTTTGAAACCGGTATAATAACTAGTTGCTGGGAGTTTACTCTTACTCCATACAAATCTGAATTTTTGAGAAATGTATTATATCCACTTTGCATGAAAAACAACTTTTAAAACCTTATAGACGTACAAATGTTTAATTGGTAAAATACGAAGGCTGACAAATAATGGCCAGCTACTTGTTAATCTGCGTTTATTACAAATAATTCTGACAATATGTTAATCCATAATGTAGCTTCGAATGTACAATACCATAATATATGACCGTAAGAAGTTTTTGAGAACAGTATGGTTTTAACAAAAAAAATTTACGTGTCGCACATCTCATATAAGCTTTTAAGTTAACTACATGGTTTTTCCAATTTAAATTCATATCGAATGATACACCTAAATACTTGAAACATTTTACCGATTCTATTTTGAAACAATTTGGACAACAGGGTACATCTATACGGAAATTTATCTTTCCACAACTATGTAAGAACATTGAAAGTTTTGAACAACCTGTGGAGTGAAAAATTATATTACTTTCAAGCAGACTTGAATATTTTAAATTGAATACCATAAGTTTAGTTTTTTCACTCACTATAAGTTCATGTTTAGCGAACCATTGTCTCAACAACTGAACATCATTCTCTAATTTTGCAACCGATTCAAATAATAAGTTATTTACATAAGAAAAAGTCCATTAGCAAAAGCTGTAATATTACTTTGTAAGTTTTGTTTGAAGATTGAGTTTATATAAACTAAAAATAAGGTCGGGGCTAAAACCGATCTCTGAGGTACTCCGATTGTTAACTCCAACTCACTACTTAAAACTCCGTTAAGTTTTACTCTTTGAACTCTACCAGATAAAAAGGATTTAAACCAATCAAAAACGGAATCTCTTAAACCAGCTTTATAGAGTTTATCCAAGAGAATTGCATGGTTTACCATATCAAAGGCTTAAGTCATATCAATAAATAGTGCTACAGGACTAGTATTCTTATTAAAACCATTGCATATTTAACTGCATAACTTTAAAATGGCATCCTCTGTAGATTTGCCTTCCCGAAAACCAAACTGCTGATAACATAAGTAATTGTTTTTATTTAAAAATGACATTATACGTTCCTTCATAGCTTTTTCAAAAAGTTTGGAGAAAGTAGGCAGTAATGATATTGGTCTATAATTACTGACTGTTTTTCTACACCCTTTTTTGTAAAGAGGAATGACCTCGGGAACTTTAAGTGCAGATGGGAAGGTACCACAATTTATACTCATATTAAAAATGTAACACAATACGTCAACAATAAAAAAAGAAATACGTTTTAATAGAAAAATCGCTATACCATCGGAAGTGCAAGAATTTTTATTGTTAAGATTCATTATCCGTTTGTAAAATTCAAGCGGGGTGAAAGGTTGGAAAACAAAACTATTTGTTTGGAAATCCTTATTTATTATGTCCGGATACAAATTGCAACTGCAATTTGTTTGAAAAGGTTTAGGTTGAGAATTTGTTGCGATTGAGGCAAAATAGCTGTTAAAAGAATTTGCAATATTTGTGGGATCACTAACTAACACATTTTCCACTTCAATTTCACATATGCTATCACTATTTTTGTCATTACAAAGAATGTTGTTAACAACTTTCCATTCCTTTTTAACATTTCCCTTGCAGTTTTCAAGCTTTACCGAGTAAAATTTATCTCTACTAACAGCTATTTTCATTTTTACTTCGTGGCTAATTTTGCTATAGTATCTTTTTTGTATGGTGTTTTGCGGATTTCTTGTACATTTTTTACGCAGCAAATTTTTTTTATTTATTAGTCTTAATAAATCTTTCCCAATCCAAGGCTTCAACCGTTTGAGTTTAGTACTAACACTCGACTGTATTGTGGTAGAATCGTTTATATGCCCTTTCAGTATTTTTAAAAAAGTATCATAAGCTGATGAGGGGCTTACTTCTGAATATACCGGCTCCCAAAATTCAAATTTTAAAGCATCAACCAAACTCAAATACTCTACTTTTGTTTTTACTGGGAAAGGAATGTATTTATTAGATATATTTTTATTTAACTGAACTAATTCGAGTCTAAGCATACAATGATCAGTAATCCTAAAATCAAGTACTTCACTTAAGATCTTCGGATTTTTTTTAAATCTTACAAAGATGTGATCAATACAAGTTTGCGATTCAGCAGTTACACGAGTTGGTTCATTGACAAGCGACTTTAAACCATATGATTACATCAAAAACAAATATTTGTCAGAATCATTACTATTACTTAAGATATCAATATTTATATCTACTAAAACCATTAAATTCCTTGACTTTATATTCCTCAATAGTTCATCCAAATCTTCCATTAAAACATTTAGGCTTGAGCCGTTTTCATGCAACCGATAAATACATAAAACTGTAAAAAGTTCATTATTTAATTCACATGTAATTTAATGACATCTGCACTATTAAGATTATATTTTAAAACTTCTCTACATTTGTGTGTTTTTTTTATAAAAACAGCTACACCACCTGCACTGTAAGAATTATTGCAATTTCCATATAACTCGTAACCAGTAATATTATAATTGGATATTTCTTCGTCGTACAACCATATTTCAGTTAAAATAAGAAAATCAGCTAACATATCTAAAGAATCAATATGAGCAATAAAAGAATTAAAGTTTTTCCTCATGCTACGAATATTTTGATGTATAAATACAATAGGATTTGAATTATGAAATTTATTTACGTTACTAGAAGAGTTATAATTCATTTTGTATGTAAAACAAAATAAGCTTATAAATTTATGATATCATCAAGGCACTTATCTTTTATAGCATCATCCCCTTCTTACTTGCGAAAAAATATAACATTATTCCTAATCCATATATATTTATATTTGTTTGTCTCCTTTATCTTCTTTGCTGCATTGAAGAGTTCTCGTACATGCGGACTTATGCCTAAAACAGATGTGCAGCTTTTTCCATGCAGCGAAATTAAATTACACAGGTTCTTATGGGAGCAGATTCACTCAAAGTCTGCATGCAGAGCAGTGCTGCACGATGTCTCTATTGCCTAAAACAGATGTGCAGCTTTTTCCATGCAGCGAAATTAAATTACACAGGTTCTTATGGGAGCCGATTCACTCACAGTCTGCATGCAGCGCAGCGCTGCACGATGTCTCTATTTCTAAATTTGCTGCCTAGTTTCATTGCAGCCACAACTGAAAAACGAAAATTTCTAAACAATTGCTATTTGGCATTACTCATATTGACATCACCTGCCATTCTTTCAAAAAATTTGTTTGTGTTGGTGATTTTTCTTTAAGAATCCATGAAGCCGGCGTTGCCACCCTACCATCGTCCAACGAAGAAAATCTCATTCCAACACTATTGTGTGACATCGGCAACGCTGTGCTTTCATGTATTTGTTTGACATAACTATGCATCATGAATGTCAGAAGCTATGCACATGTGTTTCGTGTGCAGCTCTGCATGCAGAGATGCGTGCAGACTCGCTGCACATCTGTTTTAGCCATATTCCTAATTTGCTGCCTTGTTTCATTGCAGTCACAACTGAAAAACGAAAATTTCTAAATAATTGCTATTTGGCATTACTCATATTGACATCACATGCCATTCTTTCAAAAAATTTGTTTGTGTTGGTGATTTTTGTTTAAGAATCCATGAAGCCGGCGTTGCCACCCTACCATCGTTTAACGAAGAAAATCTCATTCCAACACTTTTGTGTGACATCGGCAACGCTGTGCTTTCATGTATTTGTTTGACATAACTATGCATCATGAATGTCAGAAGCTATGCACATGTGTTTCGTGTGCAGCTCTGCATGCAGAGATGCGTGCAGACTCGCTGCACATCTGTTTTAGCCATATTCCTAATTTGCTGCCTTGTTTCATTGCAGTCACAACTGAAAAACGAAAATTTCTAAATAATTGCTATTTGGCATTACTCATATTGACATCACATGCCATTCTTTCAAAAAATTTGTTTGTGTTGGTGATTTTTGTTTAAGAATCCATGAAGCCGGCGTTGCCACCCTACCATCGTTTAACGAAGAAAATCTCATTCCAACACTTTTGTGTGACATCGGCAACGCTGTGCTTTCATGTATTTGTTTGACATAACTATGCATCATGAATGTCAGAAGCTATGCACATGTGTTTCGTGTGCAGCTCTGCATGCAGAGATGCGTGCAGACTCGCTGCACATCTGTTTTAGCCATATTCCTAATTTGCTGCCTTGTTTCATTGCAGTCACAACTGAAAAACGAAAATTTCTAAATAATTGCTATTTGGCATTACTCATATTGACATCACATGCCATTCTTTCAAAAAATTTGTTTGTGTTGGTGATTTTTGTTTAAGAATCCATGAAGCCGGCGTTGCCACCCTACCATCGTTTAACGAAGAAAATCTCATTCCAACACTTTTGTGTGACATCGGCAACGCTGTGCTTTCATGTATTTGTTTGACATAACTATGCATCATGAATGTCAGAAGCTATGCACATGTGTTTCGTGTGCAGCTCTGCATGCAGAGATGCGTGCAGACTCGCTGCACATCTGTTTTAGCCATATTCCTAATTTGCTGCCTTGTTTCATTGCAGTCACAACTGAAAAACGAAAATTTCTAAATAATTGCTATTTGGCATTACTCATATTGACATCACATGCCATTCTTTCAAAAAATTTGTTTGTGTTGGTAATTTTTGTTTAAGAATCCATGAAGCCGGCGTTGCCACCCTACCATCGTTTAACGAAGAAAATCTCATTCCAACACTTTTGTGTGACATCGGCAACGCTGTGCTTTCATGTATTTGTTTGACATAACTATGCATCATGAATGTCAGAAACTATGCACATGTATTTCGTGTGCAGCTCTGCATGCATAGATGCGTGCAGACTCGCTGCACATCTGTTTTAGCCATTAGACTATCGTTAATATAGATGTAAGAATTATCGAAACTCTCACCAAAGAATTTTGCCGTGAGCTTAACTTTGGTTTTCGCTCTCATTATGTTCTCCTTTGTCTGTTGACGGGTCCATTTAATGACAAGTATGTTGTTATCTTCAGTTGAATTTCCTAACATATTGGAAGCGCCCTTTTGTGAAATAATTCTCTTTTTTATTTTTTTAACATAACAATGGTCTATGGCTTTTTCACATATTTCC
Organism: Melangyna quadrimaculata; assembly: GCA_949320155.1. Taxonomy (NCBI): domain Eukaryota; kingdom Metazoa; phylum Arthropoda; class Insecta; order Diptera; family Syrphidae; genus Melangyna; species Melangyna quadrimaculata. The sequence continues at coordinate 8,950,438 of OX439485.1, read as the reverse complement.
ACTCCTACTCCATCGCGAACAAGGTTGACAGCCACTTGGGTTGCATTTGTATTGTCAACACATGGTACATTTACGATTTCCATGACACTGGATAGATTTGACTGCTCTAAGAAATTAAGTCTTTCTTGTAAAACACTGACTTTAGATTTAAGTTGCAGATTTTCAGATTGTAGGTTAGATATGCGAGACAAGAAATCTTTGTTAACATTTTTCAATTCGAGAATTTCACTGTATATAAGTTTTAAATGTATTGTTTCATTTTCTAGCATTTGTTGTTTCACTTTTATTCCTGTGAGTAACAGAGATAGAATCACTTTCTTTAGATGGAGAGCCAGTGTACTTAGAACATTTTCAATTTTTTTTTTTTTTTTTTTTTTTATCAACTCAAGATCATCGGGTAAAACATCTACATCGCGGCTGTCAGTTGATTGGGACCACTCAAACGTCTGTGACTTACATTTTAATTATTTTTCTGGTCAAGACCTTTTGATTGGGATACATTTCAAGTGGTTTCCCTCAAAATCCTATTACTAAAAAAATAAAATAAATAATCCGCGATTTATTTCGCGCCTTTCCAGCTGTTGGGTAACACTTAAAACTATTTTTTGTATACATTAGTACTCTGGTAGTCAAGAACTTCCGATTGCGATACGATTGCGTACATCAATTATCTAAAAATTTCAATAAAAAATCCGCGACTTTAATCGCGTTCGTCGGGGGTTTTGGGGTCACTTAGACGTCTGTCATGTACATATTCAAACTCAGGGGGTCAAGATCTTTCGTTTGTGATACATTTCAAGTGGTTTCCTTTTTCACAAAAACGCCAAAAAACGCGTTTTCAGGAACGTCTGTCGCGGTTTTCGGGGCGCTTTAGACGTCTGTCACGTACATATTCACACTCAGGGAGTCCGTGGCTAAAAGTTGTGATCAATTTCAGGTGGTTTCCCAAAAGCCTTTTCGGGGACGCCTGTCTGGGTCTTGGGGCCACCTTGATGTCTGTCGAAACCATTTTTGTAATCAGAGAGTTGATGGCGTCAAGTTGTATTTCATTTGGAATGGTTTCCCATTCGATTTCAATTTTCGGAAAAGTTGTACTTTTGATGGACTTTTACGTGGTAACGGGGCCACTACATGCTGGCAGACTTTCGTTATCACCTTTACCAGGACTACCTATACTATTAAAATCTTTTGGTTTCCTTTCGCGATCAAAATCTGCAAAATCACAATTATGAAATAGAATTATATGATTTTGATGTTTAATTGTAAACAAAGATCAGAAATAACTGTCAACCTTTATTTTCAATTGGTTTCTCTCAGAGAGTTACGACATTCCTTAAGAAAGATTTTGTTTTCGATTAGAGATTCATTTATAAAAAAAAAGAAATTTGAGTTATCGGTTGAGATTTATTTTTTATTTTCCAAAATATCTCTCAATGGTTGAGTTTTTAACGAAAAAAATAATGTACAAGGTCAACCTGTAACATTTTTCGCTAAAAAAAATCAAAAATGAGTAATGCAGACAAATTTCGAATACGCCAAGAACATGTTTATTTTTCAAAAATAAATACATATGAGCTTTTTTTCTTATTTTAGGTATAAAGTCTTACTAATAATCTCTTAAAATAAAATGCAAAGACGAAAATGCCTTTTGGACTGTGACTTGAGTTAGTCATACAAAATATGAGACCTCCGAAAATAAGTTAACATTATATAAATAAATGTTTCTAATATGTTAAGAATTTGTGATATCAATTTTCCTCCAAAATCACAACTTCTTAGATTTTGAAAATGATGTCCTTTATTAAGTTTCGGTTACATGAATTTCAGTCTTGTTTTAGTTCTCTAACCGTTTAGTTTGGTAAGTTTTATAGAATATATTAATTCAATATTATTTTTTTTTAAACACGAGGAAAATATTTTTTATATTTTGTTCTGAATTGTCCTAAGGCCATATCGCCGATTGCGAGTTTAAAGTTGACACCCTGCATAGACATTTAGGAAATAAAGTGCTCTACAAGAATTATCAAAATTATATTTTTTACTCAGATCAACGTAAAAATAGTGTCTATTTGTGAATCGAGATACGGCCTTAATATATCCACGCATTTGCTTCAAATTTTGCGTAAAGAATATTTATTTGATTTCTTAGGGGACAAATTAAAGTTTTTATCGATACTCATCTATCACAGCAGACAAAAAAAAACACATACAATAGATCAAAAACAATGATGTAGATAATTATAGGGGTATCTCAAAACATTCTGCAATTATTCCGAAGTTGTTTGAAAGTTTGGTGAAGAATAAGCTCAATTTTCTAACTGGTAAATATTTATCGGAAGCACAGCATGGTTTTATATCCGGGCGATCTACTGTTACAAACCTGACCCATTTCACCTCGTACGTCATTAACGCTATGGAACAAAAATTTCAAGTGGATGCAATACATACAAACTTTAGCAAAGCCTTTGATTCTGTCGACCACCAAACACTCATGAAAAAACTTGAGGTGTTTGGGCTTCATTCTCAAGTTCTCCAATAGATTTCATCATATCTATCTTTTAGAACACAACAAGTGAAGATTGGAAATACATGCTCAAAAGAAATTCAGTGTACATCAGGTGTCCCTCAAGGTAGCCGTCTAGGTCCACTTCTATTAATAATTTTCATTAATGATATCATCTCTGTTGTTAAATATTGTAAATGCTTATTATATGCTGACGATCTAAAGCTATTTTTAAAAGTTTCGAGTTTGGATGACCGTCAACTTATTCAACATGACCTGGATCCTCTGTCCAATTGGTGTCACATCAATGGTCTTAAATTCAATATTAAGAAGTTTAATGCAATTTATTTTTCCAAAAAATCGCTCAGTTTAATATTTAACTATGCAATTAATTCTGTACACAGACTCCTCACTTTCTTTTAAAAGCCATTTCGATTATTTGGCCCCTAAGTCCAATTCGTTGGTAGGTTTCATATAACGAAATGAAACAGATTTTATAGATCCCTTCGCGTTATTATCCTTGTTTATATCTCTTGTCAGATCACTTTTGGAATATGCAGAAATTATTTGGAGTCCAGCGTTTCGCATTAAAAAGATTCAAAGACGATTTTCAAAATATATATTTAAAAAAATGCGCTGGAATTTTTTCCCTGGGTATGAGGCTAGATGCCAATTACTAGGAATAAAATCGCTAAGATCAAGGCGTAAGATTCATAGTGTAATGCTGATTAGAGACTCCTTTAATTCCTATATATGTTCCCGCTAGATCAACGAGAGCTAGATTTATCTTATTTCAACAGACTCATAAAACTAATTAGGGTAACAATGAAACATTATCAAGGTCTATTGTAGCTGAAATATTGTTTTTAGATAAATAAATTTATGTATACATATTGAGAATTAGATTCATCCAAAAACAGCCATATACCAAGGCATAGAAAATCATATTGAACAATTATTATTATCAATGGCCATTTTATAAGATAACCTCCTATTTTTGAAGAATATTTATATTGCTGAATTTGCCTTCAGCAAAAAAAAAAAAAACTTACTTGGATCATTTAGGATACGATTAAAACGTTATAGGAATGTGAAATGATTTATAATTTCATTTTTTTTTTATCACAAATTACTGAATTTGAATACTTATTTATGTAACAGAGTGGGGCAAACACAAGTTTCTTTTTTTTTTAAATGCAATCAAGTGAACAAAATTAAATGTTGTATGCACATGCATTATAGCTTTATGGGGATTTTTACCAAATTGTCAAACTCCAAACTGACAGCCAAAATTTTGGGTTAATGACATTTGTGAGTTCTTTTTTTTTCTAACTAGTTAACCTTCATCGTTCTTTTAATAAGAAAATAGTTACTTTGAGTTTTCATTTGTGGTTAGATTGTGTTTGCTTTTCGTATTCCGAGTTGGAATTGTTTTCAATTTTGTAATAATTAATTATAAATTTAATTGTTTTATTATTGAATTTGATATTTGGAATTGTTTTCTGAATAATTCACTTTTCATCAAAATTTTTTTCTTCCTCTTGGGTCAATTTGTTAATAAAAAAATGTGTGGCTCATAAAATACTAAGCAAAAACAAATTACAAATGTTTTATATTACGATTCCATTTCATGCAGAAATGAAGTTGATAGTAATTTATTTGTAAGAATAAGAACCATGCATTTCTGTTAGTGAATTATTTATCAATAAATTTAACGCAATCAAAATTTTGTCTTTTGTTTATTATTTCTTATTTTTCCGAATTTTTTTCAACCCCTTCCCAATTTTTTAACTTTGATCGTTCTTAAATAAAAAGTAACTTTTTTAACTTTAACATTGCAACTCTTGCAACAAAAAAGAACGCACCACTTAAACAAATAATGCGAAGCACTAAACGTCATTAACCCAAAATTTCCGTTTGACGTTTAGAAGCTATGAGACATAGATATATTGCTTTTTTTCTAAAAAGCCCTATTAGTAAGATCAAACTTTCCCATTAATTATGGAACACATCGTCACACATTGACATCGCCAAGTCGGCTGATAACATGCATGCCACACTATCCTGCATGCACCAGATGTCGTCCAAATCCATGGATCGACCATCGTTAAACGAAACGTTGTTCCAAGTCTCATTTTCGAAGAAAAATGGTCCAATGATGCAACCACTCCACAATCCGCACCAAACTGTCACTCTCTGTGGATACATTTGGCTTCTCGACTCGACAGTATCATGCGGGTTTTCCTAGCCCCAGAAAAGATGGTTTTTCGTCCAAACTCACTTTGGAAAAAAGTTTTCAATATTTCCCAAAGTTGTTCAAGCGGTAAGCGACTTATTTCGTTTCGCGGAGATGTGACACTGACTTTCTGTTAAGCTTAGTCACATAAATGTTTAGTTCCCAATCTTTTCAATTTTGTTACAATTATCTACCAGTTAAGTTTTAGGTAAAGAAAAATAAAGAATAAACTTAAAATGTAGTAATTCTTTCCTGCCAACAAAATTAAACAGATGTTTTTCGAAGAAATAGACTTATTTCTCGTACATTTTGTAAATGTACCAGATGTCTAATATTGTATTCTAAAATTACATAATAGATATAGGTACATTTTTATTAACAAAAATCAGGAAGAGGGGTTTTTACTTCCCTTAAAATGTTGTTTAAACACAGTGCGAGCGTTAGGAAAATTGGAAACGATAGGAGGACCGATGCATATTGATTTTGAACCTCTGTATATCGAAATGGCAGGGAAAAATGATGCCAGATAGAGCATTCCACATTCTTGTAGTGCGAGTAAAGAAGGAATCTCTATACTTATGAGTACGTCCGAAGTTGGGCTCAAGGGTAAACTGATGGGAATTCCTAGAAGCACGAGTATAACGTTTGAATTGTTTAAGGGGAGGAATGCAACTGGCTATTTCACTAGAGCACTGTTTGTGAAAATAACGGTAAAATAACGAAAGACATGAAATATTGCGGCGGTGTTCTAGAGGTGCAATTGCTTCCGTTATATTTCTATCACCTATCATTTGTATGGCTCTTCTTTGAATTATATCCAATAGGCTCAAGTGGGTTATTGGGGCACCTGCCCCCAAATATGAAAATAGTACTCAAGTTTTGGACGAATAAAGGCTTAATAGATAACAGCCAGACCAGAAGGGGTGAAAAATTTCTTGCATCGCCGCGCCGAAGAAAACCTAAACACCTAGCAGCATTTTTGGCTACATCAAATATGTGATCGTTCCACATAAGGTGGTCTGTGATACACAAACCGAGGACTGAAAGCTTTTCGGCTTCCTCAATGCAAGTGCCACTCATGGATAGTGGCATGGGAGGTGGGTTTCGTTTTAACGATAGTAGACAGCATTGAGTTTTTGAAGCATAATTTGTACGCGATTTTTGATTCCCCATTGGACAATGCTGTCGTGATCAGAATTTAATGAGCTTATCATACGCTGCCGATCAAATTCCACACCCGAAGGGCATGGATGTGAATCTAAAAACGAAAATGAAAAGCTGAGGGTGTCATCAGCAATACAGTTGAATGGATTAGAAGTTTCAGACAGCATATCATTAATGAATATGAGGAAGATGGTCGGAGACAAAACGGAGCACACCAGAATTTATTTTGTGGGTTTCAGACTTGAAACCATCCAATAAAATTTGTATTGAGCGGTCCGAAAGGTAATTTCTAATCCAACGAAGAAGAGATTCATCGATACCAAATGTGCGCATTTTCGATAAGAGAGCTTGATGCCAAACTCTATCAAACGCTTTTGAAATATCAAGCGCAATAATCTTACTTTCTCCAAAACGATGTAAAGATTTGTTCCACTGTTCGGTGAGATATACACTGAAAAACTTTCGTGTGTAAATATTACTTATAACTGCGTGCAGTCTACGAATTTTATTCGTGGTTTTCAGCCACGAACAGCATTCGTAGAATGGACATATATTAGTATATATTACGAATATTTAATACGTATTTGTACAAAAACAAACCTATATTGTACTAATAGTATTGTAATATTTACTAATGCTGTCGTTATTTATTCGTACATAATACAGTGCTATTAGTATATTGTACTAATATGACTGACTGCTGGTTTTCCCTTAATTCTGAAATTATATTATTATATTTTAATTGAAAAAATGTCAAGTTTTACTTACCTGGATTTGAACTGGTATCCTTCCGTGCCGAGAGCGAGCATGCATCCACTGAGCTAATTTGCAACATAGAACTCTTCGGCAAAATGTTAATCAGTTGAAAAGTGCACACAGTTTCTTATTATTTAATTGGGCAAAGGGAAATGTACTTAGTGAATGAAAGAAATAACGTATATTTCGGATAAAACTTTTTAAACTTTACAAATACTTCGTACATTCTACGAATAATGCGTACGGTCAGTCTACGAATGAATTTTGTCTACTAATATTAGTTTTACTTCGTAAATAGTACGAATCCATTAGAAAATATTACAAATGCAATGGTAGAAATAACGAATGTATTCGTAGGAGAAATTAACGAATGTTATTAGTTATATGTACACAACAATTCGTTCAATGTACTCATAAAAATTGCATAATTTTAGTTCGCGAATGTTATAAGTATATTCAACGAATGAATTTGTGCATTCTACCACAGGTATTAGTAACACTTCACGAATGTATTTGTAAGGAAATCACGATACGAATACTTCGTACATTTCACGAATATTCGTACAATGCACAAATATTTTTGCTACGAATGTCATTCGTAGCCAATTTACTAATAAAGTTTTTGAGTGTACCATCAGATCACCAGTGGACCAATTGCTACGAAAGCCATACTGCCGGTGATTAAGGAGCTTTCGTTCCTCGAGATATTTCTTGAGCGGAAAATTAATCAACGTTTCCATGACCTTAGAAAGAAGGGACGTAAGTGCAATTAAGCGTTGCAGAAGATACGCCTTTGTTAGGGACAGGCTGGACAAATGCTGTTTTCCTCGGAAAGAGACCAATAGAATAGGAAAAGCTTACGCAATGGTTTTTCCAGCGTTGAAGACCACTGCTTCAGGATAATGGGAGGGATACTATCCGGGCCAGCGGATTTGTGTATATCAAGATTTTTTAGGACTCTGGCGACGAGTGCGAAAAAAGCTTCGTCCCATAAAATCGTTAGTTAGTTCAGTTAAGTTATGATTTATTGAACAAAATAATATTCACAATTTGACTTATAACTAGTTAGATACGATGATATTATACATTTATTGGAACATAGGGGGCTTAATTTTATACCTCGTCTTAATTGTAAAGGATTATAAAAATAAAATACATGTCAAAAAATTAATTCTAAAAGTCGGTTGACTTTATCGTCCTCGGAGTGTTCCATCCCGGTTCTCAATTTGTGGTTTAGGTTGGGGGATTGGTTGGCATTTAGCCTCGGTGATATGCTGACCCTGTGTCAGCGTAGAACGAAACTGTTTGCTCGTTGTCCGTGATGATGTTGTCGTCCAGGATGTCCATCGTACCCCATAAAATCGTTTGCGCTGTCAAGTACAGAAGGAGTCATAACACTTTCTGGCAGCGTCCAGCAAACTGTGCTGCAAGCAAATTGGCTTTCTTTAACGAGCTGACAAAAAACGTGTAACATTTCGTATGTTCTTTGCAAAAGTCAAAAAATGGTTACTACTACTGGGACATTGTAGTAATTTTGCCTTAATTTTTGTTCATGCAAAAATTTAATTCTTCGAATATGACCGTTTTTACTCAGTAGGGCTGAGGAATAACCTCTTTACAGCTCGAATCAAACCATGAGTTTTCGTTAGGTTTGATGGATTTTACCCTTTTCGGGATAAAATTTCTCATTCCACAAAGAATTAAATTTGTGATAATATCTGCACTGGCGTCAACGTCACTATCGATGAAGCATAGTTGGCCAGTCAAAGCTCTTGCCAGTTGGCTTTCTCATATTGCCAAACGGTTTTCTTGGGAGGTTTTTCTTTAACTGCATTTTGTTGGCATTTGCTTATATGACAAAATGGTCTGATGTGCCTAGAGGCGATAATACACTAATAGTGTATTTATCAGGGTCAGAGGTAAGAAACAGGTCAAGAGTGTTGGCGGATTGACCTGTAATATCCGGTTTTTGAGTTGGCTCGTCAACAAGCTGAGTCAGGTGGTTCAACTCAGCAAAGAGCTCAACATACCTTCCGTCGGGTGTTGTCTGACCCGAAAGCGAAGCCAACAAGAATTGTGTACATTGAAATCGACTTTAAAGACGATTTCAGTGTGAGGGTAATGGGCAACAATTTTTGAATGGAGTCGCACAGAGCATCAAATTCGTTACAAGTTGAATTTCTGTCCAGATTAAGACTTCGAATGGATTCGGACAGAGCATAAAATTTGTTACAAGTTGAATTTCTGTCCAGATTAGGACTTCGAATTTAATATTTACCCCCATATAAATAAACGAAGCTAGCGGCCAGTTATCTTTAACTCGCGGATTAGTAGTAAGATTTCTGCCACTTACGAGCTAGCTAAACCACCAAGGAAGGTAGTTTAGCGAATGATTAACTAGGACAAATAAATATACCTTCCTTGGTGGTTTAGCTAGCTCGTAATTGGCAGTAATCTTACTCCTAATCCACGAGTTAAAGATAGCTTCGTTTATTAATATGGGGGTTAGTGTATAGATATCTTTAGATTTCATTCGAACTTTCCCATAGCAAATGCAGTTAGTATACTCCTTTAACCCTAAACCAACACAGAAAGTTCTAACATTATTTGATTCGATTTATTTTTTTTAAGCTTATTTTATTCTTCAGCCTGATGTAATATAATGTAATTTAAAATATAAAATTAAATACAAAAATAATCCTTTAAAATATCCCACTAATGTAAAAATTAAGTTTTTTTGTATCTTCTTCCAGAACAAACTATGTATGCACAATCATTTCAAAACATGTCGTACTCTAGTATTGATATAGACAAACACTTAAATGACAGCGGGGTAAATAATTCAATTTATTTGGCTCCAGACAGAATTTACATTTAATTTTCGTTTTTATGTGTATTTCAGTCGCTTTCGGACGAAAGCGAAACAACTATAGAACTTAAAATATTGACTGTACTTTTAAGTTCCGCTGAAATGGATTACTTCAAAGTCTTGTTAGCTATTTTAAAAACTGACGATGAACAAGAATTCCTCGACCAATATACTTCATCGGAGTTACTCAAAACTCTGAATGACATTCAAGTTAAACTACTCGCTAAAGCAATAGAAGAGAAAAGAAGTGAAACTGTCGTTGACGCTATTTTATGCAATGTTTCTAACATAAGATACACTAAAGAAGGAGATGGCGTTGGTGTTGGTGTGGAACTATATGTGCGCGTTATTGAAGCTGTTTGCAAGGCAGAAGACTTTTCGGTTTTGAAAAAACTATTATCTTCAAACAAACTAAAATCTGGAATGCTGGAAATTATATATATCCTAATTTACAAATTAGATGAGAACTTATTTGAAAAATGGTTTGATGACCTCTACGATTTACAGGAATTTGACGTGAATAAACGATTTGGACAAGCAACCCTAATAGAGAATGCTCTATGGTTCGAAAACAATACAGCAATCAGAAAACTTTGCAATGCAGGAGCATTTATAGGGTTTCCACTTGAATGTTTTGAAAACGAAACTGGATATTTAATTGACAAAATGGACCCAGAAGTTCTTGAAGAAATATTTGATTCGTGCATAACAGATAACGAATATCCTTCAAAAGCTCAGGAGTATACCATTAATTTCGATTATAGAAATTTTGTACGCCCCAAGAACTTCAATCATTTGGACGAAATGACCCCAATCATACGAATTCTCCAGAGTGAGGAACTATTACATCTTCTTAAACATCCATTGATTACCAGTTTATTGACTCTAAAATGGCTACGCGTATCTAGGATTTTCTATCTTAATTTTATTCTCTATTGCTATTATGGTTTCTCCATGGTAGCATACATAATTTTCAAGTGTGAAGAATTTGATTCCAATAGTGTGTTTATGCGTTTGCCTTGGTATCTTACGTTTCTTGGAATAGCATATATGATCATTCGAGAAGCAGTGCAATTCTTGCGACAGCCGATCAAATATCTAAGTATATTCTGTAACTACATGGAAATTATGCTCATAACTTTATCCATAACAATCATGGCAATGGATTTTAAACCATCCGATGCAAAAATATTGACTGTTGTGACGGTTCTGCTCATGGCTTGGGAATTATGTCTTCTTGTTGGATATTTGCCAATTCTATCTATTTCAACACATATATTAATGCTGGAAGAAGTTTTAAAGACTTTCCTGAAGAGTTTCTCATTATATTCGATTTTTGTATTAACGTTTTCCTTATGTTTTTATGTGCTTTTTGGAACTGAGTATAGAGAAAAGGAAGCCGAAATTGCTAAAAATGCTTCAAATCCTAATAACTCTACACAGGTTTCCAATGCTGATTACAAGTTTAAAGATGTATTCAAATCAATTCCTAAAACGATGGCAATGGTGGTTGGAGAGCTGGACTTTGAAAGTTTGAAATTCCAAGAGCCTTTCGGTTACATTTTGTTTTTGCTGTTTGTCATCTGTATGACCGTTGTTCTGATGAACCTACTTAACGGTTTAGCTGTTAGCGATATTCAGGTAAGTAAGAAAATATTTTGATTTGTATGCTTTGAATGAAAGAAGAACCACTTGAAGCAGCTACCACCAAGTTTAATACTCTGGAATTATAGCTCTTTAACGACTGCCAATTTTAATTTGAAAAACTTCTTTGACACCATCGTCATCGTCAGTTTTGTTTGGAATTTGGAACATAGACCAAGCACCTCAAAAGTCTTTGCTCTACTTAGTTGTTTCATTAAAATCTTATATTCTAATCTAATATTAATATAATATAATGGTCCAAAAAGATGTGCATCAAAAAACTCTCTTCTCGCTGAGTTGCTATTGTTGAAAAAACACGGCTATTAACACAGAAACAGCAAGTGACAATGACACCTTTTCTTTTTAAGTTAATAAAATTATTTATTTTCAAAAATTTTAAAAAGGAAAAAGCTTTAACGATATGCACCAACGTGGCAATGTAGTAACTCTGATTTACTCAAACACAACGAGGCTGATTGCACGGATAAGACAGTAAGTTACATAAAACACTGCACTTTGAAGTGCATTAGGTAGGGCAGGGTGGGAGATAAGTGGGTTTGAACAAGATTACGAAAACAATTTGTAGGTAACTCAGTGGTTCTTTTTTTATTTCAGTGGCAATTTCTCTAGGTCCCATGACAACGATCAGCAACTACAAGAACCAATGTTTTTCAAAAAGCTTTTTTATAAGATCTGTACTGACATTTTGTGTTGGATAGGTAGGTGAATATAGTTGGTAATATTTGCGTAGCTGCGGCTGCGTCCCACACGCAACTCTACATTTATAAAAACAAAGGGACTAAACTATTGTACAAAAATGGACACGAAAGGATCGCACAAACTTGCTCTCGTAGCTAACAACTTCAACGTAGCTTGAAAAAGTATTTTTAAAAACAAAGGACCTCTTACATAAAAATTACTATAAATTTGTTATTTAAATAGCTAAAACTGATAGAGCTTAACAACAAAGTATGCCATATGATTTGTTTGATAAATATGAATTTATGAAAAAAAAAAAAAAAATCTTTAAAGTTTTAAATTAAAGTGGTTTTCTTAAAAATTATATATAAAAATTCTTTAAAAAGAATTAAATAAAATTAAATAAAATATTATTATATATAGAATTAAATAAAATACAATTTTACTCAAAATTAAAAAAATATTCAATATATTTTTAAAAATCCAAAACTTATTTTTTCGAAAAATTGTATACGCAAAATTGTTCAAATTATAAAGGAACTCTTACATAAAAAATTTGGTTGAAATCGGTGAAGCCGTTAACGAGAAAAAAATGTCTACCAAATTATTAATTGTACTAATTAAAGTAGCTCGTAATTTTTTTTTTAAATTGTTAGAGCCGTTTTTGAAATAAATCAATTTTTGTATATTGGTTGTATGGCAGGTACCGTTATTTTTGTATCTAAAAAAAATCTATTTCCCTTCTAGGAAATCCCATAAGAACTTTTAGTCCAAAGTTTGTTGAAAATCGCTTTAGTCGTTTAGGCTGCAGGTCAAGGTACAGACAGACATACGGACAGACGGACAGTTGGACAGACGGACAGACGGACAGACAGACAGAATTGCGTAACCCACTTTTTCGCGTTCTCTATCATCTTAATCTTAGGGAAAATTATTATCTCGCGTTTGTTTTTGCACGAATCCTAAACTTGCCCTAACTACGTATATCGCAAGTAAAAAACCGATTGATATCCGTAGCATTTTTGAAAGAAAGTTAAAATAGTTTGTATAATTAAATAAATATTGTTAAAACTATGAATTTAAGAACGTATGAATCTCCTGGTTATGAAAATGATGTCATGAATATTAAAATAAATTTTCATAAATTATTTCATTTTAATTGCAGACAGTAAAGGACCAAGCAGAACTCAATGAATTGATTTGTCGTGCGAAGCTTCTAACTAAATACGGATCAAAATTATTGAATAGAAGTGAAGATTGCTTTTGTGAATGTTACCTTACAGTTCAACCAAATGCTACAGGTTCTCCAAACAAAGTTACTTTTCCAGCGACATGCTCAAATTGTACTCCTTCTCCTGATAATGAGGCTCATGAAGATGAAGATGAAGATAAACGTAAAACAAAAAATCCTTTTCTGTCAAGATGTTTTAACGACGAAAACGTGCGGCAAATTATGGATTCATTGAACGGAAAATGTACCAAGATGGGGGCATCTATTGTCAAAAAAGCTAAGACACTTGTTATATTAGAGACCAAAGAAAATCAATTGGAATGTATTGAGAAAAAAGTAGATTCAATGCAAGATGATCTTAAGAAACTTTTAGAAAAATTTAGGATAAATGAATAAGTACCTAAACAAATTTTAAGTAGATGCACTGGCTGAACTTTCTTTTAAGGGCGCACGAAGTTTAACACGCGAATACTTTTATTTAATAGATTTATGACTAAAAGTAATAAATATCACAATTTTAAAGTGAGGAAACTTTTATTTATATTTTTGATTAATTTTTAAAGTTTCAATTTTTCATACAAAATGTATGCAATTGACGACCACGAAGCACTTTTTTTTTTTTCTTTTGACAGTTCTTTACCATCAGGGTTTATACATGTGTAGTATGTGTACTGTGCTTTGCCATCACACAAGTAAGAGAATGTTACTGTGCTATGGTAAGTGTTGGGATATGTGGTTTTTTTGGGATTTTTTTGTGAGTTTTTGACAATATTTATTTTTTGTCGTTGATTTGTAAGAGGAAGTCTTTATTCTTTTTTGGGAATTTTGCGGTCCTTCTAGTGCTCATAGGCACCTGCCAGACGACTGAGCATACCCTAAGCGGAGCGACGGAGTCGCGTGAGCTGGACTGAGGACGCGAAAAGGGGGTTAAAATCCTTAAACCCGCGCAGCGGTCCACCCAAGGTACTGTTGACTACAAAAAACTTTGATAACAGATCGACTGACAACAAAGGCGCCTGCCAGATGACTGAGCATACCCTAAGCGGAGCGACGGAGTCGCGTGAGCGGGACTGAGGACCCGAAAAAGGGGTTAAAATCCTTAAACCCGCGAAGCGGGCCAACCAAGGTACTGCTTACTACAAACAACTTTGATAACAGATCGACTGACAACATAGGCGCCTGCCAGACGACTGAGCATACCCTAAGCGGAGCGACGGAGTCGCATGAGCGGGACTGAGGACCCGAAAAGGGAGTTAAAATCTCTAAACCCGCGAAGCGGGCCACCCAAACCTACTTTTTATCGAAAAAAAAAAATATCCTAATTCGCAAAAAACTTCCCAACAAAAAATCCCAAAATAAAATCCCACACGCCATTCAACACTTATCATAGCAAAGTTGTTGAATAGTAGAACTTTCAAGATAATTGTATGATTTTTTTTATTTAGTGGCCTCAGATTTCATCAATTTTCTAACTTTAAATGTTTATTAAAAACAGAAATAAAAGTTTATTGATATTAAAATTATTGAATTAAATTATTATATATTATATATATGAACATTATGTATTAATATGTCACTGTTAAGACACCTGAATTGAGAAATCCTTAAATTTACCGGTTTAACTTAGAATTTTTCAATAATCCGGTGACCCATATGCAAAGTGGTGGTGCCAAACAAAATTTGTTGACTTCGACCGTGTCTAGGTTCGACCTCAAATCGATATTTTGGGAGATATAGATAAATTTTCGTTTCCAAAAATGGCGGATTTCCCGATCACGAAAAACAGGACTTAAACTTTATTCAGGTATAAAAATTCAGCCGTCCTATATTTCGTTCCGTAAAACTATTGTTTTTTACTAAGTTTCTTGTACTACTAATGTCGAATGTAAAATAGTCATTCAAGAAACATGACAAATCAAATATGTACTCACTATTTTATTTGTATGTATTATATTCAAACAATCTTTAAGAAATGTATTTATTTAATTTATTAAATAAAACTAAGATTTAAAAAATATTAATTTTCTTGTCTACCGAAATTGGCTTTGGGAATATATTTTACAGTTTTTTGTATTTTGACTTTTAAGATCCTATTTTTTTTTTTAATTTATAATTTCTCAACTGCTTGCATTGGATAGGGCTGTCGAAGTACTGCAATAGCAGTATTTGAACTGCAATTTGTTTCTGCGTACTGCATGCCGTACAGCTCACATGTCAAAAGTACTGCTTTTTTTTAAATCAATAATTTGATTTGATTGCTGAACGCCTCTATCTTAAATTCCCAATACTTTTGTTCTGTCAACAAAACGCATCCAAACAAAACTTTCGTTTTAAGTTAAATTCAAGACCATTGTAGATGCCTCAAAGTTTCCACCGTATGTAAAATTCTTTCAGCAAAGACTTTGTAAGACCCCTTACACAAGGACACTGAGTTGACTGCAATTTATAGTTTGACGGCGAGAAGGGCGTATGGGGAAGGAAACAAATCTCCCCTCACACATTTCTCGACTACGAACTAGCTAGTTTCTGGCAACTCAGTTTCCTTGTGTAACAGCGGTCTAATGTGTCTATAGCACTCATCAATGGCAACCTTCATCAAGTTTAATAAAAAAAATATTCAAAGACTTACAGCCCTATTATGGTTATCAAATATCAACACGATATTTGATAATATTTGATAATTATCAACAAAATTGATGAATCGGTATTATGGTGATCAATTTTGATAAACTGCGAATTGTTAGATATATTGTGAATAGGTTTACTGATAAAGTTGGTATTACGGCTGTCAAATATATTGATATCCATCAAATGTTCTATCAGCCACAAATTCTTCGTTGACAAATGTATCAAATATTCACAATTCCAATTTAAATACAATGTATACAAGATTTTTGGTAGTTTTTACTGAAAATACAAATTGAAGAACAAAATGTCTTCAGTAGAATTATTTTTTAAAGGCAATTGTGATGAGGGAGGAAGTGTTATCGTACAAGCCAACATACGCAGAGATGCTTCATACTGACTGAACAAATTATAAATTAAGGAATCAAAACCATCAAAACTAGCCAAATTGAAACGCTAACTCTTTGCCACTTATTTTAGTCCCCTTGTGGAGGCCTCAAGCTATTTAGTTCCAGAGTTATGTCCTCTCATTTCTTGTTAAATACTGGCTTATTTCCTTTGCAACGTCTCGATTATCCTCTATCAGTTTTATCAGCCTTTTAATTTGTCTTCTGGTGCTTACTATTCTACTCCTGAATAAACAGAATATTATTACGAAGAAAACAATGAATTGTATTTAATAAAAACAACTTAAAAATAACCAAATTTATTATGTTTATAAGACCAAAACGCAGAAACTTATGCAAATAAGGAACGCCAAATGTAAAATGAAAGGCTATGCACAATTGGATTTTGATAAGTATTCACAATGGGTGAAAAACTATCAATTGATACTCATAATACCAAACTATCAATGAATTGATAGAAGTTATCAGTTATCAAATAATTGATATTTGACAGCCATTATAGGTCTGTAATAATGTAAAGAAATATAATAGGGGTATTCATGCAACGGCGCGGCGGCGGCGCGGCGTAAGCCTCAGATAAACCTGGTTATCCATATAATTTTATCTCGGTAAAAATGAACTGTCAACATTTGTATGGAAACAATATTCTGCAAAACAGATAACTTCATCACATGAATTTGATGTGGAAAGCGTAGAAAAGAACCTGATACACTGGGATAAGTCAACTGTGGCGTTTAATTTGATCATTTCCCATGTTTAAGCAAGTATTTTTAAAGAGGTGTTCATGTTAACATCTCGAGGAAAGTTATATTTTTTACAAAGCAGAAAATTATCTCGTTGCATGAATGCCTTTAATAATTTACTGAATTTCGCAGTACAATTTGATTTATCTGTCCATAAAATACAAAAATCAAAGCAAAGCTATTATGGTGATCAAGACTTAATTCCTTTTATTTAATTTTAAATTCTAAGCTTTTTTTCATTAACAGTTTTAAAATTGAAACATATACTCAAATGAACTCATTGAATCAAAAAAATGAATTCTTGGTAATTTTTTTTGCAAGTACCGCAAGGTCTATAAGTGAAACGACAGCCCTGGGCAGGCCTCTTTTAACTTCCGATGTTACTCGTTTCGCGGATGTAAGACAAGTTGCTGTGTTAATGGCCTTCCACACTAGCCCACCGTGTATTACAAATTATGTAGAATTGTTTGCAAACTAAATATAAAAGCCCAGCCTACACAACCCGACATTATATCCCACACGATTGGACATGTGTTAATATTTATGAAGAATTTTAGGAATGGTTCTAATTATATGCCACATTCTATCACCCATTTTTTTAGGTTAAGGTAATGTATTAATACAAGCAAGTGTGGGAGCAAAATATGAAAAGTCATTTCTTTCCCACAAATTTGGCAGTCGCGTGGAATTCGTTCATACTTTCAATTTGACATGTATTAATACACAGTGGGCTAGTGTGGAAGGGCTATTATGATCAACAACAAAGTAACGATTTTTATTATAATCTTAATTAACATCAAATAATTTATTATGTTAGTGCCGATATGACTTGCCATCGTAATTGCCGTCGTACTCGGTGAAAATGGACCCCGAACGTGTGGTATCGGGAGGGAGGGGGTTGGAAGAGGCGTGGGTTTACATAATAAAAAATATAAACCTTGGCAGCGATGAGCAATGAAAATAAAAATCCGATTCAAAAATGACATATGACGTCTCCACTCTCTTTTCGCAAAGAATTAATTGCCCGGACCATTAATTGTGTGCGGAAATATGGTATTTGGATTTGTTGGGGTTTTTATTTGTTGTTTCTATCATTACAGGGGGCCTACTCTGTATTTCGTTCCGAAAGTCAATCCTGTTCGAAAGTGCTTTTCGTTCCGCTTTTGCTTTTGTACTCTGTAAAAAATTCGAAAGGGAAAAAATAGTACTTAATACTTTTCCATCCTACGGATTAGTTTTTTCGAGTCTCGAATTATTTATCATGAGATCTGTCAAATTAAGAAATCAAAACAAATAACAAACAAGGCGGATAAGAAAATTACTGTTTTTAAAGAAAGAATTTAACATAAATCAGAAGGAAATGGATTCAGTTGCACTTTGGATGGACGCAGAAAATAATGAAGAACGGATTGAATGAAAAATTATACGAGACAAATCAAATATTATGGAAATGTGTGATAAAAGTTAAAGTGGCAAAGATTTATTTCACGATTTAACTATTGTTTATTATTTTAGTTTTGTGCAGAACTTTCGGCTTTCCAAGAATGCTTTTTGTATGTTTTAAATGCCATACCATATGAATTCTCTCCTCGTTTAAGATCAACTGCAGTTCCAGCCATTTTGAAACTAGCTGTTACTCTAAAGTTTTTAGAGCAAGGAGGCTATCAGCATCAAATAGGACAAGACATTCTATTGCATGGCAGAACAAACAACATCAAGTTCTATTGCAGAAGTCTGCAGTGCGATTGAAAAAATATTGTGTCCAAAACACATACATTTTAAAATGAATGAAATAAAACGGCGAGAAGCTAAAAAATATTTCTTTTCAAAGTCGGTAATTCCGGGAGTTATTGGTGTCAGGCGCGAACGCAGGGGGGGGGGTTCAAACCACCCCCGAAATGTATGAATTTAACTTCCTCGCCATACAATTTCACTCTTTCACTATTAATTTTTGAGTTTTCAGTTTAAATACAAGAAATTTTTTGAACCCCCCCGAAATTTTTTCCTGCGTTCGCACCTGATTGGTGTTGTAGACGGAACACACACTCAAATGATAAGGCCGAAAAGGAACGAGCACTTGTATTTCAACAGAAAATTAAAGCATAGTATAAATGCAATGGTCGTAAGGAAAAAACATTATCTTCATATGCTTTCTTACAATAATTAAAGTGCTCTATTTAAATAAAAATATGTGGCCATGAAATGGCAGTAAATGCAAGGTACGGTGGTGCAGCACATGATTCACATGTATGGAGTCTCTTGTATGAACGTGGGTATTTAAATCAAAAATATGAAAACGGAGACAAGTCATCTTGGATTCGCGGTAAGTATTTCAAAACCGCACTCGCCTTCAGCGGAACTCTTCACGTGATGCGGCAAAACATTACCTTAATGCTATATCGCACAAAGCGGCAACTGAACTTCATACAATTTCATAGGAATACCTGTGAAGTGTTGTTCCGCTGAAGTGCAGTTCCGTCGAGTGGATGTGGCCTTAAATATTCTAAATCGTATTTCTTATCCTTATTGCGTATTTAAGGGGACTCTGGATACCCTTTGCAGCCATGGATTATGACACCATTTCGAAGCGCTTCAAAAAATAGCGCAAAAAAAGAGTGCTTCTTCAATGAAAAGTTCTCTAAAGCTAGATGTTTAATTGAAAGAGTATTCGGTGTACTAAAAGGAATATTTCGACGTCTTTTAGTAGCAAGAGAACTCCACTATGCCACAGAAAAAGTTGTGCAAATAATGAATGTTTGTTGTGCACTACATAATATATATTTGGAACATAATGTTGCCTTAGCTTCGGATGAATTACCTTCCGATCGCAGCATCAGACGGCACTGAACATCAACATGAAATAGATAACACTTCCTTCTCAAACATTGCTAAGAGGCTTCGGGAGCAAATCAAAAATAACTTACAAAAACCAGTAAACACAAATAATAAAAGAATTAATCATTTAAATTTATTATTAAATTATGTATTTTATTCAAAAGTAGGATTAAAAGTAAATTAAAAAATTTCTTTTATTAAAAACTATTCAGTCCATTCGTTACTAAAAAAAATATTTAAAAGGAAACAAATTCAGGTAACTCAAAAAATCTTATATCTAATTTTTATATTAATAGCACTAAGTAGGTATATTAATATCACGATTTTTTATATTGCATTTCTTTGCAATCGCAACATTTCTTTTGTTGATTCAAGCTTGGAAAGTTTTAACTGGATTTTTTCATATTCATTTTTTGCTGTGCTCAAATTTTTCTTTAGCCATTTTGTACTTTTTTTTCTTTCAAATCGTAATTCCTTTTTTGATACTTTGCGATAATTGTTAAATTTTCGTTCATGTCTTTGAACATGCGACACGATTTTTTTTTTTGATATTCCATTTGATTTTCCACTTGACTGGTTCGGTTGATTCAGCTACTGCTCGTTCAGTATTGTCTGTGTGGACGCCGAAAACATGAGCTGACGATATTCCGCTTACGGACTCGTCCATTTTTAATAGAGCAATTACCAGCTCCTCTGAAGGGGTGAAGGAGCAGTGCTTGGAAGGCCCACCACCTGTCCCTGAAATGGTGGTTTTATTTTTTCTTAGCTTTGCCTTTATATGGGCTTTATGATCTGCCCATACCTACAAATATTTTTGTTTATTTATTTTTACTTTGTTACGATAGTTTTGGCACTTAAACTTACCTTTTTCCAAGCAGCTGCATCCCGAATCGGTGTTCCTTCCGCATTAAGCTCTGATGCAAGTCTCTGCCACAAATTGTTGGACGTTTGCTTGGCGCCCGGGGTTTTCAAATGTCCCTTGGCCAAATCGGGATGATCACACATGAAATCGACCAACATCTGGAACTGTTTTTGTGTGGTATGCACTTTTTTTCCCCGTAATAAAATTTATTTGGTTAAATTGTTATAATAACTAAGATTTTCTAAAAAAAACTTACATTTCAAAACTTTCCTTCCCGATTCCATTGGTTGTAGAAACAAATTTTCCGTATTAGAATGCTTTTGACGTCCGAAAAGGAGTTGTCAGGTAAGAAAATTCCACTTTCGGAATTGTCATTCCGAAAGTAGCAGATTTCGTTCCGCTTTAGAAATAGAGAGTACAAAATATTCCTTTTTTTAAATTTTCACTTTCGGAACGAAATACAGAGTAGGGCCTCAGATTGGCTTTCTTTGATTTTTTCTTTAAAGTTTATTTTATGTGTTTTTAGTTTTTTAAACTCTCCATCAATATATTTCCGCCGAGTTTTCGTAAGCATATCGTTGTCGTGTTGGAGACCACACTTAAATAAAATTTCGTTTCGAATCAATAGCGAAATAGACTAAAACGCCTTAGTTGGAGCCCAAAAAGGACGGGAGAAAATAGAAACAGTTTTGACAGGATTTGAAGTAAATGTCTGTCGTTTATTTTTACTTTTTTTTTTTTTTTTTTTTTTTTATTTTTAAGGTGATATCCTTAAGACTGCAAATGCTAATCTACAGATTGAAGTGGCATTAATAGAACAAAATTATTTAAACTACACCCATGGAAAATGGCATCTATGTTTTTATCAAAATAAATACAATAAGTAATTCCAAAATAAATAAATAATTTTACTCAAACATTCCAGTGGGAAAATTCCAAGAATCCACTACTGAAGTGTATTCCCTTAAAGAAAAAAAGCTTCACCATAGTGATTTTCTATGGAATCCCAAAGCTCAAATCTTAAAAATATATGGGTCATTCTACAAACTATGGAATAAAATGATGATAATTTCGGCACGACACTTTTTGAAGCAAATAGTGGTAAACAACACTGCTGTAAAAGTGATTGGTTCAATTTATGTATCGCTCTGAATAAAATTTATAAAATACTTAATTTCACAAAAAAAAGTAAAAATCCTTAACAATCAAGTCTATTATACGAAAAGTTGAAAAATAGAATTGATAAACAATTAGTAACATTAGTTAATAAGTTAAAAAACATAATTTGTATCTGCTACTGATATCACATGACTGACAACGAAAAGTTGATCAAACTTCTCCCGATAACACCACCTTAATCAAAATTTGCTGTCAGACCGACAAAAACGCATCATTCTCGTTCAATTATGTCAATATCCGAGTCAGATTTTCATCATTGCAAAATGAGCTTGCAACAGCGACCGCCAGACTCGGCACGAAAGACGATCTGCAGAAATTGAACGATGAGATAAACTCGTTACGAATCCAAAATGAAGAACTGACTCGAAAGGTGCAACAATTTGAGAAAACGGGTGTGATGTATTGAAAGAGGAGTTTGAAATGCAGGACCGGGAACTACGTGGTAAAAACATCATTCTCACTATCCCGAACCCACAAGAAAAGATACAGATACCCGCATCAAATAGCAGAGACAGTTAAGTTAAGCGAAAATAACAAAATCATTAAACTAAAAATTAACACCGGATCAATCCAAAATGCAACACAAATGCTTAAAAATGCATCCAAACTTAAAGACATAGGTGCTTTTCTTCAACGAGATCTATTAAAGCAAATGCAGACCAAACGCCGAATTCTTCTTGGCTACCGGAAATTAATCAAGTGAAAAGAACCAAGTCTAGCAATGCAATGCAAATAAAAAACAATTCGCTAATAGTATCTGAAAAAAAATATTTTATTTAAACAACTATAATAATCTTAAATATAAAAATGATGACGGAGTGTAGGATCTTGAAGATCCACGAAATTGTAGTAGGTAGGTTCCTGTAAAATATAACCTTAATTAGCAAGAAATAATAAACACGTGTGTTAAGTTCAAAGGAATTATATTTCATTTATTAATTTGGTATACAAAATGGTGGTGCCCCAGAAGGGGGACACAAAGAAGACACAAGAAAGTGTACAAAAGTGCTGCCAATGATGCCTGCTTTCTTTGCGTTGCCAACATCTCCCCTCTCAAAATAGCTCATCAGCCCTCAGATATGCTGGTGGCTTTCGCTGCCTTGGGACTCGTCTGGAAGTTGGGTTCGGCTCGGTGCTTACTTCGGGTGGTTCAATGTTGCATGTATTGATTGTGTCGGTACTTTGTATTCCAGGCTCCGATGTGGAACTCAATGGTTGTGACATTTGTTGTGGTTGAATATCAACAACATTAATTAATATGTTGAATTGTATTTGGGGATCTGAAAAACTCTGTCCGTGCGCAGTCCTGGGAATTATTTGGTCAATGTGAGAGTGGATGAGTTCATTTTGACGTCTTGTCTGGTTTACGATGCGAGTGTTGTACATCACTTTGCCTATACGCTCAATCACTGTGCCAGGTGTCCTTTCACTTTTTTTGTTCGATCTCCAGCTACAAATGATTTTGGCTTGACACCATGCTTGGTGTTATACTGAAGCTCAGTGTATTGTTGTCGAGTTCTTTCAATAGTGACTGTGCACTTTGGTGGAAGCAGAAGGTCAAGTTTTGTACTTAATTGGCGTCCGATAAATAATTCTGATGGACATTTGCCATTGACTGTGTTGCGATTCGGTGTTGCTCGATATGTCGATAGGAAAAACTCCAATTGTATTTGTGGTGTGTCTCCCCCTTCGAGTTTTTTGAGGGCGCGCTTGAATGTGTCCACAAACCGTTCCACCTGGCCGTTTGATTGTGGGTGGTACGGTGCAGTTCGGATGTGTTTAATTTCACGTTCTTTGCAAAACAAACTAAACTGCGCGCTTGTAAATTGCATACCATGTCACAATAATTTCAGGGTTTCCAAATCTTGAAAATAGGATAACGAGTCAATGGTGTGTGAAGTTGTTATTGTATTCGTGGCAAATACTTCTGGCCACTTAGAGTAGGCATCTACGATGATGATTTAGAATCGGCCTTTGACTGGGCCAGCAAAGTCAACGTGTATCCGTGTCCAGGGTTGGAGACTGAGAGTGATGATCTGCGATGGTAAAAAGGAGCGATTTTGCTACTGATCTCAGCTTTGTTAAGCCAACCGTCTGTCAAATATTTTATGATATGCTGAAGTGTTGTTGATTGTTCTGTTTCAAGAACTATATCCGCATGTGTCAACGGAAATGTTGAAATTGCGTTACTTAATGTTGATCGGATATCTTCTTCTAGTGTGATGGATCGACGATGTCTTCTTTATTTGTCTCATGTATATTGATCAGCCTTAACAATATGTCCGCATGTCCAAAATGGTCGGTCTGGACATATTCGATTTTGAAATTGTAGGCCTTTAGCGTCAAAGCCCAGCGTTGGAGCCGGTTGGCTGTGTAGACTGGGATACCTTTCTTAGGGCCAACAATTGTCAAGAGTGGTTTGTGATCCATTTGGAGCACAAATTGTCGTCCATACACCATCCGATGAAACTTCGTTACTGCAAAAATGAGGGCAAGTCCCTCGTTCTCCATTTGGCTGTACTTTTGTTCGCTACTAGTGAGTGTCCTCGATGCATGTTAAATTGCTTTGACAGATCAATCCTTGAATCGATGTAGGATACATGCACCAGTTCCGCTGTTAGATGCGTCACCAGCGACCATCAGTTCTAGAGCTGGATTAAAATGAGTGAGCACTCTGAAATCCTCAACCATTCCACGTTCTTTTTGAGCAATTCATTGAGTGGATGACGGAGCTCATGCATTTTGTGAACGTATTTGCAGTAAAAGTTGATTGCTGCAAGGTACGCTCGCAATGTAGCTAAATCTGTTGGTGCTGGCAATTGGGCAATGGCTTGAGTCTTAGCTGGATTTGGACGGATACCATTGCTGTCAATGATATGGCCTAGGTACTCAAGTTCGCGCATTGCAATGGTGCACTTTTCAGCTTTAATGGTAAATCCGGAAAGTTGGATGCAGTCAAAAAGACGTGTCAGATTTTTGTTGAGTTCTTTGATGCCAGGATGTCGTCCAGGTATGCCGATATTCCCGAGAGTCCTGTAATCATCATGTTAATGACTTGTGCAACTTTAACACCAAATGGAAGGCGATTGTATCGAAATAATCCACGATGTGTGTTGATCATCAGGAGCTCCAGTGAATTTTCATGTACCTGGACCTGGAAGAAAGCATCGGATAGATCAATGAGACTAAACAATTGACAATTTGATAACCCGGAGAAAATTTTTTCTGGTGTGGGCAGTGGGTATGGATATGGCTGCAAAACATGATTTAGTCCAGTTGAGAAATATGCACATATTTGCGTTGAACCATTACTTTTTTGAACTGCAACTATGGGTGCTGCCCATTGGGAGTAATCTACTGCATGGATGATTTCAAGTTCTTGGAGTCGTTCGAGTTCTTTGTCGATTTCAGTCACTGCTGCGTACGCTACTGGTCGTTTTGGTCGGAATACAGGCTGAGAATTTGGTTTAACTCGAAGCTCGACTTTGAACTTTGTGCAAATACCTGGACTTTCGACTGGAACAGCTGCTACCTCCCAGATTCCAAGTTGGTTTATCCAATCGATGTCGAGAAGATTGAGGTTTTTAATTGGTGTCAGGTAGCAGGTGCCGGATGCGTTTCGAACTGACTAGCAATCTTGGCTGACGGGTTGGTTTTTCAATCTGTCTCCACATTTTCTCGCTGATATTTGTTATGTCGGAATCGGTGTCAATCTGGAGGGTACACTCTTTGCTGTTGATGAGTTCTCTGATGTATTTGCGGCTATTGTTTATATGCAACTGGTTGACTGTTGTGATGATGTTTGAGTATGTCGATGACTTTGTTCCCTTTCACAAAATCCATCTTAATGCCCCTTTTTGTTGCACTTTTGACATATATGTGTTTTATACGTGCAGTCTCTTGAATAGTGCATATCGCCACAGAACCAACAAGAAGTTTTTGGTGTGGCTTTTGATTTCTTGTGGGAGTTCTTGCGTTTTGGATCTTGCTGTTTTTGTTTGGGTGCTGGACGATTTTTGTTATGCACCGCGTTGACTTTGCTTACCTCAATTAGCGCGGTGTCACTCTTGAGGCTGCATACTCGATGACATTCGGTCACCAGGCTCTGGAGAGTGATTTCTGCTGCGTTTGGTCCATCGATTGTGGAAAGCAGTTTTGTTCTAATGTCGCCATACTGGTGCGACTGTAGTCCGCACACAAAAACTAAGCATTTAAATTGGTCCGCTGTCAAATCTGTGAGTTTGAACTCTTCACATTGCTTGTTGACTTTTGCTGCATACTGCAAGCATTTGTAGCGCGTGGTGAACAAAGACTCGTTCCTGCCAAAAATACTTTTGAGCCGCTTCACTGTTTCGCTGAAGGAAAGTTGTTTTGGTAGCTGTGTGAGTATCGAGTTGATATAGAGTTGGTGACATCGTGTGTTAAGCTTCATAAGCAGCAACCGTGTTTTCGCTTCTTCTGTGAATAGGCTTTCATAGCGCAAATACCACGCATAAAACGTGATGTTGCTTTCAGGTGCAAACTCGAATTCAGCAATGCTCTCGCCCAAACTTTCCATGCGAAATTCGCTGTCTGCTTGTGCAGATGCTGGAATGGGATTTGTTCTCTAGGGTGCACCGATGCCAGTCAAAGCTGTTGCCAATTGCTGCAAAAACTCTTTATTCGTTTTTTGCATAGTTTCTTGCTGCAGTTTACTTTCCTCCTGCTGGAGTTTTATAAATTGCAAAAGATTTTGGTTGAGGTCATCCATTGCTTTCCATTATCCTCGTCGCCACTGTTGGATCTTGAAGATCCACGGAATTGTAGTAAGTAGGTACCTGTAAAATATTACCTTAAATGTTAGACCGCACTAGGCGGAATTGCGATTCATAATAATCAGTTGCCGCTTAGTGCGATATATAGCTCATACAATTTCACAAAAATAATGTTTTGCCGCATCGTGAAGTGCAGTTCCGCTGCAGTTATGTGCGGTCTAACCTTAATTAGCAACAAATAATAAACAAGTGTGTTAAGTTCAAAGTCAGGAACAAGAAGAAGGAATAATATTTCATTTATTAATTTGGTATACAAAATGGCGGTGCCACAAAAGGGAGACACAAAGAAGACACAAGAAAGTGTACAAAGTGCTGCCAATGATGCCTGCTTTCTTTGCGTTGTCAACACGGAAAGCAAAAACTCCGAGAAATGTTTGGCGAACTAGACTTCGAATATGTCAAAATCTTGTCGCTGCCAAATAGACGTCATAACAAATGGTCTAGACCAGTTCATTCTGCTGCACAAGAGATGCCACTTTATCAAAATTGTCCCAGTAATAGTAGGGCAATACAAAATTGAAATTGTGATGTCGTCAGCTCACTTAATTTAAGTAACAATAGGTGTGTTTTGTTTGTCCTGAAGTCAAGACTATACAGTCTTAAAAAATATTTTAATATTACCTACATACAAAACAACAATACTTTATTCTGAATACAAAATATTCTATTGAGTTTAATGAAAAATAAAACAAAATGCTATAGCAACGAGGCTATCGTAAGCCTGGTTGAATATCTAGTCTTATTACGCTAGCCTCGTTGCTATAGCATTTTATTTTATTTTTCAATAAAATATTTAGTATTCACTAAACTGTTGTTGTTTTGTAGTTTATATTAAAATATTTTTTAAGACTGTATAGTCTTATTATATTTTATCGTATAATGTATCAGGACCTAATAATAAACTTTTATTTGTGGATGAAACGCATGTTACTAAAGAAAATTATAATAAAATAATAAATAAATTGGGTGGCACAAACGCTCATGCAGAACCAGGGCCTAGTGACTAACAACTCGCAAACATTCCTAAGTACGTGTGTCGACCGGAATGGAAGGGACCTACAATTTTATACCGAATCCGAATGGCTAGACGAGAAGCACTTATTCGTGACAAGTAACACTCTTGGAGGATTTGTCAATTCCTCGCAAGAGGCAGTAGCCCTGAAAAAAAAACTTTTTAGTTTTTAGGTGGACGAGGCTAGGAAATGAACCCAGACCTCTAGAGTCCATCAGTCCATCGCATTAACCATTACGCTACGGGCTACTACCATTTATAATAAGTTTACAAAATATTTTAATGGTTACAAATTAATTTGGAATGCAGTTGTAAAAATATATTCAAAAGGACGTGCAAGTGGTGGAAGTCTATATGGTATTAAAATAACGTTGCTAAAAAGATATAGTTTCGAAGGGCATCAATGAGTCACGGTTTTAAATCTTTTAAACTAAATTTATTTGTATATTATTCCTTTCTATATTAACTGCAACAAATGGAACGAGGACTACGAACGGCTTAGCAACATTATGTTGCACCTTGCAAGCAAAAGCATTTTGGTAATTGGAGATTTAATTGCGAGAATCGGTGAATTACAAGTGACAAAAATACAGAATACAGAATACAGAAATACGAACAACAGTGTTATAAACCAGGGCCACAGAATCTCAGTGGACGGAATATGTAACCAGAATGGTGCTAATTTGTTAGAACTTCTTCAGATGTTTGACTGTGCAATTTTAAGTGGCTGTACCAACGGTGATACTGAACGAAGCTTTACGTTTCTCGGAGGACAAGGCAAATCAGTCATAGATTACTGTGCGGTTAATAACAATTGGTATGAACTAGTGCAGAAGTTTGAAGTTCAGCGTAAAATTTATTCCGATCACATGCCGATAATTGTTGAATGATTAGACAAAAAACTTAACAAATCTTAAAATGCTACCACGGTTAAAATGGAATGTGGATAGTGTTAAAGTTTATCAGCAAAGCTTGGATGAAAACCTCTCGAGCTTAAATGATGTACTGGCTGAGTCAGCTGAAAAGGATGCAAACAAACTTTTTTCTTGTATACGGAGCTCCACAAACAATACTTGTAACAAAACATGCTCCAAATTGAAAGAAAAATGGTTTGACAAAGATTCTATGCCAGGCCGAAAGAAATCATTTACTCTTTTAAATGCGGTGCGTAACTCAAACTGTCCAAGTATTAGGAAGTGGTACTTCGAAGAAAATGCACGTTACAAAAAACTTTGTTTAAAAAAGAAAACAGAGTTTGAAAATAATAATAATAAGCGTGTACACTTGGCCAAGTGAAAAACTCGAAAGAATTTTGGATGACTGTCAGGGAGATCAACGGTAAACATTTTTCAATTGGATTAGGAATTTGCGCCGATGATCTATCTTTGCATTTTCAAAGCCTCTTATATGGTAGGTCTGACGTCCAATTTTCGTATGCGGTACCGATGATTCTCGATGAAATTTTGGATAATGAAATCTCCATTAATGAAGTAAACGCTGTTATTATGAATGGACAAAATGGGAAGCTCCCGGTGAAGATGGAATCCCAAATGAATTTTTCAAGAATGCTACCGTTTCTTTTCATACCCACCTTACGTCACTGTTCAATAAAGTTTTTTGGGAGAAGATGTCCCGTTATCTTTCAAAAAGACGGTTATTTTTCCAATCTTTGAAAAAGGTGACTCGAAAAATGTGAAAAAATATAGAGGAATCTCTTTCATGAATGTTTTGCCTTAATTATTCTGTGGTATCCTGGTTAAAAGACTGGAAACATGGGTCGATACTAATAACATCATCTCAGACTTTCAGGCTGGTTTCAGAAAAACCTTTTCAACCACTGACCATATTTTCACGTTATCGTCAATTGTCAAAGTGTTTCAGGCCCGAAACAAGAAAGTATACGCCTTTTTTGTAGATTTTAAGGCAGCTTTTGACCCCTTAAATCAAGCTATCGCAACTAGGCATTTCTACAAAATTCATACGTGTAATAAAATAGCTATACTCAGAGTCAAAAGCAGCTGTGTGGGATGGCTCAAGCTACTCAGAATGGTTCCAAACTGATAACGGTGTAAAACAAGGATGTCCTCTTAGTGCTCTTTTATTTGCACTTTTCATAAACGATGTGGTATCGCACCTTCCTGGAGGAATCCGAGTCGCAAGTCTAAACATCAATGTTCTATTGTATGCCGATGATCTAGTGTAACTTTCCGAATCACCAGAAAATCTCCAACTCATGATCAATCGAATAGCTGATTACTGTCATAAATGGGGTCTTGTCATTAATTCAGGCAAATCAAAAGTCATGGTTTTTGCAAGAGCAGCATCAAGGAACCTGAATTCTTACAATTGGTCTATCAACGGTTTTAGCTTGGAGATCGCTGAAGATGAAGAATATAAGTATCTGGGAGTTAAGCTGAACAGGACACTTGATTTCAGCAAACATCTTACAGAGAAATCAAATGCTGCACAAAGTTTGATCAATGTGTCATGGAGAACCATCTTTGTGAATAATCATATTTGATGCTGCGATAAAGTCTACATTGTGTTACGTTGCCCAGGTGTAGGTAATATAGGAATATGAGGCCATCAAACGATTGCAAAGGAACTTCTTAAAAAAACTGTTTAACTTACCGCTCAGATCGCCAAATTATGCACTTTATCTCGAAACAGGACTTCCTAAGTTATTTACTTATACTCTGAAACTGCAAGCTGATTTCATCGTGAAGGTGCTATCTTACCAATATGATCGCTTATCGACAAAAATGGCGTTGTACGAATTGAGAAACAAGGATTGGTGGATGGCAAAGAAGAAGACTATAGGAGATGCTTGTGGAGAGGTTGATCCGGTGAACGCAGAAAACTTAAACTTATTTAAAGACCAGCTTCGTCGTATTATTTAAAATCATGAAAGCTCTGTGCGTAATACTTTCATAGTGCAAGCTCGCGAATCGGAGAGCAGAATACTATACGTACAGCTCAATTCCAACTTAATGTCAAATAACTACTTTAATGACCTGCTTAGCTATAGAGAAATATCACTTACATTTAAAACAAGATGTGAAGTGATCGTTCTTAACGGAAGTCCTAACAATGAAAGTTGCAACCAATTCTGTTCGTTGTGTAATCTTAAATCTGAAGCAGCGTCCACATTATGTTGATTTGTGTATATCAACAGTGCTGATCAACAATGTTGAGTTGATGTGAACGTGTAAATAAACAGAGTCTATCAACTTTTGCTGACCCGAACGTAACCCGACTCAAATGGATAGAAATCAACAAGGTTGATGAACACAGCTGTCATTTGTATTGCGCATGCGCAATGTGTTGGTATTCTGTTTTTTTTTTATTTATGTAATAAGACTGTGTTTTGTTTTCGTTTATTGTCTTATTTTTATTGTTATTTAAAATGAAATGGACGTTGAAAATTGAGTAGATACCAACGTAAATGAGTGTTTGCATGGACGCAAGACAGTATACACTTAAACACGTACACCAATAGCATGTTGATCGACAATTTAAATCAACAATGTGGGTCGGCACAATGTGGACGCTGCTTAAAGAAGACTACTTCCACTTTGTTGCTATATGTCCGGTATTTTCTCCACAGCGACTTAATTACTTTGGGAAGAAAACTTTAACGATGCAGAACAATCATGATTTTGAACGGGTTAAACTGGAAATCACTGTACAACTTTCTAAAAGTAATATATAAATATAGGTTGTTACTGATATCAGAATTTGTATTAAAAAAAAAACTTAAATATGTATATTTAAATTCTATAATGCATTAATTTTTGTAAATTATATTTGCTAACCGAGCTGACGGAAAAGCCATAGCTTTAAAATTCATCTTATTGTTAAGCAATGTACTTAGAAGAAAGAAAAATAAAAATAAAAAGTTCTTACTACTACGGTTTCAATCTGCCAGGGGGCTGATAAGAAACTGATAAAATAAATATGTATTATTGTTATTATTGTACTATTCGTACTAGAACAACAACAACCCCTTAAAGGCGCTACCACCAATTGTGTGGCTGGAGATATAGCTATTTCGTGCTTTGCCACTTTTGCACTCACCAGTCTCCTTTTTGTGGTGCTGAGCTTTAATCCAATTTTATTTGAAAAACTTCAAATAAAGATTCATAATAAAGATTTATTACTTAAGGTCATTAATTTATTGTTGGTTTTAGTGTGGACCCAAAAATAAAAGAACAGTTCTGATTTTTTGTTTGAAAAACAAGCGGGGACACGTCAGGGGACCGAGAATTAGGCACTTTGAAGAATTTTTTGAGTTATGAAAATGTGTCAGATCTTAATAATTTTTTTTTGTCAATGTGGGTATTGACTTGACTGACTGCTGTGAAAACAATCAGATTGGGTTGAACCTTTTTCGAAATGTCAGCGGCGTGGCCATAGAAAATCCCATCATTTGTAGAATCACCCATATATGTACCTCTATGGTGTGTGGATGGACTACTTAATTCCATAGTCTGCAATTTTGAAACTGGGTGTCGTCTAAAAATGAAAATCCCTTAGTGAGAAAATGAACAGCTCTAAGGTATTTATGTAGAATGTTCATACATTATGTTATGTATAAAAACAAGAGTTCATACAAATATTTATGTTAAAAGGGTGTTTTTTAGAAGGAGCGAAATCCATTTTATTTCTTAAATCTATTTTTCTTGTCACTATTTATTTCAATCAGAGAAAAAGTATGAGCTAAAAATATATTGAAATTGTTATTATGTAGAAGACTTTTGTTCTTGTGTGTAGTTATTTATACCTAAAAAAGA
The DNA here is from genome assembly GCA_949320155.1 of Melangyna quadrimaculata. Lineage (NCBI taxonomy): Eukaryota > Metazoa > Arthropoda > Insecta > Diptera > Syrphidae > Melangyna > Melangyna quadrimaculata. The sequence continues at coordinate 8,918,066 of OX439485.1, read as the reverse complement.
AAGACGGAGCAAAGATTTTCCAAAAAACATTTTTGTTTTGACCAAAACAAAGAAGTCAAAACAAAACTGTAGAAACAAATTTTAAACCTTGCGCAATCTCTGCGCCTTACTGTTATTTGTATCTCCTTGTCGTCTTCTTTTTACGTGTATTTGTATAAAAACGTTTTGACTGTTCATTTTCATCATCCTCCGACATGGTTTGGAAAAGATACTTGTTTTCTTCGGTTGGTGTACTTGATGCAGATGTTTTATTTTCAGACAGAAGCAGATACCTACACGAATTATTTGTCATATGAGCTATGCCTGAAGTCAGTAATCACAACTATCAGTAGTAGCCTTGTTTTCTGATGCAGATGTATTTATTCTTTTCATAGCTCATTATGCAAAACAAATAAACAATCCTGAAATTTGGTTTAAAACAGGAAAATCCACGGCAACCACTGATCTAAGACGTTACATACCGATTCATTTAATATATCCCAATCTTGGCTCGAAATTGTGTTCAGCATTGCTTGCTATTCATGCTTGAACAGGATGCGATACAACTTCATCCTTCTTTGAAATTGGCAAAAAAAAGGCTTAGCTGCTGCCAGAAAGACGGATGAAGGTAATTTAAATAAACTATGTAAACTTGGAGATAATCTGACATAGGAAATAATAACTGCTGCTGTTAAATTTGTCGATCTTTGTATGACACAAAAGATAAATATCTGCATAAACACAATAATTTAAATAACATGCGACGGGAGCTTGCATTAGTCAAACAATCGTCAGCCACCGTCTTCGCCAGCTTTTACTCAACACCTAAGACAATGCAATTGGTAGGCTTTTATTTGGTATAACGCACATATTCCAATTGTAAGAGCCCTAGAACCCACATAACATGGATGGTATTTGTTCGAGGGTGAATTATTACCAGTTCTTTTTTAGGGGCCAACTAGCTTGGAAATTCTTTAGCAGTATATCTGTGATTGCAGCGCCCGACCATCTTCATGCACATCAATTAATTTGTGTCCATGCCGAAAACTCAATTTGTTGCGCAGTAAAATTTGTAAATGCTCCAATAAATGTGAAAATGTCGAGCATTTCGATACAATCGATTTTTATTAAGAAAAAAAAAATTCAAATATATCAAAAAATTAACTATTTAAAAAAAAAAATATTGTATTTTAAGATCTTGAAGACTTTTCCATTCAATTAAATTCATCTTCGTACTTTTATGAACTCTTGTTTTCATTTAGTCCAAGTTTCATCATTAGCATAACATTATTTCCATACTATTTTTAGTGTTTTATGAGGACACAATCATCCTTTTATAAAAAGGACTATAACTTTTTTGTTTGAAGTCACATCGAATTAATTTTTATTTTATTGAATTCAGCCTTAAAAATTACCTTAATATCATGTGCCATATGCTTTGGTTGCACCATAATAAATATTTGAGTCTTATTAACTCGACTAAACGCGACTACTATAAAATCCGAAGCGTGAATAAAGTGAAACTTTGGATATGCTGTAGAGGGTGAAAGTCTGCGTCGACACCCATCTTAAGATTTTATGTATTACTTTTGTTGAGGTTTTGGCAATATTTTTACCTTTACTCATAACAACATAAGCGTAATAGTCACATTTAAGACTAAGACATAATTCAACTCGTATCTTCTAAACTATTGGTCTTACAAGAAAAAGTTCCAGCACCTAATTTGTGTAAAATTGCATAAGCTATAATTTGTGCTTTTACATTTTTTCTGTAAAGCTGATCATTTTTGTGATATTGAACCCCCCCCCCCCCTTTCCAGTAAAAACCACATGTTAAGGACATCTAAATAAAGCTTTCCACAGAGAGTGTGAGGGCACCTTTAAAGCAGGATTTGAACATGTTCCGCCACAGTGATTCGGGAAAACTTTTCTCCAAAGTACTCTTATATCATATACTTTCTATTATAGTATGTGTTAGATAGAGTTATCTTTCAGTTGCAACTTGCTCCTTTATTTGAAGGCTTTTTGCAGTTGAGTTGTAACAGCACAGATTCGTGAAAAACGTCAGAACAAGTTAAACAAAAAAAACTTTTCTAAGTGGTTCAACATTGAAGGCAAGTGCAGAAAATCCTATTCTACGTGTATTCTGTTTTAAGCTGTTCGGAACACACTCACAATAAACGGCAAATCAGAACCGTTTAGAAACAAACAAAATTGTCATTGAAAAGCAAAAAGTTGTACTTTTTTGTTCCAAACTACTCGGAACAACGTGTTCGTCATTAAAAGCGATAAGCCAGGTCGTTATAGGTAGCGTCGACTTAAGTATACGTTTTCTATTTGCAAACAAGCGTGTTCGTCAGTCAGGAAAAATTCACGTTATCTGAATGGTAGGTATATATGTATATACCTTTACTGATTCCTTGGAAAAATATTCATATCTTCAGTGCATATTATCTTACTCATGCAAAATATAAGAACTCTTAAAATAAGTTAAAGAATGTGTGATATGAGTTTTTCTTAAATTATCAATATCAAGTTTATTTTAGGGATAATTTGGGTTCCATGTATTTCAGTTTTATTTCAGTTCTCTGACAGTTAAGTTTGTGGTAAATTTTATAGAAAATCAGAAAAAATAACTTTGAATCGGTTTAATTCTTGAGTGTTTGAGTACTTCAAATTTAAACATTATTGTGTTCTACTTATAAACTTATTTGGAGGTTTGTTATTTGCTGTGTTTTGAGTGGATAGTCCAAGATCCTTGCTTGCATGTTGCTTCCCTTGATCAAACTCTAAAACAATTAAATTCTGACTTTAGTATACCTACGTTATTATGATGAAGAAAATATTTCCCTAGCTACATATATAATATAATAATAAAGAAAATGAGGCTGGTTTCCACCCATATTGATAACTTCCCATTGGTACACTAGTTATATTGTTATATGAAAACCGCCAATTCAAGATCTTCGAATAGCTGCCTTATTAGATAAGTGTTTGATATGCAATCAACTGAAAAAGAAAATTGGTCCATTTGATTTAAGGCATTGGGAACAAAGAAAATAATATACATATTTACTTATGCTCTATAGCCTATACGAAACCAATTCTTGAATTTTCATTTTAAGTAAAGTTATTTTAATCGATAGTTTTTGCGATATTAATTTCCAAACTCAAAATATTGAACAAAAAAATTTGCTGCAAGGATATTTTTTCTACTAAGTAAATAGTAGAAAATTCTTTTCCAGAATTTTGAGTTTAGAAGCTAATTTCTCAAAAACTATCGATTAAAATAACTTTATTTAAAATGAAAATTCAAGAATGGGTTTCCTATAGGCTATAGAGGGTTCAAGGTAAGCTATAGGAGAATATTGTGGGTGTACCCATTGTTTTTCAATAGTGTTGAAAAAGTAATTTTTATATAACTACCCCTCCCATCTTAACGAGGGTATATAAACCCACATCCAGTATGATCGTCCTATTATTTTGGCTCAACCTACAACACGCCCCAATGCTTTGATGCATTTATGTCAACCATTCTTTATTTTCCATTATACTGATTGATAGTAGTCCAGTCTATTTAGATTTGGCTCCTATGGGAGTTTTCGACCATGGATCCCTTGCAGGGTTGCCGCTATATAGATTTTAAGGCTCAACACGGTGTTTTGTGTTTTTTAAACGGGGGGTGTACAGGAGTTTTTGTAATCGATAGACTAAAAAATTTAACAAGGTCTTACACATACAAAATAAATCCGAATAATTTAGGCATCGAGATATGATCGTTTTAAAATCAAAAGGGGTAAGAAGCCGTTTTAGATATAATTTGCAGTAAACCAGGATGACATTTTATTATAGTAAATTTAATATTTTTGGAAGGGTAATTAAAAATTATTTTACCCATGTTTTAGGAATTTCCGATATGTGTTGATTTTAGTCGCAGAAAAGTTTTGAAAACCTCAACTTTTGGAGTTCAATTTTGTCAAGCTTTTGAATTTTATTTTTTTAAAAATCTGAAAGTCTTAAGAATGATGGAGATTACTTACTTCAGTTTTGGACTAAAAACTTCGCAGCGCAGAAAATTCACAATTTTAGTATTTTTAAGACTCAGCTTATAAGAGTTAAGTGCTTACATGTAATAATATTTAATATATACAGGGTGTCCAGTAAATAATGGATAACCTTGGAATACCTCATAGTAGACTTTATGACCGTCCTGAAAAGTAATAAAAAAAGTCTATCCCAACCACAAGAAAAATATATTAATTTTTTTTGTTCAGTGCATTATTTTTTGCGTTACTTTACGTTTTTGAATACCACGACTACGAGTGAATGAATTCTACCGTTTTTTTTTTCGTAGCAATATTAAACATTGTTTGTACCAAAACATAAAAAGACAAAAATTATAATAACTGTTCGAATTCTTAGAGAAAAAAATTATCGAACTTTGATTTTCGATGAAAAATTTGATAGAAAATAATTTTTGAAAAAGTTAAATCATCTGTGGTATGAAAAAATGCATGAATACCTAAGTGGCCAACTATTTTTAAAATATGCGTGTCAAATACTGATTGCAAAATGGTATAGTTTATTATTGTATCTAGAACCAATAGCAAGTTATTTGGTAAAATATGCAATACTAGAGCCAATTTAGCAAAAACAAAAGTTTTCAAAATTAGCACAGTAAACGTGTAAATAATACTATGCGTTGAACATGGTAGATTTTTAATTAATTGCCTGTCTTTATAATGTTGTCCTAATGATAAATCCAAGCTTTTAACTTCTAAGGCCGAATGCAACATTAGCAAAAATGTTAACAAAGTGCAAAAAAACGGCTACATTTTCGAGCTTGTTTTGAATTATACCTCTTCAATTTGCCCTTTAAAAAACCATCAAATATTTTGGTAGTGGTTCTTACCAAATTAGTTTTCCTACAAGAGGTGCATTAAATTAATCGAATACAGCAAGCCGATCAGCTTCTCAGAGCAGGTATGGAATCTTGTGCAAGTCGCTGCATTACAAATATGCCCGAGATACTGGCAGATGGATATGAGATCTGGGGCCAATTTTATGGCCCCCCCGTTCACCATACCTAAATCAACTTGTTTTTTTTATTGGGGCTGCATTCAGAAAAACGTGAAAAACAAGCCCATCAGGTCCTTAGAGGAAATGAAAAATCTTGGGAAGGCAGCTGCATTAAAAGATTCTGAGCAAAAATTAAGAAGATTATTATAAGATTTTCATTTATTCGGAGGTATAGAACCTGTATTAGAATGGGTCGAAAACAGTTTGAGCATTTGCTTTAAATTAAAAAAAAATATCTACTTCTACTTTTGTTTTCTAACTAAGTGATTGAAAGTTGGCTCAAAAGAATATTTGTTTGAAAAAATAACAAATAAACGTAATGCAACTGCGAAAATATTAAATGGTTTTGTTAGGGCTCAATAGACCAGGTATAATTCAAAACAAGCTTGAAAATGTAGCCGTTTTTTTGCACTTTGTTGACATTTTTGGTAATGTTGCAATCGGCAATAGCAGTTAAAAGCTTGGATTTATCACTAGGATAATAACATAAAAAACAGGCAATCAATCAAAAATCTACCATTTTGGACGCATGATATTATTTTCATGATATTATGATATTATTTTGCTAATTTTTAAAACATTTGTTTTTTCTTAACTGACTCTCTTGTTGCTAATTTTTACCAATAATTTCCTATTGGTTCAAGATGCAATAATAAATTATACCATTTTGAAATCCGCATTTAACACGCATATTTTAAAAATAGTTAGCCACTTAGGTATTCATGCATTTTTTCATACCACAGATGATTTAATTTTTTCAAAAATTATTTTCTTTCAAATTTTTCATCGAAAATCAAAGTTCAATAATTTTTTTCTCTCAGAATTCCAACAGTTATGTTTCTTCTTATGTTTTGGCACAAACAATGTTTAATATTGCTACGAAAAAAAACGGTAGAATTCATTCACTCGTAGTCGTGGTATTCAAAAACGTAAAGTAACGCAAAAAATAATGCACTGAACAAAAAAATGCACATATTTTTTCTTGTGGTTGGGATAGACTTTTTTTTTATTAGTTTTCAGGACGGTCATAAAGTCTACTATGAGGCATTCCAAGGTTATCCATTATTTACTGGACACCCTGTATATACAATAACTCGGAAAAGAACCAAACATTTGTATATGTATCAAAAGTAAGAATATTGCTGTATCGAGTTTCATAAATTTTAATAAAATTGTTAGCATACTACTCCTATAGTTTGTCACATTATTAGCGGAGTTTGTATTATTTAATTAATTGATCATGAGTTTTTAGTTTGCCAATGTTTAAAAACTTCTTACATATATAAAAAGCTTGAATACGGGTGTTCGAACAACAAACCAATTAAAACAAGTTTTTCTTTTAGCACTTTTGAATAAATTGTCATTTTTTACATATATAAGAAGAAGAAATTACAATTTATTTAATAACTTTTTTCGTATGCGAAGTTGTTTGTTTACCTACTGTATCATCTGAAATTTGACCCAATCACCCAATAGCCGTCACTGAAATAGCACGTGGTATATTTGGCGAAATTTTTTTAACACAATCATTTATTACTTAATATGTATCTACATACATACATATACTTACATACTTGTGCTTAAATTAAAAGAGCTTTATTCGTTTGTTTACAAACAAATCATGTTCTTTTTACTGGATTTTGCCCCGAAAATGTTACCAACGTTTATTTCCGAAAAACATGGTCAATCTCCAGACCAAATATGTTCCGCTTCCAGCTTGAAGCATGCACAATCAGTAATGGAAAATATAATGTTCTTACATGCGTTTAGTGGATGCGGCACGACGCGACGCGACGTCAGCAACTTTCGATATGGGAAAAATTAAATTTATTGCGGCTCTGGAAAAAAAATGTTGAGCTCAGTGATGTAATTGCAAAATTCAGAAATGATCACGTCGATCCCAAGGACATTGTTACCGCTGGAAATAGATTTTTAGTAGCACTTTATGGAGGGAACCCATCTAAGGATTCTTTAAATGATATGCGGTACAAGTGCTTTGTAAGGTCATCTAAGAAGAGAACTTACAACCTTGCAAATCTTCTCCTAACAGAGGGAGCAGCAATATATCACTCATATAGGACATATTTTCAAGTTCAACAGTGGTTGAGGAAAATAGATGAAAAAAGTCCTACTGATTGGGGGTGGAAAAAAACAACGTTGGATTGGATGCCTCAACAAGATAGTCTGCCAGGTCCTTCATGTAAGAAACCAGGGTTTCATGCACCGGTTTTTGAAATTAATGAAAGCCACTTAATTGTATATATTGTATTTGCCTCCCAATAATTATTATTTATTTATAATAATCTTATAAAACCTAATTAAAGTTATTGTTCAATTACATACACGATAACTAGAGTTATAATAATAGCCCAGACAAATTGTACTTTTTCTGCCAAAAAAATCCAAGTGAAGGTTCTTAACGCAATTGTCTTTATTTTGGCATAACAAATACTGTCGCGAAAGTCTATTGCCAAATCGTGTGCTCGTCAATAGTTATCCAAGGTTAAATGTCGAAAATATCAGTTTTTCACATACAAATCGGAAACGGTAAATGCTATCGAAAAGTGTTTCATACAAAACTTGTAGATTATGTCATTTGCCAACAAATGACATAATCTTACGACCCAGCGTTAAGAAGATATCGACATTTCAAAAAACGTAAAATGTCGAAAATGGTCGTTTTTCACGTATAACTCCTTAACGGTTCAAATTATTGAAAACGCTGGGTCGTAGGTAGGTAGGTAGGTAGAAATGGCGTCCACGGGCAGTCTAGCCCATAGCCCAATTAGCGCTGAAGTGCGCCGATTTGATACCATAACTCGTTTGAACCTGTGGATGGAATTGAAGAGAGAGAATATGGGCATATCCTCAGGATATCGAACCCTTTTTATTTGAGTTTAGAATAGGATTTTGTTGTAGCTTTTAGCACAATCATCAGAAAGTGGATCACTCACTCAACCAGATCAGCACCCGCACCCGCACCATCCACAGTTAGCCCACTAAGCAGTTCGTTGGCTGGCACTGGAGCGTCCACTGATCTGATTGGATGATCATCCGGCCGCTGTGCACCACAAACCCCCATCAGAACCCTAGTCCAATATATTGTGATCATAGGGAATCGACGGAAGGTATAATGCAGAAGTAGCGGAAATTTGTCCTAGAGCCATTTCGTCGCGTTGAGAAAAGAAATCAAGTCTTTGATCTTCATTTCAGAAAGTTCGTTAATGTCGTCAAAGAATGCTCTTCCGACTGACTGTTTTCTAACTTTGGCCAGAGCACGGCATTTACAGAGCAAATTAACTACTGTTTCCTTTTCCTGCTGGTCCTCACAGCTCCGACAGTGAGTATTGTGAGGTATGCCCAGCTTCGCTGCATGCTCTCCTATTGGCCAGTGTCCGCTACAGGTTGCAACTACCCTGGCTATGTCTTGCCTGGGTCTGCGTATTAGATCAATTGTTCGGTTCTTGTCATAGGTGGGCCAAATCTTCCTAGATATAATACAGTTTGATAAACTGCTCCACCTACGGTTTGCTTTGGTAAATAAATTGAGAGAATGTTGCCCTTCATAACTCCAAGCGGAATGTTGACTCTCTCTGCAAGTGAGCCATGAAGGGCTGAACCTTGTCTGGCCAGCTCGTTAGCCCGTTCATTGCCCTCAATGCCACTGTGACCAGTAGCGGATCCAGGGGGGTGGCTATAGGGACTAAAGCCCCCCTCCCCCACAGCCGAATCATAAAATAATTTGAAATATAGAAAGCAATAAATTACAACGTGTAGAATTTTATATTCAGTCTAAAATATTGTTAAGATATGAAATTTGATGGACAAAATAACATGGTTGGGGCTGAACTATTTGCATACATGTTATGTAATTTTTTTTCTAAGCCCTAAGATTGGGGCTAAAGCCTGAAGCTAATTGGACAAAAACTAAGTTGGGGGCTATGAATATGGATATTTTTAATGCAACGACAATCTTTCCTCTAAAAATTAAACCCAGAAAATTGGGACGAAAAAAAAACAGCTTTGGCGCAATAAGGTCTGAGAATATTGGACAAAAAACCTAGCCAGGGTTAAGGAACTTACTTCCTAAAAACTAACCTTATTCCAGTCTAGAAACAGCCAAAGTCCGAAGTTGGGGCTAAGGCTTGAAGAGATAAGTAAAAAGAGATAAAAATGGTCGGGGCTTTACATTAACGTGTCAAATGCCCCAACTGTATATACTAAAAACAAAGCTAATTTACCGAAAGAAACGCATTTGAGGCTTAAACCATTGGAGAACAACGGGATGTCAAGTTTAGTGTATGTATGCTGGGTCGTAACAGGAATTGTTTCTTACGGCCTTGGCTGGGCTTAGAAATGTTAGGGGCTACGTTTTCAAAATTTGAAAGGTCCAAGGCAATTGTACATACAAAACATAGAAATTCTCTAGTCAAGGAGCCAAATTCCAAAAGCGTGAGTTTTCTCTGTGTGTTCTCAGAAAATCATGCAAAAGCAAATGAATATTTGCAACCCCTCTAGACTCTGATGTGATGTGATGTGATGTGATGTGATGTGATGTGATGTGATGTGATGTGATGTGATGTGATGTGATGTGATGTGATGTGATGTGATGTGATGTGATGTGTGATGTGATGTGATGTGATGTGATGTGATGTGATGTGATGTGATGTGATGTGATGTGATGTGATGTGATGTGATGTGATGTGATGTATGTGATGTGATGTGATGTGATGTGATGTGATGTGATGTGATGTGATGTGATGTGATGTGATGTGATGTGATGTGATGTGTGATGTGATGTGATGTGATGTGATGTGATGTGATGTGATGTGATGTGATGTGATGTGATGTGATGTATGTGATGTGATGTGATGTGATTGTGATGTGATGTGATGTGATGTGATGTGATGTGATGTGATGTGATGTGATGTGATGTGATGTGATGTGATGTGATGTGATGTGATGTGATGTGATGTGATGTGATGTGATGTGATTGTGATGTGATGTGATGTGATGTGATGTGATGTGATGTGATGTGATGTGATGTGATGTGATGTGATGTGATGTGATGTGATGTGATGTGATGTGATGTGAGTGATGTGATGTGATGTGATGTGATGTGATGTGATGTGATGTGATGTGATGTGATGTGATGTGATGTGATGTGATGTGATGTGATGTGATGTGATGTGATGTGATGTGATGTGATGTGATGTGATGTGATGTGATGTGATGTGATTGTGATGTGATGTGATGTGATGTGATGTGATGTGATGTGATGTGATGTGATGTGATGTGATGTGATGTGATGTGATGTGATGTGATGTGATGTGATGTGATGTGATGTGATGTGATGTGATGTGATGTGATGTGATGTGATGTGATGTGATGTGATGTGATGTGATGTGATGTGATGTGATGTGATGTGATGTGATGTGATGTGATGTGATGTGATGTGATGTGATGTGATGTGATGTGATGTGATGTGATGTGATGTGATGTGATGTGATGTGATGTGATGTGATGTGATGTGATGTGATGTGATGTGATGTGATGTGATGTGATGTGATGTGATGTGATGTGATGAGATGTGATGTGATGTGATGTGATGTGATGTGATGTGATGTGATGTGATGTGATGTGATGTGATGTGAGTGATGTGATGTGATGTGATGTGATGTGATGTGATGTGATGTGATGTGATGTGATGTGATGTGATGTGATGTGATGTGATGTGATGTGATGTGATGTGATGTGATGTGATGTGATGTGATGTGATGTGATGTGATGTGATGTGATGTGATGTGATGTGATGTGATGTGATGTGATTGTGATGTGATGTGATGTGATGTGATGTGATGTGATGTGATGTGATGTGATGTGATGTGTGATGTGATGTGATGTGATGTGATGTGAGTGATGTGATGTGATGTGATGTGATGTGATGTGATGTGATGTGATGTGATGTGATGTGATGTGTTGATGTGATGTGTGATGTGATGTGATGTGATGTGATGTGATGTGATGTGATGTGATGTGATGTGATGTGATGTGATGTGATGTGATGTGATGTGATGTGATGTGATGTGATGTGTGATGTGATGTGATGTGATGTGATGTGATGTGATGTGATGTGATGTGATGTGATGTGATGTGATGTGATTGATGTGATGTGATGTGATGTGATGTGATGATGTGATGTGATGTGATGTGATGTGATGTGATGTGATGTGATGTTGATGTGATGTGATGTGTGTGATGTGATGTGATGTGATGTGATGTGATGATGTGATGTGATGTGATGTGATGTGATGTGATGTGATGTGATGTGATGTGATGTGATGTTGATGTGATGTGATGTGATGTGATGTGATGTGATGTGATGTGATGTGATGTGATGTGATGTGATGTGATGTGATGTGATGTGATGTGATGTGATGGATGTGATGTGATGTGATGTGATGTGATGTGATGTGATGTGATGTGATGTGATGTGATGTGATGTGATGTGATGTGATGTGATGTGATGTGATGTGATGTGATGTGATGTGATGTGATGTGATGTGATGTGATGTGTGAGATGTGATGTGATGTGATGTGATGTGATGTGATGTGATGTGATGTGATGTGATGTGATGTGATTGTGATGTGATGTGATGTGATGTGATGTGATGTGATGTGATG